>CP060570.1:3600000-4200000 GCA_014334815.1 Pyrenophora teres f. maculata
CACCCGCACCCGCACCAGCACGCCCCCAGGCCCCGCAGTGTCGCCCAGAGGCTCCATTCTGACCTTCTCCTTCCGCGCCGCATCTTCTCAGGCATAGGCGCATCGCCAGCCCAGTCGCTCCTTCCCTCAGGCGCTTAGTCGAGGATCTGGTATTCTCGCTCCATTCACCACCACCACCACCACCCAAGCCCTCCGCTGTTGTTGGCATCTAGGTAAGCCGCTCCTGTCCCCGTCTCTGCGCTGTACTTTTCGCCTTCACCTTCCTGTGCCTCTTTGTTTGCATGTCGGGGCCTGCATGACTGTCCAAGCAGGGCAGTGTACCGGCTCTCGTTACCTGTCTGCCACTGCTTGCGACACCATGGCTACGCTTCCGCCTATTTTCGAGTCTGCCAACACTTTTGCTGGAGCGCGTCTCCATGCTTCCTACTCCACTGCCCCAGTGCCCGTTTCTCGTCTTGAAACACTTGCGCCTGCCATGTCTGCCTCGCCCACAATAACACACAGCGCTGACATACCGACGCTGAAAAGGCCTTTCTCTACACCTAATTCTTCTTTCCCCTGCAAGAAATTCGAGCAGTCTTCGTCGTCGTCGTCGTCGTCGTCGTCGCCGCCGCACTGCCCCAACCCGCCAGATATCTCGCCCCACCATCCCCGTTGGTCCCGAAACACCGGCGCTCGCTGCCCTCGGTTGGCAACTCATACAAGGACCCAACGACCCAGCATGGTTCAAACGAGCTCGCGGACATTCATGCCCATGCCATCTTTCGGCGCTGTGTTTGGAGGAGACCATCACCACAAGAACCATGCAGATGGCAGCAATGTAGTACGGCCTGCAACAAGCCCCAACACAAACTCGGGCGCACCCTTTTCTTCTTTTCACATTCACAGCGACAGCCGCGATAGCACATCGACGGCCTCTTCCGACAACTCGCCTACTACAACAATTTCGACCATGGATTCGTCGTCTGTCACGGACCCGTCGCCGGGCGTGTCGCCCGAGTCGCCTCTTGCGAAAACAATAACGCCTTCCTCGTTCGTGGCCGACTTTCGATCGCGGAGATCAGAGGCGCCGTCTGGAGAACCGTCGCCGAATAACTTCTTCGAGCTGCAACGGCCTACGACACCCGCTAAGAAGCCCCGTAACCTCAAGAATCTTGGTATCAACACGGCGTCTTCTCTTGGCAACTTGCGTGGGCACAACCCAGCTCCCGTAGCAGTAGCCCCCAAGGAGAAGAACAGCTCGGCGCCACCATCGCCGCTCTTCATCAAGCCACCGACACCGCCCAAAAGACGCCCATCGAATTTGAGCTTGACAATATCAACCCCCGGTAGCACAGAGAACAAACCTGTACGACTCCTCATACCTTCTACACCGTCCTTCAACCGGCCGCCTCTTCGCCATTTCCAGTCTTCTCCGTCATTACCATTATGTTCGCCAGGTAAGAGCCTGATGGGCGCCATGCAGCTACCCCCTCTGCGCCCGGTCGCGCCCAAGCAAACTGGCCTCAGCGAAGTCCCGTTCGAGATGGAAGAAGAGGAGGATCAAGAACCGAACTTTGACATTCCTCAATCCCGCGAGGAGAAGCCAGCAGCGTACCCCAACGGACCCATTTGCATTTACGAGGCGGGCGTATATCTCTACTTCGAACCCACGGCTGTGCAGGCTACGACTTTTGACGTGATTATCAATGTTGCAAGCGAAGTAAAGAATCCATTCACCAACACGACTGCGGAATCGCAAAAAGACATTGATGCCCGGCGCATAGATGGTCCACCAGCAGAAAACGTTGATTTTACTACCCTTTCACAGCCTCCCAAGCAGTCATTTGGCATGGGAGATGCCTCGCCAACCACACCCAAAGCTACGGCGCCGGTCATGCAAACAATACAGCCATGCGAAGTTGTCATTGATGGCAAGACTTACAAAACACCAGAATACATCCATATGCCATGGGAACACAACACTGACATTGTCCCCGACCTCCACAAGTTGGTGAGGATGATAGATGAGAGGGTACAGCGAGGAAAACGGGTGCTTATCCATTGCCAGTGTGGTGTCAGTCGTTCTGCTAGCTTGATCGTGGCTTACGGTTTATACAAAGACCCGCAAATGAGCGTGCAAGAAGCGTACGACAAAGCGAAAAAGCGAAGCAAGTGGATTGGACCCAACATGAACCTCATCATGCAACTTCAAGAATTCCGCAATAGCTTGTTAAGACAGAACGAAAGCCGCTCGTATCACAACCAGGCATATGGACGCCGATCTGCTGGCCTCCCGACTGCTAGATCTGGAGGGGCGAGTAAATATCCTTATGACCGAGATAGTGGATCGGGACCACGCACACCGCAGACAGCACCACTTCCTCCTGACAGCGACATCAGCATGCAGCGGGCGAGCACAGGCAATATCATGGCAATATCGCCGGGGCCCTTGTCGGCACCGAGTGGTGCTTTCTCCACTGGATTTCGTCGGTCCTGGGACTCTAGTCCAGCTCACTTCGAGCTTCCGTCCCCATCTACACCTGTTGCCCAGACTACCACACCATATGTTGATCCCAAGGGCCACGTTGTACCTGTCCTCTCAGTAACGAGTAACGACTTGCCGACCATTCAAACCGAAGATGCTTCTTACGACGACGATTCACAGCTTCAAGATGCTTCCGTTAGGCTTTCGCAGGTTCCAAACTTTTCTCGTCAACTCCCACTCCGACAATCATACAGCAACGATGAGGACACACCGTATGAAACCAATGAGAGGCACCTAGCACCTCTACGACCTTTTGGTTTGGAGCCACTCCGATCACCTGCTGTAGGGGGCTTTAGCCTTCCCCCGCTCAAGTCACCTGCTGTAGCGAACTTCAACATACCCCCACTCAAGTCACCCGCTGTACCAAATTTCAACATAACCCCCTTCGCATCTCATGGGGCATCGGATTCCGAGATCATGTCACCGATCAAGACTACTTTCGACGATTCATGGCCAGCAGGCTACGATCTAGATAACCACTCCCCCGTGTCTGATGCACAGGAGCCTAGCACTCTGACCCCACTCATGTCACCACTCGTTTCCGAGTTCTTTGCGTCAAACAGTAACCACGCAAAGCCACCCGAGATCACGTCACCAATTACCAACAGCTTCCCCAAGGACGTTTTTGATAGCACCGGCGGTACGTTGGATGAGGATGTTAAATCTCCACGGGCCACAGAATTCCATATGACTCCATTGAAACCAAGGCCAGCAGCAGACGAGGATCCGTTCGGCTTGACATCACCAACTAGAGCAGACTTCAATCCGTTCGACAGGCCCAATATCACAGCTATCAAGCACCTGGAAACCGATGAGCGGCGCCCGTCCTTCCAGGCTATATTACCGCCTGCTCATCAGACTTTTAACGGGTTTGCGTCGCTTGATGGTACCGCACAGACGTTTCCTAGCTTTCAGGCTCCTATGTCGCTTTCCACGTCTACACCAAAACACAGTCTCGAGGCCGAGGCACGGATCGACAGTCTCAGCAGTTCTCCTGAGAAACACGCTTTGGCTCCTATCAAAGCGCATACAACGATGCCTGTAACGTTTCCCAAAGCACCGACCACGCCCAAGACCCCCAGCCAGACCTTCCTCTCGACTCCCGCCAAGGCTATTCGAACGCGGTTTTCTTCGCCCAACATGCGAGAGCAACGGAAATTGCAAAAGTTACAGACCGAAATTCAGTCAAGGCTGCCGCCCGTTCCGCAGCATGCCGCGGATGACCTCGACGCACTGATGTCACCGCGCGCAGAAGAGTTCACAAGGAACCCTTTCCACTTTGAACTGCAATCTCCTACTGATGATGCAAGTCCGGTATCATCAAACGAGACAATCAAGGACGGTCGAAACGGCCACAGCTTGTGGGAGGAGCCTTTGCCACGGCAGTGGACTCCAGAAAAGGCTACTGTTGACCCCCGGAGCCCCGTCCAGACGGGCAGTAGTCCCATTGTTCGGAACATCTGGGACGTACTGTGAGCAATGGTGCAGCCATCTAGACCACTCGCCTAGACCACTCGACCGGGTCATTTCAAGTTGGCCTAATTCGGCCGTCTGCTAGACATTCTCGGAGAATATACCACCGTAGAAGGTTTGGTGGCTTCGCCGCCATGTCGGAAATTACGCCATGTCTCTCCGAAGGATCGTCCATGACGAAAAGAGACGGGGGCGCCACCAACACTGAACGTTTGACCTCCTGATGGCCGCATACCACACTGACTCGCTCATAACCGGCAAGCGACACGAAAGTAATCATTGCGCTACCGGCTCCACAATACTGTCGCAACCAAAGCGACAGTAACATCATCTCCTTTTTGTCAACATCTCTTTGTGTCAGGATTCTTTTCATTGCAAGCCTGTTTATCTCACGGCTCCAACCTTCGTTTGTGGGGGCCAATGCGCGTTGAGTTACGCATAGTAATGTCCTAGTTTCTAGTACCTAGTACC
This sequence comes from Pyrenophora teres f. maculata, assembly GCA_014334815.1. Taxonomy (NCBI): domain Eukaryota; kingdom Fungi; phylum Ascomycota; class Dothideomycetes; order Pleosporales; family Pleosporaceae; genus Pyrenophora; species Pyrenophora teres. The sequence continues at coordinate 3,604,472 of CP060570.1, forward strand.
GCCTATCCCTCCACATAACCACACTCCTTTACTATCCCTATCCCTATCGAACACGCTATTGTTACACTCGCTGTACTGTATATCTATCTCATCTCTTTTCTACATTGTTCAGTATCGATGTTACGAGCCATGCAAAGCGCTGTCCTCTGGCAGACAAGCACCCACTTTGCTTGGGTTGCAATCCCACCAGTTATTTCCTTTTTGTGCGATTCCATCTGATCGCTCGGCCAGTTGAGCCAGCGAAGGGCGTTTATCTATTTTTGTTTTCTGGGACTGCGCTAGGGGAGAACAGACATGTGAGGAGGAGGCATAGCTCGAACTTTGGGATCATTGAGCGAGGCGCAAAATCCTTGCCCTTTATTTTCTTCCTTTCTAAATCTCTTCTAGATATCGTCCCATATGTCTAGGATTAGGGGGAGGGAAGGAAGATCAAAACAGGGTCGTGTAAATGAATGGATATATCACAATGTTCCTAAGTCTGGTGTCTTTGTGATGTTGTTGTGAGTGGGATGACTCGTGCTGTTGTTGTGAATGGGATGACTCGTGATGTTTTCCTATGAGGTTCTTGCTTTGGTTGCGCCTAATCCTAGTTGTAACTAACCATGTAGCCTTGTTGTCGATTGACTAGCACGACGTTCTAGGCCCTTTTGTCTAGAAGTATGTGCTTTTTTCTCGCTGACCGGGAGAGCAACAAACATTAAGCGTTGAAGTCGACAATAGGGTTGCTTCTTTTTTTTCTTTTTTTTCTGCAAGGTGCATCATCGTCACTGACAGGGTTGAGTAAGGCCGTGTTTTCTTTCTTAGTTCTACCGGTAGTCTTAGTCATGTTGAACTCTACACCTCGTCGTGCTTGTACGTACATGCACGCCAAGCTACCCCGCATAGAAAGAGAGGGAGAGGGAGAAAGTGAGCAAGTAAGGAAGATGCGTTCCGGCCTTGTTGGCCCCCACTCTCCTTCGTCGTACCGTCTTACCTTCCTTTGATCTTTTACCCCTCATTCCTTGACCATTTTTACTTGATTCGGTGCAAGGGAAGTGAGGGAGGTGTAGCCAGGCTGGGCTAGGCAGGGCTTACTTGCGTGATGTGCTAAGGTAAGCTGTGGTAGGTTGTACTGCAGGGCTTACTAGCTGCTTGCTTACATGCGGCTTATGTGTGTGGTGGGTTCGGCTGAATGTTTGGATGTGGGTTGGGTGGGGAGAGATGACTAGATAAGGGTGGGGTAAGATGGATGGGGGAGGATGGAGGTGGGTTGGTTGTGAGAGAATCCAGTATAATAGGACAAAGAATGATGAAATAAGTTTATATGTATGTGTGTGACATTCAATTCATACTTGACTATGCTACCCAAGTTTCCTGCTCCGCACTCGCACCATTCGTAGAATAACATATGCTTATCAAACCCTCAACTCCCAATTGCGACCCCAAAGTGACAACCAAAACGCCCTGACCTCCAAGCGAATGACTATAACATACAAGTGTTCCTGTTACAAACTAAGCGACAGTGAAGGAAAAGATATCTTGCCGTGAGACAAGATAATCAACAGCAAAACAACAAGACCCAGTGTGACTCGATTGCAACCAAGACCTTCACCATAAACAAGTTCAAACGATGGTAGTAGAAGAAAGCGAGTGAAGTATGAGTATGAAGATAGGAATATAATGATGTTAATTGCATAGTATCCAGCATAGACACGACCGTGCTATACCAGAACCAAAAACAATCATCATGATATTGATATTGAGACTTGAAGAAGCGGAAGTAAGGTAAAAAAAAAAATACCTAAAATAGCCAGCCGTTGCATGACACAAAACGCAGCACTTGCGTGTGGTCGAAACATTGCCAAATAGTATGACTAAAAATGAGAAAATGTGGAAACACCTTTCCCAAACGCCGTGAGAAGATCAAAACGTGTGCCCGATCTGGATCCTGGGACCGGGAGGGTATCCTATGTTATGAGCAAATCTCTATGTTTGCCTGCTTGTAATTTGTATGTGTAATTTGTTGTAGAAACTTGATTTACCACTTGTGGTTTTCAATGCAAACGAGGTTCACTAGTAAACGTACGTAGCAGTTCTGCTAATCGTAGGTTTGCTAGCGTACCCCCTGTCGGGCTCACCGGACCTGGGTGCCCATCTGACGTCCTCAGGCCCGTATCTACGGGTGTACTGGACATCATTGGAATCGAAACTTGGTTGACGTACTCTGTGGCGCGGCTCGTTTCCGGGTTCGCCATACTGCCTTCCGGAGCGTCCGCGTTCTTCGGAGCCACGGATGGGTGAGATGTTGCGGGAAGATTCGGTGCGACTCGACATGCTTGGCCGTGGCGCAGTCTTGTAGGAAGCAATAGGTTCTACAGGACGGTTGGCGCCGATGGGGGGCTTGCCGAGTGGTGACGGAGAGCGGTGGCGGGGTTTCGGTTCGCGGACGACGTGGCGAGGGGCTGAGTTAGGTATCTCTTCTGGTCGGACAGATACGCCACCACCAGAGACGGGATAGTAGTATGTCGTCTTAACACCAGCTGGAGTCTGTGGTGGCGGCACGGTGGGGAAAGCATCCCTTTCGGGACTGCTGTACTGTTCGCTTGTCACACCCTCACGTAGGCCAGACGGGCGAGGACCAGCAGACTCTTTCCTGCGCGAAGACGAGTGAACCGAGGGCATTGTAGTAGAGCGATGGAAGGCAGGCGGTGCTGGAATGCTTTCGCCATGTCGGGGTAACCGCTCAGTGTAAGAGCGCTGCGGTATATTACGACCAAGCTCGATAGGTGACGAAGTCGACTGCTTGAACATGGGTGGTCGCCTTTCCTCAGTGCGCCTCTCCTCGGCCCACTCCATAACCTCGGGGATGCCGCGGTCGGTTCGGTCGGTGTCACGGCGAGACATGGAAGGTCGGTCTTTCCCTGGGCGGGCAGATGACCTGCGAACAGGCTCGGGCCGCGAAGATTCACGCCGGACAGGTCGAGGTTCGGCGGTATAGTAATCGCGCGAAGGTGCCCTCTGGGGAGAAGGGCGGGCCATCTCCTCTTCAACCTGTGCACGCGACTTGTGTTGGTACCGAAGCGCCTCCTCTGCTTGTACACTCATCTTGCGGTGTGCGGGTACAGTGTGGGGAGGCTCCTCATAAGACCGGCGCTCTTCTGTCTTGCGCCGTTCCTGTTCGGTACGCAGCTTGTACGCCGCCTCGTAGTGGCCCTTTTCGTCGTCCGACGAGTCATCATCGGGGACGGTGAACTTGCGTTCGGGTCGGACCTCCTTGACGCGGGGTTTCTCGCGTTCTGCTCGAGAGCGGTCTTCTTTGACATGTCGGGTGCTTCTCGACGACGACTCCTTTTCCCGCGTGGGTCGTGGCGCGGGAGCGGGAGCGGGTTTGGTTGTGTAGCTCTGGTATCGAGCGCGTTCACGGTCGCGTCCTTGGTGGTAGCGGTCGTCACTGCTGTGCTGCGAAGGCACGCGGTCTTCGGTAGTGTAGCGCGCACCGCTCGGTGTGGGGACATCGAAGCGTGCGTTCTTGTCGCGGGGTGCGGGTCCTCTTGCCGCCTTTTCCCTGCGCAGCTTCTCGACCGTCAGAAGCGTATCGTATGCAGACCGCTTCTGCTCGTCGCTGAGGCACTCATAGGCCTGCTGGATCTGGTGGAACTCCTCCTGCTTCTGTTCTTTCAACGCAGGATCGGTGACCTTGTCCGGATGGCACTTGAGGACGAGTTTGCGGTACGTCGACTTGATGGTTGCGGCGTCGGCTTGCTTGTCGACCCCAAGGGCCCTGTAATGATCGGGCGTGGTTTCTGAATCCATAATGGGTGTAACGGGGAGATTGCTAGTCGAGTGTGGGGTGGCGTATGCCTCTTATAGTGTGACAGTAGTGACTGCGCAGCGACTCAGGCCTGACACATGCACACACACACAGCAGTTAGTCAGTCAGTCAGTCGTTGAGCAAGCTCGTGTGGCGGTGTTGGGCGGTCGAGGCTCGTGTAGACGTTATAGAGGGGGGGGCAATAAAGTCAAAAAGCGATGGGCAAACGGCCGTGGCTGGGGTATGGGCCTCTTAAGGAGAGTCGGGTGCAGTGGGTGCCGGGTGGTGAGAGCGGACGGTATTGTGCGGGAGTACCTGGTATGGGGTGACGAGGATGGGCTTGCTTGGGCTTGCTGACCTAAGAAACTAGAGTGGAGCAGTCTGCAGTCAGGTCGCGGCCGGATCGAAGACTGTCGAAGGCCGTGGCAAAAGCGAAAAAAGCCGGATCAAAAGAATTCGGACACTACAGCTGCCGTCGGTAGCGGCGAGAATTAAGTGAGGCTGTGTTTTCTTCTCTTGCAGTGCTGCTCTCAACTAGTTGCGTGTGGTTGCCCAGCAGCGATGCTCGTCGGTGGACTTGCGGTGTGGATGCTGCGACGTCACCGTTTCAGCGATGGCCGACGATGGCAATCAATGTCGGCGTGCAAGAGTCGGGATCGGAATGGAATGGAATGAGAGAAGAGTTATGGCAAGATTACAGTGGGCTAGAGAATACAAGTGTTTATGGAAACGGCAGTCAGCCTGCACACATTGGGAGGGGGGCCAGTTGACTATATCAGGCTCACGCACAGGGCTTAATAAAGTGCGCGCCGTCGTGGGAGTCTCGGATGATGCTGGCGTGCAAAGCTACTATGGCACCAAATGGGGCCTACGGTTCAATAGTAGGGAGCCATGAGCCATCACGGCATCGCATCGCGCAAGCCGCTGCTTCACGCTTCACGCTTCACACTCTGTGCATGCACCCTCTCGCCGGCCACAGCGGCTACGAAACATTGGATCCAATCAAGGCCCACGGCAGGCACATGGTCGTTTGAGACTTTGCTCGCGGACCGCATCTGATAGGATCAGCCCGCAGAGGCTGCATGACACCGAAGGCCAGAGAAGCCAAGCAGAAGCACGATGTGACCACGGACTCGCACCAATCGCATAATGCTCACCAACCCCCACCAAAGACATTCGCAAGACATGACGAATCTGCAGACGTGCCTGGGGTGCGAGTGAAGCACGCAGCTGGCGGCGAGACGGGCCTCTTTTCACCACAGCCATACAGCCAAGTCGGCCATGGCTGACGCCTCTTTGCTTCTGCGCGGCGCCCGAGACAGTGTGTACAAATGTACAAGGAAGCTCAAACGCACAGCAGCCAGTGGCCTCTCGGCACTGCAATGCGGTTTGCAATGCAACAGCAAATGCAAAATATCCTTGGGCTTTGCACACACCTCCTACCTATCCCGCCTCGGCCCTCACCACTCGGCTCAGCGACTGGCGGCTGCGTCGCTCCAGGCAAGACGCTTCAACGCTTTCAGCTTTTTCCCGTGCCCACGCCATGTGAGATGGCACTCCCAGCTTTCCACTCGATCCGTCCCGAAATGGCAGACGTTAGTTCGCCGCATGAGTGGCCGATAAGATACGCTTATGCGGGGTCAGGCGGGGGCTCCATGCAAGTCACAACCCAATAGTCCAGCATGCTGGCCGGTACGTGGTGCTTGACCATTGACCCGATACCCATACCTACATACCAGCACACGAAGAGATAGGAGTGAGGTGTAATCAAGGGCAAAGAGGCCAGAGTGGACACAGGACGTGTCAGTGTCAGAGCAGAGGGACTTCGATCGGTACAAGATGACATCATATCTGCCCTACCAGGTGCAGGTACGCTGCACTCGACATGTCATTCACCCCCACCTCAGTCTAGCTTCCCAGCCCATCTGCTTCTAGACGACATGGCTGATCGTTCGTTTCGACAACGGTAAACTCCATGTCGACGACAATCGGCTTGTGGTACCCAACTGCTCTGCCGGCCACTCTCGGGCCCAGATACGCTGCGTTCACTACTGTAGTCTCGGTACGCGCGCCTTGCCTACCACCGCCAGTGTCAGAACATGTGCCCCTCGCGTCCTGGTCGTCAGGTCCCTGCGTAGCCTCGTCAGGTCTCCCATGTCCCACACCGCTCACGTGCGGCTGCGCACCACCCCACAACGCTTCATTGTTTCCCAGGGCAACATCAGCGAGGTTCCCTGACCACACAAGCTTCTCACCACCGGATCGAGGCTGATGTGCCGTCTCATCATCTGGTGCAAGGGACGCATCAGGCTGGCCTCGAGTGCCGTCGTGCAGCGAGTCAGGCTTCTGTTGACGTGTCAAACTTGCATCGCAGCCCAAACCGCGCCCTGCTCTCGACTTAATCGTCAGGTCGACCAGGCAAAGTTTCTTGCTGCCGGCTCCTGCGTCGTTCCAGAACGCTACGTCCTCTACTAGGTTGCCACTACCATCGTCTGGCGTCGATCTCCATCGCACTGTCTCCACGCCCCATCCACCGTGGATATGACCGCATATATTCAGCTTGGGTCTTACCTGCGACAACCTCTTCAGCAGCGAGGGACATCCTTCCCTTTTATCTGTCAATCCTTCTGCTGTCCCATCGCAGTGTCCCTTGGGCGGTGTATGCGTCACAACTACATCCACGCCGTCTGGTATCCTACTCCACACGCACTCTGCTTCCTGGTTACTAGCATACTGAAATCCCCATGTACCCTGTTTGGGCGTACACGGACTACCAAACACGGTAAAGCATACGCCTGAACTGAGCCTGATCTGCGTAGCCGCGTTCTCAAGATAGGTTATCGATGTCGACTCTGTCAACAATTTCCTACACATCCCTGCATCTTGAGGACTAGGCCACTTCCATGAGTGTGAGTTATGACGAAAAAAGGGTTCATCGAGCGTGATATCGTGGTTTCCTATCGTAAATCGCCATCAGCCCTGACTCTACCAAGCACTAGGTAAGCGTACGTACCAGCAACCACAATCTTAGCCTCGAAATTCTGCCTCTCGAGCCACTCAACCGTCTTCTTCAACTCACTATAACTCCCCTGGTTTGTCAAATCCCCAGCATGAATCAGCACATCGCCGCGCGGTAGCTTGGGCGTCTGATTATGCGTATCCGATATGCACACTACCCGCGTTTTGCGCGCTCCAGCCATCTTTTTTCCCTTGTCCCATATGACCCAATCACTTGCCCGCTGTGGAGTCACGGTGTGAGAAAGTGGGAAAACTAGGGGTTGGCTAACGTTCCAGGTTCGAATAATGACCTAGGTACGTACGGTACAGAGGTTGGGGTAGGGTTGAACCTTCCGAAGTTTACACGAAATGAGGGTAGCTGGTTACGTCATACGCTTCCTGCACATCATTCACACTCACTGCTGCCCCCCCACTCGCACAACGTCGTCTATCTGCTTTCTTTCCTTTTTTTGCCCCTTTCCGCTGATCAACATTGCCCCATCTGGATCTAATCCTGGTTCTCTGCCTTGTACCTGAGTGATGGACAGGTACCATGTTCAGAAATGCAGTTTGCCGCCTTCGTTTCGCCGTGCCGAGGTCGCAAGGGTTTTGCCACCGCCACCACGGTTGCCACGATGTCGTTTCCAGGAGCAGGTTAGACGTGGGGTGAGGGTGATGTTGGTATGGTGCATGTGATTTGGAACGATTGGAATATATTTATGCGGTGCAACTTTTGTCCTTGAATACATGCAATGACGCATGGAACGGATACAGTATGTAGCAATTTACAATCAAGCTAGTCTGTGTGTTGTCTTGAGCGCGCAAGCTGTGAAGCTTATAGTCGCAACATTGAGTTGTACATTTATTAATAGGTGTGGCCCTAAAGTGCATATAGTGACGCTGAGATACTCATAACTTGCTAAGTATCTAATTGTACGATTTAACTCCGCACGAGTACCGTCGTTGCTGGATGATTCTAGAGGTCTTGTTGTAATGCGATGATAACTCACTAGTATGTTGCATTCACCTGCAGGATTAGCTTCTGCTAAAACGATTAGTGTACACAAGCAATAAAGTAAGATAGCCTTAGTTGCGCTGGATGCGCAGCTTTGTACTACATCCCTCACCTTCATGTGGTAGTACTTGACAACCTTGATATTTACAGTTCTCTTTTTTTTTTGGGAGGTATATACATACCCTTATATGTTTGCAGTACAAAACAAGATGCCGTTTTCCATGCTCGGTAAATTAAGAGAAAAGGAATCATATGTAGAGCAAAGTACAAAGCCCTCAATATCGCCATTACACCCCAAACGCCTGCAAATCGCTCTGCGTTATTCGAACGCTCCTACATATCATGGAACATTGCCATTGTGATACGCCAATGCCCATCCGTATGCTTCCATTGTAAAGCAAATTTTGGCATGTATGTTGCAGTCCCTTGCCAAAGCCACACACGCAAACGCGAAAGAACGTCAAGGATACGATCCGATTTTTTTGTACGGTTTTACGAGCAACCTTGGCTGTGTCTTTCCACAGATAGAACGGCGTGCGAATCGCGCAAGCCAGAGGCTCATTTTCTTTCGTTGAAGCAAACGTAAAATCATGAATCGACTTTATCTATTGTCAAGGCAAGCATCAAGTCTTACTCGCTGAACAATAACTGCACACGAGCGCCTTGCAAATAAACACTCGATCGAACCTTCTCAACGCCACATATCGTAATATTCGTCGTCATCGGACACCGAAGGCGTGAAAAGGGGAGGGAGCAACCCTAGGGATTCATTCTCATCGTCCGAGTTGTTATGGATGACGATGTGAATACCGCCATCATATTCGTCCTCGTTTTCAGCATCCTCCAGCGTCAAATCCACTTCCATTGGATCAGATGATGTCGGTAAGACTGTGTCATCAGTCGTGGAAGGTCTGCTCATCTCCCTGTCGATACCAGTTCTGGTGACGTTACTTTTCTCATAATCCATATCCGTGGACAGATTCTGCGGTGGGTACCAAAACGTTTCCACGGGCGCATACCCAAGAACAACATCCTCATCCAGGAGGACAGCCTGATCGTGTATATTGGCGAGATGTATGCCTTCGACAATGGCTTTCCAGCGAGCAATGCTCGTCTGTATCTCTCTACGGATCTGCCGCGAGTCGAAATGGTTGTCTCTGAACCATAGTGGAAAGCCAGACTCAAGTCCAAGAGGGAAACTGCGGCCAAACGATTGCCAGTATATAGTTTGCCGGATGAGATACTGCATCATCTTGAAGACAAAAGGCCCACAAGCACCTCCATCGGAAGTGGATCTGTTGTGGTAGTTCTGGTTTGGAGTCAGGTATTCAGGAACGAACTTCCAAGAATACGTATCCTCTCCAAGAATCTTCAGCATACCCGCACCAACGTTCTGGCCCATTTCGCGATTGTAGTTTGTACCGTACTCATGAGCCTCCATTGAATCGTAGTAATGTACGGTCTTTCCCCCCCGATCCATGGCAATAAATGACCAGTGAGAGCCTTGATCGATGTCGGTTTCAAACCCGCCGATAGCATCGTTGATGATGATGAAGATCCATCTCTTGTCTTCGTATTGTATCTTATATTCCTTGTACTCTTGAGGTGAGCTATCATCGCTCATATACGCAAAATAACATATTTGGGCGACGGCGGAATTGGCAATCGCAATGCCATGAGCGTGGCACTGTTCGTCACGGCGGAGGACTTCCATTGCCATATCCAGGCTATCACCAGTCATCCATGCCTCGTATGACCCATCAGTGAGACCAATGTGCCCGTAGGCATCGGTTTCGAGCACGGCGTCTCCCAGCCGGAGGTAAACGTCCTCGTTGGGCTGAGGAAAGTTGTAATGGTATCTGGAACTCAGAACAGGATATCGAAAGGGATTGGGAACAGGATCAGTAACGGTGGTGGAAAGAGGCACAGGATCAGTCTCATGATTCTGTCGCTGTACGTCCAACTGTGAATTGTTAGTATACTGGGTATGTGTAGAGCAGCTTTTACGGATAGCACTTACCATAGTGTGGTCTTGGAGAAAATCCTGTTCTGTCCAGTGTTGGACAGTGTTGACGTCGACACTGTAACGCCGTTTGCGTAAGGGGGGTCTTGTCCGTCTCGTAGGCAGAGATCCACGTTGGAAGCCCCGTGAAGCGACAAGTGACATTCGATTAGTGCATGTGCGCATCAAATACCGTGTCTTGCCGTAGATTCCTTTCGCTCGCTTATAATGAGCATTAATTGCATCTTGGGAAACCCCCGGAGACCAGGACGCACGGCTAGATGTCGTCTGTATGCTTGATGGTGTTGGCAGAGCAGGCGTATCATATCGCGGAAACTCGGCTAGTTCCGCATGTGTTGTTTGAAGTGGAGAGCTCGAGGGTGTTACAGGTACGCTGCTGTCTCGATCTTGGGATGAAGGGGGCGTGTTGGATATCACATGACCACATGCCAAATTCTTCTGTGCATTTGAGTAGATGATTGGGCTCTCTAGGGTATTGGAGTCTGGAAGGATCTCATGAACGACTGGTAGTGGAGTGATAGAGGATGTCGCGGACACTCCAGTATCGCAGTTCTGAGTCAATGGCGGTGTAATGGGTCTCATGTTGTCGACCTGCGTCTCCTCTTGAAGTCGCAATTCAAGAACTTTGTGGTCCGAGGCTTTTGAGCTCGAGTTGATGTCGTCAACAGATGACACAGATCGCACCTTGGGGTTGATACGTGGTTGAGCACCCTTGGGTGAGTCAACGCCCGCCGCTGACAAGACTAGACACAGGATGCTGTCGGACTCGCTCATAGCTGTAGGGATCCGAGACGAGAGAGGCAGCGTATCTGCAGGCTCTGGAGCAATATCTGCATCCGATTGCGGTTTGGTGTGTGCGCCTGGAAGTGGGGCAGATACTGGTGAAGGAGGTGCGACCTGCGCGATGACCTGGGCAGGCGCGAACTGCTTGGCGTTGTCCTCTGGCCATGACATGGCGTTTGATGGATTGCCCTGGGATTCGGTGCTGTCCGTCAGTTGAGGCGTCAATGTCAGTATCGCCACAGGCCGTGACAGAATCCACAAATGTGAGGTGGGCGCGGACGGGGCGTTCGCGACGTGACAAACGGGTAATGCTTGCTTGGGCGCTAGAATACACGCAGCACTCTTGTTTGCGGGTTTCTTGGTATTAAACTGAGGCTTTGAGCAGATCTCGTGAGTGATGGACTGACTACGCAGGGTAGATTGACGAAAGTGAGAGGAAGTAGAAGGTGTGATGGAGCTGAGATTCGGATATAATCTAAGGCTTCCACGCCTTAATGCGTCATAGCGCCAGCCAAAGTGAGAGTGAATGAGGGTCTGGGAGGTCTCGGTAATCTGTTTGCTTCGCCCAATAGGGCGTGATCAATCCAAGATAACGGACCCCGAGAATGACCAAACCTTGGATCAGATCGTTGGCGAGGGTCTGAAAAGACGTTCCACGCCTATGAACGGGTACTGCCTATCGGGAGAACTATGGTACCGCGATATCGTACCATGGTAAAGCTAGTCAGTTCCGATGTGCGTGCAAACAGATTCGCACGCAGCTTTCAGCCCGCATGTAGGAGTTTCTTGGGCAGCGCTATGCAGCCAATAAATATGCCCGAAAGCTGTATGCTGCATGCTGCACGCTATTCGACGTGGTTGGACTTTGTCAAGTTGCGTTGCTGTGTCGGGACTGTATGTGGCGCTGATAGCAGCACGCGTAAACCTGCAAGCTGATCTGGACGGACCGTATCTGCATTCCCTTCAAGATGAATGGGAATTTTCAACACCAAGAAATCTCTATATACGATGCCTGCATGTTCCCAGGTATCTAGCGGCTCTGGAATGGCATTGTGATGGATTCGTGTACAGGCACATAGGCCGCGAAGGCGTTGTTTGACCGGAGAAACCAGGGCAATCTCTAGTCATAGCTTTATTATAGACATGCATGGACGGATTATGTTAGGCAAGAATATAATGTCATTGGTGATGGGGTATCTTCGAGACGTGTTAGCTTTGTATTTGCATGACTATTCACTCTACACATATATCGTGATTTACGCCCTTGCAACAACTTCTTGCCTAACTTTGTTTGCCATGCCTGAAAAAGACTACCTATGGAGGTTTGTATGCGCTGCTATATTCTGATGGTGGAGATGACACGTTCACGCCGAACCACGGCTTCATGTTCGTCAGTATGTCAGGACACGCTTAAATACATTCGATACAGACGATACTATATTGCACTAAGAGATGGCATAAAAAGTTGAATGATCGTGAAGAGCGCAGAGTCGATTGTCATGTCATCAGGAGTTCCCGACGTTTGTGATAGCCTCGGTGGCGCTAATTTGGAACTAACCACGGAAGGAAGCGATCCCGGTCGTCTACACAACGTCTCTTGTTTGCGCGTGAACAATTCAGGTTTAAGGCGTTGGCGTAGTCGCGGAAGAAACGTTGGGAAATTACCTCTTACGCATGTCCGAGTCTGCAGATCTCTTACTAATATGATTGCGATAGTCGGAGCAGGTGTTGACGAAAGATTGTAGATTTCAAGCACTGACGCAGCAACAGCCGGCATCCGACTACATAGCTCACACTCCCGTTTCCCTGGGAACGTTGATGGTTCACAGAAATTAGACGACTGCCTCTAGCGGCACTAACGGCATTGAATAGAAGGAAAGACGCGGGGTCAAGGATGAACCTCGAAGGTTTGGCTGTGACTGAGCGGGTTCCAGGATGTGTCAAGGCCGCCTCCGCACCTCCATTATCTCTTCCCGCACAATGCAGACCTGTTTACTAGCAGGCTTTACCTTGATCAAGGTTTTAGAGGGGCACAAATTGCTGCGAGAACAAAAAGTTTATAGTCTCAAGTAAGACAAATGAAATAAGACATATAATTATTTACATCAAAGTTGGATACCTGGATATCCATAACAGCAACATACGAACAAGGGTGGTATATGAATTAAAAGTGAAAAAGCAAGAACAGCAAGGGAAATCGTAAGATGGGGATGTTCACCAGTTTCTTGCGCGATGCGCCACGCAATGCCTGGTAAAATAATAATGCTCTTATGGTTAATAATCTCGTGCTTTGGGATATCGCCCTTTTAACTCCGCAAAACTTCATCCATAGAAACTGCTGCTGCAAATGCTCGCCTATCCGTCGAAATGTCGCGTAGGTGGCTATCAAATGCGAAACTCGTACTTTTGCCCATTGCGCTATCATTGCGCTGGACGTGTCCAAACTAGATCCTGTGTGTAGGATATCGGTCGCGGCGTCGTAACGCGGCGTCGGCCGGAGAGTAGACTGGGTACACTAGGATGGTAACATTACAATTGTTAATCCAAGTCCAACTGTCTTCTCGGAGTTTTTCTCTGCTCACTCTCCAGTACTGTTTCCCCGCAACCTTCTACCCAGATTCACATTACGGCCAATATCTGAGATGCCACCGACTGAATGTCGGTTGTTCGGGTTTCGGGCTACACTCAATTGTGCTCTGGCTCGCAGGCCTCCAGACATGGGCTTGTCGTAGATGACTGGAGAGCCTTCACGGCCCAGATTGTGACCATAACGACTTTGATCCCGGAAAAGGAGACTACTACGCTCATTTGATGGTGTACTTGAGATACTGGGTCGTCGAAGGCTCGCACTACTCTGGAGCGCAGGTGATGGCTGGAGATCAGGCATTTGTTCACGGGAAGTGTACTGCCTGCCGCCACTGAATCTGTTGTTGTCTGTTTGTCGTGCCCTGAAGTCGACCGAGGTCATGGCTCGGGATGGTGCACGAAAGATGGGATCCTCTTCATCTTCATCTACACTCTCGCGTGTTCGATGAAGGCTTGTGCCTGCTCGCTGTAGTCGTGATGGGGTTTGTCTGTCGTCGTAAGGTTCCTGGCTGTTTCCTCGTTGAGAGCCGTTGGAGTCAGCTATAAGCATGCTAGTTCTTCGAGCCTCTATACGTGATAGCGCTCTACTAGGACTGACTCCATTCATGGTATTGCTCTCCGGTTCGATACTTTGTCGTATTGTCGGAGAATCACCATTGATCTGCACGCTCGGTCGGCGCGAGATTGTAGCTTGGGTTGATCGGAAGGCTGGGCTGGAGAGACCTGTTTTGGTGTCACACACGGCAATGCAAAGCTCCGTCAGGCTACGGCAAAGATTATCGGCCTTGCGGCGAACCTGGCGGTCAGATACGACAGAACCGTTGATAATAGAACTAGCGGAATGAAGGGTGCCCTGAGGCCCACCGCTGCCACTCATTTCTGCCAACGCCAACGCCTCTTGGGCCGTCGCTTCTAGCGAGCGGTATACGGCGGGGGATACATGCTGTCTGGCTTTGCTGAGAGCGTCCCGCAACAGAGGGTGGGTCCTGTTGGCACTAGGCGGCGCCTGGGTGCTGACGCTTGATTCTGAAGGAGACAGGTTGGACTTTCGTTGCTGGTTTGGCGAGGAGGATACTGTTGTGGCCGAAGTGTTTGCTGTCCGCGGGCGCTCGGCCGATGCCTGCGATGCCTGAGATACAATGGCGCCAGATGTCGAGGGTATCTTGCCGCCCATTTCAATCTTGCGTATCCTGGACTTTAGTTCGTCTAGCTCGTCCCACACGGACGCAGCGGGGCCTGTAGAGCCGTGCGATTCGGTGCCGTCTGCGCGCGAGCCGGCTTCAAACGACGTGTCCACGTGGGGCGTCCGCGGCTCATGCGACAAGTTGGAGGGCCGGTAGGGCTGGACTGGGGTGCGGCTTGGTGGCGTGTGTTGCACGTCTGACTGGGATGATCGTCTGGTGGCAGAGAACTGGGCGAGGAAATCGCGCGGGGAAAGCTCGGCATCTCTGCGGGTCGAAGTAAAAGATGCCTTGTGGGAGAGATCGCGGGTGCGAGGTGCGGCGTCGGGGGCAGGCGAGTTTGGCGATCGCTCATATGCTCTGGACGGGGTGGGTAGGAACGAGGAACGGCGCAGGGCGGATGACCGGGGTTCCACAGGGATTCGGCTGGTTGTTGGAGTCGCAGTAGAGTTTGATTGCACTGGCGAAGGGGAGTGCAGGGCCGAGGGAAGCGACTGGCGGCTGCTGTTGACTCTAGCAACGCGGGACTTCAATCTCTCCACGCGCGTCGTGACTTCGGAGGGTCGCTGCTGCTTCGGCGCCGTGTCGGCGGCGATATTCAGGAACAGGTCCTCCTTCTCAGTGTCGGTGCCCGGGGTGACAGGCGCAGGCGGACCCCGTCCGCTGTGGGCGGCGTGGTAGTCTTCCATGCGGCTGCGAGGGCCAGAGTCGTATTCGGACGACTCATCGGTAGAGCTCGCCATGCGGCGGGCGGGCGGGCGAGAGGTGCTGGTCGAGTTTCGACGTCCTGGAGGCGGCCTGGACAGGCTGGGGGTGGGGATGGCAGAGGCAATGGGCAGCTGCCTGGGCGTTGTTTGCTGTGACTGCGGTCGCGGGGCTTCGCTCGACGTGACAGAGTCGTCGTCCCCGCGGCGGCGGGTAGAGTGGTGGGAGCTGGTGGGGGATACCAGGCCGGACTGCAATTGCAACAACTGCTGCTGCTGCGCATAGGCAAAGTCGGCGGCGTTCTGGGTGCTCCGGCTGCGCGTGACCAAGGTGACAGGAGGGCCGCGCGAATTGTCTATTCCATGGGCACTGTGTGAGGCTGGCGGTCTCCGCGCGGTGGCTGCGGGCGCGGACGGCACACGCAGCAGCGGCGGGGGCTCTGGTGCCGTGTTGCTGCGTAGATGGGTTGGCTTGGGCGTGGTAGCCTGCGATTGGGAGTTGCGCCGCTGGGTGTGGTGTTGTGGTGCGCCTCCAGACGATTTCCGAGAATGATGGGCCGGCATAGCTGCAGGTCCAAGTCGACAAGTGCGCTGGCAGCTGGGCTGGCACCAGACAGGGATGACCGGTAACGTTTCAGATGGCTCAGCCCGTCATGGCTGCTTTTTGTGACCCACAAGCTGCGCGTAAGCCGTCGTATATCGCGCAAGCTTCACCAAAGTTCAGAGGGTGATTTCTGCGACGCTGGGGACACCTAGTTCCGTGACCTTGACCAATTCCTTGCTAGGGTGCCGGGCCACTCTGCACCAAATCTCACATCCCTCGTCGAACGAATGACGGGCCTCGACGCGGCCTTTTTCTCCTTCTGTCTGCCTGACTCCAGACGTGATGTGCAGCTAGACGGCCTAGCACCCGTCGTCACATGAGATATTCACCGTTTCCCGTTGCTTTTTTAGCTCTGGCCTGAACGACGATTGCGAACTGTACTCAACTCTAGCTTTGGACTGACTCGGCCCAAGCCATGAAACCCCATGGCTCCATGCGGGCAGTTGGGGAAAAAGCATCATAGCATCTGGCATCGTCTTGCCCGGCACGCGCACACACCGCTGCTTGATCTGCCCTACACGACACCGGAACCTTCCTCGACCCCCCTCCAGCCCTCTCTCTCACATCAACCGCCCAACGCACCAGACCACGTACCGAGTAAGCAAGCCCCAGGCACAGGCACAGGCTGCGAATGTCTTCATGACAATCAGGGTGCCGGGGGCCGGGGCACCGGCTGCCAGCATGAATCGTGCTTTCTAATCTTACCGAGCATCAGAGAGGGGCACCATTTAATTTGCTTTCTCTAGTCATCGCGAAAGCTGCTTTGTGCGTCGCCGTCGAGCCTCACAAACGTGAACGGGCCAGACGTGATATGGCTAGGCCGTGCCCGTCGCAACTTGACATCGGAAGCCTGGCAAATGCGTGATGCGGCTAAGGCACTATTGCGTCTTCTTACCGGAGCCACCCATGCTCCGCTGGCCCGTGGCGCAATCTCTGTCCCGGTGAAACTGAAACTGGACTGACTGGAAAGTTTAGGTTGGAGCACCCTCCAGCATCACGTGACCTCGGCGACGGAGAAACCATGGCTCCGAAAAACCAGAGGAAATCTTGCCCAGCCTAAGCCCTGCGACGTCGTAGCCCAAGCGCACCCTCCAACTCACGACAACAACCCAACCCCATCCCCTCCGACGCTCAGAATGTCTGTCGCAGCTCTATCCAAGTCGCTGCCCAAGCCGAAATACTCGGGCGAGGAAGAGGAGCTCACCAACAGCACGCGCGTCTTGAGCTCCGAGCAGTACGAAGCCCACGTCGCGAAGAAGCAGAATGGCCCACCCGCATACGGCAGCAGGCAAAGCTGGCGACCGCGCGCGCCTGAGGATTTCGGCGATGGCGGCGCGTTTCCAGAAGTGCACGTCGCACAATATCCGCTGGACATGGGAAAAAAAGGCACACCATCCACATCAAATGCTCTCGTAAGGAGGGTTGATGGCGAGGGCAAGACCAAGTACGATGAGATTGCCAGGCGCGGCCACGGCGACTCGCGAATCGTGCAAGCAAGCTTCAAGGACCTGATCCCGCTGCGCCAGCAGGCGGATGCCGGCCAGCTGGACTTGTCGCGTCCTAGCCAGGACGTAGTGCAGGCGACCAAGGAGAAGACTGAGCAAGCTCTCATGGCCCTGGTCGCTGGCCAGACTGCTGCTCAGCGACCCAAGAATGTCCAGGGCCGGAAGAACGACGAACCTACATTCGTGCGGTACACGCCAACTGCGCAGATGGGTGAAGCGCAGGGAAAAACGCGCATCTTCAAGATTCAGCAAAGGCAAATTGATCCCATGGAACCGCCAAAGTTCAAGCACAAGCGTATCCCGCGCGGACCGCCATCACCACCTCCTCCTGTACTCCACTCTCCGCCGCGAAAGTTGACCGCCGAAGATCAAGAGATGTGGAAAATCCCGCCTCCCATCAGTAACTGGAAGAATCCCAAGGGTTACACAGTACCTCTAGACAAACGTCTGGCAGCCGATGGTCGAGGTCTTCAGGACATTACCATCAACGACAAATTTGCGCAGTTTGGCGAGGCACTACAAGCCGCAGATCGACACGCGCGAGAGGAAGTCAAGCAGCGTGCCATGATGCAACAACGGCTGGCAGAGAAAGAGAAGCTACAGAAGGAGGAGCATCTGCGCAACCTTGCGAAACAGGCAAGAGAGGAGCGCGCCAATGCCTCGCGACGACGATCCCAGAGTGGTTCGGACACGGACTCGGAAGAAGAGGCAGTGCGGAAAAGAATGGACGCGCGCAAGGAACGTCGCGAGGACTTCCAGCGTGAGCTCCGCCAGTCACGTATGGGTACCGAGCGCAAGATCCAGATGCTTGCAAGGGAACAGAATCGTGACATCTCCGAGAAGGTCGCACTTGGCCTGGCAAAGCCTACTTCGGGCGGAGAGTCCATGTACGATTCTCGCCTGTTCAACCAAACCAGCGGTTTCAACACTGGGTTCAACGAGGACAACCACTACGACAAGCCTCTCTTTGCAGCGCAGGATGCTATTAGTAGCATCTATCGCCCGAGCGTACAACAAGATGACGGCGAAGATGAGGGGGAGACGTACGACAGGATCACCAAGTCAAGCAAGTTCGAAGTGCTAGGCAGGGCCAAGGGTGGTTTCAAGGGCGCTGATTTGCAAGAAGCTCGCGAAGGTCCCGTAGAGTTTGAGAAAGATACCGACGATCCATTCAACATTAGCCAGATGATTAATGAGGTCCGTGATGAGAAGAGCACCGAGAAGACGGGCGAGAAGAGGTATGGCATCCAGGAGCCTGAGGGCAGATCTGCAAAGCGTGCCAGGGTGGATGACGATAGCGAATGAGCGGCATGGAAAAACAAAGCATTGGCGTTTGGGTTTATTGCATTACAGACTACGGTAGCAGCGGTAGCAGTATTCTCAGAGCATCAAGGCGAAGAATCTCATCTTTGAAATGCTCATAATTTAACATTTTGCATGTCACATTATCCTGGTGTCTTTGAATTCTAATCAAATAATACTTTTGGCGGTGTGATGAGGATGAGCATGCTCATACGAGCTTACTGATGACTGCGTCGCTCTGATCGGCTGTGGATGGTGTCGGATAACGCACCCTCGGCTGCGTCCACCGACGACACCCGTCAGTACTCTCCACACCATGGGTCGATAGCCCCGCTCTCAATGTCGCCCGACTGTAACCAAAGTCACATCCGTATCCTTCGGTGACATGTCACCGGCTGACGGATCATGATTATAATATGAATCAGACCAGCTTCTCTGTACGCTGACGTGGGAAATCGCTCATCTACAATTTGCCATCGAGCATTCTCACAGCACGTACAGCACCAAAATTGTAACATATACCTTTGAAAGAGCACAATGACGGCCCAAATTCCACACAAATTTGATCCAAACTTTACAGAGGCGGTCGTCAATGCGACAGGACCGAAGGCTACACCGAGGGTTAGACAGCTTACGGCGGGGTTGATCCGGCATCTCCATGATTTTGCGAGGGAAAATGAGCTCACAGTAGATGAATGGATGGTCGGCGTGGAGCTGGTATGTCGACGTGGTTTTCTACAGCTGGGACCTGCTAAACACCAAACTAACACATGCTGACGATACGTAGATGAATGCAGCAGGCCGCATGTCCGACTCCAAACGCAACGAAGGCCAGCTTCTTTGCGATGTTCTTGGTCTCGAATCTCTCGTAGATGAAATTACCTACAAACTCGCATCCACCGCTGCAGACGAGCCGACCGCGACTGCCATTCTAGGCCCCTTCTACAGGCACAACGCGCCCGAACTACCCATGGGCTCTTGCATCGCCTCAAAGGAGGTAAACGAACAGGGAGATCGGACATTGATGCACGGTACTGTCACAGATTTCAAGACAGGAAAGCCTATTGAGGGCGCAGTCATGGACATATGGCATGCGGCACCGAATGGGATGTATGAGCAACAAGATCCCAACCAACCGGATATGAACCTCAGAGGTCGATTCACGACAGGGAAGGATGGTAAATACAGCCTCTATTGTCTGAGGCCGGTGCCATATCCTATTCCTTTCGACGGGCCGGCTGGCAAGATACTACAGGCATTGGACAGACATCCAATGAGGCCGGCACATATTCACTTTCTAGTATGTCCAAAGTCCAACGCGTTCGACATTGTGCACGGACATGTATACGAGAATGCGTGTTAACAGAAAACAGCTTGCTGCGCCTGGCTATAAGCCTATCGTCACCCAAATCTTCGACCGAGAGAGTAAATACCTTGAAGACGATGCCGTGTTTGCGGTCAAAGACTCGCTCATTGTGGATTTCAAGCCTTTCCAGGGTGATCCCAAAGCAGACTTTGAGTTGCCATATGATTTCAAGATGGCGAGCTTTGAGGATGCAACGACGAAATGAGGTGCACGATATGGACTGGATGGCATATATCGTCTTTTGGTCATATCTCATTGATGTCCAATTAATGGGGAAGCGTAGATACTTCACTCTTTACATCAAAATTTATGTGTTCCGATATCGATTGATGCATTCCGATGCTAGTTAGTAGTTGAACCGATGATCCCCCGCACTAATCCACAAACCGTCTCCAACCGAACCGCGGTTGTCACGCCCTACATGCGTCCGACGCCCTAAGCCGAAGCTACAGCATGTCGTGTCCTGTTTGCTCTCAGCACCCAACTCCTCCATTATCTTTCCACTCTCCAAGGATTACTCATAGTAATCTTGCATGAACACTTGACTTATTTGGGCCCACAGCTAGTAAGCTTTCCATTCACAACTTGATGTGTAATATGCATGGCAGCAGGATGATCATACTGACTACCTTAGGAGAGGTTCAAGGCTAACACCAAGCGATTAACACCTCTGCAACGATTGTACCGAGGAAGAGCCAGGCCAGAATCATGGGGGAAGACAAGATAACCCTCGGTCGGTACATGTGGGAACGCATTCACCAAATCGGTGTCGACACAGTATTTGGTGTACCAGGTGACTTCAACCTGCAATTTCTCGACTCCATATACCTCACACCAGGACTCAGATTCATCACCAACCAAAATGAGCTCAATGGTGCTTATGCAGCTGACGGGTATTCTCGCATCAAGAACGCTCCTGGCTGCCTCGTCACTACTCATGGTGTCGGGGAACTCTCTGCGTTGAATGGAATTGCAGGGAGCATGAGCGAAAATGTCAAAGTGGTTCATGTTGTTGGCCAAACAACGAGGACCATGCAAAAAGCCAAAATGATGATCCACCATAGTATTGGTGCCAAGCCAAATCACCAGGTCTATAACAAGGCCAGTGAAGGGCTGAGAGTTGCGGCTGCAGAACTTTGGGATATTGAGAGTGCGCCCAAGGAGATTGATCGTGTGCTGAGAGAGTGTGTGATTCAGAGCGGCCCGGTCTACATCTTCTTGCCGTTGGACCTGAGTGCCGAGATGGTCGATGCGAGTTTGTTGAAAGAGAAGATTGATCTTGAACCAAAGGTTGACAAAACGGCCCAGGATGCGGCAGTCAAAGCCATAGTTGCTGCAGTCGCAGAGGCGAAGCAACCGACGATTGTGGTAGATGCATTGGTACATCGGTTCGGTGCATCAGAAGAAGCAAAACAGCTAGTCAAGGCGCTCAATGTCCCATTCTTCTCCGCAGCAATGGGCAAAGGTATCGTTGATGAGACGGATGAGCAGTTTGTGGGCGTGTGGAATGGCGAAGTCAGTTCCCCAGGTGTCAAAGAAGTTGCAAAGCAGGCGGATCTGGTCATCACGCTTGGCTACATACCCGCTGACACAAACTCTGCTGGCTTCTCGAGACCATTGGAAGATGGGACAACCATACACATCAACCCGCATGATGTCATTGTAAGCACTACTGCTCTTATACATTCGTTTCTGATGGTTATCTTGCTGATAACCCCATACAGGTCAAGGGAAAATCTTATTCCTCTACTCCCATCAAGTCCCTCCTTGCCGCCCTCTCCAAAGTCCTTCCATCAACACCGCAACACAAAATTCCTAAACCCATTTTACCAGGCCCCCGTACTCCCCTCGATGCAAATGCCGCTCATTTGACGCAATCCGCACTTTGGCCCGCTATCGAAGCATTCATTCGCCCAGGTGATGTTGTCGTCAGCGAAACAGGAACGAGCAACACTGGTATCTGCGACATCACCTTTCCCGCAGACATTAGACTAGTCACTCAGATCTACTATGGAAGTATTGGTTTCGCCACTGCTGCCACACTCGGTGTAGATGTAGCACGACGGGAGCTCGAAGAGGGCGGAAACAAGGCCGGAAGGACAATTCTGCTAACCGGCGACGGAAGCATGGCATTGACGATACAGGAGATTGGCACTATGATCAAGAACAAGTGCAAATCCATCATATTCGTACTCAACAACGACGGATACACTGTTGAGCGGTTGATCTGGGGTGCACGACAACGTAAGTTCTTTTCCTTCCCTTCACCTTCATATACTCTAACACAGAATTCCAGCATACAATGACATCGTTCCTCACAACTACTCACACCTACTTCCGCTATACAGCCACCCTAACCCTGAGGCCTCATTTCATCGTGCCACAACGAAAGAAGAGCTCAGGGCTATCTTGGAGAAGCCTCAGCTACAGCAGCCGGAGAATGTGCAGCTTGTGGAACTGGTGCTGGATAAGATGGATACGAGCTGGAAGCTGGGAACGGTACTGGCGTGGCGAAGTGAGGAGCACAAGGAGTATCTTACGCGAGAAGGATTTGTGGATACGTATGGTGGATGGGGTTTGGATGGCAAGGCTGGGGGGAATGTGAAGTGGAGCTGAGTGGGGAATTCGAGACGTGATGATTTAAGATGTGAAATTATTTGAAATAGACATTTTTACAACTGAAGGTTTGATATCTCGGTGCAAGATACCGATATTTATCTTATCTTTGACAATCATATGCGTCGTATGCCTGGTAGAAGGAAATCGGTTGCAGGCGGGCGGCGTGGGGCAAATCTCGCTTCAGCCCACGTATACTTACCTACATATAGGCCAGCACCCCTGCTTCAACCATAATAACAACAGAAGCACCGTCGACAATTCAGTTGATGTATTTTGCGCGCTAACCTGATATTCCAGAGAGACCAACTTGCCAAACCGTGCTCAAACCTTGCACACAGATTACAATGGGCTAAACGAACGCTGCCTATCAGCTCTCTTATGATGGTATGCAAGATATTGGTACGAGTGCGAGGCGCCAGATTTACATTAGATAACCGTAGAAGTTCTGGGTATTCTAGCCAGGCAAAGGGTCTTCCAGCATATAGAGGCCCTAGAGGAACTTGTTTCTTTTGTATCCCAATCCCTGCTACTGAAATACTAAGGCATCCTGGATCCGACATCAACGTACGGTAGTAGCAACGGCCCGATGATAGCGATATCTTCGCCCCCACCCCCCAAAAAGATAAATGCGTCGTGTTATCAAGCTATTCAGTGGCCTGAGCTGATGTCATTACCACAAATATTTAGCAACAAAGCAAATGTTCTATAAAAAGGGAAGCACTTTATCCTGAATACGAGTCAGATACTAGCGGCAACCAGCTGTGAAGATTGCGGAAACAACGTGGATCTTAGCAGCGACCTCCTCCTCAGACTAAGATTAACCAAGGATGGTTTGCGGTGAAGGTACATATGATTTCACGACTGCATGATACATGGCCCGCGCCGGGCCGGATATAGTGTCTTTCCCCTCTTGCATTAGCCTGGTATACGTATACATATGTTGTTCCCACCGTACACATTACGAAGCCAACATTGTGAAGAGGTACCTGCTTACCGATATACGTGTTCGAGATCTTATTCCGTGGCATCTTGTCCAATCTCGACGTATGATCACCTCTCGTTGGCCACAACTATCTAATTCAATATCGCGATCGCCAGATTCGCAGCTGGCTTACAAAACCAACCGGCTTGGCAACGACTGGAATGATAGGAATTTGAGGTTACATGTGGACTTGCATGCAGGGAGTGGAACATCCCTTTGAGCAAGTCCAAGCGGGTTTGCGTGTTCATTGGGTCAAGTGAACTATAAGCACATTTGGAGCCTCTTGATCGGGACTCAATCGAGCGAGGTCTGTTCTGAATATGTGGGGGAGGAGACGTTGTCATCGTCTGATTATTCGCACTGCAGTGGGGCCGTCGGCGAACAGACCTGAGATGTGTTGGTTCATCGACTAGCCAGCTTCCCACAGTACCGGACGAGATAGCAGGAACTTACCAACTTGATGACTTGACAGCTGAATAGAAGCTCGCCAATGTGGCCTCGTATGGGGCTTGAATGAAGCAAGTTGGATCACCATGAGCTCTGGAAATGATCCACAACTCAATGTTGCGACTATAAGCTTCACAACTTGCGCGCTCAAAACAAGACGGAAATGAACCACGCACGGCTGTTCCCCACACATTTGCCCGATGATCGTCCCCACCAAGTTATCACTCCACCCCTGACCCCGCTCTTTACCAGAGTCTCACTGTAAGATGTTATCCGGACTCCGCGCCATTTATCCCAGCTTATCTTCGACAATGATACGCAAACGGCCCGATGATAATGCATCCGAGATCGTCCGGGTGCGTACGGCACGGCAGATGCCCTTCAGATGGTCTGCAGAAATATCAATTATATAGTCAGGAGAAACCTTGGAACCATAAGAAAGGTCAGATAAAATGTCCGCTTTGTCCCGTCTATCCAAGATCTCAGGACAAGTGCAACCTTCATCAGCGAGCAACAACCACAACACTCGGGATTCTCAACCAAGCACCAAAATGACAGACTACAACTACACCTTTGAGGGCTGGGCCGGCCACGACCCCGATTGTGTAAACGGAAACCTAAAATGGGAAACCTACGAGCCCAAGCCCTGGTCTGAAGACGATGTCGACATCCAGATCTCGCACTGTGGAGTGTGCGGCTCAGACATCCACACCCTACGCTCTGGCTGGGGGCCCACCATGTACCCATGCGTTGTCGGGCACGAAATTATCGGCAAAGCCGTCCGCGTGGGCAGCAACGTCAAGCACATCAAAGTAGGCGAGCGCGTGGGTGCTGGCGCGCAAGCTGCCTCCTGCATGAAGCCCGACTGTGCCATGTGTGCCGACGGAATGGAGAACCATTGTCCAAAGATTGTGGGGGCGTACAATTTCATTTTCCCCGATACCCAGAGTAAGAGCTACGGCGGGTTTGCAAAATATAGTCGTACGCCAGGCCATTTCGTCATTCCCATCCCTGATGGTGTTGATAGCGAGCATGCGGCGCCGCTGATGTGCGGTGGTGTGACAGTCTTCTCGCCACTGAAGAGGTACGGTGCGGCTGGAAAGCGTGTTGGTATTATTGGGTTGGGTGGCCTGGGACATTTTGCCGTGCTATTTGCCAAAGCCATGGGCGCAAAGGAAGTCGTTGTTATTTCGCGGACGCGAAGTAAAGAGGAGGATGCGAAGAAGTTGGGCGCGGACCGTTTCATCGCCACGGCAGAAGACGACTGGAGTGGCGGTGCGAATGCTTCCTCGCTAGACCTCATCATCTCGACCGTTTCATCGGACAAGATGCCATTGTCTGGGTACTTGAACCTAATGGCGTTTCGAGGCACGTTTGTGCAGGTGGGTGCGCCAGAGGATCCGCTACCTGGATTTTCGGCGTGGCGGCTTATTATGAGTGGGGTGCATATCACGGGTTCGTCTATTGGGTCGCCAAAAGAGATCAAGGAGATGTTGCAGGTGGCTAAGGAAAAGGGAGTGAAGCCTTGGACGCAGGCAATTCCAATGACCGAGGCGAACCGGGCGCTTGTGGAGTTTGGAGAGGGCAAGCCCAGGTACAGATTTGTGCTCACCAATTAGGATAGCACTGGTTCGATTGCGAGGGACTGAAGACGACATTTATGAAGATGATGATGATGATAAGACGATGTAGATGTAGAGACGGCGCGACATGATGAGATGATGTAAAGTAGACGATGAGACGGATGTATAGTAGATGCAAAGTACAATAATGCAGATTACAAACCCATGTTTATGCAGGCGCATGGACAGCTAAAACAATCTTTCAGTTAACAGAATACATGTGTAACATGATCGCAGAACTCACCCAACAAATCTTGTGTATCATATGTCTATTCCCTTCGCCCGCAACAAACCTCCAGACAGCTATCACGCCATGGTAGCTGGTCATCTGTACATATACAGTACAGTGTTATCGTGGGGTGTACAGAAACACGTCTACTTGGAAGCGCTAAACAAATATGTATTACTAACCAGGTAAGTAACTAGCTGGAGGCAGTCATCCCACACCAAACAATCCTCACACGTGGGGGCGCTAAAATCCACACGGCGCGCCTTCCCTATACAGCCCCGCCTCCATGCTTGGCCAAACATCAACCCCAGAAAACCGTGACTAGGGGGGAGAAAAAAAAAAGGAACGTTGTTTTTTTCCAATCCTCAAGACCCACCTTCCCCCTACAACTAGGAACTACAACACAAATCTATTACATCAACCTCCACCAAACGAACACAAGACAATGTCACCAATCTCCCGCCTCGCCCGCCTCCTCCTCATCCTTCACGCACTCGTAAACATAGCGCTAGGCATCTACCCCTTCTTCAATGCAACCGAGTATTCTGCGATTACAGGGGTTGAGGCGCCAGAGAGAGCTTTGCAAGATCTTGGTAAGTAATCACATCTCCCATCCCCGGGATGCCTGACACCCAAAACTAACAAACGACAACACAGGCCTCGGTACCATAGCGATAGGATGGTACCAGCTCATCTTCACACTACAAGGCAACCGCAAGATGATGGCGTCAACCATTCCACTGCGGTGCGTGTTTGCGGGTCTCATGTACGTCTTGGAGAGACCGCCGCCACTGCTGATTTACGAGTTGGTTGTTGTATGGTTTTCGGGTATCGCGGTGTTTGCGTAAGAAAGAGAAGGAAAAAGATGGAGAAAAAAGACGTACGAGGCTAGCTAGGGGACGATGTCTTTCAATTTGAACAATAAATAACTCATCATACACGACGAAACAATGCATACAAATATGTCACATTTCATTTCGACATATAGCAAAATACCATCGTACCGTTCCCTGTACCCCCATGATATCCATACGACGAGCAAATCATAGCTTCATAAAGTTTTCCAGACACGCCAAAAACGCCACGATGTAGCAGAGCGATGTCGTCTCCCATGAGTGTATCATGTTGCATACAAAAGAAAAGAAAAAAAGACTCCATGCCTTTTTGGCAGAATGCAAATGGCGAGTAATCAAACAGCAAACGGCCATTGTGAGCCAACAGATACCCCGACCAAACCCATCCAGCATAAGACCATATTACGTGGACTCTCCTACATATTCGCAGGTACGCTAGTTCTAGCTATTTGATGCGAAGGTGGGGGCGTAGCAGTAGAGCGGCTGCCAATGCTACCGATGCTAGCCAGACCGTGGGATTGCGCCATGCTGCGATGGAACGAGCCGATTTTTTCGAAACCTCTGTACAAGGTTAGTATCATGTTTAGTTTACTGGAGGTCTGGTGACTTACTTTGAGAGATCATAGCTCTCCTCTTCAGGCTCGCCCTCTTCCTCAAAGCTCGTCAAGCTTGCGCCACGAACCATGCCGCCGCTGCCTACAATACCCAGTCCAAGTCCATTGACCTTGCTATTTGATCGTGATCTCTGTGATCCGATCTCGCGCCTACTGACAGGTCGTGATACAGTACGACTAGGACTCTCAGGCCCTGCCTCCTCATCCTCGTCACCCTTGTCGTCGCCATCTTGCTCCTTATCCTCTTCGGGCTCGGCACTGTTGCCGTGTAGCATAGGAGGTGAACTAGGGTGGTTATCCTCCTCTTCACCAATATCCTTGAAATCTGGACGTTGAAGCTTGATTGGGCTAAGTTCAAGATGTCCCTTGCCAGGCGTGCTGCCCAAGTCGACAAATTTCCAGAATGGTGCCGGGCTGGAGAAGGCCATATATTGGCTGGGCATCTGAGCTGTACTAGGAGGCGCGAGTAGAGGTGCATGACGTGTGACCAGTGGCGTAACGAGGGCGTTGTTCATACGGCCTGCATCGTAGTTGCCGTTGATGTTGTTGGACGCAGCATCCGAGTAGAGAGTTGGTGGAGAGTTGCCTACATCGGTTTTCATGCCGGGGACACTCTGCTTGACAGGATCCACGCCAGGTGAGGATTCCAATTGTTGTCTGCTATCGTCATTCTTGATGTAAGTAGGCACTGGGCCTTCGGTGCCCCCATACATGAGCCGTTTAGCTGGCGTTACAAAGCGATCCTGATCGCGGATAGTTGGCGACTGCTTAATGCCGCCATATGGGCGTGGACCACGATCAGGAGTGTACGACTCGGTGGCCATCGGGACAGAAGATAGAGGCGGCGTGGCAGATCGAGGGGGTGACTTGATACGAGGAGGGTATTGGCTCGAGCCATGGTCGCGATCCAATGCTCCGATGAGACGCTCTGTAGCCTGTAAGGGATTTCCAAGTGCAGGCGAACTAGGCCCTGACCCATCCATCCGGTACCCTATAGCTATGCCACCACCCTTACGAGGATTGAGCAGCTGCTTCTTGACGAACTCTTCTCTTTCGCTGTCCGCGATCTTCCACTTCATGCCCTTTCCAGGCTCGTCTGTGCGGCGGGCGACCTTTGCAAACGACTTGTTCAAGGACAGATTGTGGCGAATGCTGTTTTGCCAACCACTGGTGGTGTGTCTGAAGTAGGAATAGCGCACTTTGATGTAGTCGTAGATGTTGGCAAGAGTGAGCATCTCTTCCTCGCTACTAAGGATAGCTTGGCCGATGAGCTGAGCATAGCTGTGGGGTGGCTTCAAGTCTTTGGCAGAGTCCAGACTGTAGTCGATGTCGTCTCCACTTTCTAGTACGATGGCCCGGGAGAAGTTTGCAGGCGAATCTTTGCTACGGGGGTTATTGTCGGCGCGGAAGGTCATGGGTGTGCCTGGCTGGTGACCGGGTGTAGACGTCATCTGGTTGTAGTAGGCCTGGGAAGATTGTTGCTTATGGCGAGGGTGTGAAGATGGTGGGAACGGATCGTACTGGTCCCGCTTGGGTGTCGGCCCGCTAGGGTGCGCATGTTGATGTGGCTTTGGTGGTGGGTTGCCGTCGTTGTCGGATTCAGCTGCATCCTCGTTCTTGACCTGGCGCCAAAGCATGGGGTGGAAGTGGTCCTCAGTGTTAGCGAGTAGAAATAGCATTTGGGTACTCATTATGCTGATACAAATGCCAGAGTGCAGGGGCGCCTTCTCTCCCCGTGTCAGATGGCGGTCGTCGAGCTTGAGCCCATTGCGGCTGTTGACGTTGATGTACCACTTCTGGTCGGTCGAGTCGAAGTTGATCTCTGCATGGACACGAGAGATTTGGCGCTCTGGGCCAAGGTCGATGTGTACGCCCCAGTCCTGGCGGTCCGCGTCGCTCGCGGGCAGGCCAGTGATGTTGGGCTGGGAGCTATGGGGGTTGGCGCGGCTGCTGTTGTCTGCGCGGCCAATGCGGACCTGGGTTTCCTGGACAAAGAAGCACCAGTCGCGCGCAGCGATCTTAGCGAAGGCGGCGATGTTCTTGCCCTCATTGCGCTGGGACTGAAGGTCGTTGGCATAGTCGACGGCAGCATGGGGAACGTAGGCGGGCACGCGTAGGGCGGCAATCAGCACATTCTGGCGCTCGATGGGATCCATGGGGTTGTCGGCATCTCCGCCGTTGGGCAGCGTCGTGTTGGAGTCGTTACTGGCAACCGACTCGGTGATGCGGGTACGGGAAGCGTCGACTTGGGCCGATGCTGAGGCAGAGGCAGAGGCTGAGGCGGGTTCCTGAGTTGATCCGTTTAACTGTGCGAGTGAGTACAAGTTGGCGGCAACGCTGGTTGCGGTTGGGCTGCTCACCCGCCTGCGCTTGCGCGAGGGCGTGGCATCTGGCGTGTCGGGGTCAGACTGCTGCTGGGCGTCTCTGCGCGAGCGGAGTCCACTGCGACGGGTCGACATTGTGGATGCGGGTATGCGGCTGCGGGGAGAATAATTCTAGTCAGTGAGTGTCTTGATTGTGCTTTGTAGCTTGTGTGCGACGTATGTGTTTGTTTGCACGGCCGTGAACCATGGATGCATCAGATGCGAATGACGAGCTCGCCGTGGGTGCGAGGCGTCGTCGCCCCACCACGACTCGACGCTCGTCCGAGGGTTGCAGCTTACCGCGCTCAGTCCGTGTCTTAAGTTCCTAATACGGTACGCGCGATGCGAGGGCGGCTTCAGGTCAGGGCAGCAGCGGGGGCGGGTGCGCGCGTGTCGCAGGGAGGTGGTGAGGAGCGTCGCAGGAGGGCGTGCGGTCGGCGTCGGAGTCGGAACCGTCGATGTTTCCAGCTGTTTGTTATTCAGCGACGCGACGAGACGGCCTAGCGTGGCCTGACGATGGCTTCAGTCGCCGCAGCAGTGCCAGCGACGCGTGCGGGGGGGCGGCGGCGGCGACGGCGGTGATGATGACGGGGCGCAAAGGCGTCAGGATGGTGAATTGACTATCGATAGTCTGATAGAGAGATAGTCGATTAGTCGCAGAGCCGCAGGAAGTGCTCAAATTACGTCGCCTGTGCTGGGTCGTCAGCCTTTCTCCCCTTCCCGACCGTGCGCGCACCCTGTGAGGCCCCAGGCGGCCTAAGCAATAACAACGCGCAAATTTCTACACGTGAACCACACGGCGTTTTGCACTGCTTGATTGCCAGGCAAACAAGATGCTTGATCTTGACAATCCTCTAGAATTACACCACTGACACTAAACTGCCTCTTCCATGCCATCTTCCAGCGCATCCCATTCAATCTCCAGCCCTGCCGAGTGTGCGCGTTTGCCTCGATCCAAGCGCAAACAATGACGCTATCAGCCGCCCTGCAAAAAAAAAAGCGTTCGCATGCGGCCAACACGATCGCTGCCCCAACCGTGGTAGGTAGCCCACACCACCCAAAAAAATCGCCAATCTTTGCCCATTACAACTACAACACCAACACCAACACCAACATGTTGCTTACTCATTCTTGACCTTCTTCACCTTTGAGATCTCTAGTAACTAGTGCTTGCTGCCTGGCAAATTCTGTATTCTCCGTCGATTCATCCGTCTTTCGTGCCATGCTAAGTACCCTATTATCCCCACCCTTTTACTTGATTGGAATCTACCACGTCATTACCGAGTTGGACGCCCGAAGCCGAGTCATTACCCCTCAACTAGGCTTCGCGCATAGCATCATTACATTACATACTTGGAGGCACACGACGACAACATTTCACCCACATCCCGCACAAACACAACACATGTACACTAAGAATCATAATTTCATCATGCTAGCTATCCAAAGCTATCCAATTAGGAATTCAACATTACTGTTGTGCGTAACCGAATATCTACGACCTGTAGTCGCTAGTGTCCATCGCGGCACTGAGGTGCAGCTTCCTTGAACTGGCACCGACGTACACAGTCTTGGGGTACTCGGAGATGACCCAGTTCTGGCTGCCGACATCCCAGTTGCTGATATCACGGCGAGTGATGTCGGCGCGGAAGGTAGTGCTCTTGCCTGGCTGAATGCTCAAGCGGTCGAAGCCTCGAAGCTGGACCTTGGGGTCCTCGGGTCCTCCCAGCGCAATGTAGCACTGCACAACCTCATCACCTGCCACCTTGCCACTGTTGGTAATGGTAGCCTCAACAGTGTAGAGCACGTCCCAAAGCTGCGGGTTGCCACCAGGCGCGCCACCAGCCGCAATGCGGGCCTGAGGTGAGCCGTCAGTAGCGCCGGCCGGCCACGTGTGGTTGACACCGTACTCAGGATCTTGCGATGCTTCGGCAAGGTTGGTTGAGTTGAGGTAAGGGAAGATGTAAGTAGCGGGGCGGGTCACATTGGCAGGGAACTGGTACTCTTCAATATCCCTGCTGTAGTTGCCCAGAGTAGGTGCGGCAATCGTCTTTCCCGTCGACGGAGTGTAGGCACCAGCATCCACCTTGGCGACCTTGATGTCCGAGTAGTCAAATGTCGTGTATGACATACCGTAACCAAACTCGTACACAGGTGTGACGTTGTTCTTGTCAAACGCACGGTAATCAATAAAGACGCCCTCCTCGAAGTTGTCCTGGGGGCTGCCGTGACCGTTGGTCGGCTCGTAGATCAGATCAGGGCCGTACTCCTCTGCAGAGCTACCGATAGTGAAGGGAAGCTTGCCGCCGGGGTTCTCGCGGCCGTACAGGATATCGGCAATAGCATTGCCAGACTCTTGACCGGGAAGACCAGCCCAAAGGATGGCCGTGACGTTTTCGTTGTCGACGAAAGAGTTGAGGAGCACAGGTCCGACAGAGTGGACCACAACAATGGTGTTGTTGCACAGAGCCGAGACGTTCTGCACAAGAGTCTCACCGTCATACCAGACGGTCAGGTTGTTACGGTCACCAGCATTGCCATCAACAGTGATGTATCCTTCACCCGAGTCGGCGTTGACAAAGACAAGAGCGACGCTAGCCTGGCTAGCCATGGTCTGAATCTGTGCGTAGGCATAGTTGTCAGTGACGGATGAAAAGATACCGCCGTTGTCAGTGACTTCGCGCTTGATAGAGTCGATGGGAGTGATGAGGTAGGGGAAGTCAGCAGTTCCTGAACCCCAGCCCATGGCCAACGTGCCGTTGTTGCAACCACGATCGGCACATCCGTTGGGACCATACTGGTTCTCGCCAGCGTCGTTTCCGAATACAGCTGTCCACTTCTCGTTGCCGGACAAAGGAAGCACACCCGAGTTCTTGAGCAGAACAGTGGATTTGGCAGCACTGCGACGGATGGCACGGAAATGGTCCATGCGGACATCAACGTGTTGGTTGATGAGCTTGCGGCCAGTCTTGGCGAAGTAGTGCTCGTATCCATAAGTGTCACGCTGCCAGCTGTCGAAGTTGACAGGGATAGACTCGTCAAGGCCAACATAGTAGTATGCGGCCATAATACGGACAGCCGCGTCATCGAGACGCCATTGGGGCAGGGTGCCGTTGAGGACAGAGATGGTGAGGTTGGGTCCCCAGAATGACTGACCAGAGTTGAAGTCAGTGTCTCCTGGCATGGTCATGTCCAAACCCGCAAGGGTGGATGCAACACCCGAGTGCTGAGCGTCCCAATCCGACATGATGAATCCCTGGAAGCCAAGCTCACCCTTCAGAATGTAGTTCTGGAGGTACGAGTTCTGGCAGACCTGCGAGTTGTTGACCTTGTTGTAGGAGCACATGATGGAGCCAGTACCGGCGCGGATGGCATCGGCAAAAGGCCAGAGGTACAGCTCGTGGAGCGTCTTGTCGTCCAAGTTGGAACTGAGAGCATCGACAAAGCCAAAGTCTTCAAAGTTACCGGGCTGGCGGAAGTGCTCTTGCTCGTTCATGATGAAGTGCTTGGTGCAGGCAATGACACCTGCATCTTGGATACCGCGGACCGTGTCGGCAACAGCAATGCCAGACAAGACCGGGTCAGGAGAGAAACCTTCCCAGTGGCGCTGGTCTATTGTTAGCACAGGCACAAGCACATGTCTCGGGTGAAGTTGAACTTACACCACCCTTGGGGTTGCGGCCAAGCGGCCCGACTACGGGACCTAGCTGGACATCGACACCCTTTGCGCGGTGCTCTTGACCCATCTGGTATCCACGCTTGTAAAACTCGCCACGATCCCATGATGCGGCGACAGTGCCACCTGCTGGGAAAGCAGAGACGTAGTCGGCGAACCGGATACCGAGAGGGCTGTCCTGCATGCAGAGCGAGTCGAAGCCGAGACGCGGAATGGCGCCGACGTTTCCGACGCAGGACTCACTCTGCCATCCGGTTCCGGTGGTCAGGTTGACCTTCTCGAGGAGGGTGAGTTGGCTGACGAAAGCCTTTGCCTTTGTGATGGCATCGGCCCAGTCGTCGGTTGTGTCGCCTACCCAACTAATGCAGTGTTAGCTGTGTTGTTCAGCACAGGCGCCTTGCCAGTCCCTGGTGGTTTATAAAGTTTGGTCGGGTCGTGTTCCTTTCCCCACCAGGGCATTTTGTTGCGGCAGGGTCCTGCAGGGCACAACATGGACGGTATACGGATCGAGGCTATACGTACGGACTTGGGTAGAATGGCGGACTTTCAGCAAAGTTTAGACCCGATGGTGTGTTGTTGGAGTACTTTGTTATAGTCAGCCAAAGTTGGTAAACAAGACGGGGAGTTGCAATTGTACTGCGCGGAGGAAGGGGAAGAGGCCAAGGAGCAGATGCACGATATGCCCCATGTTTTCAGCTTGTGCTGCGCGAGCCAGACTCTCTCGTGGACATGGAGTTGTGTGGTATTGCTACCAGATTTCTAGTACATACCTGGGCGTGGGCGAGGCCCGCCAACAATGCTTGTGCAAGCCACAACATGACGTTGCGCTGGCTGAGGAACGCAAAGTGCAAGATACAAGGGCACAACAATAACAATCCAGATAGAACTGTTGTGAGAGCAAGCAAGGGAGAATTGAATGCGCTCGCAGCTGACACAATGGGGTCGCTTTCACGGGCAGCCTGGCAGCTTTTAATTCTTTTGCACCGCAGCAACTGACAAGGGTAGAGCTTCTCCAGCACCCCTAGCGCCATCCGCCGTCACCATCCCCAGGCGCAAGCGGGCTGCCGCTTTCTTTTTGCGGGGACGGCGCGCAGGATGCTGCTACTAATCCCCGCTGCCTAGTCCCGGTCCTCAACCGTTCCATGGCAGATGGAGCATAGCCCGACGACCCCCCACCAATTGTCCCGACTCTTGTTGTTGTGGATGATGATGATGATGATCGATAAACTTGGTACCGAACTTTCCCCTCAAACCCCATGACCTGTTTCCCCCCCTCCCTCGCCGTCAGGGACCGCGGCCGCCTGCATGCGCTCAAGACGGCACATCCAGCCTCCTTCGCACATGCACCACGTCAGGGCTGTCGACGGGGGTGAATGCTGCAAGTCCAGTATCGATCCCTTGGGCAGCGTGCACGGCCAGGTCCCGGGTTGATCGCACTATCGGCTGTCAATGTACATCGTCATTTGCACATACTGTACCTATACCGGTACATGCAGTAAGTACCTACCGACGTTGAGGCCTGGACATGCACATGTGAGCTCCCACTTTTGCAACGCCACGACCGGACCAGGCTGGCTATTCAAGTTGGGTGCGGCGCGCTACTTGCTTCTCCAAGCCAAGGTAACCACAAGATTGCGGGGTCGGTGTCGTACACCAACGCCTTCGACTGTGCCGTCGCTTCGTGGCCTGGAATAGCTCCTCGGGGGGTTTCCACTCGTCTGCATACCATTTTGGCGAATCTTCGGTAATACACTTTGGGAACTGTATCCGTTGCGCGCTCAAGTTTACGTCCAAATCGTGGCCACTCGCGCAAATCTTTAGAGACCTAGCTGCCGGCCGAGCACGTATTGGTTTAGTTCCACCGGATGATCTGGGAAGCACCGAGGATATCGGTCCTGGTCTCGTCGATTGCTCCACCCGGCAGGTGGTACACAGCAAAAGTCACTCACGTCACCGATCCAACTGGCTCTTGTCATGGCCCGTCATGACCTATTCGTATCACACCTTTCTCCACAACCAACACTCCAACCGGAATTTCGAGCCGGTACTCCCACCGACATGCACTCAGCATGCTAGCAGCAGTTGGCGCCCTCACCTTGTTTTGTCATCACCATGCAGAAGTACCGTTTGGCGTCCGAATCATGTCCCGGGTACACGGGCGCTCTAGTGCCGTCGGATGAGCGTACATAATCACTCTCCCGACCGCCGACTCGTTAGTACCCACGTGATAATCGGACGCTTGCGAGCCTTGTACTAATTAATTGACAGTCCCCTCGAGCTTGTACATGTCGATACTTTCATGCGATATAGCCAATATTGGAAAACAAACCACGCAATGATTGCTTTGCCAACGTGCTCTTTTTTGGGCGAGCGTTTTTTCTCTGGCAATGTGACAGATCAGTGCGACATGTTGACTACTTGCTTGTTCACTTCTCGTGAATCCCATGTTACCACAAGATGTCGACGTCGATACAGTATCCGCCCCTTTCCGCTCCCACATCCAAGTACTTATCAACCATACCTGAAACGGCATAGTTACTTCGTTGTGCACGGACCTATAGTGTCTTGAGGATCGACGTCCAAGGAGTCTTTTACCTCTGTTTCTATCATATGTGCATCGCAATACAGCCCTTGGAAGGGCGGAACTTGCTATTTGTGCCCCGTGTCGTTGGGAAGCATGTGATATCATGGGCCGGCTCCTGTGGCTGAGGGCTGAGGCTTGATTTCGGTTAGTGCTCAGCCTCGTGACTATCTTGATCAATCAATAACCATTGCAGAGTAAGCAAGTCCAAATCGTACATATGTCGTTGCAGCTGAAGTGTGCATGGTGCTTGTGGGGTATCACGATGTTGCCTAATCTGAACCAATGACTGCCAACGCCGCCAGGCAACCTGCAGGCAACCAACCTCTCTTCGTTGAGTCAACAGTCTCTGAGTCAAGCATCCCGTATCGAGATATGGGGGCTTGTGAGTTAGATATAAGTTAAATCTGCTAATATATCTCGTTCGATAATCAGCACACATTGTCTCAATCATCATGGGTTCCAAGTTCTCTCGAGCGGTACGACCGCAAGTGAAGGCCGCTGCCTCGCCAGACGTAACTTCCCATAATCACAGTATTGACAACGCAAACGCGCGCGGAAAACGCCAAGAGCCCACGCCCCAATTACCACAAGGGCTCTGCTACGACGATATTACTGTCGCAACCTCAACCATCACACGGACAACCTCGCAAAGACGCAACAGCACACCTGCCCCAATGTCCGCAGACGCCGCAGCCTCCACCAATATGGAGCAGGCAAGAGAGCGAGTTTTCGGTTTAGTGGCATACACACTGATGTCTATCCAGCAAGTGGACAGTGAACCTGCGCCCGCGCCCATGCCTGCGCCCCTTCCTAACCCAGTACGAAAGCCGAGTAGAGGTTCGGCCCAAGGACAAGTACAGTGTGTCATCTGCCTGTCAACACTACCAGACGCGAACAACGCCAAACACGCGAAGGAGGCTATCAAGCCATGCAGAGACTGTGAGCATGTGTACTGCGCATCGTGCATCAAGCACATGTTCATCAAGGCGTGCAAGGATACAACGCGTATGCCACCAAAATGCTGTAACCAAATACCCATTCACTACGCAAAGCCCTTTCTGAATCAAGATGAGCTCGACGAATTCAGGATAAAGTACGACGAATGGCAGACACCAAACCCCTTCTACTGTCCAATACCGACATGTTCCACTTATATTCCAACCCGACTCCTACCAGAGCCAGCAACTACAAGTGGAAAGCGGGTAGACTCTGGGGTAGGAACACCAATCTCAAAGGCTTTTGCGTGTCCCAAATGCAAAGCTAGCATCTGCCTGGACTGCCGACAAGTCACTCACCCCAACACTATGTGCACTGTTTCGGAATTCGGAATTGACGCAGAAACAACAGAGCTACTCAAGAGCTGGGGCTACAAGAAGTGCCCAAAGTGTGGGCATGGTCTCAAGCGCATGTTTGGATGCAACCACATGGAATGTCGCTGCGGAGCTCACTTCTGCTATGCTTGTATGGAAGAATACGATCAATGTGGCGGAGGGTGCAGTAATGACGAGGATGATTACGATGGTTACATTAGTGACGAGGTCGAGGACCCGGACGAACGTGAGGATGAGTCACAGGCCGCTGCGATACCTCAGACTCAACAGCTTCAGGATGATAGCGGGTCCGCACCAGAAGAAGTGCAGAACTCGGACGTATCACCTGAGCTGGCTTCTACCCAGCCCGTTGTGCAACCACTGAACCTGGATGGCGGAGGACAACGATACTGGGAACAACAGGACTTGTATTTCGGCGAAGAACCAGGGGAAGTTTACCAGAACCGCTCATGGTCTTGTTATCACGAGTTCCACACATGCCTGATCAACCTCAAGAAAGCGCTAGCGAACGATCCAGCAACCACAGGCATGGAGTGTGTAAAGTGTTGGTGCGCGATACACCCAGAAATCGAAAAGCCTGACAAAGCTCAAGCCAAGATAAAGACAGTCCCAGCAGGCGTAGGAGGAACGGTCCGAGGTATCCGAAGGGGAATACTGCGAGCAATAGGTGGGCCAAGAGGACGTGCGAGATATATAGCCCCTCGTGGCCTATATCGAAATGATGCTACGATTGGAACAGCACCGCATCTTACCGCCGCCGTTGCCTCTCCGATGTCTCAGATCGTACCAGATACTTCGCCCATGGAGGATGTGCACTACCCAGATCGTGTGGTAGACACATACACCAACACGATTGTGACAACGGAGATGAAGCGGCA
Organism: Pyrenophora teres f. maculata; assembly: GCA_014334815.1. NCBI lineage: Eukaryota > Fungi > Ascomycota > Dothideomycetes > Pleosporales > Pleosporaceae > Pyrenophora > Pyrenophora teres. The sequence goes on from CP060570.1 coordinate 3,642,527, forward strand.
CCGCCAGGCATCAACAGACAACCATGTCACATCGAAGAAGCCTACAGCTTCCAACAAACCTTCTTCGACAGTATTTACCACACCGACACCAAAGTTCAGCCTCGCATATGACTGTATCTTCTGTGGCCTTCTAGTCTGTGCCACATGCAAACAAGAAATTATAGCTGCCCAGGAAGCCAAGGAGAAGGAGGAAGAGGAGAAGAAGAATGAGCTAGAGCACAACGAAGCGAGCCAGCATCATCATGATTTATGACGAATTCCTGAGAACTACAGTAACGGGTACATATACAACTGGCGTTGATTCCTTTTCCTGCTTAATCCCTCTCTGTACATGATTTCAAATCTGAACCACTCAGCTATGAAAGAACCTTTCCTTTGGCCAGAGAGTACAGAGTAAGGGAGACCACTTTTTTGAACATACGATAGGCACCGCTGATCATGACAAGGCGTATTCTGCCTTTTCTTTTTTTTCTTTTTTTTCTTTTCGATGTATGGATGTGTAGCGTCTAGAGCGTCCTTGCGTATAAGATTTAACAAGCGGTCTAACACAACCGGTAAATCGAATGCTGAGGATGACCCATGTACCCCTAAAAGAATGGAAGCTCACATGAGAAAAGCTCCTAACCCCAGTCTTCCTACGACAACCCCAGACCCGCTCCCTTCCTCACCTACCCATAACCAAATGTCCTACACAGTCCTTTCAATCCCTGTACACACTTATAAAAGCTTGCATCAAGGAACCTCCCCGCTATCCCACCATAAGGGTCCTAGTTTGAATTCCAAGGCCCTCTTACAAATCAGGGAAAGTAGGCACTTTGGTGTCTGACAAACGTTGGCAAAAGAGTAAACACGCCTGCAAACTAAACCCTTCCAGAGTTGTGCTGGCGACAGTGTTGCATGCTGGATACATTAGAACAAAGTCCCAGGTAGAATCCATCTCCATGGATTTCCTCCTCTTGTCCAATCTCTATCAAACTGATAGACGAGCCCAGGATAGCAAGATACAAATGCCAATCACCATGCCATAGGCTTCAGATAGAATGAGGCATCAGAATAGAATAAGAGACCATACATCACTGACCATCCAGCATCAAGAGGTACATTTTTTCATTGTTATAGATGAGAGGAAACACAAGCACCGGTGTGAAAAGGGCAGACCACCTGGGGAATCAAAGCACAAAATAAGGTCGAGCTTCAAGTTGACTACATTTTTGATACCGGTAGATGTAAGTATTTTCGCTCGTCGCCATCTCTCTCGGAGATTCTTGATGTCGTGCTTTAGCCCTCCGCTCGTTCGTCCATTCATGAGATAGCTTATTGTTCATTCGTTCGTTTTGTCCACAGCTAACTGTCGGATCCAGATACGTCCTGAATTTAGGCCGCGATGGGTGTTGGCGCACTCTATGCGCCCAGGCTGGGGAAGGCGCTCGAGTCGGTGATGTTGGGACCAGACTGGGCTCCACCACGGCCTCCACGGCCACGGCCCTCGCCACGTCCACGACCCTCACCGCCACGGCCACGTCCACGGAACTCGCCACGACCTTCACCGCGACCGCGTCCCTCACCGCGGAACTCGCCTCCGCCACGACCACGACCCTCGCCGCCACGGAATTCACCACGGCCACGGCCGCGTCCTCCTCGGGCACCACCCTCACGGGGAGGGGGGGCAAGCATCTTGTCACCGTCAAGCTCAACGTGGACCTTCTCCTTGCGGGCGCGTTCACGCTTGGCCTTGCCTTGCGAGCCAGCCATGAAGTCTTCTTGCTCCTCACGTGTGAGCGCGGTGCCCTCGGGGAACTTCTTGCTGCTGCCCTCGTTGGGCTTGCGGACGTTCTGAGGGGCAAGGGAGAGCTTCTTCTCAGCGAGCTCGGCGAGGTAGGCGGTGTAGGACTTGCTCTTGTCTTCAGGCTCGGCCTCGGCCTCGGCCTCAGCATCCTCCTTGACGGCCTCCTTCTCTTCAGCCTGAGCAATGGCCTCGCCAGCCTGCTCATCAGCCAGCTCGGCGTCACCGTCGTTTCCGCCCCAGCCGTGTGCGGCCTGCTTGTCGTGCTCACTATACAACTGTTATATATGTCAAGCAGACATGTGTAGACTCTCTTACGCAATGCCGGTTCTGCTGTGGCGGTCACCCTCGTGACGGCCACCACGGCCACCACCGCGTCCACCACGACCACGGCCGCCGCGCTGGCCACCACGGGCTCCAGTACCAGTGGGCTCTGATGGATGTTAGTCTGTATATGCGTGGACCAATGAGGTTTCACTCACCGCCGGATCCCCTGCCGCGGTTCTTGTCAGACCCTACACCGCGATCCCGGAATGCTGTGTCGAATTAGCCAATGTCTAGTGTGTGACTCTCCAAAGCATCTTGATTGTGTCTTTGATGCTTCTTGGGTCCAACGTACCGTTCTCGTTGGCGCTGTCGGTCTGCTTGGCCCGGGTCTGGTGGCTGTTCCTCTCAGGAATGGGCTTGGGGGCGTCGGTTCCATCGCGCTTGCCATGCCTCATAACGGGCTTCTCAATTGCCCTTGTCGGTGGGTCGGCCGGCCTGTTGGGGTCGAGCTCAGGGTCATTGCCTGCGGGGTCATGAGTACATGTTTTTGACTGTGCTGTGAGTCTGCGACGTACCCAGTAGCTCGTAAATGTTCTGGGTTCAAAATTAGCCATTAGACTGATAGAGGGTTGCAGCTGCATCGCAAGGCGGCAAGAAGGGGCGCAAAGTTGGACTCGATGGCGGGGGGAGTTGGAGCTTACCTTGGAAGCAATCTGCGACATCTTGACGAATTGGAGCGCCTTTCGCGCTTTGCCCTTCTAGATGCACAATCTGCCGGGTTGAAAGAAGAATGCGAGAGCTTCCCTACAGAAACTAGGGACGTGGCTCTCAGAGGTGGCTCGCGAACGGGGTTATAGACACGATGTTGCGGGCAGGAGGTTTTGGTGGTTCTTCGAAAATCGCCGTGGGTTGCTTCCGTAAGCGAGTAAAGTGGGGCACGGACTTGCACAGGACAATGAAGCAATGACGCTGCAATTACTGCCGCATACGGCGCTTGGTTTGATTGTTGGGTGGTGTACAGTTACAGATGGCGATGTATCCAACGTCAATTAATACAGAGGTAGTGGTCTGCTAAGCCCAAGTAGCCGTCTTCTTGTCAAGTGAAACAAGCGATAATTCTCCATTGCATGTCAACCGAGGTTTATCCGTCGCTACAAGTTTCCATGCCCTCTTGTCGCTACTGCTGCTAGTATAAACGTAGCGCCGCCGCTCGGCTTCGAGGTAAGTGTTGGCGTCTCCCTTCAGTATGACTGGCGCGAATGGGCTGATGATTTGTTGCGGGCGATTTCATATTACAATATGTACAAGCAACATGCCGTCTGCAATATGAAAAGACAGGCTGCGCTGTCGAAGAAGAGTGCATGTTTGATACAAATCCGCCGCTTCCCAAGAAACTGCTCAATCAATTTCCTTCACAAATACACTGGCGCAGAACCCGTCCAGACCAAATATGAACTTTTTTGAAATTTTCCCTAACCCGAGACTCGTCGTCTCATATCCAACTCCATCGTGTGGTCGTAACACATGATCATGTGGTAAAAGCAGTCATTGCGCCCGCTAAACAGCGTCATTAAGAAGGGTATTAGTCGGCGAGGTTGGCGTCGTCGTTTAAAACATGTCCGTTCTAACCTTCTCTTACTGTTCCATCATCTTCATAGCATCATCTGCTCTCATACATGGTCGGGAAGTGCATGCTAGCGGAAAGTCCAAACGGGTCGGCATCGAGCATGGGATCGTACGGGTCGAAGAGGTGGTTGTTGTTCATGCCGTTGAAAATTTGGCCGCCGTCGTTGGGTGCTAATGAGGTTGGACTGGCAAAGGGAGGGTTCTGCGAAGGTGGCATAGGCGGGGGCATGTTGTTCGAGGGCGGAAAGTTTTGCTGTGGGAACGGTCCGGGGCCAGCAGAATGGTCGCTTGGGTCATCGTGATCGTAGGAGTCGGCTTGCTCCTCGTACTCCTGCTCTGTACAACGAAATCAGCCTAGGATTTCAAAGTCCTATACCTATATAGGGGAAAAAGGAAACGGGTCAGCTTGCCAAGTTGTGACATGTGGTCTGAAAACTGTGCCTGGTAAAAGGAGGAAGGACCACTGCTCTGTGTCATGTTATTTGCACTGGTGCCGAGAGTCGATGCAGTCGACAAGCCATTAGACGGAGGCTGGTTGGTCACTAGAGAGGGTCGCTGGGCGCCCATGATGGGTGTGAAGTTTGACCTAGGGGGTTGCGGCCGTAGTGGCTGCTGTTGCTGTTGCTGTGAAGGCATGGGCCCAAAGTTGGGTGACACTGATTGACCATGAGGCATGAAGTTGGGTGAGCGCGTTGCTGATTGAGCAGGCGACGAAAGATGGGATCCTGGAGTAGGCTGCGACAATGGTGAGCGCTGAATAGGCCCATCGGGTTGAATCATGGCCAGTCCATTGGAGGCGTCAAGCTTGGGCGGGCCTTGCAGCGAGCGCCGCTGTTGCTGTCTATTCATCATGGCACGTTGCTGCAGAGGAGCCTGGTTGGGTGAAGTATGCGCAGACACTGGGGCTCTGGTCGGCCCCAGATTTGGACTGCCAGTCTTTGCACGCAACTCAGCCTGGACGTCGATGCCTGAGGAAGAAACGATGGTTAGCGCATGTAGATTGCAAGGCTGGGGTGGTAGGGAAAATCGGGGCTACCTTTCTCTAGTAGAATCCTCTCCAATAGAGAATTCTTATACCGGAGCATAAGGCATTCGTCGGCGGCGGTGCGGTGACTGTTTTGCAGGTTCTGCAGCGTATCCTCATGGTGCTTAATGGTGCTCTCCAATTGCTTGATGTACTCAGTACGGCGCTCACGGAAGGCGGCTTGCGCCTGCCTGTTGCGCTGCTTGCGCTCTTCCGAGGTGGCATATATCTTACGGGGCTTGGTTAGTGCTAGCTTGGACACGGTGATGGGCTCATGAATTGGAGCAGTCATGGCAGGCATAATCAAAAGCAGAGGTGAACGGGAAGGCTCACTGGTTTACGGCCGCCTTTGCGCTTCTGCTGCTGGGGCTCCTCTTGGGTATATGTCTCAGCCAGGCCGGGTTCAGGCGACGATCCGATAGAAGACGTGGAACCATCGCGCTCAGCCTCCGCCTTGCCCACGGGAGCCGTCATATCTGTTACGAGACTATCTCCCATGTGCGGCCACCGTACCCCTCGGTGCTGATAGAGGGGCACAGAGGCGCCAAGAGTCTTGCTCGAGGCGACAAAGGCAGGTCGATATGGATGACAAGAGGCTCAGGTCGCTTAGGCGCGCTTGTGATGGGCAGCCGCAGCGCCGGGTCGAATAGCGATGCCGTGTGTATGGGGTTTTGATAATGTCTGATAAGAAGAGAGCGTTCGGGCCTGTGTGTGGTCGCGCAGTAGTTGTGAGGTAAGCTCTTGGGTAATGGAAACAAAGATGGGCTCGAACGGAGGGGCGGAGTGCTGGACTGTAAAAGGCGGGCGGACCACTCTCTCTTTTTTTGCCCAGATGGCTCCTCCTCCAGAGCGGTTAAGGCGCAGTCGGACGGCCAGCAGAAGATTCCTCTGTGGCGGGACAGCAAATGGCACGCGTGCTCCCGCTGCTGGCTGCTGGCTGCTGGGCACCACCAACGCGCAATGACGGCCAAGCGGGCGGACGTGCGGTTGGCCGAAAGCTCAGAATTTTCTCGCGGGGTGCTCACGCTGCATCACGGCTTTGACAGCCAGGCTTTGGTTTGGAGCAGGCTTGGTGGAGGAGGCCGGACAGGGCTCCAGTTGCCGAAGCTGGATGACAATACTGCATGTAGCAAAGCGGGCGCCTAGCTCCCGCGCCACTAGAAGTTTTTCCTCAGCTTCTCCGGCTTCTCCATGGGAGCTGGCTGCCAAGCCTGCGACGCCGTGAACGACGCCGCGTTATCAGCCAGGCGTGTCCCCGCGAGACTACTTTTTGTTTTATATGCGGCGACAGTGTCGCAATGGCCATTTCCCCCCTCGACGTCTTCATCGCCCGCCGCCCGCCGCCCAAGTACATACATGGAGGTTACTGGACTTGGTTGGTCGTTTACCGTACTGGCCCTGCATCAGCCGACACCGACGTCGGAGCTGGTAGGCTGCCCCTGCCCCTGCCTGCCCTGCCCTGCCCTGTCCTGCCCTACCAAACGCGCGCGCACCTCGGCCGGATGAGGTCATCACACGCGCACCTCGACAATCCATGGATGCACGCAACGCTGCTGCTGGCGGCTGGCGGCTGGCATTGGTGTGAGGTTCAGGTGCCCTGTTGCCCCCCGTAGCCAGGACGAGGGCAACGCGGCCGTCCTCTCCGTCACGCGCTCCGTCTCCCCGGAAGTTCCCGTCGCTGCGAGCGCGAGCGCGAATGTCTACGGGAAAGAGCCGACCGCGGCGACTGCCTCCTGCCGACTGCCTCCTTCCACTGCGAGTGTTTACAGGAAAGAGCCATCCACGCCCCTTCCCGACATGTGGCATACTGCTGCCTATGCACCAGCTGAGCCCTCCTAGCCCGAAGCAGCCATGGCGTCGTTGCGCTTTTTCTCGGCTGAACCCTCAGGTGACCTGGACACGGTCGAGACTCGCACGCCCAATGCTTGATCCACTTGCACTCCCACTAGCTTTGTCACTGAGCACTTGGACGTGGACGACAACAGACCGTGTAGCTGACGCCAGACCGACATGGACCCGCATATGTTGTATGTCTTCGTGGCGCCATCTCCTGAGAATCTGACTTCAACACACGCGGCTGTAATCAGTGCGTCCATGCACCTGGCCAAAGCCGTGCAAATGGTCAAAGTCCGTCTTCGTGTATGAAGGCACTGCACACTGAGGCCTCCGCTTGAACCCGACGCCTGCATGACTACCTAATAGTAATCAATCCCCGTATTTCTCCTTTCTGTCAACAGAATCAACTCGAGCTTGCGAATCCATCCTGTCTCCCAGAGACAACAGGCTCCGTAAACTGATAGCTGTCATCTAACGTGCAAACAAAGAAATCATCCCTTCAAACTTGTCTTGCCCATTTGGTGCCGCCGTGTGCTTGGGTCCATGGAAAGAGCAACCCTCCCCAGGCGCTTACCTAGGTGCTCTCCTCCACCCGCAATGGCATCCACCGCAATCGTGTCCAGCTCCCCCATGCTCCATCTTGACAATGCAATCCCCAGTGACAGTCCTCACCCGCCTACCAGGATATTCAAGCATCGAAATAGGCTCATATGACTTTTCCCCCTGAATTCAGCAGTATCAGATCCCGCATCAATCACTTGGTCAGCTTCTAGTAGCTAGTCGCCAGCTTTGCGCGCAGTACATCCTTGACGAGGGTGCTTTGCAGTGTCTTGCCTCCACCAAGACACACTGCTGACGGTAGGCAGCAATGACTTTTTCCGAAATCGCGGGACGGCTGCTGAAAGGGTCAGGACATTCGCAGCCGCCGCCTGGCAAAGACCAACCATCCGACCTCGATCCCTCGCCCGATCGCGCCAGTCTGTCTTCTCTCTTCGCTTCACCAGAGTCCGATAGTTGCCAGATTGTAGGCCGTGACGGAATCACTGGTGGCCAACTCGGTGAACCCAGAGGACACTCCATTGCCTCTCTCTGGGCCAAGACCCGGCCTTTATCAGACATTCGTGAAGTCACCGAATCAAGCTTTGCAGATACCTTACCACGCAATATTATGGCCAACAACATCCCCCAAACTACCTCTCGTACAGACATGACCCTAAAGCCATCTGTTACATCGAGACGACGTCCAAGCAACGACACTCGATACCCTGAGAATGCTGAGCCAGACAGGAAGAACAGCATCGAGAGCAACGGCATTCGATCCTTCTATCGTGGTCCATCTTCTCGAACACCGTCGCCTAAAAGCCCTGGAGACAACGACAGCATATCCAGTATATATAGCGTTCCACCAGGCAACGTGCCACCGCCATCATCCTCACGGCCTCGTGCATACAGCACATCCCGACCCCGACAGCAACAGCAGATACCGCCCATACAAATAACACAGCCAACGGCAACAACGACACTTGACGCGATACCTACAATGCGACTTCCTACCCCTAAGAACAGTGCAAATGTTATTCCTGGGCATGGGCAACCGCAGTCCCCAGTGCGCCATGTCGCCGCACGCTTCGATCCTATATCCAACGACACCAACCGACGCATACCCTCCAGAACATTTGTTCGCGATCCAATATCGAAAGAATTGCTAGAATTCCCGTCACATCGACATCCCCGGATCGAGCTCGGACTAGATTTATCTGCTGGTATATTTGTGGGCGGAGGCTCCATTGAAGGGACTGTGCAGATCAACGTCGACGATGCAGAGCGGATACGTCATAGAAGGACTCTGGACATCGCTCGGATATCTGTCGACCTTCTCGGAACCGAGGAGGTGAGCGGTAACAGACGGGCTGTGTTTCTGAACTTGGCTACAGAGCTTCTCGACGAGCAAAACCCGCCACCTCAGAATATGGTAGATACACAGGAGCCAATAGGCTCGGACGATCTATTCTGGCATCTAATGCCCTCTATGACGAATCTCGCATTCAACCTTAGCTTACCACTCAATGTCGGACCCCCACCCTTTCATTCAAGAAACGCCAGGATCAGATACATACTTTGCGTTTCTCTCCTTATCCGTGACCAGGGAAAGCAGTACATTGTTAGGACATCCGAAGATGTTTCAGTACTCTCCGTGTATGATCGTATGGGCTCTGCAGGTTGTCAGCCTACAATAGCAAAACTAACAATACGGCAGCTGAAAAAGCGCTCATGTCATTACCGAGTCCGTTGACTGCTTCAGACGAATGGATCAAGCCGCGCGATATTACAGTGGAAGTTGTCCGGGTCACTGCTGGTCTGCATCGACAAGTCTGGGTCAGCGGCACCAGTCTTTACGTCGATGTCCACATCGCCAACAACAGCCGCAAGACGGTGAAGAAAATTGAGCTCCAATTGGAGAGGGATATACTTTGCTACAAACACGTTTGTTGGGCAGGCTTGATAATTCATTACACAACGATACTAATGGGTACGCTTGTTAGGCTGCTGCATCCACAATGGAGAAGTCTGCGGGTCAGGCTCGTATCTTTGACAGCAACGAGCGGTCTATACTAAGCAAAGCAACGGTCAAGCACGGTTCCGCCGGCTGGCATGGCGTATCTTCATCTCAAACCCATATACGTACCTGTGATCTCGAAGTACCTCGCGGGCATGCCACAGTAAAGTGCGGTAGGTCATGAGCCTGTACGCTGCCATTATGGTACTGATAAATTAGGGAAATATTTTGAAGTCCGCTACTTCCTCAATGTCACAGTCGGTAGCGCACACACGTCAGTATTCGTCTGTACATTTCCTACGTAGCTGACAGTTCACAGGAAGCTTGTTGCAGTTCAACTACCCATTGTCCTCATTCATATGGTAGGTCTTACTCAACCCTTCTCCGGCTCCAACCTTACTAATCATCAGCCTGCAGAACTCTCTTGATGTAGTCCCCAACTCCGTCGCCCAAGTCGCCATGGCCATTGAAGAGAAGCGTACAGCACGTCAGACCCCATTACGCCTTGGTCGCCGCCCCTCACAATCCGTTCAAGGCCGTGCCTTTGCAGCACCGCGGATGCAATCGTTGGAGCGCATGCGCGCCAGGGACGAAGTCATTCAAGAGCTGGGCCAAGCGTTGGAGCAAAGTCCTCGCAAGTACGCTCTCCGCCGCGCAAACTCAAACTTTGATTACCGCACACCGCCCTCAAACCGCAAAGGCAGGATTCTTGGCGACGGAGAAGCAGCCGACTTGCAAGACCGCCTACGACGGGTAAGATCAAACGAAACCATGGGCTCTAGACCCCCAACGCTTCATAGGGGTAACTCTGAGAGCTTGAGACGTGGTGCTGGCTCCGCTTTTGGCTTCCGAGAAGCTGAAGTCCGTGAGGATATTGAGCTTGGGGGTTTGGGTGCATCAGGCGATGGGCTGCTGAAGGAGAGATTAGAACGGACTAGTGATCGACAGTATCGGTTTAGCAAAAAGAGGAGTGTAGAGAGGTGGAAGGGTGTGGCGAATGTTGGGGTGGGGTGGTTGAAAGGAGGAAATGGCGTCAAGGATGATAGAGAGAGGGATGGCTGGGTTTGAGTACGCGGCGTTTTGTGGCGTGTTGGGTATGCCGGGCATGAATTGATGATTTTCTTTGTTTTTTACTTGATACAGGAACGAACGTTGGATAATGATATTCCTAGGTAGGAGATAATCTACTTTATCCGCGTAAGGCGTTCATGATGATTCCGTACATGCGTATGGGATAGGGTGCCTCGCTTGGTGAGTATGTCACTTTTTAAGATTGTTAGTTAATCAGAACATGTACAATGAAACGTTGATATAGTCATGTCATTATTACATTCATTCTTTAATACTATACACTAATAATATACAGTTGTCGTGGAGTTTATCCCTTATGACCTGCTCTTGCCAAGCTCAGATTGCGCAGTAGATGTAGGTCCACCCTTGACCCGCTCGCCGCCAGTGACCATCTTCTCGCCTTCTGTAATATCATGCAACGCCTGGCTAGAGATGGGTTCCTTGGCATGTGACTGCGCCTGCGCCGTCGGTCCACCCTTTACTGGCTGCGCCTCGCCCGTAAGCTTCTTCTCTGCCTCGTTGATCTTGCTCAGCGTCTCCGAGTCGAAAGTGCCCGAGTGGTTGTTGGGGTTGGAGTTTGTGTTGTTATTGTTGTTGGTACTTCCAGAGTTTGTCAATGCCGACTGAGCGACGGCTGTAGGGCCACCTTTGAAAGGTTCGTCGGTGCCTGTGATAAGTTTCTCGCCCTCGGTGATGTCGTGGACGACTTGTGAAGTGAGAATCTGGCCAACGTGCTGCTGGGCCTTTGCGGTTGGGCCACCTTTGCAAGGTTCATCGGTCCCCGTGATGAGTTTCTCTGCGGCGGTAATTTGCGAGATGAAGGCTGGGTCGACTTGTACATTCATAGTGGCAGCAGATATGGAGAAGGGACGTGTGCTGTGGTTGCTGAGGTCGTTGACGTTGAAGAGGGTCTGCTTGAAGGGTGCTGGTCTTGAGGAAGCGGTGATGGGAGTGCTTGCTTGTCTGGCAGCAAGGAAGACACTGCGGTTGATGCGGAGGAGTCTGGACGCCATTGTGAGAATTGTTGTGTGATGATGAGTTGCTGTGGCTTCTTTTCTAAATCTCCTTATTCGGTTCTTGTTAAGCGTATGTTTTGGAAAACGCGGAACGACGCAGCTTTTTGTAGTGTGATGAACGACTGATGTAATGCCAATATTCACTTTTTCACTTTTAACGCAGCCGTGTTTATGCAGGTCGGTGACGTTTAAACTGGGTCGACTACCTAGCTATGGACTTTTGTGCTATTTTACCATGGAACGTGCACCATACAGTTTCTGCATCTATGGCGATGACATTTAATCATTGACTCTGAGATGCAGGTACCATCACCGATGGCTGCGGCGAGTGTGCGATGCGCAGCTGCGATGTGGTGGAGCTATGATGTCAGCATTCTGGGGAAGACGGCCAGCGATCCTTGAGCTAACGGTAAGCTAACACCACGACATTTCTTCGATGTAACGATGTCGATGTTCTAGAATTCATTATTGGGAAGGCGATTAGAGATGCTGTAGACTCACGACGTTGTGGTAAGAGGGTTGCGACTTTGACGTCTAGCCAATTCAGAACCGGAGATTACGGTGTTAACAGGAGGATGGCTCATGCCCATGGACTCGTTACAAAAAGACACTAGTTCCATGGATCTCAATGATTGGATTGGATCAGCGGTAAAGTCTACCCCAGGATCCACGGAAGGGGGTGGTATGTCACCTTTGAGTGACAGCTTCAATGCATGGGCGCAGTCCTGAGATACTGCAAATATGGGTTCTGGCGGCATTAACGCACCATCAGACACACTTTCCGGTCATTGTTACAGGATCTGAAGGACATACGGAAAATAAGATTGTATGAGATAAGAGTAGAATTAATGATATAGTACAGTATTGCAAGCACATTTCCAATTCCTTCTGGTCCAGAAACTCAAACTCATATTCCATCTTCCTTCCGTAGGCACCAAGATGTCTTTCATCAAATGCGCAACACCAGCCTCTCTCCTGGATCGCCATCGCATCCCCAGCCTGACAGCAGCTATTCGCGTTTCCCCACTCTGTCTCGGTGGCATGAACTCTGGGGAAGCCTTGGAAAACCACACTGAACGAGTGCACAAAAGAAACTGCGTTTGCCATGCTCGACCACTTCTATGCGCAGGAAGGTAACTTCATCGATACAACTGTCAATGAAAAAATTGGTGAGAGCGAGGAGTGGGTAAAGGAAAGAGGTGTTCCGGATAAAATGGTAGTACCCACAAAGTTCACTGGTATACAAATCACTGAGCGAGAGAAAGAAGGAGGAAATCGATGCAAGAGCCACTGCGGTGGTAACAGTACAAAAAACATGTTCACCTCCATTGAGCGATCTCTCAAAGCACTACGAACAAACTACGTCGCGACGGGAAATTCAAAACCAAGATCTAGAAGGAGGATCCATAGCATCAAGGCACGAGAAACATGCAAGCAATAGTGTTAGATAACGAGGAAAAGGTAAGTCAGGTGCTTGAAGCCATTGCCGAGAGGAATAATCCTGTACTGCCGATTATCTCAATTGTCATCGGAGGCCGCAGGATTTCGTATTTGGAAAGTAATATCTAGGCTCTTGGGCTAGCTCTTATGGAAGAGGAGATCATGGAGATTGATTAGATATATTGGTTTGAGACGGGATTTCTATATCAACTTCTCAATCCCGAGAACAAGGCAGTTATGGGCCCAAAGGATGATGCTTTTGCAAATAATATAGTTGCGATAGACCATGTGGATAGGTTGAGGCCAACTTCGTCGTATACATAGGTCTGAGGGAAAGAGTCGAGAGGACGTTTTCAATAGTTAGAGAGTAGAAGAAGTTAGAAAATCAGCTATAGGACTCATCTAAGCCTCTAGTTAGGTTCACCCTTGTATGGTTGCAAGTACAATGGGGATGGAATGAGAAGTAGGCGTTACAAGAGCACAAGATGCAGGCTCAACTTGTGCATTTAGGGATGAGTCACCTAGAAGGCTGCTGGTGGGCTAGTGGGCGATTGAGCTGAGTATTTAGATATCATTTCGTTATGAACACTAGATGAAGTCAATTGTGAGTTGTCCAACTATCATCTCCAATGCCAATCCAACTCGGCATATATCGAAACATCAACCATACTATTATAGCTGTACTAATAAATTTCTAAGCTACGTTGTCCAGTAAACAAATACAGATCCTTCATGTAACTCTCCAAAAACAACTTTATTAATGTTACTCAAATTTCCCTACAGGAGTAGTCAATTGTGTATACCAACCGTAACTATCCTTCGCTAACCCGCACTATCCTATCTCAACCACCATCATTCTTATCCAGTTTAACTATTCTTCCGTCACTACCGCCCTTCCAACAACACAAACAGCTTACAACAGCATATAAACGCCCTATACGCCGCTTACGCATGATAACGGTAGTGCAGCGCACTCGCCAAGACTCTGAACCAATCAACGTTCCGGCAATTACAGACCCCACTTTCCGGGTAGATGGTGGCTTAAGGCGTGCAATACAGAACTAAGTGGGTAGCCTTTCGTGTGTCATAGTGCTCAGAGAAGCGGATGTATATTTGTGTAAGAGTCATTCGGGAAGCAGTGTATTTAGTACCGTTGTTGTATAAAAGGTTGAGACGGAGCGTATGGTTGAGAGTATCAGCATCGCGATTTCCTCCTTCACTCCAGGTAGTCGCACAGATTACGTCAAATTCTCTGGAAATAGCACACTTCACAGCCTCGAGCAGGAAACCGACATCAACAAGAAGAATAATCCTTCAAAACATCACAAAAGATGGCTTCGTCAGAAGAGTACCCCAAAACCTCAGTCAACAAGCTAGGCAGACTGGCAAATAGAGGTAAAACAAATACACCACCCAACACTTTCTTGCCTCTCCTCCAACCTCGATTCAGCCTATACACTATACATCCACCCCCCTCAACCTGATAAGTCTCTCACACAAACTCCAGGCTCCTACGACTACACGACAATTCACACCCTCATAAATGTATGCCCAATCCTCCACGTCTCCTTCAACGACCCCGCCCACCCCTTCCCCGTCGTCCTCCCCATGCTTGGCTGCACCGGTTCCTTTTCCCACACTACCTCCTCCTCTTCCCCATGCGATCCCAGCACACCCCAAGACCTCTACATCCACGGCTACATCTCAGGCCGCATCTTCAAATCATGCTCCTCGCCCACCTCGCCCGGACTCCCCATCACCGTCGCAGCCAGTTTTCTAGACGGCCTAGTACTCAGTCTAACGCCGTTCCACAATAGCTGCAACTACCGGTCTGCGGTTGTGTATGGGTATGCGGAGTTGGTGCAAGATGAAGCCGAGGCGTTGTATGCAATGAAACTTATTACGGACAACATGTTGCCAGAGCGGTGGGCGAAGAGTAGAAGTCCGCCGACCAAGGCGGAGTTGGCGTCGACGGCGATTTTGAGGGTGAGGATTGAGAGTGTGAGTTTGTGTTTTGTTTTCACTTATATCGTGTACAGTGGCTAACGCATACACAGGCTTCAGCCAAGGTTCGTGTTGGTGGTCCAAGCGAAGACCGTAATGATTTGAAGAACACGGAGCTTGTGAAGAATACTTGGACAGGTGTAGTGCCATACTGGGGTACGTGGGGCGAACCGATTCCTGGACAGGAAAATGGATGTTCCGATATCGAGGAGTATATTGAGGAATGGAGGGTAGGGGAGACGGGTAAGGCGAGGCAGTATGCATTTGCAGCTGTGGAGATGGAGGGAAAGAAGAAGGACTAGATTGATGCTGGGACACGTGTTTTCTCATTCTCATTTTCCGTTGTGGACAAGGGAGTTTATTTGTGAGGTACCCATGATACACACCTAGCTCGTAGAACACAGACCTGAAAGCAAATATATACAGGTAGTATACATACATGCCTTACACACACTGGAGTAGCAGCAATTCCCCAGCCGTACCCAAAACAAGAAGCCTCAATGGGCGAAAAAAGCAACCCAAAGCACCGTCTTAATGCAAGTAATCCCATAACCGTCTCTATCCATGCTCACCTTCTCTGTTAGCCGATTTAACCACCCCTTCCCCTCATTTTCTCTTCTCACATTCTACTGCCACGTCTCCCTTGGTCACCTAAATCCCCACGCACTCCTTAGCCCACCTCGCACACTCTCCAGCTTCAGGCACTGATATGGACTACTCTGCGGATCATAATACAATCCCTCCAGCATTCCATTCCTCCGATCCAGCGCCACATAGTAGAAGCCGCTTATTGTAAGCCCACAGCCCGAGTCGTCAAATGTTGCATGTTCGGCATCGTTTGTTGCACTGCTGTTGAAGAGAGACTGGGGCGTTATCTCGACTTCGGCGCGGCCCGTGTTCGCGTTGCGGACGATGCGATATGGTGACGGTTGGAGCTGTGAAGCGTGGTTGGAGTTGGATGTGGGAGGGTAGTAGGTCGAGCTGTTATTGGAGGAGGAGATCCAGGTATTGCGCGCTGGGCCGTCGGGGAAGGATGGTATCGTGGTCGAGGGCGGTGGCTGGACGGGATCTGCTGTACTGCGGTTCAGGCTCTTAACAAAACAACGCTCTTTCCAGCGCATTAGTATCCATTCCTGACCCAGCACCTCTGTGAGCCACTTCTTGCTAGTCAAGGATCTGACCACTTCGTCGTCGCTCATCTTCTGGAAGGGTGGCAGTTTGCGCCAGTATGTTGCGTCGTTTGCGGCATTTGACTTGAATGACTCAGTCAGGAGGGTGTGGTTGTTGAAGTCTAGGATTTCGCCTTCGAGGTATGTTGTTATGGAGGATGTGCGCGTGACTGGCGGCGAAGCCGAGTTTGTGTTGAGAATGGAATGCGAGTGTGGGTGGGAAGGCACATTATACGCTTCCATGGTTGCAGAGAGGGCCATCTTGTCCCAGTCTACATCGTGGATGGTGACCTTGACAGGCCATCGATCTTGCTGTGGTGGCGCTTCGGGGAGCTGTGAAGATCGGCTTGTAGATGCTTCGTTGGGGTTCCATATCCATGGCCGGATGGGTGGGGGGAGGCCAGGGTGCCTGGAGGCGGCAGAGGCTGTGGCAGCTATGCTCGTCGCATGCTGGCAGCCCGAGAGTACGGCGCCGGGGGCAAGCCATGATGACTCGGTAGGGGTCGGTATGGTGAAGGTGTCGGCGATAAAGTCGGAGTGCTGGAGGCAGAAGTAGTCCTTTGTGAGAAAGCCGGCGTCGCGGGCACACTCCAAACTCTCGTCGATGGTGTTGGAGTGGCGTATCCGCGACAGGTACTTGACAGTCTGCTCGAGCATGGGCGAGCTCCGGGCCTCTGAGATTCGCTGCATGGACATGTGGCGCGCAGTCTCACGGTCGCGTTCGGGCGATTCGTTGTTCAGGCTGTTTCGAGCGGCAAGCATCTCCCTCAGACTACGATGGGCAACGTGCCGTGGTGGCGCCTCGCTGGTGGCGCCTTCCCTGGTGCGCGCAGAGAAGCGTGGATGACGGCGCACGCCTGCCGACTGCAACATGGCCGTCGACCTCAGCGAACTCTCGGCCGTGGTTGTCGTGGCCGTGGTGGCCGCGGGGGCGACATTGTTGGCGGGCGACCAGTCATACAGGCTGTTCTGGCTGGGCACGCGGTCGCCATAGTTGTTGTCGCTCAGGCGGCTGAGGCGACTCATCACTCGCCGCAGCCGGTCGCGCTGCTCCAGTTCGTCTCGCTGTCGCTCCAGCAGGCGCAGGCGCTCGCGTGATCGGTCCAGGCGGGCCTGGTCGTGTTCCTGCGTGGCTCGCAGATAGTGTAGATGGGCGCGCTCAATCTCGTCGTCGGTGTCGTTGCGCAGTGTGGCCAAGCTGTCGATGGTGGTGTAGGTGTCGTTGGGATCGTCGTCGTGGCCGTCGCGATCTTGGTGGTCCGTCTGGGTGCCCAGGGTCGCGGCGAGGTTGAGCACGTCGTCGTTTACGGGGCTCTCGAGCTCGCGCAGGGCCGAGATGAAGGTGGGTTCCGGGTCCTATGTGCGGCTACGTCAGTCAGGCCTCTGCGACAACCACAGTGTCCGCTATCCTTACAGGCGAATTGGCGGGCGGCATTATGACGACTATGACTATGATAATGGCTACCGAACTCGCATGGCCGGATGCAGCGCTGCAATCTGCTAAGTCTGCTAAGATGTTTCGGTTTCGAGGTCAACAAGTCAGAGGTTAGAGGTTAGAGGTCAGCCTAGTTACTGTCACAGAAGCCCCAAAAAGGAAACAAAGAGAGACAGCCTTTTGGCCGATGAAGCATGCCCATTGCCCCCGTTGTCCCGCCGCTGGCTTCCGCTCCGCCCTGTCCAATCGTATGCCGATTGAGGCGTGCGGCACAGCACCGCACCCATCCTCGCCCGCAGCCCGCTCGCTTGTGCCCCAGACATTGGAAATCGACCCAGCCTAATGGGCCTTAGGATCCGCAGCTGCCCAGCATGCCCTCTGCCTCGAGTCATTTCTTTCATCCTCTCTACATGCTTCACGACGCCTCATTTCATCACTTCACGCCCTCACATTCCACTCACTAAACGCATCCAAACCCCCCCCCCCCAAAAAAAAAAGTCAAGTTGATTGTTTGATGCAAGTTTCGTTTTTTATTAGGTTTAGAAGGCTAAATGAGAAGCTTGCTTCTCCTGTCCAGCATCTGATTCATCGCTCCCAGTTCAACCGGGCAGCGTGCTTCTCCCAAGAACTGGTTGGAAGTGTAGGAGATGACCCTACAGTCTCTGCATCCATCCAGATTCCCAAGTCGGTCAAGGTCAGCAAAAAGCCTCCAGGTGCATCGGGTAGTGTTTGCTCCGCAAGCAGAGGACCACTTCCCGAGAGCCAGGCACGCCACGGGCGTACTCCTGTCTCGACCCAGCGCAATTGCCTCCCTCGTATCGACCCAGTCCTCCTTCCGCAGCAGAGACGAGCTATCACAGCGGCATCACAGATGCATGTATAACTTTTGTCGCCGCCTCTTAGCATGTGTCCAGCTGGCACTCAATACCAGTCCAAGTAGGCATAATTCGTGAACGTTTATCGCGTCAGATCGTAAGAGTCATGGCATGCCACGGGCTCAACGAAGAGATGGCGTATCCGTCCAGGAGTAAGCGACGTTAAAACAAGAAAACAAAAAAACCCAACCGAGTGTACCTGACCTCGTAGCCGTGAGGCTGTGTTTACCGTCTTCCGTTGAAATGCCCGACATGCATGCCTCCCAGAGATGCTGTATTCAATAAGGAAAAGACCTGGTCCGGCCGTGTTTGACAAAGAAACAAAACGCTCGCTAAGAAAGAGACAAGAGAAAAGGAAAAGCAGGTATCAAAGGAAAAGAAAAAAAAATGTACGAGAGGAGATAGCAGGAAAATCGCTCGCTAAAAATCAATGATAACGCCGTCCCATGCCGGTTTGGTAATGATGTTCGAGTAGGACATCATGTCGTGAATATCGCATTCGTCTCGTGTCGTGCGTCGCAAGGTTGGTGCGCTGGCAACCTGCGCGGTAAAGGGAAGAGCAAGGGGACTGGCCAGGTCCACGCTTCCCAGCATCGACGGAGAACAGGTGGTACCACAGATCCGTCATCATTCAGCTTACGTGAATGCAGCGTACTGTGGTGCAAATCCTGTGTCCCATCCGAAGCCGCCGAATCCTCCGTGCACGGCGCTTGACCCGCACTGCTGGGCTAGCACGCTCGGCAGAGGAAGAGCTGGAATCGGTGCCGATGCTGGGGGCGGGCTGTAGTACGAACTCGACGTGTACGGGCTTGTGCAAGGCGCATATGGGCTAGTCGAGTTGTATGGCTGGCTGAAAGAGGGTGTCGGTGATGGAAGTTGGATCGCTTCGAAGCCCATGTTGCCCATTGTGCTCCAGAACGTTTGGCCAGTTTCACCACAGGTAGTGATGGTCGGGCTGGGCGTCGAAGGCACTACTCTCCACGTATCAATCGGAGCAGAGTGTGACTGGTGCATGTGCTGTGTTGGCACCCACCAGTTTGCGGATCCAGGCGAGCTTGGGAGAAGCGGTGCTGGTCGGACAACGTCGACGATCCTAGGGGGAGGAGGAAGAAGCGGGAGGAACAATCCCATAATGGCACTCTTGACATCCTCACCTCGTCCATCAAGTAGCTCTCCTGCGCCATCCTCCTCGAGACCTTCCAGAGCCTTGACACCAGTGCGGAACACGTAGCGGTTGACAGCCTGGACGAATCCATCCTGAAGCTTCTTCAGCTGCTGCTCCTTCTCGGCCCACTCCCAGGTGCTGGCGGAAACGTCGACGGAATAGATATCCTTGTGGTACTCGATAAGCGCTTCAATGGTCTCTGGTGTAAGCTTGAATGCAACCTCATGTTGTGAAACCATGTCGACGTGTACGACATAGGCCTCAATGTGGATTAGCTGGTAGTTGAACAGCGCTTCTACCAGCGGGTTGGAGTCCTTGCGCAGTTCCGAGTCCGGGGCCTTTGGGACCATGATGGAGCAGAGCGACCAGATGGCGTTTGGGCCGGAGAGGGTTTCGGTAAGACAGCGCGTGTGTTGTTGCACACTGTTCAACGGACGCTTGACCCGGTTTACTCGCTTGAGCGTTTGTGTTAACCATGGCTCGACCTTGGAAGCCAAAACAACGTTGACGTTGGAACGGGGCGCAAAGGCCGCAGCCGAGGCGGGAAGTAACGAGATCGGCATGGTGGATGGTTTCGTTTCAGGTGGTGTGTGCGAGACGGTGCGATATTAGATGGGACGGTATCAAAGATTTAAAGAAAAGAACAAAAGAGATGGCTATAGGGGTATGTCTCTGGCGGATATGATTTTCGAATGTCGCCTTGGCTTGAGATGGAGAGACAGGAAGGGGCGGGCGAATGAGGAGGGGAGAAGGCGAGGTGGGAGGTGGTGGGTGAAGAAGGCTAGTGGTGGTGGGTTAGCATCTCTTAAGAGCAGGCAGGCGACGATCATGGGCCCCTCGGCGTGGCCACACAGCTCGGCAAGGATTTCATGCACACTGCCCCGTTTGGCTGCGCTGCGCATCTAGCTTGTCTAAAGGTGCATATGGCGAGAGTATGCAGCTGCAGGCCTAGTCGGATCTAAGCTGACCGACGGCCATGGCGACGGCGCTGCACAGGCTTGGATAGGCGGATAGACGCGAGCGCGAAGATTACGATGCGCTCATGGATGGCATGAGATGTGCGAACGTTGAATTGGGTATGCAAGCACGGAGATGAAAGCGAAAGAGGCGCTTAATCAGCTTCAGGCGTGGAAAAGAGCAAAAGTTAGTCAACACGACCATGGCCAGCTGCTGCTGCTGCTGCTGCTGAGGACGGCTGGCACGGCTGGCCATGCATGCGCGGTCGCAGAAACCTGAAAGCGAGGCCACAGCTGCCGGCCGAAGCAGCATTCAAGCCTTGAATAGACGCCGTTGGCGAGGCTTGCGAGGGAGCAAAGCCTGCCAGTGCGCTTAGAGTTGGGCGTCGAGCATCTGGTGTTGCAACATGACACGGATTCCAGAAGCTTTCCTTGCCCGTCCAGATGGAGAGGGCACCGCAGCGGCTTTGGTGCCATTTTGGGAGCGTGCGGTTAAAGCGAGGCCTCGGCCTCGACGCTTGTCAAGGGGTGTGTCTCTGAAGGCTCTACCAGGTGGGTGTAGTTGTCGTAGTCTTGGGCCATCTACAGGTTGACGTTGCTTGAGCCTAAAAATGGGGTGGAGGCCTTCAGCCCAATCAGCTGGGATAGCAGGGGTCCGAGCAGGGCTGTCTACCGAAAAGTCCGCGGTCATGTGAGCCGCCGACGGCCCAGAAGTTTTAACATTTGCGCATGGTAGAGGGCCATCCATGGTCGAGTAGCTTGGGCGCCTGCTGAAGCACGATGCTATCCATTGTACTGCTACTCTGAATGATACGATACCGATGACGACGACGAGGGCGAGGGCGAGGGCGAGCTGGCAGCCCGTGCAAAGACCACGACCACGACCACGACCACGACCACGGCTACGGTCCGCCACAAGACTGCCGCCACATTGCACATGTTGCTTGCGCCACTGCGCTCCAGCACATGCTCGACAATGCTCGTGGGTACGTTGCGGCTGTGCTGGCGTCGGCGGTGACGGTGATGACGGCCGCTGGTTGCGATGCTGGAGGTAGATCATGCCGGCGGCGCCGAGCCTTTCGCACAAGTCCGAGTTCCTCCCTCCGCTACATACGACTAACACTAACACCCGGTACTATTACCGTGCTAACACATATACGGCCCTCCCTACACATGCCACATTACCCACTCTTACCTGGCTATATCGCCCTGGCCATATCTCGCCCTGGCCATATCTCGCCCTGGTCATATCTCGCCCTGGCCGATGCCACCGTTCGTCTAAGAGTAACGGTCGGCTCTGCGCAAAAAAGAAGCCTTGTGTCTGCATCATTGGAGCCGCACACTCTCAAGTGAAGCAAAGCGAGCATTACGCAAGTGCCCATTAGCCCCGGCCGCTGGCCACTCGTCGTCGCATTTGCTCATACTTATCGATAGCTGCCCACACGTGCATCTGCCATGTTTCAGAACATGCAAAGGAGCCCCCGAGACGTGCAGCTGGCATGCTGGACTGCGCCTCATAGCAAACGAATACGCGGGGCAACGTGCATCCACGGCCGACGTGGTAGGCTGCCCCACGCCCGCCCATGGTGTTTTACTGTAACCGTAGTAATCTATCCACACAAAATACCTCCGACAAGAATATCGTGCTTCTTCCTTGCTCTTAAACCCGTCTTTTCAGCTCGACAGGCCTCCTGGGCTCATGTACAGTGCGGTAGGTCAGACGCCCCCACTAAGCCGACATCAAGCGCCGGCCAGTGTCTTTTCTTCTTCCGTCCCCACCCCCCACGACTCAACCCTTACCCACGCGCACTCTACGATTTTTCTTCGCTCGTGATGGAACATCGTCATCGGGTATGACTGTTCCTGCACGTAATTCACCCCGTCGTGTTTCACCATATGCCGGCGACGAGACGGCCGCCTGCACCCTGCAGCATCGTGACGTGGACCCGATGACTCACCACCAAGAAGAAAACTTACGCCTCTGTACCGAGAAAATCTTGTTCGTCCGTCTCTGAGCAAACCTGCAGACGCGGCACTTGCTTTTCGTCACAATCGGTACCAGACTTGTTCCCGTCCCTGCCTCTCTCGTGTTCTGCATCTGCATCTCAAACCTGTCCAATACTGTTTCTTCCCAACCCTCTGCTCTCTTATGTTTGGTGAGCAGTAATGCGGGGGATCACAAGCCATAGCGACCGACTGTTCAGGGGCCTTAGCAGACGGCCTACTAGTGCCATGGACAGAGGTAACACAAGGCAGCCCTGGCTCAATGGCAAAAGTCGCGCAAAACCTGTGGCTCGAGCCGAGCACATCAACCCCCGCATACCCTAACTTGAGAAATGTTTCGCTCGTGCCTGCACGGCTCACGACAGCCACCCGAAGACTTTATGCCAGACCCTTCCATGCAATGCATCTCGAATCTGTATATTGGTATCTGTACCTATGGGATGCCTTGCTCGCACACTGACGCACGACAGCAGCCATCAAAAGCTCTTGAACCAATGTTCCCCTTCAGTGATGGATGTAACGCCATCTTACGCAAACCTTGTTGGGAACAACGGGGCCGGGGTCCCGAATAGTAATCAGTATGTGGTGTCTGCTCCGAAGTTGGGGGCTACCATTCACCCAAGCCGTCCAAGGTTTTCAGGATAAGATGCGGATGGGGGTCACAGATACAGTAGCCGCGCCCAAGACCCCTAACGGGGAGCTCGGACTACCATGTTACTGGGATCTGCCACACCCTCATCTCGCCCGCGAAGCTCAACACATCAGGAAACTGGACGCCCGGGGATCTCGGATGGGCCTCTAGTGTCCCTTCTAAGCCGTCAGCCTGTTCGACGAACCGAGGGGAACCTGGGGATAACCAAAGTGATATCTTTATACATGATCGGTAGCCTCGTCTGTCAACCCATGTTCCTGGAGCTGAATTACCCTACTGAGCGAACCGCATGCACAGCATGACTGTTGAGATTTTCGGCGCTTCGCCATACTGCTCGCCGTTTCGACTAGACCTTTACTTCATTATCGAGGGACCACAATCCATCCTATAGCTTCTAGACCCTTTTACACAGCCACTGACGTATCCATCAAAGCTTTTTCGCATCCTAACCGGATGAGAATAGTGCTCTTTGGATGTTGTGCATTATCACAACACGGGAAGGGCAACCGAAGCTATCGATTCCGGTCCCACTATGCAGTTGCTATAACAAACACCAACAGAAGCGGACTCGCAAACCGTAGCACGCGCTGTAGCAAGAACTTCATCGCCGAGATGATCTTCATCTCCACCTTCCGATCGACCAAATTTCCACGGTCTTCATTCCCATTCTGACCCCATGGACCGACACTGCGCTGATCAACACCATGCAATCCCGGGAACAAGGCATCCGTGAGCACCACCAGACACTATACATGTCACCGTATGCTATACGCTTTCCAATTTCTTTTTCCGACCAAGGAACACATGGTAAGAATACCCGATGTACTGTTACTTTTCTTCTTCGCGTCTCACGGTATCTCCGTCCATCAATCTGACCACGTGGTGCACATCCGGTGTATCCCTGCTAATGTATTCTTGCTTTTGATACCTGCATTCGGCCCAAACCTAGTTTTGCGTCTGCTCGTGAACCTTCACACCAAGTCATGTTTCCTACCACCCGCATAGAAACCTACCCTGTCCCTGCGTTTCCTAGTCATGATGCTCAAGTTCAAACGGCCGTGAATACACGAAACAAATTAAAGCGATCCAATTTGGGGACATCACCTCCAAGATGCCAATGCTTGTCCATGACGCGGACCTTGCCGAAACGATGTAAGCAGGGGAAAAGGCGACTTTCGACGGACAATCGGTGGAATTGTAGCCTCACTATTGAGATAGAGATTTGGAGAGTGCGGTTTATTCTACTAGTACGGATCATACCGGAGGGATATCTACGTTCTAGATGAGTGAGGGGGTTTAAGAGCTGGGCACAGTTTAGCTTCCAGCATGACAGAGTCAGTGAGGCTGGGAGTAACTGTCCACGTGAGTAGCTTAGGATTCAACCTGACCACAGCAACGGGAATCTAGCGTTATCATTAGCAATCTGCTTCATAATAGCTCTTGCAAATAGTGGCAACGGTTGCGGTATCCACGCGTACTCTGTCGATCGCTGATGCTCCTGTAGCCTCAAAAGAAGTACTGCCTCTGACGCTTATGTAAAATGTAACTCTTCACGACACCATCAAATCTGCACATAGGTGTAGGCTGCTTCGCCTGTCCGCTATAATAAGCCATTAGAACGGCATGTAGCTCGCGCCATCTGCTCCGCGGTTACCTTGCGACGATCAATGCGTCTGATCGCGAAGATCGTACAAAGCTCCAACGGTGCGCCGCACCGCAAAGTCCATGTCGATCAACTAAACTAAGCACATAACACCGTCATACCCGCCAACATGCAAGGTCTTGTCCAAAAACAAAAGTACAGGCGTTGGTTGTGTCGGTGCTCCGTAGGAAAGCACGTGACTTCTGTCGGCGTCTCGGTGCCAAACCATCCGGTCGATGCCTCGGCAGTTGTGATTGAGAGATTTAACACAACTGCCGAGCGCTCCCAAGATCCACAGTGTGTTGCTATCGCCATCGCACAGGGTTTAGCTGTGAAAGTCATCTTGGTCAACGGTCGGCAGTTCCAGAATAGCACACTGGACATCTGACAACGATCCGGTGTGATTCGAGGGTGACGTGAGGGTGTGCAAGATGGCAGTAGTAGCGATAGCCATCACATGTGAGAAAACAAATGGCAGCAGTGGGAATGACACTTAGAGCACATAAGTAGCAATGACAGGAAATCCAATTGTTCGAACAGATTCCACGATGCGGCTGGGTTGGCATGTTCAGTGTGATAGAATTTCCCCACGAACGCATCCCCGGGTGAGTGGCGTCCCCCGCCTGACGCTCCTGGGTTAGCTCCGAACACCGACCCACCTCTGTCATTTCACGTCTCAGTATCAACTGCCGACATACATGATCTTGCACAAGCACCAAACACATCACAATGAGAGCGCCGACGCCATCCGAGTGTAGCAATACGGGACGAGTATGGCACAGGCCAGACTACTGACGTCGATTTAAAAGGACGTACGCCCCGGGCAGCTCTACATATGAAGTGTGCTACTCATCTTGCTTCCAAGTTACTGCTACCCGGATCTCGGAACGAGACTAGCTGGTAGCGTTTATATTCACTTGCGCGAGATGCTTTCCGACGAGATTCTTCCACTGCTTGTGCGGTACTGGCCGCTTGTTCTTGTTTCGACTACTCTTGCATACTTACTCAGCAACAAATACTGGAAAGGGTTGAACAAGTATCCTGGACACTGGGCTGCAGGATATACCAACTGGTGGCGATTTTGGGATGTCAGCAAACACAACCATCATTGGACTCAAATTGCGCTACACCGTAAACATGGAGATATTGTACGGCTCGGCCCGAATGTGCTCTCCTTTGCAGACCCGAGGGCGATCAAGGCCATCTACGGTTTGAACAAGGGAGTTTACAAGGTATGTGCTATATATATAAAAACACGCTGGTCAGTAGTTAACCTCTCTAGTCTGACTTTTACCCCGTTCAAGGTGCGGTAGCCAACGGCGCACCGCTTCTGTCTCTCTTCTCTACTACGGATGAAGACTTCCACGCAAAGTACCGCCGATGCGTCAACAACGCGTTCGCCATGAGCTCGCTCGTCAACTACGAACCCCTTGTCAGCTCAACGCTCACATATTGGCTTGACAAGACCGAGGACATGTTTGCGAACACTGGAAAGAGCTGCAACTTCAGTCAGTGGCTGCAGTTCTTTGCTTTTGATGTCATTGGTGACTTGACATGGAGCAAGCGTCTGGGTTTTGTAGAGGGCAACAAGGATGTGGATAACATCATTGAGTTCTTGGGCAAGTTCTTCGACTACGTCGCACCGGTAAGTGAAATTGAGTAAGTGCTTTCTCGTCCGCGTTGTACTAACCAACTTCCAGGTTGGCCAGATACCCATCCTCGACCGCTTACTTTGGAAGAACCCCATCAGTCTCTTTGCGCAACGCATTGGCCTAGACAAGCGTGTCCACCCTGTAACACTATTTGCAAAGGAGCGCACAAAGGAGCGTGCTACCCAAGTCGAAAAAATCAAGCGCTTTGGCCTTTCAGACGACGAAAGAGCCAACCCTCGCGGTATCGATCTGCTTGCCAAGTTTGCCCAAGCAAGCCACGATCACGAATTCATGGACGACAACCGCATTCTCTCTACATGCGCATCCATGGTCTTTGCAGGCTCGGAAACCACGGCCATATCACTCTCAGCTGTCTTTTATTTCCTCGTCAAGCACCCACGTGTCTATGCAAAGCTCATGCAAGAACTCGACAACGCTGTTGCGGATGGAATCGTTGAATCCCGCCCCGACAAGACCGTTTCATGGACCGAAGCTCAGAAGTTGCCCTACCTCGACGCAGTTGTGCAAGAATCCTTCCGTCTCCACCCTGCGCCTGGCCTTATCATGGAGCGCGTCGTGCCTCAACAGGGTATGACCATCAACGGCGACTTCATTCCCGGTGGCACAATCGTCGGCTGCAATGCCTGGGTCGTTCATCGTCGACCAGAAATTTTTGGAATCGATGTCGACTCGTTCAGGCCTGAGCGATGGATCGAAGCCTCCCCACAGAAGCTCAAGGAGATGAAGGGCACCATGTTGCAGTTTGGTGCTGGAGCGCGCACGTGTATTGGCAAGAACATCAGTCTGTTGGAGATTTACAAGCTTGTGCCGAGCTTCTTAAGGCGGTTCGAGGTAAGTCGATGAGCGATTGATAAGTTGAGTGGCAAGATGCTAACAAAATGATAGATCCAGCTTGAACACCCAGATGCCGAATGGAAGACACATAATGCGTGGTTCGTGACGCAAAAGGGCTTCAACACGATGTTCAGGTCACGAAGAGCCTCACCTTGAGTGGTGAACTGATTGGAAATTTGTATCATTATGCCTTTAGGGAACTTTTCTGTATAGCGTTCTAGCGTAGCAATCTGATGACTTTTCTCTTCCTTTTCTTATACTTGAATGCCTCCGCTGCCTAAAGCAGCCCCTTGCACATCTCATCCAGCCTACCTTAAATAGGAGTAACTAAGTATGGTATATACAAACGATATCTGTCCTTTGCTAGAACTGAGAATGTTACACTGCAATATTCACCTCCATACGCTCAGGATATGTAGTCTATGTAATATTATAATTCGAAAAAGCTGAAATATGAATTACTGCGCCCTCCTCTTTTGCATCCCAGTCTTTCTCTTTCCCAACACATCTCTTCCCTCCTCAATACTCAACATAGCCTCTCTCTTCTTTTCCGTAACCGGCTTCAGCGCATCCCTCAGCACCCTGCCCTCAACACTAACGCCCTCCTCCTCAAACTCATCCATCTTCTTGCCCACACGGGTCTCGATTGCCAAAATAAGGTCTACATCTCTCTGTCCGATGAACGTGATACTCGTTCCCACACGGCCCGCACGCGCCGTACGACCAACCCGGTGAATGTAATCATCCGGATCGCGGGGCACGTCAAAGTTGATGACGAGCGCCACCTCTGGAATATCCAGACCACGGGCTGCTACGTCTGTAGCGACGAGGATACGTGCAGCTTGTGCGCGGAAACGAGCGAGGTTTGACACACGATCGGTTTGCTTGAGGCCCGAGTGGAGTGCCGTGACGCGGTGGTCTAGGAGACGGAGCATGTATTCAAGGAGGGTGGCCGTCTTTGTTCTATTACAGAATATGATGACACTCTTGGTGCTGTTGACGGGTGTATTGAGGAGTACGTGGAGATAGCATTCCTTGTGCGTAACGGGCGTTTGGAGGTACTTTTGCTGTAGTCGCGGCGGGATAGCAAGGTCCTCGGTATCTACTTCCGAGACGAAAATAGGGAGACGTCCTGGCGCACGCGGCTGGTGCTTCAGCGCCATGACTTCTGGCGTTACTGTTGCGGTGAAGAGAAGTGTTTGTCGCGATTCCTTTGGTGGGAGTACGGATAGACAAGTCTCGAGATCCGGGAGCATGGAGCCTTTTCCAGGGGCTAGCAACCGGTCGGCTTCGTCAAAGACGACGAACTTCACGCGTCGGAGGCCGCAGATTGTGTCCTCGCCAGAGGTGCGGATGTGCTCTGCTAGACGGCCTGGCGTCGCGATTACGACATGGGGGCGTGACGCGAGGGCGATGGCTTGGCTGCGTTGGTCGGAGCCACCGGTTATGAGGATGGGTTTCATAGATTGAGGGGCTGAGATGGCCTTTACTTGCTCGTAGATTTGGATGGCGAGCTCACGCGTGGGTCTGTCATGGAATTATTAACGCAAGTTTCATGAGCAAAACGAAGCCCCGATATTGGAAGTCGGGTTCCTTTGAATAGCATGTATATTCTCGACATGGGTTGTTTTGCACGAAATAGTCTTCCGTCGAAGTAGGCGACTGTCAAGATTGGATGAAATATAACTCACGTGACAATGACGGCAAAGATGCCACTCGGGTCCTCTGACCACTTTTGCAGAATCGGAACAGAGAATGCTACAGTTTTACCTGTACCCGTCCGCGAACCTCCTATACAGTCTTTGCCTTTGAGGATCTCAGGAATACACGACGCCTGAATGCCCGTTGGTCGTTTGATCTCCATGCTGGCTAGAGAGGCGACGAGCCATGGTGCCACATTGAGAGACGCGAAATTGAGCTTCTGGTTGACCGCAGGAGTAGATGAGGTGATCGCGACATTTTGGGATTGGTCTTGCGATTTGGCTTTGACGCGTGAGATCGTTGGAGCCGCTGCTAAGATGGGCTTTGGTTCTGGGACGGCTTCTTCAGAACCTGAGCTTTCGTTCCCATCGCTCGGTGACAGCTTCCTTCTCTTTCTCGCACCAGCCTGTGCCTCGAGAATCTCCTGGTCCGACGCGCCAGAATCGCTGCAGTCGCTGGTTGCCATGGTGTGGTGGTTTCTGCAAAAAAGTTGATGTTCGAAATCAGTGGTTCCGAATTTTTGTGCAAGGGTATGGCGCGCTAGTGCTATCGATAGGAACTCCGGTGTCTCGCTAGAGGAATACGAGCGCCAGCGTATCCATGGATGCGTATAACTACTGTTGCCTGCTCCACCAATTCAAAACAATCGGACGTATGCATTAGGGTATATTTGCACAAAAGGGCCAGAGACCAGCTTCATTGCGATCGACTATATCCGTGCCTGATCCCGCGAACGAGGCTTTTGTTTTACTGCCGATCTCCTCGACTATGACCGAATATCGAAACTTAATCAACTCTACTCTACTTCCAGCCAACCTGAGCTGCAATAGCATCAGGTTACGCGTCTGTTATCCCTCTTATATCTACAGCAACTCTCCCCACAAAGACAAGACTTGTCCAGTCCAGCCCAATATTTATCCCCGTAGTCCAACGTTATTTCCGCTCCTGCCTCGATCCCCTTACTGACCAGTACCACCCTCTGTGTATCTAACCAAGTAAAGGTCGACGATTGCGCATTCGGTTTACAGCTGTGATTGATAAAGCGAGTGTAGTTTCCCATTCTTCCTTGCCAAATCTGGTAACTAGCCAGAGGTGTTGAGCTATCCATAACGTCAAGGTGTCTCACGCCTTTTGTGATAAGACCAACGAGCTCACCGATTGCAATACCGCGATCGAACGACGTCAATGCCACCAGACCGTTATTCTTGCCATCCGGCGTTCGGTATACTTGGACAGGTGGTGGCTTACGCTTCACACATCCAAATAAAGAGGGAAAGCAGAAACACGAGTTATCTTGCGGGTTATCGGATTGAGGCTCCTTGCAAAGAGCGCACATGTAAACCCCACCTGGTCTTGCGACAGCGCTGGACTGAGGTGTCCAGCGTGGATCTTCGCAGCCCCAAGCGGATTCATCAATGACAGATTCATCAATATGTTCGAAGGCAAAATATGGATCATGGGCCAGATAGGTCTGGCGGAGTGGTATCGGATCTGACCCATCGTCGAATACGACCCATTCGTGCGGATGTCCGGGGTACTGAAGTGTCGGAGATTCTCCCACGATTGCTAATAGTTGGCGCCAGTGTGGATGTAGCGTGTCCGCGGCTACTTCGAGCCTCTTCCGAAGGTTTCTCAGGCGTCGCATGGCGTCGTTGTCAAAACCTACGCGGTATTTGCAAAAGCGGTAGATGCCCATACCGGCAAAAACGAGTGCTGCCCAGCCAGCTGCGTCTTTGACTTCTTTGTATCCTCGCCAGATTGCCATTTTGTTCCGCAACTCCTTCCTAAAGTAGCAACATAGTCAGCCAAGGCCCCGCACGAAGCTTATACTCGATGAGCTTAGAGCACTATGCATGCTTTTCAGACGCCTCCAAACAGCCAAAAGCAATGCGAAGTACCCTAGACTCCTTGCAAAAGGTCATGCAAGGGTGGGGATACGTACTCGGACCAGCCAAAATCCCGGCATGCTTCCATGAATACCGCTTTCCTGTGCTTGGTAGTCGACAGATCTGGTCTGGTTTGACTCCGGTACTGCACCTGGTCCTCGAATAGCTCGGTCCATCGAGCCTGAACAATCATCTCTATGGAGCGACATACACGGCTCGCTTGTGTGACTTTGCGACAGAAGACATTCATTTGGCTAAAGGAGTCACATATCGTACTCGCTGTGTTACTGAGTACTGTCATGCCTGCAGGCGTCGCTTCTGCTTGTGCATGGCGAACTAAATCCATTGACGATCCAGTTGGCGCCACTTGGAATTGCTCGAAGATGGCTTTCGGATCTAAGTTGATGGAACCATGAACCTGTTCCCAGATGCCGATGATGAGCTTATCTAAAGTTGAGGGTTGAAAGACAAACTTGTCTGATGCTATCTACACACTGTTAGCCGGCGATGCATGAGGGTAACACCTGAACTAGTCTTCGGGATGCCGACGTTGCTCAACACTGCCAGCCCCGATCGGGAAGGGCTACTGTACCTTTTTCCGCTTCGGGAAACTTCGGCTGTCAACCTGCATCTGCCGTTGATGCTCACTAAGGTCTTCCTGGAACGATGACTGGTTCTGCGACACTCGTAGGCCGCCGGTACCTTTTCTGCGGTCTTCCCGAACCTGCTCTGGCAAAAGCTCCGGGGTTACCTTAGGAGATCCTTCTGGCGAAACCTCCTCATAGTCTTGGTGATGTGGAGTTGGACTCTGCGTGGGAGCTGGGGTCCTCATGCCCGTCAGATCCAAGGTCCTCTATGTGCAAGTAAGCATGCGCTACTGCTGGTGGGAATTTGAATCGCGATAAGCTAGCCACTTACCGATGCAATTCTCTCGGATGGCACTCTTGTTACGCCTGCATGGGCCGTACTGCCATCCTCCAGGAAAGCCTCGACACGCAGGATAGGATGAGTCAAATTGTCGAGCTGCGGCCAAGCAAGGTTGATGTTGGATCTTGCAAGATGCTCTTGTATTGCCCGACCGATGCATTCTGAAAGTCCATGGACATCCTGGGCGTCCATTTCCATTACTTCGGATGGTGTCTCGCTAAAATAAACAAGCCTGTGGAGAACTGACAGCGGACGCTAAGATGCTTGAATTGATGATTGGTAGACAGATGAGAGGTCACTATCTCACCGCAAGGACCAACAGATGTTACTCGGCGGAGCCCTCCGTACGATGCTGCAGCATGCGGGTTAAAGCTGCTAGAGATGGGACGACATGGAACGTCAGCGTGGCTATAGTGGCGCAGCTGAACAGAGAGTTCTAGAGTCGGCCCTTGTCGTGTTGATGCGATACGCTCAGCGGCCTCTAGATGTAGTGGGCGAGGTTCTTGGAAGCCGTCGAGGTGTGAGTGGAAATTCTGCTCAAGCAGCAGCTGAAGCAGGATCGATTTTGACCAGCGCGCATCTTGCTTGGCTTCGGTCGTACTCTCGGCAGCTGTGCGTCATGTCACGCTAGAGACGGCGGTAAGTAATATGAGGACACGAGGTATCAAATCAACCACTTGGGAGATTTTGCATGCGGTGAGAGGATCACCAAAGGCTGCCTTAGGCGTTAGGTATCAGTGGCAAAGTCGATGCGTTCTGCAAAGCGACAAGTTGTCGGTGCAAAATTGATGCCTGGGCAGAAAAATGCCGCAGGGATGATGTCTGCCACGCTGCAAACGGAACTAACAGCCACACTAGCCGAAGACGATCTACCGTTCATCCACATGTCAACAGACGTCACTATCACTAAATAACCAAACTTCCATTGTCAAAGTCAATGGATCCTCGTCGACAACGAATTGCGCAAGGATCAAAGGCTTTCCAGGTGAAAGACTGCATGTAAATAGCTATTTTCTGTTTTCGTAAGTACAGCAGGCATACCAGGGCTCCATGGCGGGCACACTGTTTATACTTCTACGATGCTAAGCTTTGACACCCACACGGATGCCAAGACGCGCCGTGACTTTGATCGCGGTAAGTGATCCATTTGTTTTGTGATTGAACCGATGCGAGGTATATATGTACTAGAGGCGAAGGGTTCATGTGCAGTGTCTCAGCGCATCGATACATCTGCCATCCATCGCTATTGGCCACGCTTTGATCCCCAGAGTGCCTTGTTCTTTCTCGCATCAATTCCATCTTCTTTTTTATGGTAATTGATTTTCCAATATTCGGAGAAAGCGCAATGGAGTCATCAAACACAACAGGAAAGGAGAGGCTGGCACGGACAGTGACACACGAATCGTATACCTTCCAAGGCCAACGAGGATGGCGCAAATGGCGTATACTGCAGCCTGGTCGCGGCATGTATCACGATGTCAAACGTCGGCTACCGTACTACTGGAGCGATATAACGGATGCTTTCACGTACCGGGTTTTCGCCAGCACAGTTCGCATGTACTTTGTCAAGTAAGTTTATTTCCACCGCGAGACAGAACACGTACTTACCAGCGGAGTGTTCTTCCCGCCATCGCTTTCACACTCGACATGTATCGACGAACCGGTGGGTTCTTCGGCATAAATGAAGCGCTCTTCGCGTCTGCACTAGCAGCAATGGTATTCAGTTTACTGTCATGTCAGCCACTTACTATCGTCGGAGTCACTGGTTTGATTGCGCTCTTCAACTACACAATCTACGACATCATCGTACAATACGACCCGACTATATACCCAGCCTTTACTGCATGGGTCGGTATCTGGGCCGCCATCTTCCACTGGATCGTATCATTTGGAAATTTCAGCGACTATATGGCATACGTCACCGACTTTTCAAGTGAGACTTTCGGCATGTATGTGGGAATAATTTACTGTGGTACGTATGCGCTCAAGCTGTATATTTATAGTCATTACTGACACATGAATAGTCAAAGGTGTAGAAGAGTTAGTTTACATGTTCGAAGTCTCTGAATTCCAAGGCGGATACCTCTCCATCGTCATTGCAATCCTCTACTTTGGTTCCGTATACGGCCTTGAAAAGCTCGGTGGCAGCACGCTCTTTCCCCCTTGGCTTCGCAGCATCGTTGCTGATTACTCCTTCGTTTTTCCTACTCTGTTCTGGGTCGGCTTCTCGCATATTCCTGGACGATTAGAAAATACCGGACTCTACCATGTGCCCATCTCAAAAGCATTCCAGCCGACACAAGACAGAGACTGGGTGATCGACTTCTGGAACTTGGATGTGAAGTGGGTTTTCGTGGCATTGCCGTTTGGGTTTTTGATGATGTTACTATTTTACTATGATCATGTAAGTCTGCTATCAGAGCCTACTTCTATTGTCTACTAATAATTACGCCAGAATGTATCATCTCTCACAGCGCAAGCTCGTCAATACCCTCTTAAGAAGCCTGCTGGATTTCATTGGGACTTTTTCCTTCTCGGTTGTACCTGCTTCGTTGGCGGTATCATCGGTCTTCCCCTCCCGAATGGACTCGTACCGCAAGCGCCTGTTCACACAGATTCGCTCACTGTATACGAAACGAAGCTTGAGATCACAGAGACCAAAGACGGCGGTGAGGTTCGCAAGCCGGTCGTGAAAGCCACTGCTGTTGTTGAACAACGTGTCAGCCACTTCTTGATGGGCATGGCTATCTGGGGTACCATGACCGGCCCGCTGCTCATTGTCTTGCATACAATGCCCGCGGCGGTGTTCGCAGGTGTTTTCTTCGTCGTTGGCGTAAGTAAACCCCATTCACAATCATCTTTCATTCAACAATGTACTAAGCGTATTACAGTGGGGTTCCATAGAATCTAACGGCATCGTATCTAAAGCCCTCTATCTCGTCTCAGAACGCCGCTTCCTCCAGGGCGACGAACCACTCAATACCGTCTCTCGCAAGAAGATTATGCTCTTCATCGGTCTCCAAATCTTCGGCGTCGCTTGCACAGTCGCCATTTCGCAAACAATCGCCGCTATCGGATTTCCTGTGCTCATCATTGCGCTTATCCCCCTCCGTACCTTCCTGGTACCAAAGTGGTTTTCGGAATATGAATTAGATGTGCTAGATGCGTTGACCGCAGACAATCCTTCTGTGCTGGTAAGCTTTGGCGGTACACCGAGTGGTATGAAGCGTGGACCGATGAGTGAAGAGGGCCACAGCTCAGGTCGAGATGAGGAAGAATCGGGTATGGATAAGGATGATGGTTTGGAACCGCATGACAGGAGCGTTGTGCGACAACATGCTGGAAGTCTGCACATGTAATTTCACATATGTATTGCTTGGATACGGCCTTATCAACAAGCTGGAAAGCGGAAAAATTGGGTGTTGTATCGAGTTAAGGGAGATGTTTTTCATCTTCTAAAATGTAAGGACATTTTATACCTAGAAGAAGTTTTATGCTGATATTTCTATTTGTTTATATGCCAAATTTTATATGACACTTTTGACGCATCTCCCCTGTCTAATCAATACATTAATTTGATCACTCAGACTCCTCCCCAACAGAGCTCTTTTTCCTAAACATAAGCAACTCTACTTTGTCTTCATCATAACGCTCACATCCCATTCCCCACCCATGTCCACCCACTCGCACATCCCCTCTCCTGCACCCATCCCCTCCAAACCTCAACACCAGCCTCCCACCCCCTCTCGACCACCTTCTCCAACTTCTGTCTATCCGGGACCTTCATCTTGGGCAAATACCCCATAGCTCTATCATGAATAGCCGGCAAATCTGTTCCCTCACATATGCTATTCAGCTTTTCCGTAACCCCATCTGTAGCGTCCTCGACCAAAGCAAACACTTTCTCGCAAAGGTCTGCAGAGTCGATGGTACGAGGGTTCCTGAGGGAGTGGGCAGCTTCATTACGCCATGTGCCGTTGGGGGAAGAAGGGAAGAGGTGTGCGTGTGGGGGAAAGGCTGAGGTGTCGAAAGGGAGAGTCGGTGAGGGTGGAGGGGAGATGGATGGGGAAGATGACTTAGAAGAAGATGGAAAGGAGAGAGTTAGTTGACTTACATCGAGTGGTTCATCCTCCCTCGAGTAAACAACTTCCCTTGTCATGCACTCCACAAACTCTTCATCTTCCGTGGGAGGCGACGCACAACGAGATGTTTGCGCGCTCGATCGAGTCAAGCCTGGCGATGCGGCTTCTTCCGAGGAAACGAGGTCCCAGGACAGGCTCCGACGCATGTTCGGATGTATGTCGAGTGGCTGATTCAATTTGGTTGGCGAGTCCGGCGCTGGTGGTGCGTTTGCATAGCTCGATGGCAGCGCAATCGCTGAGATAGGAAAAACGCCCATTTTTTTGTGGTTTTGGCGTGTTATTGAGGTCAAAGACGTTGGATGGTTCAACGTACAAGGATGCTTTTTGCTTTCACGGGACGTAGTTGTGTGGGTTGTGTGTTGAGATGGAATTTGTAGCGCAAGTTGCAAATTGAGTGGGAGGTTTAGTATGCGTAGAGAATTTGACTAGTAAAAAAGGTGTCAGGTCATAGGTTTGTCAGCAGCCGTTTAATGTGCGTTCAGTCGCAGTGAACTGCAATGTTCGTACGCGGAGAATTCGCGTCGCAATGCGCGACGCAGCGGGTAAGCGGTGAAAGTTCAGTCTACGAGTTATGTAACAACCGCAAAATATTGAGTGGTGATTGAAGAGCCGAGAAATTCGATGCAAAAGGTAGGAAAGATCTTCTTAATTGATGGATGTACTACGTTGTGAGGGTACATTCCTTAACAGTAGACACCGTGTAGACACTGTAAGGCAACCACGAAAACATCAACCCAGTGATATTTTTATAGCGAGAGCAATAATCGAAAAACCATACAGGTAAGAGAAGGTCCCGATACGGAGCAAATGGCACATACCGCACACAAAGCCATCTAGAAAAGATGATAGTCAATCAAAATTGCTATAAATGAAAATGTATAATATAACCGATTCTAACGAAGCCTTACATCGAGGGGATGAAGATGATACGAACAATACAATTTAATTAACCGAATGAATTTCATATAGTGTACTTTCCCCCATGCCGCTATAACGCCATTCCCATGTACCGTCTTTCCACCACCACTGTCTCTTGCATAGTGTAGTCAAGACCCTATTCTCAACCTTCATCCCACAAATATATATCCACAGTATAAGCCTTGGGCTAGTTTATGTGGAACACTATCTCAGTGTTGGTTCTGGTTGACCTTGACGCCATACTCGGAGTAGAAGTGGCATTGCTTGGCGTGAGTGATACCTGACGTGTCTTCCACAAAGACATTGCATCCCTCAACCGCCGCATTAGGCGGGGTATATACTTCGCTTAGTTAGCGGAGTGTTTAACCTCAGGTGGCAATGAGAAGCTTACAGTGTAAAGACACGGCATACTCATTTGGGTCGGGGTTGGAAATGCGATGGACGCCGAGAGTATCCGCCATATATGTGACTTGGTTCTCTGTGTAGGTAGTTTCGCGGATCTTGGTCATCGGACGATGGCTGAGGACATCCTCGATTTTGGGAGTTGCGAACCGCGTTTCTGTGAGGCTTCCCTTGAGCACCTTCATGATGCAATGTGCCTTTGCATGGCTATGAAAAGTCAGCCTCCAATCTGAAGTGGCTGGCCGGATTGGATGTTGTCATTGACCACGGTATCTCCGCAAACGTTGATGAATATCGAAAATTGCCGTCTTACCGCATAGTCTCCTGCATTGACGCAACGATCAAAAGATCGGCGAACATGGTCGCTTCATCGTGCAGGAGACTGAGGTCGTAGTAAACGAGTTCCGATCCGGGGTCATTATCTTGAGCATACAGCCGAAGATCGAATGTCGAATACAACGGTTGCAAGGCCTGCTCACTTACTCATGGATCGGACTTTTCTTGCCGGGTCCCCAAACCAGGATGAGCTGTGCGGTTAGTGGTGTCGTTGAAGTCGAGCTACGAAACCTTACTAGATTACTCTTGCCATTGCCCTTGTCAACGACGTTTCGTGTGTATGGCATCGTCTTGGACGGAAAGTAGTACTGTTCCCACTCTGACTCATCGGAAACGTATGCTTCCATTAGCTGCTGAAGCTCGTTCTCGTCTACGTCAGCGGAGTCTATGCCGCTGCTAGTTCCCAGCTTCTCGTTGATGGCTTGGACGAGAGCGTGGAATCCATCCTGTTCTGTGTTGCGACCGATCATGGTGGTAAAAGCGATATTGAGTGATGATGATGAAAGGCGAGTGTTGTCAATTGATTTTCTTGTGATTTATTCTGGCCGAAAGTCTAAAGCAGTCCGAGCGCAAAGATAAGATAAAAGACGGGCCTTATGTAGAAAGCGTGGACCTGATAGCCGCACGTGTTTGCGCATGCTGAGTGCTGCTTGTGCAGCTCTTGGCTCGCTTTATTATGTAACAAGCTGCGCTTGTGATCGGTGGAGCCAGTCAGTGGCTCGCCGGTGTACTCGGAGCAGTGAAGATGCGTGTCTTCCGATGCACGCCGCATGCCAACAATGAGGTGTCGTTGGCGGTGTGATGCTCGGAAGCGGCTTCCGTCGGGCACCGCAGCTTGTTGAAGGAGGAAATGGAAGCATGCAAGGAAGTCGTGGTGGAAGGGTGCTGCATATTGCGCTAACCACCTTGGGTGGCGGTGAAAAGTACTGCCTGAAGCCGTGCCCCGCTTCGTCATTGGCGGCGTCCCTCACATCAAATTTCTAAACGACAACATCGTCTCGCCACAACTACTCAGATCAAGTCAGGAGATAGAAATAATTCAACATGGCGACTACAGTGGACAAGGTGCGTATTGAAGCAGTTCTAGTGTGCCCTCGCTGTATGCTAACAATGTGCGCCAGATCAAGGATATCGAGGCCGAAGTGAGCGACCCCCAACCAGCGACCCGTAAGACCGTGACTTACACCAATTGTAGATGGCCAAGACCCAAAAGAACAAGGCGACGTCTTTTCATCTTGGTACTTGACTCCGATCGAACACTGCATGTGTAGCATGCTCATACTTGGACAGGGCAACTGAAGGCAAAACTCGCTAAGCTCAAGAGAGAACTGCTTGAACCCTCCAGCAGCGGCGGCGGCGGTGCAGGTGTAGGATTTGATGTTGCTAGGACTGGTGTGGCCAGTGTTGGCTTTATTGGCTTTCCGTCCGTGGGCAAGAGTACGCTCATGAGCAAATTGACAGGACAGCATTCGGAAGCCGCCGCATATGAGTTCACTACGGTTCGTGGCGTATATCCGGTACTATGGTGATGCGGAACTAATAGAGCCCAGCTTACTACTGTGCCGGGTCAAGTCATGTACAACGGAGCCAAGATTCAAATTCTCGATCTTCCCGGTATCATTCAAGGTGCAAAAGACGGCAAGGGTCGTGGTCGACAGGTGATTGCAGTCGCGAAAACATGCCATTTGATTTTCATTGTCTTGGATGTCAACAAGCCCCTCACGGACAAGAGCGTCATCGAGAATGAACTGGAGGGTTTCGGTATAAGGATCAACAAGAGCCCACCAAACATTGTCCTCAAGAAGAAAGACAAGGGAGGTATCAATATCACGGCGACTGTTCCGCTCACACACATCGACCACGGCGAGATCAAGGCCGTACTGAACGAATATCGAATGGCAAACGCGGATGTGGCCATCCGATGCGATGCCACGGTTGATGATCTGATCGATGTCATCGAAGCCAAAGGACGAAGCTACATCCCGGTCATCTATGCATTGAACAAAATTGATGCCATCAGTATCGAGGAGCTGGACCTGCTATATCGGATTCCGAACGCTTGCCCAATCAGCTCGGAACATGGCTGGAACATCGACGAGCTCCTCGAACAGATGTGGGAGAAGCTGAACCTCGTGCGCGTTTATACAAAGCCCAAGGGCAAAATGCCGGATTACTCGGCGCCCGTTGTATTGCGATCAACGGCTTGCACCATTGAAGACTTCGTATGTTTATCATTTGAAATCACGGCAATACGCTAACGGGAAACTAGTGTAATTCGATCCATAAGACGATTGTGGACAATTTCAAGCATGCCATTGTCTATGGCAAGTCGTGCAAGCATCAACCCCAGCGGGTGGGACTTTCACATGAGCTCGCCGACGAGGATATTGGTACGTACATGGCAGGACTGGGATTCTTAATGGACATGTTGAGCTCACACATTGGCCAGTCACGATTGTCAAACGCTAGATGAGTTCTTGTGATTAGTTTGAGGAGATATGGGAGTCTTGGATCCGGTGTTGCGATAGAGTGAGTCGAGTGGAGAGGGCTTTTGGAGGCTAATGGATGGCTGAAGCGGTCTCAGCGCGCTACGCATAGCAGATGGCAACAAGGGAAGGATGACGAGCAGGACCAAGCTTGGAGCCGATGTTGTGGCTTGGATTGGCCGCGGACGACGTGGAAACGACACGAGTTGTGGGCCGGACAGCTTACGGCGCGGTACCTGGTACTGCCAATGGCTGATGGCCAAGGGAGTGGTGGCGGACCGATACCGTCGACAGGCTATCAATAACCAGGTGTCTCGCTCGGGTGCCGAGAAGGCGAGGGTGGAGAGGCGTGTCTTGAGATATTGTGGTGGTACTGGGCTGCGGGTGGTATTGAAACGGCACCCGCATTTCACCAGGCCTTGCTTTTTTCCATATTTGCTTCGGAATAGGATGGAATCTGATCAGCACTGGCAGGCCCATTTTTGTGGTGTCGGATTTGCGTTATTGGTCTGCTAACGGGCGCAGCGGTCGAGTCGGAGAAATGCAGCAGGGGGGGTGTTGCTGGCGACTCAGAGGGCAGGTTGTCAGTCGGGCGCTAAATTATCATGGCTCGCGGGGCCTGAGTGGCTGGACTTGCAAACATGGTGGAGCAGTCCAGTCCATGGGCGCGATTATTGCAGCATTCCCAAAGCGTTTCAGCCGTGGACAGTTTCTGTCTCTCCTTTATGCACAGGCGACGATTGACGGAGCTGGGGCGAAAGCAGCCAGGAAGCACCAGGTCGCGTACCTGAGCAGCGACTGAATCGGGAGGGTACAGTTTGGTGCCACGAGCGCACGGCAACGGGCAGCATGTCGTGGGGATGGATGGGACTGGGGCGCACGAGGCTCAGGCAATATGGCGCTCCCACTCAGGCCACAGGCCATGGCCGCTTCGGGACGCGCAGATTAGCCGGCCGCTTCAGTGGTGAGCGGTGCGAGGGCGTTGATGGGAGGATGGCAGCCGGCCCGCGTCGACATGGAATTTGGCCATGGCCCAGGTTGGCAGGAAGCATGATCCATCACACGGACTGGCACTGGCACTGGCACTGGCGAGCTAAAAGCTGGCTACAAGGAGCTACCGGTATGTATGTACATACAGTAAGTATGTACCGGTACAGCAGCAGTAAGCACAGCAGCAGTAAGCCCAGGCGGCCGCACAACTCTGGCCCGCGTTTTCCTAGGGGCGCATCCCCGATGGCGACCCACCCGCGCTAAGCCCAACGTCGTCGGTCGCGTTGCTTGTCGCTTGGCCACGACGACCAGGATCACAGTGCCAGTCAAGGTCCGTGCACACACGCCCACACGCCCACACGCCCGCCAGGCTTGCCGGCAAGCTTGGGCTCGCTCCAAACAAACAGGGCCCCTCTCCCGCCAGCTGCAGCAGGCCGCGCCCGCATCGCACAGCCAGGGCCTGTTACCGGCGTCCCCAGACTCATCCTCAAGTACGCGCTGCAGGCCCGCCGCGCCAGGCTTTCCCTGCAGTTTCAATTCTCCATCTGAGCCCACTGCTTTGCCGCGCTGCTTTATACCCATCGCCCGTCTCTACCTAGCAGCTGAGGCCACCTGCACAGCCTTTTGTCTGCCCTATCCATATCCATATCCCCGCTACTGCCACCTGCTGCTGCTGCGGTACATTGACTTGTTACTGTTTCGCCTCAGGAACCGCAAGCCCATCTCATGCATGCATGCATGCCCTCGGCCACACTGACCTCACCCACGCCACCCAGGTATACCAACACCAAGGCGTAGGTGCATATGCCCACTGCCATCCCGCCCTGCTGCTGTCTTGAAAACGCCCACGTCCTCAGCCCATCTGCAATCATACACCACTTCACTGTCCGCAACCAAGCATGAGCCAGTTGCAAATGGATCACGAACACCACCATCACCAGGAGCCTTTCGAGGACCATCATGCTGCCTGGCACGGCGATGGTGGATACAATCCACACCACCACTCTCCAGTCCAGGACTACAGTGGCTTCAGCACTTTTGCGCCACTCCCCATGGAGCCCCTCTATGGCACTGGCATGCATCCGCCTCACCAAACACACCAAACCCACCAAACACCAAGGACCACCCATCCCCAGCTGCAACCTCTGATCATGCCTCAAATGCCACAATGGCCGAGCATGCTGACGAGCCAGTCGACGTATCAAGCTCCATTGTTCCCCTCTGCCCCACCGCCCATCACCCCAGCATCAGCAACTCCCGTATCAGCATCTTCCACACACTCCCGCACTTCGTCAACCCCACGCAAGACACTCACCGACTCGGACCGTAGACGCATGTGCCAATACCACGAGGACAACCCTACCGTCAAGCAAACGGAGATTGGAGGTACGCCAGCTTCAAGCCCAACACCAACACACAACGTTTTACTGACATTACTATAGCCATGTTTGGTGTGGAGCGAAGGTACTGCCACAAATACCTCATACTGTGTGCCCTGCTGACAGCTATCTAGTACTGTGTCAAAAGTGTTGCGCCAGAAGGAGAAGTATCTGTACCAAGACGACGGCAGCCGGTCGCCCATAAAACGGTCCAAAGGAAAATTTCCAGACATCGAACGCGCTCTGTCCAACTGGGCCAGAAACCACCAGAGGCAGGGGCTGCCTTTATCAGACGCTATTATCCGGGACAAGGCACGCTTCTTCGCTCAAACTGTCGGCAACACTGACAGCCATCTCAAGGCCAACAGCACCAGTTGGTTGGAGAAGTTCAAACAAAAGAACCATCTCATGGGAGCAAGGTCCAGGAAAGGCTCCATAGCTGAAGAGTCAGAGGGGACTTCCAACCCGCCGTCGAATGCGCATACCCCGGGAGCCATCTCGCCTACCTCGCCCGGCGGGGTATCCCCTGGCACTGTAACGATGAAGACCAAGAAGAGCGAGGAGAACCTCAAGACCTCGAGTCCCGATACGTACGAGTACACGAACCGCCGGCGCCCGTTCCACTCACAAAGCAGTACTTCTTTGTCTAGCGTCTTCACCGACACAGCACCTTCGTCCTTTTCAGCCGGTGCAACAAGCCCTACATCGCTCTCTTCCCCTTTCTTCAC
This sequence comes from Pyrenophora teres f. maculata, assembly GCA_014334815.1. Taxonomy (NCBI): domain Eukaryota; kingdom Fungi; phylum Ascomycota; class Dothideomycetes; order Pleosporales; family Pleosporaceae; genus Pyrenophora; species Pyrenophora teres. The sequence goes on from CP060570.1 coordinate 3,685,451, forward strand.
GCCTGACTCGGCATGCGGTCCAAGCCCGTTCATGGGCCGTCAATCTGCCAACGGGCAACCAGGGAGCGGCAATTTCCAACGACCGCGAAGTCAAACTTTTCCCATGCTTGTGGGTGTCGAGCAGTACATGTCGCCACCAGGTTCATCCGACGCGCTTACCCCAAAGTATGTCAGTAGCGGTACACTCGACTCTCCCATGGCTGACATGCCTGGTTCACTGGCCGCAATTGACGAAGGGATGTCCCTTTCACCAACGCAAGCGCCAAACTCGATGCAGCCTCCTCCCATCCCGAGTGCAGCTGGCCACATGGACGACAAGGACTCATCCGCCGATTCCTCGCCGATCACGCCATCCCAGGAAGAAGCTGCACGGGCGTTGGAGCTCGTCATGAATTTCTTCCAGTCCAAGAACGGCGGTCTTGATATTGAGCCACAAGAGTACGTCACCATCGGCAAGCTGATGGAGAAGCTGCGAATCAAGCGTAGCTCCGAGAGCCTACCCTCCGACATGCGACGTGGGTCAGAGCCCAATTTTACCACCTCGAAGCTCGAAAGCATCGACGCAATCCATTAGCGAGTCGGCTGCATCGCGCTGTGGCTCCTCTTACAGCCCCAAGACGCTTACGACTACCCTTCTTCTGTGGAACGACTCCCTTCCATGTTTGGTTTCAGAGAAGCAGAATTGCACAACGTATCTGGATCACGAGGCCATAATTATGGACACGCGCACGGCTAGCATTGCGCATTGGAGCCGCTGTTTGGATTTGATTTCCTAGTCGCATATCTTGCATTTCCCACATCAGCATCACTAGCGTTGATTTCTGTTTCTTCACTATTCCTTCACTGGCTTGGATTATCTATCACTATATTCTCATTTATTACTCGACGAACTACTATACCCCCCCTTAGGCCGGCGCGCAGCACCCCACTATTTCCGACTCTATCCCCTTACCAAAAGAAGACTGTAACCGCTCGCGCGGGTCCTTATTCTGTTACCTTTACTTATATTGTTTTTGACCCTTGAGCCCATGATTTGCCGAGCGTGGCCTCCATGTTGGAGTAGCCGAGTCTGAAACGGAAGAATGGGTTTCGTACGCGCATTTTGTACCCTATACGTGGCTCGCGATATAGTTGTCTACCCCTGCCGAGAAGCGGCGTGACGAAAGGGTGTTTTACGCTTGAAATGCTATTAATGCTCAGTACGACGTGGGATGCTGTGTGTCCTCAAACCACTAGTGACATTTCTGGACCTTGACCTTAGTTGGGCGCTGCGCTATGGTGGAGCAGCACTGACATTTTGATGATCGACATGGGTCTTACTTGGAAACAGATGGTACTTGCCGCTTTACCTGTCATGGCCGCCTCGGCATGGGACTGCAACACCGTTTGAGAAGGGATAGACACAAGATGGCGAGATTGTGCAAAAAGAGAACATGGGGCCTTTCGGGAGATAGGCTGCCGACGGCATGCAGATCTCGAAAAGCAAGGACTTGGCTAACCAGGAGGCGATCTTTTTTTTTTTGATTTTGGTTTTGAAATCAATCCTGGGAATGTCTTTCCCCAAACGTCGGTTGTATACAATGCATGGCCTTTAATCGGCACACTTGACCGGGTTTTGCACTCTTCCCCGCCTTTGGACGCGAAAAAGCTTGGACATTTCAAAGTCATCTGCACCTCGTAGCTAGCCAGCTAGCCGTCATGACGGGTTTAACTCGACTTGGCCTCTCCCTGCCTGCCCCCAACACGGCGAATACGCAACGTGTGCATAAAACATAATCATGACGCGCAGTACCCTTGTGATGGGTTAAAATAAAGAACAAGCTCAAACATGTTGAGCGGCTTCTTTCCTCGCCAGGGCCATGCGTCTGTCGTGCATGTCCAGGGATCTGAGAGGGATATTTGATACCTCCTTCCCGTCTTCCCCGACGTGAGCGGGAACTTTCTTGCATAGTTAGCTTGGCTGCCATGTCAGTCAGTATGTCAACGGGAAGCCATGAAGCGAAAAGAAAAAGGGTTGCCCGCTTCTGGACGGTACTGAGACGAGACGAGACGGCGGGAAGCGAGGCTTGTCACCGGTTTCGGGCAAGCCATGGTGTAATCAACAGCGAGAAGCGACCAAGCAGGGGCTTTCCTTTCTCCGTGCCGCGCGTAACATGGCGGCAGATTTGCGTTTGCTGCTCCTTTGCTGCGTCTGAACATTTGGAGAGAGCAAGCACTCGCCAGCCGGCGTGCTTTATTGTTGTCGTGGTCGTGGTCGTGAGTCAGCAGCTTGCCGCGGCATGGGGGGTTGGTGCGAAGTACTTAGCTACCTAGCTGGGTGGGGGCAAGCTTCGTTAGTGCCTAATGTACTTCCAAATTGTCTGGTTTGAACGATAGATTCGGATTTGCATCTCCTTGCTCAATCAATCCATGACGCGGGCAACAGTAGCAGAGCCAAGAGAAGATTTGCCATGTGTTTTCTTTTTAAACCTTGAGCCTAACTAAGCACCGTTGTCTTATCGGGTTCGCGAGCTTCCGCACAACGTTGGGTGGTAACAGCAGCAGAGGCTTTTTGTTGTCCTTCGCTAACCTGGTGGCGGTTTAGTTGGCTGCAAGGCTAACGGAGGTTGGAAAAAGCAAGACCAAGTCCGTCCATGCGCACCACCACCACCACCACCACCACTACCACCACCGCTACTACCACCACCCACGCCAAACGACGCGTGCGCTTGCCCGCGCAAACTATCGGCATTCATTTCGGCATATCTGCTACTCAGCGGCAATGTCTCCCATCCACTCTTCGCTTGCTCGTGAGCGTTTGTTTTGCTTTTACGCCATGTTTGCTTTTGACTGGGCTGCGCGTACGAGCATCGGCACGGTACGGTCCGGTGCCGTGTGTGGCCAAGTTCAATGTTCACACAGGAGGGAGGAAGGGGACGCAGTCACCCAACCAGCCAAACCTTGCACAAAGTGAAAGTGGCACTTGCCTTTCCACAGAGTAAGCTCATAAAAACAGAGCCAGGGAAAGATAAGGGCCGGGCCTCGTCATCATCGTCATCGTCATCATCATCATCTCCTTTACAAGCGAAGAAACCCAAGACGTAGGGAGGTAAGGCGCCCGTAACGCTAACGTACGACGACGTATACGTACTACCAACCTGTCAACCGACGACCAAGAGGTAAGCTTCGGATAAAAGAAAAAAAAGGAGGAACGGCGACGCTACAAGGCGCCATTGCATCTGTACACATACTATACTGTGCAATCTTACCTTGGCCATCTGGCTAGGTACCGGTGGTACATTCGTACCAACAACCAACAGCCTCACACCCGACTCTGCGGCCCCCTATCCGCCGCGCGCATCAGTCCATCTCCATCGCCAACGCAATCCTCACGGTATCATCTCCCATTCGACGTCAGCCATGCACCTGCAAACACGCAACACCACACCGGCCGATCGGTGAGCAAGGTCAGGCAAGACCAGAGACCCCAAACCACACGAATATAGTTTATCAACAAACCCGGGGAGCTAGGCTGAATCAATCCAAAATATCCACTTGCTTTCGGTTGCACCAAACATTATTATTCGGCCCTACTTTCTCACAAAACCCCATGAACCCCAGCCAAGCCACCCCCCAGCTCCGGCCCCGAGAAGGGGACGACAACAAGTGGCAGGTGTAGCGCACAAGACAGAAACCATGCTAGACGCCGTGTTTGATCCATCGACACCACTTCACCAAGTCGGCTGTTGTGCCACGCCAGCCTGGCGAGTGCAAATCAGCTGCTGATCGCTGCTAATAGCTTGGTTTTGGATTTGCAATAGTCTCTTGCATGCGCAATGTGCATGTGTGAAGAGAGATGGGCAAGGGGAAATGCGAGGGGCAACACCCGGAAATAGATTTCCTTTGCTTCATGCGCTTGGGAATAAGCAAAGCAGAGTTTTGCCGTAAGATGAGGAACGACTATTGGTCTGCGGTGTTGCGGTTGTTGCGATGTTGGTTCTGCGCTTCATGCAGTAGTACCACTACATGTGCCCTAGTTACCCCACGTGATTAACTTTCAATGCTGTGCAACACGGTACCAGACCGGCAAAGCAAGATTTTGCTGTTCGAGGTACAGCACTTCAGGTGCCCAGGCCTTTGTGCGAGGTGTTTGTAACAAAAGCTCAAAATCTAATACACAGTACGTGTACTTGTTATACTTGTCGGTACTTGTATATGTAACACTGTGCGCAAAAGACCACGGGACTGCAATGTACACGTGTGGTCACTGCCGAGGTAGACTGCGGTACACACCAATACTCCACGCGTACTTTGTCATCCCAAGACATGACACCTGAACACGATATTCTTGAGAGACGTTGTTTCGCGTGGTACACCGAGCACTGGGCAGGCGTTCGCATTCATTGCTGTGTACACACAACCGCACTACATGTTCGCAGCTTGTTCATCTACCCGGCCGTCTTGCACTCCCTGTCAGACGCGCCTATCCGTTACTCCAAGACTGTTACTCAAGTACTGACAGCGGTACGTCGCATGAGCCGGTATCGCAGAATGTTCAACTGCCGAAACGAGACACAGCTCGGCGACTATGTGGAAGAATTGTACGCTTACTAGCAAGCGAACCTCCTATCCTTTCCTCTTTGCTTAGCTCTACCATCTCCATCAATGCCGTCGCCGTTCGTGCCGGAGAAGCTGAAGCGAGTCTGCCCTACGTACGCCTCACTATTGAGTTCTTATGCTTACCCCTGGGAGGCGACAGTTCGGTAGCATGATTGCCCGCTACGGGTGATGTCTTGCATCTTCGAGTCATATTCTTCATGATGGACCATTAATAGTCATTTTGAGCCCTTCACCCGTCGAAACATGGTTCGATTGAGAAGTGTTACTGCCCATTGCAACCCCTATCACTCGGTTAATACCACAGCATGGTAGATGCTAGACCGTTCATGCTAGGGGTATCGCAATCACTACCGGGTTTGTCCTTGCCCTGGACCTCGTGCCGCTCAGGAACAGGCAATGTCGCATCTTGTGAGGCGCTTCCAGGGTCATGACATCGTTGCTTGCATATTTCGCGGCGTCGCAAGCCTGTCCGAGTGGGGGTTCCTGGCCTGATTTCCAAGGTAAAAGAATTAAGGTTTCAACGGTCATCCAGGTAGCCGAGTCAGTCAGTACGTCAACATTGCTTTGGTGGCGTCTCGAGAAGCGATCATGGCGGCGACCTGAGTTTTACGCACGCGCCCTCAAGGCGCGCGTTATTCGATAGGATCGGAAAGAAGGGAAACCCATATGCGAAAAAGCTGTGCCGCACCGCAAAGCAGTCTGCCTTGAGCCTCATTTCGCCTCACACACTTGCTGCCCGACCTAGAGTAAACGCCCTGAAACATTTTGGCTGCGCTAGGCTATTCACGAACATGAAGTCAGGTACCGCAATCCTTGCAAGAGCGATAAGAGATGTATGGCTGTGAGCTGTAGGCGCATGCGGGGTAGCCTTTTGAAACGTTAAACCTCCCAGCCCACCATCGCTTCTGCTAAATCGTCTTTTACCTATAAATGATTGAAACGTCGCCTAAATGAGGCTGAGCTTGGCTTGAGACAAGAGGAGTTCGCGAAACGCAGCCGAGATAGGGCTCGTGGTGGCAATGATGATGATGATTTGATTCTTAGTCGGCGCCCGCTGAGCAGCGTTCCGATCCAACTTTCTCTTCAGACCCATTTCACGTAGTGGGGCATGAACGCAGGAAGGGCGGGGGCTATGACAAGCCGGTTGAAGACACGTGAAAGTGCGGTGGAGTTGGGAACGCTACCTAGGTAGGTACATCGTATTCTGCTCCTTGTCACTGCCGAGGACCATCGCGGAGTGGTACTGCATCGTGAATCGAGATCGCAAGCAGCGGAGTTAGGCACTTGACTTCTCGTATTCGAATATTTCTTGCCAATTTGCGAGTGCGTCATGGTGAAGTTCAGCGCTTGTCGTCCAATACCCATCTTTGTGGGCTACCGGCTGTATGCACATTGTAGACATGACACGGACCGTCGCGTTATCCGAGTGACTAACATGCAGCTTAGACATGCTGTTATCCAAGGGACAAATCTCCCATGACCTACGGTAAATACTCTCCTACAGCTGAAGGATTCGCCGACCACCTGCATATGGTGGTTCGATAGGAGATTGTGCATTGCGGGGTATCTCGTGGTACTTCTTTTCTGTAGTTTCCGTTTCGGCAGTACCCCGAATAGTCAGGTGCTCGCTCCGGCATGCAGCCAACCCTGACTCCGGACGCCATGTGCCTCAACAATTTTCTATTTGAATTTTTTTTATTGGTCGATACCCCTCTTTTCAAGACCAGCGGTGTACCTTGTCCACCACACTTGTTGCTATCGGACGCGCGATGAGTTGGTAATACATGGAAGTACATCATGTAGCCAGTTTTGTCGCTTTTAGTGCTGCTGCATGACAGCTTGAAGCTACGGGTGGAAGCATGTATGCGATTGAGGAGCTTGGGGTCGAGCTCCGATCGTGAGTACCGGTACCGTCGAGTGATGGGTTTGCGCAACGGACCGTGCTCGGTAGTTCGCGCATTTAGCGGTGAAAGCCCATGTGTACCGGCACCGGTATGAACGAAACCAAGCCCCCACAAACCACTGAGATCTCCCGCAAGCTCATGACGATAGGATTTGATTCTTAACTAATGCGCTCCTCTAGTAGATCCTTGACGCCTTGATCACCCAGTTCCGGAAACAGGCGCAGAACAATCAGCTCCACAACCTGAAAGACAAAATGCTTGTTGAGATAGGTGTCATCGAGACAGCTTAGGGTATCTTCGATTTGTCGGATTTGGTCTTCGCGTTCGGAACTCGCGAAGAAACCTGCCGCTACTTTAGATGGTACCAAATCCAGAAGTGTGGCGGCACACCGGTGCTTGATCACCTTAGCCTCTTCGTCGGTTGGCATCTCTCGTGGGGGCCCAAGCGTATTGCTAGGAAAGAGTGTCGCGCGAAGTGTGCGAAGCGCCACCGGAAGGAAAGCGGGGTTCAGGATCTTCGTGTGGATAGTATGCGAGAGGAATCTGCGGTTGCAAATGGTCAGCAAACGAGAGGCATGACGAAGAAACCCCATTGGTGCAGAATGAACCCAGTGCGATTGTGTTAGGCTTCAATGGATAAAGCAGTCCGCGGGACCGTCAGCTGGTGATCGGGCACGATGGAGCCCATAGTGCACAGAACCAATGAGTTGAACAACAGTGGATATGAATACTGATGTGGTCCGCAAAGTGAGGCGCATGCCCGTGTCAAGCGAAATTGACTGCTCAGCTCAACGCAGGATGTCGTGGTGTTGAAGAGATCCAGACCGCCCCAAGCGTTCGGACACATTGTTATTCGTCCAATGTTTCAACGCACTGATCAAACAAACTACGCCGTGCTGAGCCGGAGGAGCGCATGCTTGTTGCGATCGTCAATAGCAAGACGAGATGACCGCAGTGGAGTTGCAGGCCGCTAGATTGAGCAAGGCCGAGGAGTGAGGCGCCATCAGCTGTTGGCGCTCACCGGGGCAAGGTCGGGATTCGTGGCCAATGTCGTACTTTGACCCTTAGTGCGGCCAGTCCCGAGATGGACAGATGGGTGTAGGCAGATCAACCGGCGCGTAAGCGACCCGTCTAGGGATGCTGGTATCGTGATAAGACGGCTCAGGCTGCGCAGCACCCTAGGCTCATACTGTAGTGCACTTCCGCTAATAGTAACGAGAAGCTACCCTATAGGGTTCGCCCGGTCGTGATGCAAGCATCGTGTGGTCGATCGTGGTGTTGACAGAAAGTGAGGGGCCACAACGCCAAGTCCCCTTGTCCGAAACGTGTCGAGTTGCCGCCCGGAACGGGTGCCGAGGCTTGCATAAGATGATGCGCCACAACAAGGGTATTCCGGTGTGTAAGCCAGCGGGCCGTCGCATTCGCTGAAGCGAAGTCAAGTGACTGAAATCGTATGCGGAGCTATATCATCCTAGGTTGCACGGACCCACAGAGCATGGGAGGCTGGCCAACCAGAGAAAGGATGTCAAGAAGGAAATATTATCAACAACTTACCTGTCCAATACGCCATCCGTATCACCCACCCTGCCTGGACCGACCAACGCTCCATGATGGAGCATGGAGATGAAGCCCAACAGCCAAGGCATGCGGACATCTAGCTCAGCAAACTGTGCTGCACAACTCCACAAAGCCATATTGACTACAGGCCGTTTGGCTCCCAACGGGCGCCTGGAAGCCGTAGCGTCTGCGTGCGGCATTTTAGATTGGCCAGACATTTCCACCGATGACTGTTCGCTTATGGCAGATCTGGACGGAAGGGAAGACGATGTCGCAACACTGAAGATCACTGCACGCGCCGCAGTAAACGCCAAAAATGCGTATTGGACAACAGTCCAGAATAGCCCCGAAGTGTATCCGGTCGTGGTCTGATGACAAGGCTGACCGATGTCCAGCTGCTCTTTCGATCTGACGTCTGACCCTTCATGCGGCAGAAGACCATAACGCTCTAGACGTGTCAATGACTGCTCTGCACTGGCATCCTCTGATTGGGAGTCCATCTCTTTAGGAGCATCGGTCTGTAGGACTTCGGCTATTCTTGTGATGCCTTCCCATAGCACCCAGCCTTCGCATGCTTTACCACTGATGCCGTTTCCAAGGATCATCTCTGCAAAGATCTCGGCAACTAGCGTGCGAAGGCAACCGTTTTCCAGATCTTCTGTGGGTAACAATAGAGCTAACACGCCGTGGACTAGCAGCTGGCGCCAGGCGGACTCGCTTTCCCGTTGCTCAAAAACTGTTGATGGCACGAGATCGGTAGGAACAGGAGAGAGTGCAGGGTGCGGGTGGAGTGCGTGATAAATCGTACGAGGATCCGATGCTAGTGAAGTGGATGAGGCGGCTTGTTGCATCGCCAGGCGAAATGCTGACCAGAGCGCAATTAGACACCCTCCATGCGATAGTCCAGGATCGGAATCACCTACAGCACAGATGCGCCTGGAGTAGCTCAGGGATCTCGTCTAGCAATAGTGCTTCCAAATCAACCTTCCGGAGGCGTTGTTCGAGACCTCGCGTACAGTGGGCGATGATCTGAATTACTTCATTGACAAATACTTGATCTGGTGTGATCTTCGTGTACCACGTCTGTACAAACTCCTTGATGATTACAGAGATGATACCGTACAACTGGAGATCGACCTCGTTCGAGCTTGTTAGGGGTGGTAGCATGTCTCCAATAGGGCGTGGCGTACTGCGTCCCTTCTCGCCGTTACCAAGTAGCACATTGTGAGAACAGAGCGTGCGTCGAATGAACGCTGCGGTCGCTTTATCCGAGCTTGTGTCTACTGGAGCCTTTTGCGTCTCCACGTTTCGAGTTGTACTCGTTGCACGAGGAAGGGGTAGCGGGTTGCTCCCGGAGACTCCTAGGGTAGACGATGCCGAAGATTGGAGGCTTGGTGGCTGCGAAGGAAGGCCTTCGGCATCTCGGTGCGTGCTTTCCGTCATCGCAGACTGATGGTCATTATCGCCGACAGTCGATGGCTTCTAGAACACGTGATAGCGCGCGGAGGTGCCGTCTAGATGAGAGTTGTCTGGATAGATATGGTAAAAGTGAGAGCGATGACGACAGAAAGCCGGCAACAGTCAAGTATAGCCGAGACTTGGCGGCGTGTTAGTAGCGCGCCTTCACCTCGCATCAACATCAAGAATCATCAAACCTCACAGAACGGCAAACTTCTAGCATCAGCATGGCCACGTTAGACCCTGAAGGTAGGCTACTGCGCGCGTTCTTGGGAGCTATACTCATAATTCCTCCAGTGGCGATAGTGACCGTGGAAGCGCAACTCAAAGACATCGTGCAGAACCTCTACAACCTTATCGTGCAAGCGTACGACCATCATGGCAGCAAGACACAAGACGCCATGAAGCGTGAAATGTACGTAAATTGTTGAAAATTCTTCCATGGCCACGGAGATTAACCTACTCACAGCCAGGTCCTTGTCCAGAACCTAGTACAGCTGTCGCGAACGGCTCCTTCGATACAGATCAATATCCCACCTGAGGTCATGAGTTATGTCGAAAACTCGAGGAATCCCGATATCTTCACCCGCGAATTTGTCGAGACTGTGCAAAGAATGAATCAAATGCTAAACGGCCGAGTCGACGCATACCGCATGTTGCAGGAACAACTCGCACGGCAAGTCTCTAGCGCCATCCCAGAACTGAAGGACGATGTGTCCTCTCTAGTCGAGGCTACTGGAGGCAGGGTGACAGTCTAACGGTTCTCACAATTTCCATTATTCTTATCTGTATTCACGTGTTAGATTGAACTTCTCGGCTTGGGCAATTTTCGCAGTGATAGCCCACATTTGAACGCGACCTCGAGGACAGCCATGGAATATCTTTCAAACTGAAAAGAGTGGATTTATTGCATGGGTTTGAGCATGGTAAAGCGACACGGAGTATCCCATAAGCAGTAATCCGTCCAAACTGCGAGCACCCCTCATCAACGCACTGTGTCTCGGCCTAGACTCGATGCCTTCGGTACCGTTGCAAAAGCATACCGTAGCGGCGAACGACGTTACGTTGACAAAGAGTACAAATCAAGGTTTTAGAATTGTTTCGTCCACAACCCTGCAGGTACCTGGTTGAAGATAATAGCAGGGATGCGTGTCATCAAACGTCGAAATGGCCTTACCCGCGACACCCATGTCTTCATAGCGAAAACCAGACCAAGCAAGATGTTTCACGTAACCGCCCCTCTTCTCTTTTACCTTGATCCATGATACTCCAAGTCCATTGTAATATATATGCGCTCCGCTTACCGGAATCAGCCAAGCGCGACGATGCTTCTTTGCTCTCTTCCAGCGGCAATGGAAATGAAATGTCAGCGCGCGATCAACCGTCCCTGCAGTCCAAGAAGCCGATGAAAGACAAGAACCGCGCGCTTGGCTTGCAGCTGGCTGTAAAGCACATTCAATACTCCGACATGATACGATTGGGCATGACAAAGTTGATTAAATGTCACCAAAATGTCGCCCAATCGGGGTCTCCAGCCCCACAGCATCCTGGAGAAACCATGAGTCCCACATTGTCACGCCAGTGGTGACATTTACTCAGAACCCCTCCAGGGTTTGTAGACCACGGCATCTATACCGAGACACCAACGAGTCATGTCTCAATAAACTCACTATTACTCACGGATTACTCACATCTGCAAATCCGTATCCTCGCACGTGCAAACGCCGACTTCGAATACTCGCCACTCGCCGCGATAACCTGTACAATAATCGGACCGATGGGATGGCTGGCCTAACGACTAAGGTTCCCCGTCAAACAAACGGTCTCGCCCCACCGTGCGGTTATTCAGCCGACAAGGGTATATAAAGCCGAACCATCGATGCGAGGGAGGGGAGTATAGAGCTAGCCAAATTGCTACCATGTGGGTGATACTGTTGGTCGGGCTATCAACGTAGAAGGTTTGTCGCGGGTTGGCCTTCGCTGCATTGCCTACATATGGACTGAAGGATAGGATGACGGCCGGGTAACCGCTAAAGTAAGCTCTTTATTGATAACACACGAGCAGGATTTGTATATAATCATGCGATCTTATGTAGATGAATGGACCATCCATTATTGAATGAAACGAGATGAATGATAGCGTAAAACCCCGGGTAGGACATCGTAGAGTGATTACCAATTCCGCTTGTGAACCTTCTATACTTGTAGTAAAAATGCATGGACCCTAGTCCAGCGATAGAACCAAGACCAATAGAGAATTGACGGGAAAAGATAGACAACTCATACGCATCAAAACTATGCCAGTTTCTCGTCGGAAGGTAGCACGCGACATAGTACATTGACGACCTCTATAACATCTCAAATATTATTGAAGCAGGTAGGTTACACAAAGTAATGTTGTTGAGCAACACCTGGGTAAGAAGCAAAGTTGTCGTTGTTTATCTGCTCATGACATTTCTTCCTCATCCCACGGCCTAGTATTTTGAGGCTTTTCTCCATAGAAAAGAAAGTAAAATCGAAGAAGCCGTAGTAGAGTGAATATGTATAGCGGCAGATGCTCTAGCAGTAATCCCGAACCTCTCTGCAAGGCTGTACAATTGTTTGCGACAACGATTAATAGAGGTGTATTCAGTAGACATAAAGTACGTTTCCACCAGATATGCAACGCAACAGTATATGTTTCTTAGAAAACACTTCTTATATACACTAAGCAGCAATAGTGACTTGGAGTATACAGTGCTGCAAGTTAAACTACCCCAATTTCATTGCCAGGAGCGGACTCTATCAGACTACATTCTCATAGAGTGGATATTCCCGTCCAATAAACTAAGACAAGCACCAACCATACTTGCCACCGCCAGTTCTTCCCATTGCCAACAATTTTGCCTTTAATTTTACGATCCCGCGCCCAGCAGAGAAGCTGCAAAGCGTCAGACTGCCCCTTCGTTGTCATTTCTTTTAACCTATCCTAGAATTCCAGAGACCTCGTCATCTTCAGCTCACGATGCTCTCAAGTTATATTCAAAACTATCCTAATCCTGTCTACTGACCAGTTACTCGCCTCAGGTTTTTCATATAGGCTAAGAAACGTAAATATCAGAATTACGAGTCTCAGTTCGCCGGAATAGAAGCTATTAACACCGACCGCCCTTTATTCATTTTCTTTTACATCTATAGCCAACTAAGCAAGAAGCTCAGTTCCACAAACCCATGCACTTTTTTCTTTTCTTGCGCCAGATTACTCCTCTGTTAACTAAATCTCTATTCAGTAACCTCAGCCTACTCACCCTCTCATCTCCCATACACCAACCAAACGCTGCAAGCGCAGCGCCCAAAACGGCGTAAACAGGCAAAGAGACGACTAGAAACTTTTACATAAACTACATGACTTGCATCATCCATCGCAACCGCTCATACATCTGACGACTTCGTATCCAGCATCCCAACAGTAGTAGTTTCGCACAAGAAGCCAGTTGAATTTGACCGTGCCCGACCTACACCCTGAGCCATTACCTGCAGTACATCTTCCGCTGATCAGAGGGGTTTAGTTAGTAGGATAGGTGAATTAATGTAGATATTGCGGGATGTAGAGGGTAGACGTAGGAAGTCGTAGGATAAACTAAACATCCGGCTAAGACGAACGATGCCGCAAACAAGAAGATGAAGAGTTAGGAGAGATCCTGCATACTGGTATTGTAGATGTGTGATAGTAGTTCTTATTCAATTTGCTGGGGTTCACTTTTCTATCAACTTGTTTATGTCTCATCTCACGTCCTTCTTTTGAAGACCGTCGAATGTGGGCGAAGAAATTGGTGGTGAGGACTTTTGTATGAGACGCGCATGTGGCACGACAAGACGACGAGAAAGTGGGCTCTGTACAAACAGAGCTCCATGATCCCCTCACTACGATAGAGTTTCCCACTCATTTTTGGCCTAGGTGTTGTTGAGATCGAATGTTTTCACCATCTCTGTTTGTTCTGGACTGTGAAGTAGAAGAAAGGGGTCAATTATTCGGTAAATATCTTGGTCTCATAGTTAACCTTCGGAGCCATCGACAGTTGATCAAGAACAACGCTGACATGGTGCAACAACACGTAACATAGTACAGCCCCACAGCAACAACAAGAGGTGGGTACACCTATGATTTGAGAATATTTATAGTGTTAGAGCATGATATTTGGAGCGATTATAGGCCGCAACGATGCGTTGTTGGCCAAAGGGCGGATGAAGTAGTATGATGTGTAGACGTCTCTAGAACTATAACCTATTACATACTTAGTATATAAGACGTAACAAGGAGACAAAACAAATGCTGCTCAATATTCATGCTGATGCAGAGCCGCCTTCAAATTACGGTAACTAGAGGAGGGCAAAAACATCTAATAAAAAAAATTCCAATGCGATTCAATTCGATTCAACGCAACCCATACCAAGCTAATCCAAAGAACCTAACACACTCAGGGCCCCGGATACCCAATCTCCTCCCTTCTATCATCAACCACTCTCCCATACTCCAATAGCAACCTAAAAAACCACGCCTCAAAATCCACATTCCTCAGCACCCTATCATGCCACTCCGTACTCCTCTCCGCAATGAGCCTAGCCTTTCTCTCTCCCTCACTCTGCCCATTACCCCCTTTCCCACCATCAGCATCGCTTCTGTCCTTCTTCCCGTCTTTATCGTCGTCAAAGACATGCGTGCCGCTGAACCAGCGCACGAGATCTAAATGCTCGTCGCCGCGGAGACTAAGAGGAATGTAGTGAACCCAGGGTTTGAGCCATTCGGTATGCCACTCGCGAAAGAGGGCCATTTTGTACGTCAAACTGCGGCTTTTGAGAAAACTGTAGAAGCGGCCGGAGAAGGCGTTGCCATCCATGTCGAGTAGGTGCTTGTAGTACCATGCATCCTGGCCATCGACGCGCTCGGTTACTTTGAAGAATTCTTTTTGCGCGTCACAATCTCCAGGGTCGCATTGGCCGACGTGGGAGAAGTGCACATCGATGAGGTTTTTGAGTGCTTTGCGGTCAACGTCAGTGACTTTGTATTTTGTGGTAGCTGGCTTTGCATTAGGCGCTGCAGCTACTGGCTCAAGGATTTGGGCGGTATCGGGTGCGTTGATCCGTTGGACAACGCGTTGGCGGTGCTGGCGTCGCCATCCGCCATTGCGACTGAAGCCACCCGTTGTAGAGCCGCGCCAGTACAGACTGTTCGTCTTGTTCTCCCAAGTTGTGTCGTGCGCTTCGTCATAGCCTACTTTACCAACCCAGTACCAAGGGCTAGGATACAGAATATCCTGGAAGCTGGAAATCTTTGACTGCGAGAAGATGGGTGTGAGTTCATGGATAATGCTAAAGGCGTTGGGTCGTTCAAAAAAGCCATATGTTGAGGAAAGCGAGGGTGAATTGCAAATATCAGAAAATGCTGTCGCGTTGTAAATGAAACCAAGCTCGCTCGTGGCATATGCAGTAAGATTATCGGCAGCATAGTCTTCGAATGTCTGCGCTTGCGTGTTGGCTGAACATGATAGCCTCGAATGCGTCCATGTCTGTTGATGCGCGAAGCGATTAAATTTGGTCGTGCTTGACTCAACGAAACGTGTCCCATCGTTCATATCTGCAGGACGAGTCGAGTAGGCGTTGCGAGGCGCAGTGTTTTTCGCAGCGCGCGGAAGAGTCTCATCTCGGGCTTTGGCTACCATAGATGCCAGGAGATCGTTCGGCACAACGACCCGTGGCTCGTCGTGCATGTTGAAGCCCAGATCCATATCGGGTAGATACTGTACGAACTGCTTCATCATACCAATGGTAGCTTGTTGTTGCCATTCTTCACCACCCTGGAAGTTCTCTACTGCCCCATGGCGCACCGCGACCGCAAGAAGTGCACTATCCTCATGGCCTAGGGCGCTTGCAATACGTGAACGAATAGTTGCCGGCTTGAGCGCCCAGAATGGCAACAGCATTTCGTTGATAGTGTCGTACTCGTCGATCATGATGACATTGTTTCGTCTAGCAAACTCATACCATTTGTCAAAATGTGGAGGCGGCGAGATTCCGTTCCGGCGGCGATATTCTTGGACTGCTTCGCCCAGAGACTTTGATTGCCGTTTGAGAATATTCTGGAAGTCTGCTTCCGCCGCAGCGATCAATTGAGCGGCCGGGTGTCCCTTGCTCAGATCTATGGGTGTTGGGGAAAGCAATGACTGGGGAGGGTTGACAGGGAATGTGGTAGCAGAACCATCAAGCCTGATTTGGTTCGTGTTGAAGCGGCCAAATAGCAAAGATCCCATTGCAAAGACAGTGACAACAATGACGACCAATCTTAACCGCTTGGAGTGTCGCATATCCATGGTTATCGGCGAATATGGCGATTCGAAGAAGTAGAGTAGCGCCGCGGAGTCGTATATAAGGGCGAAAAGGACAAACGAGAAGGTCAGGATCGAGTGCAGTTTTGCACCGATGTGCGAAAATACAGTCAACAGAGTTGTAGCTACGGCGCCAAACTTGAAGATCTATAAAGCAGTTAGACAAGACCAAACCAGCAATGGGCACTAGTTGGAGTGAATGTTTCAAAAAGAGGTTACCAAGGTCAAAGTGACAGACGGGTTTGAAAAGTACATACCATGATGAATGTAAGAAGATTTACAATAGCAGTCACTGGCAACATCCAGAGAAAGCGCTGCAGAATGCGGAAATTATGTACGTCTCTCCACTCGCGGTTATACTGTGAATATACAGGCTCCCAAGAAATGGAGCTGGCAGTCAATGATGGCTCCATGAGAAGGCACGCAGCACCGCACACGGCCGCAGTAGCCATGGCGACATCTCTCAGCACAGCCAGTCGCTGTGTCCTCTGAGTAATGCTCACTGAGGCACGGCGCGCAATGGACCCGTTGGCAGACACAAGTCCGCGTCTGTTGCCCTCGCCATCTTCCCCTGTAGTTCTTATCGTGGACTCGAGTATGACCAGCCCAGCGGCCGCGAATATGGCGCTACTCAGCCCAATGACGAACGTGCTGGACAAGGTGTAAATGCCGAGCGCAGCACTCGCGGTGACGGTCAGTACTGCCAACGTGCCATATGAATCGGTGTAGTTTCGTCGCTCCGAGGTTGTCTTGGAGTCACCCGCAGGGCTATCGGGAACGGCGTAGGTAGGCAATGCGAGATGCTTGGCGAGGAGGTCACTCTCGGAGAAGAGGACGGCAAAGAAGGGAAGAAAGGCCTGTAGTCACGTTACTATGCTGTCCCCTATACCCCTCTGCCATGCCTAAGCTACCTTTGTCGCCCCAATGCCGTGCTTGTCGCATGCCGCGCGGTCGCATATGGCGGACAGGGCCAGCAGTGCGCCAGCAAGCCAGCTTGTCTTTCTCTTCGGCCTGCTACTGTTTGAATATATGCCCACCCAGAAGACTGTCGGCACCCATACAATCAGCCATGATATCGTCGTGATGAGGAGTGAGTGTTGTGCAGGCGTGTGCACGTGTCCGACGGCTGCCAGGACGCTGAAGAGCAGTGGAGCGACGACATTATCGGCAAGTATGGAGACGGCCGGGTGCATTGGGGCAAGTGGTCAGCGCTCGTCGGAGGGCATTGAGTTGTCTGGCATGTGTCGAGATTGTCGTCGTCGTCGTGACAGCCATGGCTTGGTGCGTGTCCGAGTAAGACCGGCGCGGAAGGGCCGCACAGATCCCTAGGGTCGAGTGACGCCATGTTGCTCGGCACCAGGTATGACGAGGTAGGCGCTTTCTTTTTGTATCACAAACGGCTTATAGTCCATGTATACAAAGTGAGATATCTGTTTGACCTTGGGGTATGACACGTTGTGTCCGAGTGTACACCATAGACGCAAAGACCTGCATACTAGTACGCAAGGGAGCTTCCATAAAGCATGCTCTATGACATTGTCTCTATCAACAAGCCAAGAGACTATTAAGCAGTATTCAACGAACGAATACCTCACATGGCAATTCTTCATTGACCATCGCAATTGCCTGCAAGGCCGGCCTTGAACGTACATGTAGCGAATCTTGGAAACGTACCCATGTACAGTATAACACGTGCTACCACAATATGAACATTATTACTGGGCACCTACCAAGCACCTACTGTAAAGCTTTTGCAACTACTACATCATACGCATAAACACCATCCCGCCTCCCCTCACATCCGCATGACAACCCCTCCGATCACCGGCAACATCATTATCCACCGCCATACCTTCCCAAACAAACAACCTCCCACCACATACCTCCCTCATACCAAGCATCATCACCAGCCCCCCTCCAAACATCTCACCCGCCAATGTACCCGCCATACGAACCCAATCCGCTCCGCCTCAACCACCACCCAGCATGATTCCCTTCTCCCGTACATACGCGCCCACCACATCTACACCTACGTACCATGAAGATCCCAATCTCCACCTCAAACACCAACTAAACCCGCAGCACAAGAGCACATTGCGCCTCATTCGCGTTCGCAAACCAGCCCGCCCGCTCCCACGTCTCCCAGCAGCCCAGCCCCACAAAACACCTTATGACATGCGTCAATTTTGCGCAGATCAACCGTCGATCTAAGCGCCTTTTAGGAGAATCTAGGTAAGGGAGAGAAGGTACGTATGTTCGAGTTTTATTGGGGAGGGGGGGTACGTCAGCTGCAGGTGCTCTGTTTTTTTTCCAACGGGGGTCCACTCGAGCTTATGCCCAGTAGTGGGGGGAAGCGTATATAAAGAGGGCTGGGTAAGGTAGGCTGCATTTTGCCTGTGCTTGATTTCTTCTCATTTTGCTGTTGTTGGGTTGTTGCGTCCGTAGGGTGCATGGATGAAAAGCTTCGTCGTGTCACATGGATTTCACGGCTTTCGGAACTCCACTACGATGTCGACTATCTGTTACGATACAACAACAGCAACACCATCGACGCTTCCCATGTAAACTCCTCACCTCGACACCGCACTGCTTCGCCTCTTGCGCTTCCGCACATGTAATGCTTCCTGCCATCGCTTCCGCAGCGCCCTTTTCAGTTCGACCAGGCGCTAGACGGCATTAGTCCGATGCCAGGTGCCCGCATTCCCCGAATCACGATGCTTCACCGAAGAAGCTAGCAAGCCTAGCCATTGCTGGCCACAGTAAGAGGGGAAGGGAAGCAGAAGGGAAGGTAAGGCAGCATCCATCCGCGCCGTTGTCAACCTTTCGGCCGTTCTTTGGAATCGTGCAAAAGGACCGCTGCTCCCTCACCGCCCTCTCCTCTTCTCCCACACGTCAGACCTCACGGCAAAGGGCGCAGGTTTGTTTCCTCCTTGTGATTGCAATGTGTGTGTGTTTTGCGCATTCAATCCTGACTTACTCACAAACATATCCTAACATTCTCCCCACTACTATTGTTCATGCATGTTCCCCCACCACCCCTCAGTCCTGCCGAATATACACGAAGATGGCTCAGCATACACGCACTCGCGCATGAAGCTCGTCTCCCTCTCAGGCTACGCTAGCCAGCGCACCCCAAGTAAACCCCGCCGTCGAAAAAGTGTTGTTGCTGTCAAAGTTATATGAGTTTCTGTTTAAAATAGGCTGAAATGTGAAGAGAGTTGTCGGCGAAAGAGATGAAGAATCAGGGCAAGAAAACTCTGGCTTGTACGAATAATCGAGGAACTGCCAGGCTCTCGACGCAAAAAAGATAACCAATTCGGAGTTGAACCTGCACTTCAACCTCAAGGGTATCGACAGCACCGGGTGCTAAAGACCCTCTCATCGGTGTCCAGGCTGCATCTTTTGCGGAGATGGACATGGCTGATTGGCTCATGTTTTATTGTTGTGGTACAGAATGAGATTTGCGACAAAGATCAAAGCAAGAGAGAAGGGATCGGAACGGTCGTGAAGGGCATGTCGAGCGCGGAACGCTGCTACTCCTCCATCCTCCCGAAGATTTCGTCGTCGTCCTCGTCGATGCGGCCGGTGCTGCGCGAGTTGGAATAGCGGTAGTCCTCTTCGTCGGCGAAGTGATCATCGTCCATGTCGACATCCTTGGTCTCGCTGTGGTAGCGGTAGCTGTTGCGCATGCTTGACTGCTGCGCTGTGACCGTGGTGCTACCAGACAAGGAGCGCGTGTGGAAGTCGAGGAACTTGGCCGGCAGTGGTGGCACGGGAGGCACATCCGGCGGCAGTGCGACAGGACCCGTCTTGGGGGTGCCGTAAGAGCAGCTCAGCAGGCCGACGGCAGCAGCAAGGTCAGCATGATCATTACCGTCGTCATGATAGGAGCCGGCAACCGAGGTGCCTGAAGTGGTGGGGCGGTCAGACACATTACTCCATTGACGGAAGTGGCCGCCGTTGTTATTGTGGTGGTGGTGGTGGTGATGGTTGCTACCGTGGTCAGAGAAGACGGTGGACTGGTACGACTGGCTGTATGCGGAGCTGTTTGTGGAGTAGCGCTTGACGGAGCGGGAGCCAAAGTGCGAGTGAGGGAAGGAGCCCACAGCATGGTCATGGTCATCGAGTTGCGGGGGCGGGGTAGTTTCAGTGGAGCTCAACTCCTCACGCAGGTCAGACGAACCGGAAGCCGGGGGAGAGGAGCGGTCGCTGTGCTCGCCATCGCTCTCCTTGTTCATGGCGACGAGGACCGAGGCGGCCTCGAGCAGCTGCACCTGCTGGTGCTTTGAAATGAGCAGCTTAGACGTGTACTGCCACTCTGGCGTGTGCTCCCAACTAGAACAAAAGTCAACGCAGAACGTGAGAGAAGCATTGCAGTCCGTGTATGCGTGCAAGTGAGGAAAGGGCATTCGTCATGAGGCATGAAAGCATGTGGGAGGGCCATGGTTGTTGGCAAAGGGTGACTAACAGGTGCTTGGTCAGACAGCTGCTATGCTTGTAGCCTTTCCCACATTTTTCACATCTCAGATCGCTACCACTTCGCTTGCTGGCGTCGGCCTTTGACAGGCGAGAGCCCTCGCTGGCGCGACGATTCCGCGACTTGGAGCCGGCCTTGTCCTGCTCCAGCATCGTCGCCAGCGAGGGTCCGTCGGTGAGGGCCTCGCTCTTGGCCGCCGCAGCGCCGTAGCTACTGGGGCCAAACTGCGCACCATTACCTGGCATACTCGAGGCCATGGCTGCAGAGTTGAGCGCCACGCTGGGCCCCCGGAACTGCGAGGCCGGCTTCGACGAGCGGCGCGGTCCGTTGCTACTGCTGCTACTACTACCAGCCTCCAGCGGAGCCCCCGATATGCCCTTGGCCGCAGCAGCCAGAGCTGCGACATTGCTGACGGGCGTCTGGCTCATGCTCTTCCTGCGGGTGACGCGATGCGCCGGGTTGAGGCTGGCGGCCGATATCGAGTGCGAGTGCGGCCGATTCTTGGGTAGCGAGCCGGCCATGGTGCTGGACGAGTGCCGTTGCTGGCTGGCGGGTCGGACGTTGATGGGTTCCTTGCAGGTGGAATATGGTCAGCGCAACCCAAGAGGTGCAATTGCGGCGTCGGCAGTGTGTGTAGGTACCTTGAGGACAGTCATGTTGGTAAAAAAAAAGGGCTAC
Source organism: Pyrenophora teres f. maculata (assembly GCA_014334815.1). Lineage (NCBI taxonomy): Eukaryota > Fungi > Ascomycota > Dothideomycetes > Pleosporales > Pleosporaceae > Pyrenophora > Pyrenophora teres. Next base: position 3,706,486 of record CP060570.1, read on the forward strand.
AGGGCCACAGGGCCAAAAAAAAGTCTCGCCGGCCTCGAGTGTTTGCTTTGTTCTCCCAGCTTCGTCAGCAGGGCGCCGCGGATTTGTTGCACAGCCTACGAGTCGTCGGGGCTACAGGGCAAATGCAGGGCAGCGCTGGGCGTAGGCGTGGGCGTGTAGCAATAATTATCAGCGGATGTGTGCGAAGAGGCGTCTGCTAGCTGGACAGGCGCTTTTGGCTTCGGCTTCGTTCAAAAATAAAGCGTGTGGACAGGTCCCGGAATGCTATTCGACAAGTGGGGGGACGCCCGAGCTTCTGATATTGAGTTACTGTGTCCAACGGAGAGTCTCGATTGCGCAGCCTGAGAAATGCGGCCAATATGCCCAGTTTCAGAGGCGATAGCGGTCGTAGCTAAGGTAGGGGACGAGGGAGATTGTTGCAACAATTACACACGCAGCAACTTTTTATTGTTTGGTCGCAAACATGGCACGCGGCATCTGGGGTCAGCCGGACGCTTCACAGCCCACAGCCCACAGCCCGACCAACGTGACTGATAACTTGACCCCCCCCCCCCCCCCCGGCCGACTCCTCTCGAGGTACCCGGCAAGACAGATTGTACGGGTAGTGGCTGACGCGAGCGACTGCGACGAGGCCCCCTCTGTCACTTTCTATTAAAGCCGCGCTGGTCCGTGGAAGTTATGGGACACGGCCTCTCCCTCGCTCTCTGATTGCGTGTTTCAGCGCTCCTACACGCGGCCTCGGCCCACGGCGCCTCTGACTCTGGCCTCCCTCTCTTCTCTTCCGGCTTCTGTGGCCATGCAGGAATCCAGGAACCCTTTGTGCGTGTTCCTGTTCCTGGCGCAACCCAGCTTATCGAGGCACCGTTCAGAGTGGACCGGCGACAGTGTGTCCCCGCTTCTGTGATTCGAGCATGAAATCATGTCAGGACACCATGTCCCGCAATGGGTAACGCCGATCCCCAGCTATGTACCGACTAAGTACGCTGCTATCCATAGCCGCTTGGACCAGTCCGGTTCGGGCGGATCAAGGACACGGGGAACCGAGCGCGTCTGGAGAGTCGTGGCTAACGAGGAGACGATCGCTGCTGTGTCTGGCCCTGCGCTACACAAAGATCATCGGCCGCCAACATGTGTTTGCGCCATGCTCGTCTGCGACACACATGGCTTTGGTTGCAACTTTGTCAGACACGTAGAGCCCAGCGTCCTTTTCCCAACGCCTTCGGATAGCGAGACAGACGCTTGGCGCCATCGCGATCGGTCGACGGCCGGGCGTCTGTGCTGCACATTATCGCGCAGGCGAGCCCCCAGTCTCGCTATTCGCTCCTGTGGGGGCGCTGCCTGTAAGACGCACCACACATTGAGCGACACATGACGACCTGACAGCCGTCCAAAGAAAAAAAGCCGCTCTTTGCTGCAAGTCCTGCAACCTGCAACTCATGGCTGGACCACTGCCGTCGTAATTGCTGTCGGGATCGGCCACGATCAACAAGGTCGAGATCGCGGCCTGTCGCAGGGGTACACATGGAGCGCCACAATCGCGGTTGGCTGCTTGCGAATGCGAACAGCAATGCGATGGCTCCGGTGAGGACAATGCCATAGCCAACACATGTCGGATAGGGATAGGCATCCGGTTGTGTTGGCACCCCAATCAAAGAGCCACTCATAGACTCTGGATCCAGAGCCGGGGTTGTTGTGGGGAAAGCAGTGCGCCGAACTCGCTGGGGCCTTGTGTACAGTACCGGTACTGTAGGCTCGTCCAGCCTCCAGCCTCCAGCCTCCACATTCAAATTCCGGTCGTGTCTTCATTCATATCAGATATGCAGGTCAATTTCGCGCCTGCCGATTCGGGAGTGCCAGGACACTGGAATTCCTCCCACTGACAGATTGCACGCCTGACTGAGGGGTAGAGACGCCACAAGCTGCACTCTGAATAATCGCGAATGTATACAATCGCATCGCATCTTTCGTCATCTAGTAGCTGCTACCGTGCTTCCCACTTGGCCCCGGAACCCTGCCCGACGGACAAAGAGGAGAAAGATCCACCGCGGCCGAAACCTCCGCCTTCTCGACCGTGGCTAAGCTTGTCACTAGCACGTGCAACTTGCCAGTGCCAGTCTGAAGCCAAACAAAGCAAGTTTCATGTCACTCGTGTGACGTCAGTCATCATCTTAACTTTTGAAAAATAAAAATAAAAGTCCATGTCGCAACAGGACAGGTAGCATGACCGCAGTCCATCATTCATAATCACAATGACGTGAGCAGCCTCGGTGTCATTTGGGCTTTGATGGCACAAGACTGAGTGTCTTCAGACTGCTTGTCAGCAACATCGCAATCTGCTTCCATGCCGACGAGAAAAAGAACTAGTCAAGACAATTTCTTGCTGCAGATGCGTAACAGTCGCAAGCGTGGTACACTTGTTTCTACATGAGACTGTCCAACCATGGACCCGTGACATGTAGAGTAACGTGCTATGCCAAACAAAAAAGGCGTCCATTGCCTCATTTTGGACACGAAATTTGTCGACCTTTTGGGCGAATGTGGGTTCCGCCGTTCGGCCTCAGTGACGGTGAGCAAGGTCCGAGGTGCAATGGCAGTGCAACTCCAGCAATCCTTAGTCAGCCGCCCACGTGACGTGCATTCGTCACTGCTCGCGGCCATGACCAGACATGTCCAGACACAGCTGCCTGTGTCGCAGTCCTGACCGCACCCGCACCCCGCCCACAACCCTCAACCACCGTCTTGCAACCCGAAAAGAACCACGCTAGCGCACATATCCCACAAGTCTCAGACCGCACGTTTCTACCGCTTCCACAATGGCGGACGCATCCGCGCAACCGAAGCCCAGCAGCAGCGTCAAGCTGGTGCTGCTAGGAGAGGCAGCTGTCGGAAAGTCTTCACTCGTCATGCGCTTCGTCAACAACGACTTTCAAGAAAATAAGGAGCCTACTATTGGAGGTATGTGCATAGCCGGGCCCGGCGGCCCTCTGTTGCAGGAACTATCCAGCGGCTGCGGCTATGCTAACGTGAAGCTCGATAGCCGCCTTCCTTACGCAGAAATGCAATCTGCCCACCAGGACCATCAAGTTTGAGATATGGGATACTGCAGGCCAAGAACGCTTCGCCTCGCTCGCACCCATGTACTACCGCAACGCTCAAGCCGCCCTCGTAGTCTACGATATCACCAAGCCCTCTTCGCTCACAAAAGCCCAACACTGGGTCGCTGAATTACACCGCCAAGCTTCACCAGGCATTGTTATCGCGCTCGTAGGAAACAAGTTCGACTTGGCGGCCGCAGCCGGCGAGGAGAGCCCGGAAGACGCAGATGCTGCGCCAGCCGCTGAGGGCGACGAGGAACCAACAGAAGACGGCGCCGACTCGAGGAGGGTACCCAGCAAGACTGCCAAATCATACGCGGATGAGGAAAGCTTACTGTTCTTCGAGACCAGTGCAAAGACCGGGCACAATGTCGCAGACGTCTTCACAGCCATCGCGAACGCAATTCCGGAGACAAGCTTGAAGGGACCCCGCGGTGTGGGCGGTCAGACGAACCTCGGCAGGCAGGAAGATGCGCGAGTGAACCTGGGCAGCGCGCGGACAGAGGGCCCCAAAGAGGGCTGCGCATGCTGAGGGGTTGGGCGTTCATGTTGTAATCATTTTCTAGACCACATTCCTGTGCACTAAGAAACCAGTCTTTACCCAAGCCAATATCCGTCCTCCATCATTAGGAATTAGCTCCACTCGACTTTTTTTTTTCTTGTCGACATCAGGCGCTGGACGGGATAGTATCACACATATTACCAACAACACCATAGTTCATAAATTGCACATGCTATTACTACAAGTCAGGAGTCTTGGATCCTTCTTTCGCGTCATGTTGCTCGCCGCAGCAGCCTAGGCAATGTTTTGATAATGTATACTCAGATCACACATGTCTTCCCTCGGAGCCTTGACTCGATCGCTACGAGGCTTTACCGAGCTTGTCAGCCCGCCCCACATTATGTGGAGGTTTTCATCTACCGTACCTCCTCCAACTCGTCTCTACAGATCTTACTCCTCGCGCTCCAGACATCCGACCGCATATAACAAAAAACCCGAATATGGAGGATAAAGGCTCTTTATCTGAGGCCAGAAGCTCCTCGTCTGAATACAAAAACTCGTCTGAGAAACCCGTCCAGTGTGTCATAACATCAGCAGAGCTAGAGGAGTTCCTGCGACCTTCTTCAAGCACACTGAAAACTGCCTCTGGAAACATGGATCAACAAATTCTCTAATTTACCCCTTGAGCTTAGGTGTCGGGTCCTGGATTATGCCTTTGCCAACCTGCGTGTATCTTTCGATCACGTCAGCATGCGGGTCGGAGCAGTATACGCTCCTCCAAGAACTGACGAACACAGCTACCTTCATCGTCACATGTACAGGAACACATACTATGAGAAACTACCACAGGGACCACCTGCGTGGATGTTACTCACCAAACAAATGTGGTCCAAATATAACTTAGAGCCCGGGAGTGAAGCATTTCTACGACAAGCAACGAACTTCCTTGCACGATCTTCAACTCTTAAGGACCTTTCGCTGACCGTCCGCCTCAGCTTTTAGATATGTGAGAACTTCGATCCTTGGGTCGATCCTGTATGTTTTGGTATTACCTTTCTTGAAGAGCTACCCAAAGGCTTGCACAGGATTACCATGCGCTTGTACGGGGCCCACACTGTACAGCAGATAAACAACTCTCAGTATCTGATGCTTGATAAGATCAAGTTGGAGTTGGGGCGTATTGCGCGAAACCTCATTACTAGCCCTGGAGAAGAGATGAAGGAGGACTGGCTCTGCTATGACAATGTCCACAAGCAGCCAGTACAAGTGGACGAATGTGAGCATCCATATTTTCACTGGCGTATCATGGTTACCTCTGCGGCTCATAGGCGAACCTGTGTACTAGATGCAAAAGAGGGAAAAGGAGTATGAGTAGGTGTAAATTTGGATATCAGGGCTATGTTGACTCGACCTCTCTACCAAGTAGAAGGATGCACACTTTTGCGCTTATACAGGCAACGATTTGTATAGTCACGTTACTTACTTGAACATGCATGAATCATTATAATCAAAGACATACTAGATAGTAATAATCTCTACTGCTTCCATGTCGAAATTTTGTGATCTTGGCTATTATGTCACTTGTACATTTTCATAGCCCCTCAGCGCGTCCAATCACTGCGGGGTCGCTGCACATTTCTCCCACAAACCTTTTGCGCACACCTCATCAGCGAGACGAGACCGCCTTCCAAGACCACCATATGTGACTCAGGATTCATGCAAAGCAAAGCATTGGCCCAACTGAATCTAATTCACACCATATTGACTCAAGTAAGCTCTTGCAGTACCTCGCCAAAATTCCACGACTCTTTACAAGAGCATTCAACGCCATGGCAAGAGGCGGCCGGAGTGGAGGTAGTCGCAACCCAGGGAATCAGCCAAGAGAAGTGCAAGTATCGAGAAAGATTAGCTGGCTGCTAAGGCATGGTGCCAGTCAAGAAGGATTGCAATTGGGCAAGGGTGGCTATGTCAATGTGCAGGATGCGGTAAGTCTGTCTGAAGTCGTGATCTGCAAAGTATTTCTGGTCACAGCCAAAAGATTGAAAGTACCATTCAGGAGCAAGGGATACTTATGGAAATTCAAAGTCGAAATAGACTTCTATAGTAAAGAATATACTAGAGTCGACTATATACTGACAACCGGTCACAGCTCAACACCCACGCCCTCAAGAGCCTCAGAATCACTTTTGCAGAACTCCGCGATGTAGTCGCAAATAACGACAAACAGCGCTTTTCAATGATTCCCGCATCATCACTCGACCAGGTCCCAGCCGTCGACATCCCTACTGACCAGCCAGCCCCGGAACAGCCGCTCCCAAGCCTCTCGGACTCCGACAACCCAGCAGACTACCTGATCCGCGCAAACCAAGGTCACTCCATCAAAGTTGACTCCGAAGGCCTCCTGGTACCAATCACGAAAGAAGCTGGTAACATTCCAGAGACAGTCGTCCACGGTACTGATGAGCGCGCGTGGAACCTTATCCTCAAGGGCGGCGGCCTGCGTCGTATGGGACGGAATCACATTCACTTTGCGTCGGGCTTGCCCGCTGGCTTCAAGGCCCTTGATTCGAGCTCCGTGTCTACAGAGGAGAAGGAGGCCGCGCCTGTCATCTCTGGTATGCGCAAGAACTCGTCCGTGCTCATCTATGTTGATATCGATGCTGCCATGGCTGCTGGTATCAACTTTTTCGTGTCAGAGAATGGCGTTATCTTGACAGAGGGAGATGAGAAGGGTCTGTTATCATATACCTTCTTCAAGCTGGTGGAGAGCAGGAAGAAGGATGGGGGTGTATTGATGAGTGATGGCAAGTTGCCCGAGGGCGTGGTTGTAAATGTTGAGGAGTGGGAGGCTGAGATCGGCGATGGGAAGCGAAGTGGCAGGGGAGGGCGGGGAGGAAGAAGTGGCAGAGGCGGTCGTGGTAGGGGAGGCAAGGCAAGAGCAGTCGAGGATGCGAATGACACGGCTACCGAAGCTTGATTTATAACACCACGAGCATCATGTAAAAGAGGTAGAGGGTTTAAAAGCTTCCACACGACTTTGTCGCGGACTCATCAGAGATCTTTGCTACTGAAGACAAGAAAATAATGTATGTATAGTACAAAAAGGTATATTACAAAAAGGTATATCGCAGAAGTTCGGCCCGCGCCAGGATATGCGTCTAATGTATCGAAACACCACTCCAACCCAGATGAGAAATAACAAAGGAAAATTAGCACTTTTCGTTCACTTGGCTCAACCGCTTCTGCTTCTCGGCAGCCTCAGCAAAGTAATCTTTCGCAACAACACCCTCATTCCTCAGCTGTTCACTGCTCGGGCGACTGGCACCTGTGAACTGTGGGGGGTGCAGACCAGGAGAGTGCGCATGTTCAGGCTCAGTGATGATAGCATACGAGATGCCACCACCCGTGTCGACACGATCGAGATCCGCTGAGCCGCGCACCTCGTCGTCTTCAGAGCTGCCGCGGCCCCTTTGTCCAACTGTGCGCACAGTAAGGCGACGACCAACACCGCAAGCCTGTTCTTCTTCGAGACGGATGACGCACTCGACGGCCTTTTCGTCTTCGATGACTTTGGGATGGCGCTTTGCGAAGTAACGGGCGTACTTGTAGAGAGACCAGTAGCAGCTTGCGACGTTGACAAAGGTCAAGACGATCTTGTACGGTAGGTAGTACACGTACATGAGCTGCCAGCCTACGCGCTCGTTCTTCTTGCGGAGGTGGACCTCGTTGAAGATGATGACGTTTATGAGGTACATGACGATTGTAGCGGCGAGGAGGTAACCACAGAAGGAAGGACGGACAATAAAGGAAATGGGAAGAATGAATGGTGTGAGTAGATAAAGGAGAGTTTCGTAGACCTGGAGGGAGATTTGGTTAGCATGCTAATGTTTTGGACAGGTTAAGGTTAAGGTGCTTACTTCTTGGAAGACGAAGATCTTTGCGCCGATCTCCCACCACCCGAGTTTCCAGCTACCGAAAATGTAGGCCATGTTGTAGTACATTCCGTTGACGAAGAAGAAGTTCCATCGCTTGAAGCGTTGGCTGAAGATTGTCATTTCGCCGAAACCACCACGCGAGCCGCCGCTAGAGATGAAGACTGCGGTTGGGGTTTCCGTTTCGACAAAGACGTGCGAGCACATCTTGATGCGCGATCCCAGTTTGCGAGCTACGTGACCGAAGAACCAATCCTCAGAGACGCTGAAGCCGGGGTGTTCGTGGAAGGTCTTGACGAGAAGTTCGCGATCCCAGAGAGAAATGGCGCCGTGAGGGAAGGTCGCGGATCCGACTTTGCCGGCAAACTCACGCTGGATACCGCTAAGCTTGTATTCAAGATCCTGGGCTTGCTGGCAAAGGTTTCCTTTCGATGAGTTGGGTCCGACACTTTTGATAGTATAACCGATGCACATTACTCTGCCGGTCAAACGCTCGGTGACGACAGGGAAGTTGTCAGGGAGAGCACAGTCGTCATCGATGAGCAGGACATTCTTGAATGCCTTTGCAGCGTAGCAGCCAACAAATTGAGCAACGATTTTGGAACCGATAGGCGACCAGATATGGTTTACACCATAGGGGCGGCAGACCTCTTCAGTGTTGTCGAGCGGTGTGGGACTGTTTCCGTTGGCGATGACGAAGATATGAGACGGAGGGAAGATCTTCAAGGCGGCTTCGAGTGTGTTGGCAATGAGTCCCGCAGACTTGTAGCATGGAATCATGAGGCAGGTATCCGCGACGTTGGACTGAATCTTGGTTTCACCACTCGTGTCGGCAGGCGGGGGGTCTTTCTCGAAGAGGATGAGAAGAGGAGCGTATGCGTAACTGTGGATGAGTCAGTATGAAGTTGGTATTGTGCAAGAAGCCGAGAGAACTTACAATAGCGCGATTCCGAGAGTAATACCAAACCCACCAGGCAGAACAAACTTGGTTTGTACCACCCAGTACATCCACCAGACGGCGCCCTTCCACAAAGGCAAACCGATGAGAACAAAGTACACGAAAAGAACCAGGAAAAGGTATATGGAGCCCTCGAAAGTATTTTGCGCCCATGGCTTTCGCTGGATGTCAACACCCTTCTTCTTCGCCTTCTCATATGTTTCGTACATGTCGCTCCTCTTGAAGTAAGATGCATTCGTCATACTTCGTTGGAGGGAATCAGGCACTATACGGTCAACGATTGTTCGCACGGTTCCTTTCCGTTGGGGTAGGCCATCGTGTGTAGCCGCAGGTTGTCGGGGCAAGTTTTCCATTGACGTGCGGGGCGTGTTATTCTCTGTTGCGAAGGGATTGCTTCGAATAGAGTTCGTTTTGGATGCAAAGGGATCGCTGTCAGACCATTTCGATGTGCTGGAACTCCTCTTGAGGTTCTCACGCGAAGGAGCACGGCTCATTCGAGGGGTGGATAGAATTTCGTGGTCGCCCTGGATGTAAGAAAGGGTTCTGTAGACTCGTGGATTTTCTTCTTCTTCAGTGGGTGATGGTAGCCCAGTCATGTGTGAATTCCTCTTGCCGCTGTTGCTGAACCATGATAATCTGCTGTGCCTCTTCCGTTCGCCATGTGTATCCGTCCGTTCAAGGTTGGCAGAGCCTTGAGTGTGATTACGACGTAAGCTTCCCATCCGCTCCGGATCAAAGAACGGGTTTTCTTGTGAAGGCTCCCATCCACCTGCTTGTGTGTTGTCCCGTTTCGATCCGAGTTTACCCACAGTGCGGAGCAGATGTGCGGGAACTGTGACATCTTGAGTAGGAGAGGGGATAATTTCGCTGGATCGACGGGTAGCAGCAGGTCTATCGAAATACTCTGCTCTTTCGGAAGGTCTGGCAGACCCATATGGGTGACCTGAGGGAGGCACCATAGTGAAATGTAAACGCTAAAGATTAAACAAAGGAATGTATGGCTCCGGAAGGTACTTGTGTCCGGGGGGTAGTGAAGGTAGTATACCCGGTTGATTGCAGGGGCCCAACTCCAGATATGGTACCTTGTATTTCTACTCGGGTTGACGGACGGTCACATCGGGCGATCCGTCTCATGAAATATCAGATGTGTCACTGACCCACATGGTAGACGGTGGGTCCACCCCAGTGTCGATCTAGGTGGTGTCCTTCAGGCACATTTGAAAAGCGTGTCGAATTATGCGCCACAAATGGTGGAGATACTGTGACGTTGAGGGCTAGGCCTAGCCCAAAGGGAGTCTACGCCGCTGGGCAGGCGATTCAGTCTAGCTAGCTTCTGTGGATATTAGCTGAATAAAGGATCCGTGTTTCGAACGAATCCATTTGGATGACGCCGACTAGGCTCGTCGGGCTGTTGTGGTGCAGTCAAGATGCATCACTGGCGCTTGCCAGTGGCAGTGGATGACAGAAATGCAGTCATCTGTATAAACTTATGCAGGTCTCGTATTTGTAGAAACACCCGTATCAACGAATCCGTGCACAAGGACTGGAAACGCAGCAACGCCAGTAATAGCATTCACTGTACCGTACATACTCCTTCACACATGCTTTTGCTTGGACCAGGTTGCTGGAAGGTCCAATATTGGACGACATGCATGACAGATTGACGGTGCTAGGTCAGGGCCAGAGCCAGGGGTATATCCCGGGTCGATGCAGCATGCAGTGAGATTCCACACCTGAGGAGGCCCACAAGGGGATCTCGGGGGATGGATGCATAGTTCGAGACGTAGGCTGACGCTGTGGCCATGGCTCATGCTGTGGTCGAACGGGCAGACTACGGTATTAGTCTGAACCATTGGAAGATTTCGCGAATTGACACAATAGAGTAGTTCAGAATTTAGTTATGAATGGGGGAAACTCGTGCGCCAAAGTGTGTGCACGGAGATTTTGTAAGCATGGCGCTTAACAGGAGCCGTGGTGGAGATGGGGGCTACGATTCGTCGGACTTGTACATGGTCTGGCTCGAGGCTGCTGGGGAAATGGCGGCTGAAAAGATTTCATGCACACTTGGACTTGGTCGACGCAGGTCCCAGGGTGAAAGGCTTCCGCCTCGGTGCCACACGTGGACCGCTGTTTCGGTGAGAGTTACTTTCCGCCACGCTTGTGCCGGTACTAAAGATGTGTCGCGTTGATGAAACCCCGATGTCGTCCCGGCCATAGAGTGTGGCAACAGCTGGAAGCCTCGTAGAAGTGCTCTAGAGACCCACATTACGCAATTTCGCGGGGTTTCGCGCAAAAGCGTGCTCGGATTCGGTAACTCTGAGAATTTTGAAGGGTTAACGCTACCGATAGCGCAACTTGTCAGAGAGGGAGGAGGGCTCGGTGCCGGCACCAACATGTTCCAGGCCCGCCAGGGTCTAAAGTTGCTCAACCGTCATCAAAAGAAAAGCCAGGTAAACGTTTCTCCGGGGCACGACATTTGTCAAGGTGGTGTTGTGTTGGCAGATGCTCGGACGAACAGGCCGAGTGGTGGAACGAAGATTGAGGCTCGAAGACATCCATACCTAGGACGCCGCTCCCGCCCGGCCCGCATCTGATGCCGCGGTCATTTGTTACGTCAGGCCCGCGACATCCGAACAGGCTTTGCTGGCTGTTTGACCAGGCCGCATAGTCCTGCTCAATGTCCTTAATCCTGAGCAGACAGCAAACCATCCCTCTAATTTCGTCGTTCCACAAATAGTCATGAGTTCCTACGCCTCTCAATATCCGCCATCTATCGATTTTGACCCTGCGTACAAGAAGTTCTTTCGAGAGCTTCTACGCCGCCTCCGACACGCCGGGAGCGAAGGCGCACGATGAAATACACCAAATATTTCACCCAAGATGCGACGCTAATCATGGCTTCGAAGCATGTCGGCGGGCGTGCAGGTTAGCCGCACCTTTGCTTTTTCTCGTCGAGCCCAGCTCCGGCATGAGATGACCCTGTCGACCCCAAAACTCTATTTCTTTTGCATCGGCGCATTGGCTAATCGTTAGCCGTGCTTGCATAGAGATCAAATCCCTGCGCGAAGCTATGTGGGAAAAGGTTGCTAGCAGAGCGCACGAGCCGGTGAAGATATTTCCGTTTGGGCCCAACGCAGACGAAGTCATGCTGTACGGAACGGTCAGATACGGCCTCAAGGCAGGGGGCAAATCTAGCAAGGACTGGGCTGCCAGAGCGCAACTCGTCAAAGACGAAGATGGCAGTGTAAAGTTGAAGTTCTACCAAGTATATCTGGTGCGACAGTCCACCCCCATCCGTGTCAGTGCGTGTGGAGTTGCGGCTGACGATTTAATCCAGGATGCCTCAGCTTGAACCAGGTTGCAGGTAAATCTTATGTTAATAAAGCCCCAACTATAGGGGCTTTCCTTGTCTGGGTAGTTTCAAATAAGCTTGGGAAGCGGATATGACTTTTGCTTGTGCTAGACGAGGCGAGGTCCTAACGATGGTTCGTATTTTTTCATGAGGCTGTGTTGGCTAAGTTCGCGATGTTTTGAAACGCTCGCCGTGGGCCTCGCCCGAATGACAGTTTAATGAACCACATATCTCAGCTGGAAAGCTTCCGTGTGGCTTATTGGTACCGGCTATTTTAACCGGATCTATCAAACTGTCTGCGAAAGAGACGGTTTAAAGACTTGTCCCCCCACGTGCGACAAGCGGTTATTCCATGGCCACCACATTTTCATTCTGACACTTCCCAGTCGACTACCACACTAAGTAAACTCATTATGGCTAGGGCCCGGCGGGAAGACAAAACAATATTCTCTACCCCGTCGACGTGGCACTAATCCGCGGCTCCGTACGAAAGCACAGCACGTCATTGATGCTGCTGTTTGCGATATCCGGGAGATGCTGTTGCCGCCACTACCGTTCAGCTGCATCGCACAGCAGAGCTGTAAACAAGTGCTCACTCGTGATTCCTGTGTACAGCTTACCAAAGACGCCTGAACATGGCCCAAATACCGGCACAGACGTGTTGGGGGCTACATAACATGCAGTGTAACCTCGTGTACTTATAATATCTTTGCGAGTGCAATCTGCTGAATACGAGAAAGCAGTCATCATCGCTCTTGCTAAGATATTTTGAGCAGTAAGTAGGCACCACGGTCGTATCGCTTTTCGCACTAGAGAGCCCTACTGGTGGACTGGGAATGTCGCCCGACGTCGTATTGACGGTACTCCGGAACTGATCGACACATGGTGAATCGCGATGTCTGTTGTCCGGTGTGAGCGTCAGGAGCGTTTAGATTTCTGGGCGGTTACTCGGAACAGACTTTTCGTGCTCGCGCTTGAGACGCTGAAGTGTTGTCGTCGACCCCATGTCTTATTTTTCCCCGGTCGCTAAAAAGCTTCAAAACGCCATTACCCCTGCCAACCCCGGACACTTTCGGCATGTGGCATTAGCCGTTCGATTGCTTAAACATCTGCACTGAGACCTTTGGAACTTGGTACTGTACCCCGCGTTTTCGAATTTTCTTTCGACTGTTTCCAACTTTTGGCCAGTGCAGTGCAGCGGGTCATTATTTTCGTGTTTCTCACGTGGTCAACCAGCAATATATTATTACTAAAACTCCAGTCTTTCATCCAACAGCTGTACAGCATCTGCCCGGCTAGCTCAATCGGTAGAGCGTGAGACTCTTAGCACTCACGTCCTAACAGACACGATTACTCAGTACATCTCAAGGTTGTGGGGTATGTATATCCTCTTAACAGCGAAACGAAAATGTACTAACAGCATCATTAGTTCGACCCCCACGTCGGGCTTGTACGTTCTTTTTTTGCCTTTGTAGACGAAGGGGCTGATTGTGGTGGTGGTTTGGGGGTTGAGGGAAGGTTTCGGTTTTTTTGCCGGCGACACCCATTGCCGTATTCCAGCGCACCCCATTACTCAGCACTCGGTTCTTTGCTCTATGCACTTTTTCACTCATTGATTTATTTGCTTTAATGTTTTTGCGCATCGCATTCACTTGGTCAGCATTGTTATTTTTGCAGCCTTTCAGTGGGCGCACGTAAGAAGTGACACAACACACATATGAACGCGAGTTTGTACATTTACTGAGTGAAAACTGTCACTTGCTGAGTATAAGGTGTTGGGATAACACCTTAACTGCTTTCTTGTACTGCGTTGTGAAAATCTGCTACTTAGCATCGATATCACTTTTCTATAATTATGAACGCGAGTTTATCCTGCTCCACATCTTCAAATCGGCCGGTCTTGCATGCAAACAGCCGAAATGTGCAAGAAGCGCATCGCGTTTCGTGGTACCAACACGAGAACATCCTTGGGCGCTCCCCTTCCTTCACCGCGAATGTCGAAGCGGAAAAGAATAAATATCGGAAGATGAAGATCACTGCGACAACTGACAGTGCAGGAGAGCGAGTACGGGAGTACGTAAGCAGGGCAGGAAGAAGAGTGAAAAGATCATCGCCATCAACACGAAGCGATCGACAAACCTCCATGGCTTTTGGGACACCATCCACTAAGTTGCTCAGGGGTAGAAAGACCAGAATCGGAATGACGTAGTAGCTTTGATGCCGTGGGAATACGGTGAGAAAGGGGGAGAAGACGGCGCATGTTGCTCGGGAGGTTTCTGTGCAGTTGCACTGGAGTTGTGTTGGAGTTGAGACGGGTCGGTTTATTCCAGACGATCAGGCGGATGGAAAATGTGCTATGTTTATCCATAATTTTGGTGTGCTTGTGTCTTCTGATGGGATATAGTATCTGCTGCTTCGTGAACAAGCCATAGACGTGCGGACTATGAAACGTCCGGTGCGAAGGACCAAAAGGAGAGAACTCTAGCGGCGACTACGCAGTTAGTGGCAGAAACTGGGAATCTCTCGCTTTTCCATGTTTTGTCACTGACATGGAGGATATCGACTATCAATCGTCGTCTATCTAGCTGTCCGTATACTCCAACCCGCGAAACCTCCAATGAACATCATGACAGCAGAATATCACTGCTGCCAATGTACATATTAGATTAGAGCCTTAAGAGGTTATCTCCGTATACTTCAACTTGCAGATTCTTAAATGAAGCATTACTACAACGGGGTATCATTGCTGTTAATGTTGATCACAATTTAAAGTCATAAGAGGGTATCTACCTGTGTAGTGTTAGTTGCAACATACTTACACTTCCAGCGAGTCAGTTTACTACCACGTCAATATGGTCAAGCCACCATGACTATCGATGCTAGACACCACGACATCCGATACAAATGAATTTAAAGATAGGACCATTTCGTTCACGCTTATGACAAGTTAGCGCCCACCATGTTTATTACCCTATCCACTCACTGCGGACTGCAAGCTCCAAGCACTTGGAAGCCCAGAGATACCCAAAATTGGCGCCTTTGTCGTCATCTCTCTTACACAAAGAGCTCATCATCTCTGTCGATTTCCTGCCTTGCCTTGTATCCAGCAATCAACTTACGGCATATACGTTCACCTTTCTCATCGGCCCTAGTGACTTCCCTACCCTCCGTCTACATCAAACTACCCTAGTCTTCTTAGCACGATAATGCTCACATGTAGCACTCGTACCATATCCTGCAGACAGTGGACGTGATCGTGCAACTCCCCCACATTATACCGCAGAGCAGTAGGATAAGTCCAAAGATCGGCATGGGCACACGTACTCTCGGATATCCTAGGCCTAGCTTGGCTGCTGGTATTAGAGAGAGTGGATGTATCATGCTTCAGTTTGGAATGTGAGTAACATGTGCGATAGCGGATAGAAAGGAACTAGAGTAGTACTAGGACAAGGAGGCGGAGAACTAAGAAGCATGGAGAAAGTGAGTAGAGCGTTTAGGGGAGTAGAACGTAAGAGTTTGAGACTAAACGTTATGTATGCAACCATTGACTTGACTATGTTTATAATGCAAGAGTCATGTGGAAAAGATGGATGATACACAGGGGCCAAATCAGGCAGTGTTCAACTCTTCGTGTTCACTCGCTATGTAAATTGAAATACCACAATGCAGAAAACAATAAGGCGTCTCCGAATTGGATGAGGGTAACGAATTCAAAGAAGATTACAATACTACGAGTATACTAAACTGCACCACCCAAAAAACAAGGTATACAACGATTCCACCCTACAAATACACGCGCTATGCAACGCTGGCTAAACAACTTCACCTCCCTCCGACCCTCCTCAAAACAATGTATAATGCTGACTCAAAAGATAATACAACCGAGAAAAAAAACGCACCACGACTGGCCAGACAAACAGATCATCTACGCGCCCAGCGCGATCAGTCTACTCTTAATATCCGTCGGCCTCATCATCTGATTAATGACAACGCTAGAAATACTGCCCATGCTAACCACGGAAACGTATCCAGGCGCAACCTCGTCCGCCAACACTTCCACGCACTTCATGGCCTCTTCTTTTGAAATGGGGGAGCGAATAGAGCCCTGTAGTGCCTGCAACAGAGTGGTTGTGGAGAAGGAGACGCGCGCACCGGGCCTGTTGGCGCAGAGAAGGGAGAGAACGCCGAGGACCTCTGGGGTACGTTGGAGCGCTGCTTTGCGTTGAAGTTCAGCGGGCGACGGTGCGGCGGGACCGGCTTTGGCAGCTTCTTGCTTTGCGAGGATACGATCGAGAAGGTTGGTTTTGCGCACGGCGGCGAATTCAGTGATCTTTGGTTGCGCGGGCTGGGCTGATGTGGTGGGAGTAGGCTCGTTTTCCTTTCCAGAGGCTGCCCTTGTCTTCTTCTGCGCACGACCTTGCTGTACACTCTCCTTGAATTCTCTCAATCGCTTGCGGCCCTTTTCTTGTGCGGGTGCGAGGGCAGTGAGAGATTCGCAGGTGGTGATGTCGGCAAGAGGGAGTTGGGCGAGGAACTTGGACATGCTGGTCTCGTCGAGGAACGTCTCCATACGTGCTTGCTTTACATCGGCCTTCTTTGGGCGTCCTCGTCCGCGCTTGGGTACTGCAATCGGTCGAGCCATCATCTTCTGCGATGTGCACCATTCCGACCACAGCGTGTCTAGGCCTTGTTTGAACATATCCTGCAGTCCTTCCTCGTTCATGTGTGTTATTCCACCCATCATCGGGCTATCGTCCTTGATCTCGATGCAGATTTTGCCGCGGCCATAGTCGGAAAGGTAGTATGGGTTGTTGTGGCCGGATGGGCCGTGGTCGAGGATGCCGATGAGCAGCCGAATGTCATCATTGGTAACTTTGCGTTGCCGCCAGACTAGTGTCGTCGATGCAACCAGGTCTCGAAGATCAGCGGGTGTCGAAGTGCCGTTGTGCGCATAGTGTAATGAAAGCGCCGTCAGAAAGGATGAGTGCAGGGCGAGGAGGTTGACAAGCTCTGTCGGGAGCTGACCGGGAGCAATGGGCGACATTGTTGATAGAATAGTGGGATGGATACAGGGGTGAGATAGCGGTACCAATGTCGATGAATGATCTGTTGTGAGTAGATTTGGGTCGAGGGAGGATTGAGTGTTTAAGTGCCGAGGGGGTGGAAGGCACGACCGACGCGCTTCCTCTGCGCGTTCGCGTCGCGTTTCCGCCCCACTAATTTGAGACATGGACGTGCCGTTGCTCCACACTACCGTCATGCCTCCACCACTCACTTGTCCATTTTTCCTTTTACCAACGCAGTAAGTTGATGTTCCTTTTTCTCCACAATGAAACTTGTTGCAGTATGTTACTTCTATCGTCTGCTTTCACGCCCTAAATTCAAGACTAGGCGCAATCGCTATGTATCAAGTTGCATTGAGATGAAAAGAATGCGCCCATATACTCCGATGCCCATGCAAAGTCCCGATAATAGTTTTTCTCTTCCCGTATTAACATTACATGACTAATTCCTACACTTGTCGCCTACTTTCCGCCGAACCATCCGCCAAACCATGACGATGTCTTGGCGGCCTTGTCCTCCACGACGGCATCGAACTTGTTTGCCGCAGCGTTGACCTGCTTGCCAGCCGCATGCAATTCCTTCTCAGCAATGAGCTTGGCATCCTCATACTGCTTCTTCGCATCTCTGCTATAGGCGTCAAACTTTTGCTCGGCCTTCTTGGCTTCCGCCCTGGCTTGGTCGGCCTGTAATGTGTCAGTGTCACTCAGCCTTCAGATTACGATGAACATACGTATTGCTCGGCGCGGGCGCGTACCGCCTCGTAACCCTCCTCGCCGGCCTTTTTCAATTCCTTGTCCTGGCCGGGGTAGTCGCCTCTTAGCTTGCGTGCGGCAGTCGCAACATCGTCTACACTGACTGTTAGCTTATGCTGTCATTCATGTCTTGGATATACGAACGCTCAGCCTGCTTCTCTGCGAGCTTTGGGTCACCTCCAGCGCTGTAGAGGTAGTAGGTGGCACCACCAACAGCAGCGAGACCACCGTATGTAGCGAATCTACGAGACATTGTCGTTGTAATTGGGGAGTGGTGAGTGTGTGAATTGGTTGGATTTAGAAGACAATTTAAACTGTATTATTTGCAGATTAGAGATGAAGAATCAGATGCAGTGAGAAGGGAGGGGAACCTTGAGAGGCTTTCAAGGCAGCGCAGCCAGGCGTGACGTCAGACTATTGCAGCCAGAGGCCCAGCACGGACTTTGGACCGCGGCGCGCGCGAACCAGATCGCCAGCTAGCTGCCTGTGAACAATCGAAGCCATGACGGGCCTGGTCTACACCACGTCTATTCACGTTGATTTCCTATGTTTGTTTATTGCATCTAGCGCAATAGCATAGCATCTTTCTTCGTTGTGTTGCGAGCGCATCTGTGCCCTGCCGTGCGAGTCAACAAGGCATTGCCACGCCCCCTAATACGACAGCTGCTCCTGCTCCGCATAGTACAACCAGCAAGACGAAGCCTACCGCGCCTGCCCAATCTCATCGACCTCATGTATTCACGATAGCAACGGCCCCGGCCTGTTAGTTTCCACCCCTCCCACGCAGAACTGGGCAGCATGGCAGACCAGCAAATAAACCTCGTGGACCACACGACAAATGGCGCGAATACGCCGAGTACGCAGCCCGAACGGCAGGCCAGTCCACACTCGCACATCGAAGTCCTCTACGAGAATCAGCGCGGTTGGTTCGTCTTCGGCATACCCCTCTTCTCCCACAAGGCGCTATGGAACTTGAGGATAGACCCTGCGCCCTGGCAGGACGTCAAATTTAGGCCATCCGCTGTCAACATCACAAATGCACAGGTGCCTGACCCTAGCTGGGTTTGGGATTGGAAGAGCTGGTATGTCGACATGAGTCTGGATGTGGATGAGGAAGGATGGCAGTATAGTCTTCTGTTCAAGGGCTCGCCATGGCACGGCAACCACCCCTGGTTTCACAGCTTTGTGCGGCGACGGCGCTGGCTCCGGAGGCGAGTCAAGCAGAAGCTACCACCCAAGACAAAAGCGAATGCGAGGGAGCGCATGTTTGGCGAGGCATTCAGCATCGGCACAACACTAGCCAGGTCCACGACGTTCGGTACCGGCAGCGGCTTGTTGGATAGCACTCAGGCCTCCCTAGACGAGGAGATCAGTAACATTCCGACCTTGATGAAGAAGTTGAAGGCGGCGGCAATTGATCGCGAGAAGATCATCTACGTCCACAAGTTCATTGATGATGGAGGCGAGGAACTACACTACCTTGCGGAACAGGTAACCCACCATGTCCGCATCTCCGATACCCAAGGCTAATTTGTATAGATACCCGCCATCATGTCTATGCTCATATTCCAAAACTCGCGCCGCCAGCTCCTCTCCACACTCATGGACCGCTTTGAAGCCGCCAAAGACCACCGCGAACAACACGAAAAGGCCCACAAGCCTGAAGGCGACGCCGAGCAACGACGTATCGATAATCTGCTCAAAGCTATCCAGGCAGCGGACAACGAGTGCAAGAAGTTGGAGTACTGGAGCGATATTAAGAATCTCACCGAAGAGGGCAAAGCGGGCAATGCAACAGACCCGAGCATGGGCTGGGATGAGAAGTGGCAGGGCATTGATGTAAGCGGCGCCAAGCATCCCGAGTGTTGAGATGAAAGCATGATTTAGAGTTGGGAAGACATGGCCATTATTGGGAAATCGGCGTTCAGAGCATTAGCGTTTTGGGTCAGTCCAAAGTTTTTATTAGCACTTCCAGCGTCGCATCACCATCATGTTTAGTAATGTAATGAGCACAGACTTTGTACAAGGTTTCCTACATGTCACTCTTTGATGTTCCTCACTCGTATTGGTCCTCTGACATGCTCCAAATTCTCAGCCTCCACCACTTGGCCCTTCTGCATGATCTCGACCTCACCAGCGGCACGCTTCTCCCACACCAGCTCTCGTATGGCGTCCATCGTGTCCCTCCATTCCGGCGCGTCAAGTGTTTTCAACTCCTGCCGTGACAAGGCGCGAGCGATCTCGGAGGGGCAGATGGTTTTGGGCCAGACCCTTGTGCTCAGCAGGCGGTCGGCATGGCGCAATATGACTTCGCGCTGGGCATGGTCGAGAGCCATTGGACTGATCGGGCGGTTTATTCTGCGCAACGTATCGATCGGGACAAGAGTTTTGACGTGTCGTACGGAAATACCCACAAGGGAAGGATCTGGATGTCGACGCTAAATCGACGTCCGATCTGCACCAAGGTCCGATTCACACTTGGATGTCAGAGCGCCCAATCGGCACGGCAGCGCAAAATAATTCGACAGCAACATCTTTTGTCGCGCGTTCCCTCCACCGATACTGCCCGCAAATATCCAGTCATCCAGTAGCTAGTGTTGGCGCAGTTCGCTTTCGCTATTTGCTCCTGTCATGCCGCACCGGTTACCCCACGCTCTCCGAGAGCTAGTCGCAGTGGGGCAGTTCTTCTCCCCATCCCGATCGCAACTCTTATCAAGCACTTCATTCCCGAGCTCGGCGTCCGCGTTATCCGCGTCCTCGTTACTGAACCGGAAATCTCCCGTGCGATCCTGCCATACTGCATGTAAAACACCTGGTCTGCACGCTACAACGACAACCACTGAGCCCATCGGTGCTAAACGACACTTTTCGTGGCCCAGAATGACCGGAAAGGAAGAGCCAAAGGAGGTGCGCAAGTACCTCCAGCAGAGCCATGACCGCATCTTCGAGAACAACAAGAAGTGGGCCGAGGAGATGAAGGCGAAGAAGCCAGAGTTCTTCTCCGACCTGAGCGCTGGCCAGGCGCCCGAGTATCTATGGATTGGTGAGTTCTGCTTTGTGGATCAGAGGCTTGGAGCTGGAGCTGAAGCATAGCACCACCTCACGGAACATATGCTAAAAAAAATCTTCCCCAGGCTGCTCCGACTCGCGCATCCCCGCCGAAGCCATCACGGGTCTCCAACCCGGCGAGATGTTCATCCACCGCAACATTGCTAACCTTGTCTGCAACATCGACCTGAACGTCATGTCGGTCGTAAACTACGCGGTGCGCCATCTCAAGGTCAAGCACATCATCGTATGCGGGCACTACGGCTGCGGCGGTGTCAAAGCTGCCATGACGCCCAAAGACATGGGCCTCTTGAACCCCTGGCTGCGAAACATCCGCGACGTGTACCGCCTACACCAAAAGGAGATTGACGATGTGGTTGCAAGCGGTGGCACAGAAGACGACAAGTACAACAAGCTGGTTGAGCTGAACGTGTACGAGCAGTGCCGCAACATTATCAAGACGGCGGCGGTGCAGCAGTGCTGGGCTGAGAATGAGTTCCCTGTTGTTCACGGATGGGTATTTGGCTTTGAAGATGGACTGCTGAAGGATTTGAAATTTGATCATGAGGGCCAGCTGAGGGATATTCAGAAGATTTACAATCTTACGGATGCTGCATAGATGGGGATGGGTATGTAGGAGTAGAGGCGTAGTGGCGTAGAAAAGTCTTCTTGATGAGACTAGATGTAGTTGGATGGAAGATTCATACGTGTTACGCAATCAAATATGCTGCCATTGAAGCAGTCAGTTATTCCATCATCTCCGAATCATCCACGGAATGTGAAGGCGACGTGTCCATCCACGTTGCCAGTCAAGCTGCCTGCCAGCACCATGGAAGCAAGCATTCACTACTCCACAACCGTATATCCCATTGAAGCCCGTAGCTTTACTCACACATATCACATCATATTTCTTCACCACTAAATCCCTTATAATATTCTGCGCCCCCCTCCCCCTTCTCACCACATCTCCACGCATCATAATCATCGTAAACTACATTCAGAACTGCCATCAAAACCCCTAACCAACGTCATGATACATCTGCCTCTCCTCCTCCTTACCCTCTTCTTCCAAATCTCACGCGTAACCGCAACATCTATTGTACCACACATCCACTCCAACAACAGCGCCTGTAAACCCGGTATGCCTCCCAGTACCGGTCTACCTGACGCTCCCAAGATGACCATACCAGCCTTTCCCGGTACGCCCCTCGGTACCGGTCTACCCGCTCCTCCCAGCAACACCACACCAGTCCCACCGGGCCTAACGCCTCCTCCTAGCATCCCCATACCAGCCTTACCCGGCGCGCCAACAACGCTAGCCACTAGTATCAAGGGGTCCATGACGATTTCGTTTCA
The DNA here is from genome assembly GCA_014334815.1 of Pyrenophora teres f. maculata. Lineage (NCBI taxonomy): Eukaryota > Fungi > Ascomycota > Dothideomycetes > Pleosporales > Pleosporaceae > Pyrenophora > Pyrenophora teres. Next base: position 3,728,545 of record CP060570.1, read on the forward strand.
TCCGTTGAATTCCACGGCTGGACTGCCAGCTCCATCAGCGGCTCCTGGCGCAGCAATAGTAACTATTAAACCAGGCGACACGTTGGAATCAATCGCTAAAGCGCATAACGTGGGTATCTGCGATCTTGTAAAGGCAAATGGGATTCAAGACCCGGATATGATTGTTTCTGGAGAAACCCTGGTTGTGCCGAGCGAGAAGGGGGATGCGGGGGATAGGAGTTGCTTGGTTCATGAGTATTGAGGGGTTATTGCGAAGGGTGTCTAGTGTTCCTGTTTCTTGTATTTGGGTGAGAGATGAGAGAGAAGGGAGGAAGGAAGCCATCTTATATCACTATTCCATTGCATTTGGTACCGGTTTGGTAAAACCAGGAATTGATTTCATCTCTGTTTCCCATGTCCCGTCGTGCGATCCCTCGTACACAAACCACTCAGCCCACTTAGTTGATCTCCTTGTGCGGGAACCACTTGCTCGCTTTGAGATTCTTCTCCTCTAGCGGTGCATCAAGCACACCTAACCGCCTTATTTCACCCGCGCTGGGTGCATCGTCGCGTTTTATATTTGCTTCGGCTTTGCGGTAGGCGGCTTGGAGGGCAAGGGTACGTGCGGCCTTTTTGAGATAAGTATTAGTTTTATGTACTTTGTTCCTTGTCGTAGGGCAGCGGGAAATAGAGCAAGGCTAGTTGTCGCTATCATAGCATGTATGGGAGGATTGACGTACCTCCTTCTTGTGGTGCAGACACTCGTAGTAGTCTTCAAGGACGGGGGCGCATTTCGCTTTGCCAGAGTCGTCTTCGGCGTTTGTGTTGGTCGTGTAGCAGGCGAGGACTTCTTGCCAAAAGGGGAAGCAGCGAGATGGGCCTGATAAGGATGTTTGTTAGCGTTTGATTGGCGGAAGAGAGTGGAGATGAGGTTTGGGGGTGCTGTTGGACTGTAGTGGAGAGCTTGGATGGAAACGGCGGAGATATGTGGCAGGCCTGGAAAATTATGGACGGTTAGCGCTTTGCGTAGATGCGCAGCGTTTCGTTGTTACATCCAGGAGTATGCATCGGGGGTAGGTGTTATACGGTCGTTTTCGTCGGCCTTTTGCAGTGTCGTTGTCGCAATCATCGTATGCCTGCTGGTACCCTATATCTGCCATGCTGCGGAACCTGAACCCCTCCCCTGCCCAGCCTCTTTAAATCCCCATGAAGCCTCAGAATGCCCGCAGTTTCCGCATTGTGTGTTCGTAGTCGTTCTCCGCATTTGTTCCGGGTTCACTCGTCATTGTCGTGCCATTGCGCTCGCCTCCAAGCTTCCGCCGATCTTGCAAGCTTCTCCAGAGTCGGGCAGTTCATTTGCTATACGTACCACCAGCAAGTCCGTATCCTGAAGCCATTGTCGCGGTGTAAATGTGGGGTTCTTGAGTCGCGACTTGCAGTTGCTCGCAGGTGAGGGTGAGCTTGTGTTACGTCAGCAGCGCACGACCCACCTTTTCAGATGGTACCTTCAGACGGAACGAAAGCACATCGATTATTTTTTTCACAGCTTACTTGGTTTCTATACAGTAATTGTATCCTGCTAGTGATATGAGTTTATCGGCCGAACACCGCGGTGGGAAGGCCATCAAGGCCATTCTTGTCGTTTACTTCGGTAGGCATCCTGCATGATTGACAGGTTGATACGGGCCTTTCGTTTGCCGCCCTTGTCTTCACACGGTGTGCGGGGCACAGCTACAGGCAACAATACTTGGCAGCATTCGTAGTGTCTGCTTTCCAGCTTGGATCCAAGGCAGCTGCCTGTTACTCCCTTTGTTGCAGTAAATAGACAAACCTATCTATGGTTCTATTCTCAGCCTTCCCTGAAGTCCAATGGAATCTAAGAAACATACACTTGGGCGATGCTCCGTTTGTTTTTCATCGCAACCGGATGACATTATTAGTAGAGATCTCACGTTCTCCAATTCTATCACTACTTCATCTAAACATCTTATAGTCGCGGCAAAGAAAGGATGTAGAACTTGCAATCTAGTCGTCGACGCGATCTCGGCCTATACTGATAACAAGTTCCGAGACTCTGCTCGTCTTGTTTCGATAAGTGAATTAAGGACGAGACAGTCGATTGAGATAAAGCTCAGTGAATACAGATACAAAGTGATACGTCTTATGAGTATGTATCTCAAAAGAAATGACGTGAATGCGCATTTGAACTCACGGCGTATGTAGATCACCAATTACATCATTTTGAATCGAAGGACGATGAGAGCAATGCCTGGAGCATCATTGGACCCCGACCACTATCACATAACACGTCTTCTGATGAAACATTGCGTCGAATTGCAGAATGGATTGCAGATTGCATAAGACATCATGGATGCTGCAAAAGGGAATCATCTGGTGTACTTCCAAAGAGAATCCTCGAGATAACGGCTGACCGCATCTATCTTCGAGAGCATCCTGCGGGGTTGGCAGTGTATGCATGTCTCAGTCATTGTTGGGGTTCAGAGGGCCCGGCGATCAAGCTCACAAACCATACTGTGGGGAGCCTGACTCGGGGGCATCCGATATTTGAACTACCAAAGACCTTCAGAGATGCGATGCAGGTGTGCCAGTACCTTGGTATACCCTATATTTGGATAGATGCGTTATGTAAGTATGGTTGCTTTCATGTATTAGGCGGCTAATCAGCTAAACTGTACAGGCATCTTGCAGGATAGTAAAGAGGACTGGGAAGAAGCAGCTGCGACGATGGCCAATATCTACGAGAATTCCTATGTTACAATTGCAGCTACGTTCGCTCGAAATAGCAATGAGGGCCTGTTCTCGAATCGTGATCCTGCGGCTCTTGCGAAGCGCCTAAAATTGCATCCTTATCTTCATGTCATGGAGGCACCAGTGCCCTTCCCCCACAACTTATCTGAGCAAAATCTGGACCTATGGCCACTACTTGCTCGAGCCTGGGTATATCAGGAGCGTATGTTCTCTCCTCGTACTATCCACTTTGGCAAGTACCAAGTGTACTGGAGATGTAACTATCACTTTGCATCAGAGGACGGTTGCGAAGATATGATATGGTCGAGAAATCAGGATATTCTTGGTAGCTTGGAAAATTGGAGTGAAAATTCCTCGTTCGATTGGCATAGGTCGGTCACCGAATATACCGGCCTTGAATTGACATACGAAACCGACCGTTTACCGGCCATTGCAGCCGTGGCTGAGCGAATATCAAGAACGCTGCGAGCAGATGATATCTACGTTGCTGGCTTATGGAAAGATAGCATCATCTCTGATATGCTTTGGTGTCCGATGATCCGTGGCCGTCGCACACCCCTCCATAAACGAGGAAAACCCTCTTGGTCTTGGGCCTCATATCCAAAAATGAAAATCACGTTCCTTGGAGATCCGGATGTCCCGTACATGGCAGAGTTTGTGGGTCTAGATTACACTGCTGTAGGATCAACGTACCTAGGAGAAGTCAAGGACGCTAGCGTTGTAGTGAACGCGCCCACACTGACCATCACGGACCCGGATGGACTATCTTCGATAGAATTGAAAGACCTTATGGAATACCCTGCTGAATACTTTCGGGACACCCTCCCACGAAAGTATGGGCAGAGGTACCCTATGTCATTCGAGCCCTTGCCTGCTGAGTGGGGAAACTGCCACCTGGGCGTGTTTTTACGCAACGACTACGATCCTACGACTGCCATTCCGCCCTACACAACAGGAACTGTTCTGAAGGTACAGCTTTTTCAGCGCTCCGAAGGTACTATATGGGCGCTAGTCCTGCGATCACTACCAGGGACTTGTAGACGATATGAGAGATTTGGGACAATAATGTTACGTTTCTCGCCACTTGGAGGAGAAGAAATTGCGTACGATTTGGTTCTGAAATTTCTACAATCCCTACCACTAGAACATTTAAAGATTATGTAACACGGCAATTGGATTATTACTAGAGAGAGTGTGTCAAATTCCGAGTACCTGAATAAGCAGACTTCGACTTCAACAAACCGCCAAGACAGAAAGGACAAGGGAATAGATAGAGATAGATCAAAAACTGTTTGAGTACACATGAAAAGTATTACCAGTTCATATGTTCCCTTACTAAATTGTAGACATAGACTTAGCGAGATGATTAGATATGATTATAGTTATTGTAAGCAGACTTGTCATTAAGCAAATTAAATAAACTTTAGACGCTAATTTAATTTATTATATAAAACTTAAGATTATATTTAAGTTATTTAGTTTAATAGTGTTTTAGGAGGCCGTTTATTTAAAAGTTTAATAGATTTAATACTATTTAAGTGCTAATCTAATTATATATTGTATATATTACTAAGCTTCGCTATCCTACTTATATATTTTATATATTATAGCTACTTTAGCGTTAGTTATATTACCTAAGTTATAATTAGATAGAGGCTTAAAGCTAGCGTTACGCTAGCTTTATATATACTATATTACTATAAGTAGTTATAACTTAATTTTACGTTACTTTAGCTTTAATAAATTACTAAGCTCGCTAAATAGCTACTTATACTTATAACTTAAGGCTAGTATTATTAATATATTAATTACTATACGCGCTAGGTTAAGATACTTTAAGCGTAGGCTTATTTAATAGCTAATAAGATTACTACTTTATTTAAACTACTCCTACGTTTAGCAGAGTTTAAACTATTACTAATACTTTAGCTTATCTATCTCTATTACCTTAATAATACTATAAAGCTTTATATTAATAAGCGTATTAATAGCGTTATTAATACTACTTAAAAGCTATACTAGTAGGTAACTTTAGCGCTATATTTATAGCTTATAGAATACCTAAAGTTATTTTAACTTAGCGTTATTTACCTTAAGCTAGCTTAGTTTATTACGCTAGCTATTCTTATAGTAGTTCTTATAGTATAAGTAGAGATAAGTAGTAGTAAAGTATATAGGTAATATTAAGCTTAGTATAATACGCGTTAAGCTTTACCTAAGCTATATATAGGTTAATAAGAAGGTAATCTTTTAGCGCGCTATTAGTATTATAGTTAATACTTTTATAGTTTTTAAGTAGCTACTTATATATAGTAAGTATAGCTTTAAAATAGGTATAACTTTATATATTACGCTAAAATAGCTAGCTTTATTATAAGCTTTAAGCTATTTTATTACCTCTTTTAGTAGCTCTAATACTAATATATACTAAATTATTACTACTTAATTATTAGCTATAAGCTTATTAGATCTTATCTAAGCTAATACTTTAGTAAGCTTATTATTATAGCTATATATATACGTATTAGCGCCTATTATTCTTTTAATATAGCTTTAAGCGTACTTATTAATAGCGTTATAGAGTTTTATAGTATATATAAAAGTATTATAAAAGCTATTCTAGCGTATAATAACTAGCTTTATTAGCTTAAGTATTTTCTACTTTTAGTTAGAAGCCTTAGCGTTAATATAGTACTAGTAATTAGTAAAAAGATTATATTATTATAGTATTTAGATATAGTTAATAATATTAATTAGTATACTAAGTAGACTTTACTACTACTATTCTTATAGGTAGGCTACCTCTATTTTATACTTATTCTAATTATTATTATACGCGTCTTTATTAAAGCTAAAAATAATTATTTATCTAACTAAGTTAAGTATATAAAGGCTATAGTAAAAGCGGTAATAGCTTACTATAAATTTAAAGTATTAAGCGAGTTTAGTAATAGTAGTATTATTAGCGTATATATTATTAAGTATAAAGTACTTAAGCTAGCTATATATTATACTAAAGATATTAATTATATTACTAATAACTTTAGCTATCCTCTTACCTATATAGGCGCTTATAAGCTAAAGTAGTATAATAAGTAAGTTCCTAATAGTACTATTAGTATTAGTAAAATAAGTAATAACTCTAAAGAAGCTATACTACTACTTTTATTATTTAGCTATTAAAGCTTATATAGATTTTACTAATAGCTAATAAAAGTATCTAAATAACCTATAGCTCTATATAGTAATATAGCCTTATTATAAAGCTAGCTATATTATTATAACTTATTTATAGCGCGTTAGCTACTTCTAAGTTAGTAAACTTTATTATTTACTTAAATATAGGCGTTTTAAACTTATAGAGAGAATAGTTATTATTAATAAGCTATATAATAGTAGCGTATAAAAGTGCTATATATTAAAGTTTCTAAGCTTATTAGTAACGCCTTAAAGTATATAATACTACCCTTAATTATTATCTAAGCGTTATTTAGCTTTATAGTAGTATAATTAAATTTAGTTTACTCTTATAATTATAGCTATAGCTAAGTAGCTTCTACGCGAAGTAGTTAATAGTATTACTAGTTAACTTTATAATCTCTAGATAAGCGTAAAAGATCTTATAATAATAGTAGTATTTATAAATAAAGAATATATAATAAAGCTTATAAAGAGAGGTAATATAGTAACTATACTAATATACCTAACTTTTATTATACTTTAATATATATAGTAGCTTTATAAAACGTAGTAAATACTTTTAATTAATACTATTAAAGTTATCTATAAACTTATTATTAAAGCTAGTATTATCTTTACTTTTAATAGCCTTACTTATAGCCTTTATAGTAGCCCTACTACTCTTAGCTAGTAGTATATAGTAGCTTCTAGTATAGCGTTATATAACTATAACTTAAATAGCGCGTTTTTAGTAGCTTAGCTTACTATAGTAGCTAGAGCTTTATATAGTAAGGTATAAATAGATAGCTTAGGCTATAAATTATTTATTAGAATAAGCTATAATATACTACTTTTAGCTATTTTAGCGCGCTTATAGGGGCTATAGGAGCTAAAAGTACTCTTAGTAGCGCGTTTTAGGTTATAAAGTAGTATTTTTAGCATATTAGGTAATAAGAAATACTAAAATATACTATAGAGATAGTAGTATAGCTATAAAAGATAGCTAATAGCGATATAAAAGATAAGAGATAGAATATAAGATAGTAGTTATTAATAGCTAGTAACGTTTATATAGTTATATAATAACTAAGCTAGATATAATATAGAAAACTATTATAAAATTACTACCTCTACTATCTTAAAAATATTATTAAAGTTAATTTTAAAGCACCTTAGGATATTATCTATAGAATAGCTCGCTATATAATATTAGTTAAATAGTTAAATAAACTAAATAAATTTTAATTATATATTTAATTTATTTATATATTTCTATAGGTAGTGTTTAGTTTGTTTAATTTGCTTATAGTTAAGCAAATTAAACAAACTATTTAAACGCGTTTGCTTAATGACAAGTCTGATTGTAAGATCCCCTGAAGTGAATGATAAGACACGCTGTGAAATCACTAAGCGTAATCCCCAAAAAATCACGCTTTTCGCCAAGAGTGAAACACCGTGAGTTGGTCGATAATTATGTGTAGATAATTTGTCTTTCACTGTCAATATATAGCAAACTGCAATCTATGCATACAGTGCTCTTCACCAGGACTGTTCCCTCCCACTACTTCTCGTCCACTTCTCACTTCCGCTATAATCCAAACAATCTATAATGGCTAAAATTTGCGCAACTTCTCAACCCGCCCTCGAAAAGCAGAAGTGTCCTGGTGGAATCGAGTACATCCACAATCTTGACCGTAGCAAGCGAATCAATCTTCGGCAGGGGCGATAAGGTGCAATTCATCGATCGTCAAGGCCAATTCCTCATGTCTGGAGAATGTCGGGTCGAAATGCCGGTCCGCCTTTTCAACGCTGTTTCTTCGAAGAACAATGTGATTATTGACAGCAAGGTTGTGATTCCCGAGGGCATCAACAAAATTGCTGTGACATATCTTGTCTCCTGGATCTTGCAGCTACCTGCAGCTGCCACTGTCTTCCAGCTACAGCATGTCCTCGTGAAGGATGTCAATGGTGAGCTCGTCCAGGATATCGTCAAGGATCTGCACCTTTGTTGCGCGGCAGACGCCTTGGGAATGATTTGTTCACCCAGACGCTGTTCAACAAGTTTTTCAACCGTGTCAACACCGATGTTCCTGAAGTTGCAGTTGTCAACGCAATCGCACATCTCAATAATCTAATCGGTAACAGGCTTTTGGATCACATGCCGAATACGATCGCGGCCAAGCTTCACGAGGGGACTTTTGTGGACAATGAAGACTTTAAGGTACACTACCTGTCCACCCATCCTCGTCTACCCGAGGCTGTCTATGAGATCATGGCAAAGCTCAAGTTTACTCAGAAGCAAACTAAAAATCAAGAGAAACGGCAGGCGAAACGTAGCCGTCAGGTTGCTGCGGCAAAGAAGGATGCTGACTTCAAGGTCGCTGCTGAGTCATACCGCCAAAAGGCCCACGAGGGCAAGAATAACTCCACACATCTCGAGGCTCTTTACGCTTGGAATGTGATTGGGAAGCGCATTGTTGCTAATTCCGGTGCGTAGGCGAGCTCGTTCCGATTTTCTAGTAGCAGAGCTTGATGGATCTTCCGCAGAGAGTTACCCAAGCACAATATTTTCTCTCTATTGATTTCCTACCATTATGAATGAATGATGGGGCAATGATAGTAATAAAAATTGGATTTGTCAATGCCCAAGTATCCATTCAACAATCCTATCTAATCTCGAAAATCGTAAGAAATAAGGAATGATTTAGGATATCCGCCTAGTAGTAGCGCGTCCCGCTCAGCGCCTGTGAACCTCTAGAGTTATTCGATTCACACTCTTTATTGAAGCATAGTGATTTTATAATTGGTCTGTGCCTCATTCGGATAGCAAGTGCTAAATGTCGTGATAGGTTCAAGGTGAGTGTTATTGTATGCACGATCTACTTCTCTCAGTACCTAGATACGCCCTCGCTAAGCACTCTCCAGGTTAAGTTAATTGGAAATGATTCTAACTATCACAATTCACTCATAGTTCTTAAAATTTTCACTTGTGAATTCCCCACTTCTGTATAACGATCGCCAAATTTGCACATGTCTACGGGTATATCGAACTACCTAGATATTCTATGGTTTCATCGACGACTGCCTAGGTAGATAGCGCCCGATAGCATTGTTTCAAACTATAGCCTATAATTGCAGGCTTTAGGAGCAAGTCGAGCCCAGGAGAAATGCCCGGTTGACGAATCAATCACCTAAAGAAAACCGGATTAAATTTCCAACTGCCCAGATGAGGATTACGTGACTTTCCTAAGCGCACAAGTACAGCTACTAGACCTTATGAGGGTTCGAGCGAAGAGCTGGTCGCAGTATTACTATGATGCGAGATTCTCTGTTTGGGTATCCTCATGTATCCAGTGAGCCCCAAAACCACCGCAGTCAAACGAATTCAAAGGACTACAACGACAAACCAACTTCAAGATCGTAAGGCCACCTTCCCTCTGTATCCTTATGTTGACTAGCTACCAAATTAGCTGATTAGTTCATGTATCGCTTCCAGCGCAAGGCTACAGGGGGTTACCTTCTGGTTGCCAAAGGTGAAGTGGATAAGTGAGTATAACCAAAAGCCATCTCATATCACTCCAGCCGCTGACCTCGCCAGCAATCAATCTCTTGGCTCGTATTCCCCTTTATTCATCAGACACCTGCCATTAACACAGGCCTTCTAGCGACCAATGCGCGGACATCCACTAGTATCACACAATTCTCGCTACGATCTATTTAGAGTGTGCAATGAATTGTTCGTTAATTCTGCGCCCGCCTGCTCGTCAAAATATTGTACTGTAACTGCTGCAGTTCTTGAAACGTGCGCAGCTATCAAATGACCAGTCACCCCTAGAAGTACCATCTGACACGATTGACAGAATACTCTGCGACGGTAAACAACACGGCCTGGCCGGTTCTCTAAACGTTAGACAAATTTGAAAACGCCCTGACTATACCCAGGTAACTCAGAAATACCGCTTGCAGTACGCTATGCACATCCCAGATTTTGAGATACCGGCCGAGCTGATCCACATGATTGCGCATGGGTTGGTCAATCACACGGGCATCAGCCAAGCATGGAAGCTCCGCAGCACCTGTTCAGCATTCCAAGATGCCATCGAGAGAGACGTACTGCATCGCCGACTGGACACGTTCCAAAAACAAGACCTTCGACTGATTGCTTACCTAATACCTCGCTATCTTGCCGAGCGCGCACGCCTTCCGAAGCTCACCGACGTTGGCCATTTACTATCACTCCAAATCCGGAAGCTGCATACTTATCTGTGTGAAACGCTAAAGATCAGAAGCTCTATAGACTAGGCTGCGTATTTTCTCAACCTATCCACAGGACTTAAACGGATTCAAGGTCATACTACCTAGTCAGTACTTGTTGCCAGCTCGCAGATCATGGCCGCTTTCCATCCTATCACGACGGCTGGATATGCGTTTCAGAGAATCCGTTGTCACTGCATAATAGAATCTACGCCGCCATGGCTGTTCAAGAATACGACCTTTCAACCCGACTCTTCCTCCAGCTCGAATAATACCATTTCAGAACCTCCAACAATCGACTCATCGTCGTGGGCATGCTAAAGGACGACAAGCTGCTCCAAATGGTCATTATTCACCTGAACTCTCATGCAAAGTCACAACCCAGCAACGTAGATCAAACTGAGGTTACGATTTTTGAGGTTTTGGGTAATGCAGTTTGGAGACTGGATGGGGAGCTAGCAGGAAAGCTTCTTGACGGTCTCCGATATTCTCCAGTACCAGACAACCGAGAGTATTACCATTGGCGTGAACATGTGATGGAATTGGGCGGCGTGGACCTGATTAGAGCGTTGCTATGCACGCGCCCAAATAATGTGCATATGAAATTTTTCAACGGAAGGCATTTGTCGAAGCTTGCAAGAGGCGCAAACTGCCTGTCGTAGGGGTTTTGAAGGGAAATGATCGCATGGATCATCTGTTCAACAAAGGATCCTGGAAGACTATGCTGCTAAATGCCGATATTCGCACTAAGAGAGTATAGATTGTGAAGTTAAGTCACCATATGATTGCAAGATCCAACGTTCATTTCCTGACACCCATGGAAAGGGCCATACTTGACGTAGGCGCAGACATCAATCCACCCTCGTATCGGGGCTATACATGCCACCCCGAACAAGTGTCAAAGTGTCCCCTGAAGATTGCTATCAGCCAGAGCCTAGAAATCACAAAGTATCCGCTTCGTCGAGGAGCTGTTGTAACAGTCAGCATCTCCAGGTGGGGCAAAAGAAAAAAACGAACACAAATACAACGAGCTGCGTCAAGCGAGAATGGCCCAGGATAACGTCGATGTACCTACGTTTGAGAAAATATCCCAGCTTAGCGTGGAAGAGCTGGCGAGGATGTGTGTCAGTGGCCAATGCAGTCAACGAATCGGCAATGCTGTCTTGCAAAACTTTCAATAGAAGATGAGGATCTAGTCACATAAGCACGGGAATACCGTAGTTGAGGTCAACGTCCCTAACAGCAGTGCAAAATACAATGATCCAATCGTATATGCGCAGCCCTATCTCTCGCAATTTCGGGTTATGTCGAACTCTAAGCCTCTACAGGCCCCATGTGTCCTCGCGAGGCCATGAAGTTCAAATTATTGGCTGGTAGGGTACTTCGCTGACCGCAAGCTTTGTAGAAGGATAGAGCATCTTGCCAAGATCGCCAGGTACCCACACCTCCTTTCTATTCCGCATCTCGAAGCTGCCTCGCCAGTTCCATCTGACGCTGTGGAGTTTGCACATTCTCCACTGTACAGCATTCTTCAGTTCATCCGGGTCATCGCTTGGCTCTGCCTGAACCATGTCGTTCAGGTGTAATACCTCAGACAGGAGCAAATGACCTATCAATCTGCGCCGATCAGGATAAAAACAAGGAATACGATATTTTGGTGCCTTGGGATGCTCGCGAAGGAGTTTCCTCAGCTTTTGCCGCTCATTGTAGACCAATGCCTCGGCCATTTCATCTTTCCCGTTCTTTTCGAATCGCCTGGTTGAACACCCATAGTCTTTGTGGGCCTCTCTGACTGGATCCCAATCTTCCCGGGTTCTGCTCTGTTCCTATTCCCTGGCTCTTTGCCCACTCATCATATGGGAGCATTCCGTCAGAGACTTCGTCGGTCAGAATGTCAGCCAGGGTTCTTCCTTGATGCTTTCCAAACGTTATCACCCATCTCGAGCCCGGAACCTCTGGTTTTCTGTGGAGGAAATGATGTTTTAGCGCAACGGAAGTCCTGGGAATCTTGTGTTGTTCTGTGCCATAGAAATAGTTGTTGATGCAGGTGATAGGCGCTTCGCCTAGACATCTTCCTTCGTAGTAGCGGTGATCAACGTCGATTCAGTATGTCTTGTTGGCCCAATCGATGAAGCCTTTGAGGAGAGCTGGGTTGTTCTGGACAAGATCATCATTATTGGCGAGCTCCACGAAGTAACTGTCATGTGAAATGTCTTCCAATGTGAACCCTTCCCACGGCCCAAAAATTGAGCACATAGAATTCCTCCTTGATTCTTTTATGCTCTGGTGCTGAGAAGCCTGGTTTTCGATATGTGAAATGGGCAGTGGAAGTTGCAAGATATGATGATGGCAATATCTCAGGGAGAGGGAAATAGAGTAATGAATACGAGACAGACGAAGATGGCAGATTGCAGAAATATGAGACAAAGGGTGAGTAGGGTTCCGCGCACGAACCAAAGCGAACAAAGCGACATTTCACGATCCCATCCCTCGCGATACCCTTCCATCCTCGCATCGTCTGTATCTTTCCGTACAGGGATTCATATCTGCAGCTCTACAGACTCCGGCTTCCCGCACTTACCTCTAGGTGCACATTTAGCAGCGATTTCTTCTTCCAATATTATTCCATGTGGTCTTTCTTGGATTCCGCTTCTGTTTGTTGGTACCGAGACCCCCACTGTGCGTCCGCATCCAGCAATGAAAGCACAACATATCCTGATGCTAATTTTCACGACAAAAACTGCATTCAACTACGCTTTGAAGCGTCGACGATCGCCAAAGCTCTGTCAGGCTGTGATGAACCCGACATCGGCTTTATTATTCGGGTGAAATCACGTGATCGCACAGATAGCTGCGTCACCGCAACTGCGACCTCTCGTTTCATGTCATAGATCAATCTCACAATTTTGTACCACATTTGAAGAGATTCTATTCATTAACAACATCATCTTAGATTCGCAAGGACCTAATAGCAACATATATCAAATGTAAACAAACACGAAACATGGACGACAGATGAAAACGAACAATGGCAACATGCAAATACAACTGCCGAACTACATCCTACTGTGGCATAAATCACGTGCTACTTGCTGCCGTTTCACGTTTCGATGGACAAGTGGCCACAAAATGTACGCTCAATTACTGAAGTGGGAGCACTTGGCCTTCATGCGCGCATCAGCCGCCGCAACCGCGTTGCCTACCTTTGGGATGCGATCCAGGGTCGCCTGAACGGAAAAAAGGAAGTGCTTCGGCCAAAGGCGATTGCGGCAAAGATAAGCCAGACGGGCGCCCAGCGCAATGGTCATCTTATCCCGACCGTCTAGTGAAATGTAGTCACGGAAGACTGACGAGGTGACACCCAAGGCCAGCTTGGGGACGATCGTGAGGACCTTAACGCCGTCTTTAGATATCACAGCAATTCTGCCAGTGGAAAGAAGCCACTTGCAAGCGGAAGGCGTGTACGCACGGATATCGTAGCCATCGCGGAGTGTGCGCATGGACTCGATGATATTGCGTACCTGGGCACCGTGTGGAAGAATGGCGCGGTGGCCGGTGACCCTTGAAGTTGGCGGCCTTAATGGAGGCAGAGATGGAATCGATAATTGAGTTTTGAGGATTTGGAAGACATGTTGAGTTGAATGTATGAGTGATGGGATACACTCGAGTGGATGACTAAAAAAAAGAGTATAAGTGATATGGTTTGAGAAGTGCAGCATTCTCGGCCTACAGTGCGATTTAAAAGTGCGTGTAGAATTCAGCTTCGCCAAACCCTTTTCTCAGACGCTTGTCAAGGTCTTTCACTAGAGATTCTGTTTGCAGCCATCGCACAGAGTGATAGAAAAAAAAACGATTCACTCCTGCTGTAGTCCTACAGCGGGAATGATTGCCATTTTATGCCGAAACTCTAATTTGAAGTTTGCTCTTAAACAAACTCGAAGCAAACCTGATTGGTCGACTTGTCTGATATAATAAGGTGTGTTCATGTTCGATTCTTCAAGTCATTCTGATACTCGGGCATCCGAACATCAAAGTATACTTGTATATCGAATTGCGTGCTTAAGCTTCATCAACCATGGTACAGTCAACCGGATTGAGACAGCGACCCACAAAACCACCGCTCATAAGCGAAAACAGTGAACGACTGTAACACCGTCACCTAACAGAATAAAATCTAGTATTCTCTATAGAATCAGTAACGATTTCATAATTACAATCTGCCAACCGCACCAGCACAACGCATGTCACGAATTCACTCTTGCAATAGTCAATCAGATTTGACCTTACATTGAGACCCTTCGCTTAAATTACACCTTCGCCTAACGGTCGCCCGACTTTCACTCACTCTCCCTTAGGCCATATAATCTATCCATGTGTTTCTACTCTCTCCATTCCGCAAGCTTGAATTGTCTCTACTTTCAACCGAAACAATTGTGTCAACTCCAATCTATCAGTCAAGACTACCAAACGATCTACAGGATGTCGAGCACAACTGATGACCCGCGAGCCTCCAACAAAAACCGCAAAAACAACCGCCGCTACCGCTCAAGTTCTCAAAAGAATAGCTACATAGCCACCCTCTCGCCCACCGCCCAGGTCCAGAAGGTCCTGGCCGATGTCAAGAATCTCAACGGCAGCTACCACCTGCGCAATTGGTCTGCCTCGGCTCGTAAGGAGCTTGCTCCATACATTAAAATCAAGCTCGAGCTCCTCCACAACGGCTCTTACGTTGGCTTCAGCGTCTCAAAGCTAGCCTTCATTGCCGCCTCCCCCGTGTTCGCCGAACACATGGCAGGAAGGCCCGATGCTGAGCTCCTCCGCTTCATCAGCCCTGAGGTGGACCTGTACGCCGCCAAGGCCATCGCCTGCTGGCTCCAGAAGATCTGCTCGGAGAAGGTTTATACTGACCTACCAATCCCCGAGGATGTTGAGAAGGGCCTGCAACTCCGGCGTACAGCTCGTACGCTGGGGATGTCGCAGTACGTAGCCGATGTTATCGAGTGCTACGTCTTGGGCTTGTGCGATCGAGTTCCGGATGTTAGTGAACTTACTTTGGTCTGTGAGTACACAAAGGACCAGTGCGTCGTGGATCCCATGTTGGAGGCGCTGGCGAATTGCATCGGGTACTTGATGAAGTACAACCAGGTTGATGCTAAGAAGGTGGGCCTATACGCGGAAGTGCTGAAGATGAAGGAGTGCCAGCGCTTGCTGGATGCGATTTCTGAGGAGAAGTTGGATAGGATCCACCAGTGTGGATGGCTGGCGGTATATCAGAAGCCATGGAATTAGGTTAGGGGATTGTATCCAGGCAAGAGGGATAGTGCGGTATGTTGTAGGAGATGGTGCGTTGGACGTGTTTGGTTTATATCCATATAATCCTCGGGATGTAGATTCCTCGGCAATACTTCATGCAACTGTGTGTTGTTCTTGGTTATCATGTACGCCTTTCTTGTAGACATTGATGAAATTAGCGATTCAATTCATGATTCTTTGCATTTCAATACGACCTATAGTATGCAACCAGAGTTACATAATCTGTTCTACGGGATATCAACCCCGATCAAGCGATAATAGGAGAAATTCAGAACAGTAAGTTACTGGCAGGCATTAACGCGAAGTCATCCGGTTTTGCCAAAGGTCAACTGTGGATTTCCGGCCATGTGCCTCAGTCACCAACAGTAAGCATCCCAATGCGACTGCATAGCTGAAAAACAAAGAATAGTCGCAATGTGTTCACAGTGATGAATGGAAGTTGGAAGATGCGATGCCTAGAAGTGGCGCCCCGGAAACGGCTAGCGCGTTGCGCCGCGTGTGGCTGTCGCGAAAATCGACATAACGTCATTGTTCAGGCATTCGCTTGGTGACAGCTGCCCACTTCCTGTTCAACAAACCTTACTCTCTTCAATCACGCGTCGAGGGGGTTGAAATTTCATTCACATCTGGAGAGTTTGCAATTGCTTCTAGACACACATCTTGGCCCCCAACAATCATCTCAGCTCCTACCACATAGAGGTTGCTCCATCCGAGCACCTTGCCCACTACCCATACGAATATGGCAACACGTCGCAAACCCGAAGCCAGCGGTAGCGACAATACGCAATTCTCCACAAGCACGACTAGCGACACAATGCGGCCGCCCACGTCCTCGGCACGTCGCTCGCCCTTCCTCCCCACGCGCCTCGAAGCGCAACTCATAGCCATCTACCCCATCACCCTCCTCCTTGGGAGCATATTCAGCACCCTCTCGCCTTCAACGCGTAGTGCCCCTTATTCAGCAAGCCTACAATCACACCCCATCGAATTCGCGCCCTCGTATTTTGCGCAAAAGAAGAACGTCTTCAATGTATACTTTGTCAAAGTAGGCTGGTTCTGGACAACACTTGCTTTTGCCTTTTTTATCACACTCCATCCTGGCTTTGGGCGGGGGGCGAGCGCGAGGCGGGTCAGGGCGGTGCTGAGGTATGGTGTTGTCACGACGTGGTGGTGCTTTTTGACACAGTGGTTTTTTGGCCCGCCGTTGATCGACCGCGGCTTTCGCTTTACGGGTGGTCAATGCGAGTTGTTGAGGAAGCCAGATGCGAGGGAAGACATGAGCAATACAAAAGAGTACATCACAGCGGCTACATGCAAGGCCGTGGGTGGGACATGGAAGGGTGGTCATGACATCTCTGGACACGTCTTTTTGCTCATACTAGGAAGCTCGCTTCTTTGGCTGGAGTTCCTGCCTGCATTGACACGCGTCGAGGGCTTGAGAGATGGTAGGTTGATCACGCTACCCGATGGCAAGGTCGCCAGTGTCGCTGTGGAGAAGGAGCTTGTCAAGGAAGAGGGCGAGGCCACTGCAAGAGGAGTCAAGTTCGCGCTCGGCGTTGCAGGTCTGATGTGGTGGATGCTACTCATGACTGCTGCTTACTTCCACACTTGGTTCGAGAAGTTTACGGGACTCTTGGTTGCCTTTGCGGGGTTGTGGACCGTCTATTTTCTTCCGAGAGGCGTCCCTCAATTGAGAGCATGGCTCGGCATGCCTGGCGTTTGAATGCTTGCCACAAGACATCTGACGATATTTGGATGACTCCGGCCCTAATCGATGCAAAAGAGAGCGGATCACATGGCACTGATCACAAAGTTGATGAGTTGAGTATATTGAGCGAAAAGCATCGTCAAGGTAGCTTTTTTTAATAGTATGTATCACCACTTCCAATATCCTGTTGCTTTCTTGCTCAACGCTCGCCAGACAATGTCACATTTCAAAGGGGCACTTGTTTGGACCGACGCTGATTAGCCCGTGGTACTATTACCCCCGTTGTTTGACCGAGACGTGGACATACGAGGTGGTGCGAAAGCGCTCTCCCCATTTTTGCATTTCAGGTTTGCAGCCCGTGCCCACAATAATGCCATGCTTCTTTTTCCAAGTACGTCAGCCCAGCGTTTGTTTTGCGTACTTTCCAACATGCCGTGAATGAAAGCGCAGACTAAATTTTCCCCGACTTTCATCCCGATGCAACAATATGGGAAAGGATCTCCCACCGCCTTCCTAATTTCCCGAGCCGCACCAGCACAATGGAGTACAGTAGTGCATCTATAGTTCAGTACTTGCATCGATCTGTAGCTAGTCTCGTGGTGTGAGCCGGGTAAATGCCGCTAGAATCTGTTTTGGTCACCAGAGTGTACCTCACTAAGCCCTGTAGCGTATTCTACCCGCCCAGTTCCGTGCAGTATTCCAATCACACCATTCTCCGCAAGTTTCCCGCTAACCCACAAGTGTAGATGAAGTACGTATTCGTTAACAATTCGTTGAACCCCGGAGTTTCCCCACTTCCCCTCACGATGCAACGTCCGAATTGCTGGAGTCGGGCATCGTAAGCTCGGTACGCGGATACCAGGGTAGGGATATATATTCTAGATGTCGTTGAAATTTTACACGATGTGATGCTTCTACTGAATTCACCTTTGCAATGGTTGGCATGAAGGCTGTTTACACGTTGAGCCTGCTGGCCGGCGTCGCTGTTGGACAGAATGGCAAGTGTGGATATTCGGTGCATTGGAGACTGACTAGCTAACTAAAGACAGCAATCAAGGCAGCTGGAACAAACTTCACGCTGACTGCCGATGGCATGTCTTACCTCTTCCACGTGGATACCGCGACTGGGGATCTCATCTCCGATCACTTTGGAGGCCCGACTACCGATTTCACACCACCCGCCAAAATCAATCCTTCTGGCTGGGTCGATAAATTGGGCAACACTCGTCGCGAGTTTCCTGACATTGGCCGTGGCGACTTCCGCTTGCCTGCAATTCATATTCAACACGCAGACGGCGATACCGTAACTGCCTTCCGCTACCAATCCCACGAAATTATCAATGGGAAGCCTGGTTTGCCCAAACTTCCTGCTACGTATGGAGAAGCTGGAGATGTTACCACTGTCATCGTGCATATGTACGACAACATATCCGATGTCTCGGCTGCCTTATCGTACTCCATTTTCCCACGATACAACGCTATTGCACGTAGCTTCAGCATCAGCAACAATGGAAGTAGCGATATCGTCATCGAAAGAGCGTCGAGCTTCAGTACCGATCTTCCCAACGTCGAGCTGGACATGATCGAGCCGTATGGTGATTGGTCGCGCGAGTTTCAGACTGTAAAGCGCAAGATCGACTATGGCGAGACCACTTTCCGCAGTACGGCAGGTTACGCTTCGCATATACACAACCCTTTCTTCACGCTTGTTTCGCCCACTACGACTGAATCGACTGGCGAGGCATGGGGCTTCAGCTTGGTGTGGACTGGCAGCTTTACCGCGACCGCCCAGCGTTTCGCTAATGGCTATGTACGCGTGCTTATGGGCCTCAACTCCCTGCATGCCAGCATCCGTGTAGCACCAGGAGCAACTTTCCAGTCGCCCGAAGCGGTGGGCGTCTACTCTTCCAATGGCATTGGTGGCATGTCTCGTTCATTCCACGACCTCTACCGAAACCATCTCTCCCGCTCCAAGTTCACATCCCAAACGCGACCCATCTTACTCAACTCATGGGAAGGCCTAGGATTCAAAATCAACGAAACAGCATTGGTTAACTTAGCCGGTGAGGCGGAGGAGATTGGCATCGAGCTGTTTGTCATGGACGATGGATGGTTCGGTGTCGAATACCCGCGTAACAACGATACCATGGGTCTCGGAGACTGGACGCCCAACCCAGCAAAATTCCCCTCTGGACTGCGCCCTTACGTCGAAAAAGTCAACAAGTTCAACGTACTGAACTCCACAACACCTTTGCAATTCGGTATCTGGGTAGAACCAGAAATGGTCAACCAGAACTCGACCTTGTACAAGGAGCATCCCGACTGGGTCTTGCATGCCGGAAAGCATGAGCGAACCGTCACGCGAACCCAACTGGTGTTGAACGTGGGACTGCCCGAAGTACAAGACTTCATCATCGACAGCGTCTCGCGCGTGCTTGACTCGGCCAACATCCAGTACGTAAAGTGGGACAACAACCGTGGTATACACGAGCTTGCTCGTCCATCAGACGACTACACCTACATCCTGGGTCTCTACCGCGTCATCGACACCCTCACCACAAAGTATCCTAACGTTCTCTTCGAAGGCTGTGCTTCAGGCGGGGGTCGCTTTGACCCAGGACTACTACACTATTGGAGTCAGCATTGGACCTCGGACAATACGGATGCTTCGAACCGCCTCACCATTCAAATGGGCACATCGCTCGTCTACCCACCCTCAGCGATGGGCTGCCACATCTCCGCCGTCCCCAACCACCTCACCAAACGCAGCATCAGCATTGAGTACCGCGGTCACGTAGCAATGATGTGCGGCTCCTTCGGTCTCGAGCTGAACCCCTCCGAGCTCTCGGCTGAAGAAACCGCGCTCCTTCCCTCCCTCATGGCAGAAGCCAAAGCCATAAACCCTATTGTTATTTCCGGCCACTTCTACCGCCTCGCGCACCCTGATGTGTCGAACTGGCCCGGCGTCCAGTTTGTCAGCGCCGATGGCACGCAGGCGGTCGTGTTTGCGTTCCAGCAGTTGTACATGGTGAAGCCGGCAGCACCGCCGCTGAAGCTACAGGGCTTGGATCCTAAGGCGCGGTATAGCAATGATTTGGATAATGGGACGTATAGTGGGGCTACGTATATGAATGGTGGGCTGAATATTCCGTGGCCGCAGGGTGATTATCAGAGTAAGATTATCTGGCTGAACAGAGTCACGGCAAATGGGTCGCAAGCGAGAGAAGCGCCTATTTGTTGATTAAAAGACGGTCGGTGTCGGCTGTAGCTTCACCAATTCGAACAATGAAGCGACAGTTTCCCTTGATGCATGTGAAGTAATATTTTTGTATGTATGGTTGCTCACATTTCAGCGATCGGGTTTACCCACTACCCTAACCTTCTGATCTCCTTATACTACCATCACCACCCATCTACATCCTCGGCGGCAACACCGTAGGCACCGGCGCCCTACTCGTCGTCCTAGGTAACTCCGGCACCGCAAGCGTCGGCACACAAGCACACGCACTACTAACTCTAGCCACGACCTCTTCCCCCGCACAAGCCTGTCTCGCAAAATCCGGCACCACACCCACATCCTCGACCAACCTCTGGGTAAACTCGCCGCAAAACTGCTGCGAAGCCTCCAACCTACCCTCCACCTTGGCCGTCCTCATCGCACTCAGACAAGCATCTGCCTCGCAGACACTCGGCTTCTTACACTCTTTGCTCGTCATCTTGACAACAAAGGACCCGCGCTCAATGGTATGCACGAAGATGAAACCAGATTTGAACTCTGCATAGCTGGACCATGAGCCTGTGAAGGCTACTGTACCTCCGCCTTCTTTCTCGTCGTCTTCGGGGTAGATGTCGAAGAAACCTGCTTCGCAGAGGCCTGCGCCGCTGGGATCATGTGTGATGGATGCGATGTCCAGCACGCTGAGGCCGTTACCGTAGTTGGATTGGTATAGGTAGTCTCCAACGATGTACTGGTTGTGGTCGATGGCCCTGCGAGTTCCCTCGTAGTTGCCGCTGTAGAACGGGTTTTCCAGGTCGCGGATGTCGAAGATGTGAGTGGTGGGTAGACCCTGTGTCATGGGGCCTACGCGGGCATCGCGCTCGTCGAATTCGTCGTCGAGGAAGATGTACTCTTGCCATGTTTCGTTGTTGACGACGCCTTGGTGCACGTATTCGGCGCCTGGGTAGCTGGTACGTGAGATTATGGTAGTTGTATTACCCGCTTTGTTGGTCACATCGTAGATGGTGAGCGTGTCTTCGTTGTAGCCATAGCAGATATCGCGGCCGTAGTATTTCTTGTCTGGTCCCCGGTACACGAGACATTGGGCGTCGTGCACGTAGCCGTCTGCGGAGGCGCAGCCAGGGGATGTGGGGTTAGCGGGATCGCTCATGTCGATGAAGATGAGACCGCCGCGGCAGGGCAGGTCGCCGCGCACACGGATGCTTTCGTTACCGCCGACGGAGCCGACAGCTACTGCGTAGTTGAGCTCGGGGTTGACGACGATGTTATGTGTTCGGCCTACGGGTAGGGCGTTCCACTCAGTACCCAGGCCCCAGTGTCCTGTAAGATCATCTTGAGTGAAGTTCTTTGGCTCACTCCCATCTAGATCAAGAAGTTTCTTCATGTCGAAGATCTGGACGCCGTGTTTGATGGCTTCACTCCCAATCACTACGTAGTCTCTCATGACGCGGATTTCGCGCCACCGCGAACCGATGGCGTCGTACGGAGGCAGACGTCCAAGATAGATGAGCTTGCCTTCGCTGCTGATTTCTGCAAAGGCAGTACCGTCAAATTGGCCAATAGCGACGAACTCCCTTCCATCTGAAGATGTCCAGCCCCAGGACGAAGAGCCCTGGCCCTTGGAGCTACCAAGAAGCGAGTGAGGAAGGAAGTGGTATAAATCGATCTACAACCATTAGCCATTACTCATATTACCTATCAATAAGAGACGGGAAACAAACGTTATGGCACTTGAACGTGTTGTTAAAATCCCCTGGAATCGCAGCCGCGAAACCGTTCTCGCAAGGTGTATACCCCAGTTCCGGATACCTCGAGCTATTCATTTCTCCCGCGGCGATTTCAGCATCCCATTGTGCCTAGAACCTGATTAGTATTCACTCTCAGTAGTTCTGTTAAAGAAAATGATTTCTTACCATCTTCATCCCCATAATCTTCGCATGCACAGTCCCATCCGCATACTCCTCCGCCGTCCCCAACGCAGCCGCATTACTCAACCCCAAGAGCGCAGACCCCAGGGCCACGAACTCATACAAGCGAACCATGGCTCCACAAAATACTCACTAAAACCAACGAGTAACAGGCACACCAAATAAGTATATTGAGAACCGGTGAATTCCAAACTACAGGAAACCCACTACATATATACGCCCCCAAAACCCACACCTTCCCATCTCTGTCTCCCGCTACCTCCAAAAATCTACCCGATCATCCGTCCATCGTGCTTTGGTCCTACGATGGCGCGATGCCATTGCAGCTCTTGAGTCCTCGCGGCACACATGTAGTCGGCAGGCAGACGAGGTCGTACAACCCGAGTTAAGAAGGTCGATAGATACGCCCGCTTAGTACCAAGATATGTTTTGCTTGGTATGCTACTATTGCGCTGAAGTACCTAGGTACCCACACTATTGTGAATGGCGAATGGTGGTTAGCACGCTTGGCCGGTGACGACAAGTGGGTAGATTGGACTTGGCGGGGTTAGGCGCCGAAGCTCGTGGGCTGGGCGTTAACTTGGCTTGGAAGGTGGGATGGGTATGTGGTTTACCCCGCTCCTCCGTCGGGAGGAGTGAGGAGGGTCTTTTTTTGGCGTTGTCTTGTACTAGACTTTGGACGTAGCTGGGCGGGCTATTTGAGCGTTGAGGTAATCTCTGGTGCTTCCCTCGCTTCGTGTTATCATGTTCATAAAATCTACAAGTGGGTAGACAAATGTACTGTGTCAATTTACTCAATAGTCTAAGACATTTGCTCGTAACTTCATCAGTTAAACGAGTGTAATCCGTCTCTTCGCTTCCCGTCTTTCTTATACCATCCCCGCGCAAGAACAGTCAATAAACATGCCATTGCAACACCGATCACTCATCCAAAGATCGTCTGCGAACGCAATCTTGTAATGATGACTTGGATTCTGAAAGAAAATTAAAAAGCAACGCTAAAATGCATTGGACAGGTCGCGATCGAAGTGAACTAGAGAGTTACAACTTCGAGCAGTGAGGCTCTGTCCTCACCCTGCGCAAACCGTTGGAAAAACGCTTAACTCATTCGGTGCCAGCCGGTTGACAATGGGGTATAATGCTTTTGGTAGACTCGCAAACGCCGTTGAAAACATATGTACCAAGGGGGAAAAAAATAATCAGCCGTTATTGTGAGGTGGTGTTGGTCATGGCCATCCGTAACAAGCCATGCTGGTATTGTCAACGTTCGATTTGCATGTGCATAGCCAAAATGCATTGACAGTGGCCTGAGGCGTCGGGAAGGTCCACGGTGCTCTTGATCAATCATCGCATACTACGTCGAAGCTGCAAGATATCGTATGATCGTATCTAAGTAGATACGTGGTTTAGCGCCAACCTTGTTGGCTAAAATGATGGTTACTGAGCGGTGGCCTACCATTGTTCATGTTCAAAGCAGGATCCATGAAAGATTGCGCCCAATCCTCATGGGTCATCAGCTCATCGAACTGCATGTTGTTCGGACCTGGCATCTGCATGCCTGGTTGAGGTGGATAGCCCCTGTATTGCTGTGCGCCTTGCATCAAATACATCGGCATTGGGCCGAAGAGCTGGGCCTCGTTGTCATTCATGTGACGACCCGGTCCACTGGGTATGCTGGTCGGAGCAAACAGGGCAGGGTGACCTTTCGGATCCATGCTACTTGACAGCTGTGGGGGATGGCTTCCAGTTGCCGGTGTACCAGTGGCGCGGTCAAAAGTCTGTGGATGCTTGTTTTCAAATGCAGTCATGGGCTGATTTGGATAGGCGAGTGGGTCCGCAGAGGGGAACATCATGGTTGAAATATCCGCGATCGGGACGTTGAGACCGGATGGATCAGCAAAGGTGCCGTTAAGGCCTGAAGGACCAAAAGTTGATGGCGGTTGAGAATCATGGATGGGATTCAAGCCAAAACTTGGGAGACTATCGTTTGAGGATGTTGGTGTGAGATCCGGCACACCGTCGAATAAATTCGGATTGGAAATGGAGTGTGAGGGATAAGAAGAGCCTAAACCAAGGCTGCTAAACTGGTTATGAGATGAAGAAAATGGCTGGGCCTGGCCAGCAGTTTTGACGTTAGGAATGGAATCCGGATAGGTACTCGCACGGCGAGGGCCTGCGGCTTCGTTCCCGAGTAATGTGGGGCGTGCGCCAAGGGACTGTGGTGAACTTCCCTGTCGGCGCTTCTTCGACGCGATGATCTCTCCACCATGCCTGATCGATTCCGGCAGACGCTCAAACATACCCTATAAAACCTGATTAGCATAGTCGCTCGTGCCTGGCCAGGGATATACGAACTTTCAGCGCGGTGCTGCACCTATCAGCTGCCAGGCTTCTTTTGGCAAAGTAAGCCAAGACTTCTTTTCCTTCCACAGCATCTCGAAGTAATTCGAAGCTGGTGGGACTCGTCGGGTTCTCCAATACAAAATATAGGATTGATACAATGGCGAAAAAGGTCGTGTACATGGAGAACCAATACGCCCCGGCCAGTAGTCCGCGCTTACGCATCTCCGTAGAAATGTGGATGATGTTTCGCGAGACGTTGACACAAGCGGACGCACATGCAAAAGCTCTCTGGTCTATCGTACTAGCGTTGCACGATTGCGAAACATAGTGCAGGAATGGTCGATAGAGCAAAAGCTGCGCATGACCGAATGCCATACGGAGAAGCTGTTGGACTCTGATATATGTTAATAGGCGTTGTCATTGACAGATGTAGACGGCTT
Source organism: Pyrenophora teres f. maculata (assembly GCA_014334815.1). Classification (NCBI taxonomy): domain Eukaryota; kingdom Fungi; phylum Ascomycota; class Dothideomycetes; order Pleosporales; family Pleosporaceae; genus Pyrenophora; species Pyrenophora teres. Next base: position 3,753,697 of record CP060570.1, read on the forward strand.
ACCTCTTGATAATTGGCGGAGCCTCCCCACCGGGCTTGAGCGCAACAGGCAACTCATCTAGCCAACGCGCCAGATCCTGTTCGATCTCTCGAATTTTCGAGTAACCCACGGTGTATGTGACTGAGCCTTTTGCGCTGGATTGTGTTCCTTTGATAGGATACACGTACTTGCAGGTCTTGTTCAGTACTTGCACAAGACGCGTATGGGCGTTGAAGGCCGCCATGACGGAAATGCTTCCCTCTGGCATTGGGAGAATCTCAGTCTCGGTAATGTACTCATCGTCGACCTCCACTGGCGATTCTTGGTCAATGTCCTCGTCTTCGAGAAATCGGGGTAATCCAAGCATGGCTCCAACGTAAGTATCCATTCTCCGGATGACCCAGAAGATGCGTTTGCGTGTTTCAGACTCTATGGGGTTGAATTTCACATTGAAAGAACGGTGCAATCCCATGCGTAGGGCCGAACGCAAAGCAACTCCCATGTACGCATAGCAAGTGCTAAGCTTGGCTGAGGACTGCAGGAACTGGATCATGAATATAATGGCTTGGAGCGAGGTTAGATCTCTGCAGTCGGTGATGTCCAAGAGTTGCCGGGAGGCCTTGAAATACTTGAGGCTATGACATGTCAGTCAGGTTCGAGTGGGCCTGTTATGGACTCATAACTTACCCTTCGTCGGTGAGCGCGTCATAAGTGGGCGTATCAACCCCGTCGTCGCTGTCCGAATAAATTTTGCCCAGAGCTAGTACTGCATACAGTAAAGGGAGGAAACTAGCATCGGCACTGGTGTAGTTCTCGGCTGGGACCTCGTAGATGCGGGCCGTCTGCTTGTAGAAAGTGGGGAGGTGGACAACGCGGAGCATTGCACTGTATTGGATGATTGCACTGTCACAGAGAATGCGCGCTTCTTCATGGCTGGGTAGAAGCACACTGGCTGAGCCCGCGTTGGATCCAGCAATTGATAAATTACTCGGAGAAGGCGCGTCATTGGACATGGTTCGGTGCCTGAGAGACGGGGAATCGTCTGATGGAATTTGGAACATATCATCAAACTGACGTAGTCCTCGCATGAAGCTCAAGCCTGAAGAGTGACCTTGATAATCCCAGTTGCCTTCTTCGTCGAGATCCAGCTGGCCGGTTGCTTTTACCATGGCCTCCAAATGCGAGTCGGACATGTCATCAGTCTGCGGAGGTACAGGATGCTGGGGCACACGTGAGTCTACGGGCATTGCGGGTGGGCGCGGAACGGCGTGCGGTAGATGGGGCAACAAGCCATTTTGCAGGTGGGTGTCGATGGCGGGATCGTTCAAATCCACGGTCGGCAACACAACGTGAAGCAGGGCTTTTGCACGCTTCAATTGGCTCTCCAAGGCCTCGATGTACTGAGGAGTGGCATTTCGTCGTCTGTTGGACGGCTGGTCATATGTGCTAAAACAAAAAGGTCAATTATGCAAGTGGCAAAGGGCTCATGCAAGCGAATTGGGCATATACCATTCTGCGTGACACGATTAGCATGCATGCAAACACACCTTGGAGTCAGGTGGGAAACTCACCATAACTGTAGACTGTACAGTGGGTACATGGCTGTTTGCCGTCACATTTGATCTTCTTCCGGCGGCACTCGTCGCAGGCCCGCGTCACTCGTCGTCTCTTTTGGGGCTGTGGCTTCGGCGCCTGGTCGTCATTGGGGTCTGAGTTTTCCTCGCCAAACTCAGACGTGTCCTCGGGCTGTACATCGTGGGGGCCCGAGCGGGCAGAATCTGCTGCGAGGCTCTCTGTTGTCGTGAGGGTTGGGGAAGTCATGGGTGTCGGATAGAGAGCATGTCCTGTGGCTGGGGGGGATTGCGGCGCCTAAGAGTAAACTGGTGGATGCTCATGACAGGGTTGTGAGGCGGCGGAGAGGCTTGTGGGTCAGCCTTTAGCTTCGGGTTAGCGCCCTCACTCGCATGGGCACTGGCACCGTCCCGCCCTTGGAGGCCGGCATCGAATCGTTCGTGCTCCGCCGAGTCGTCCGCTTTTCACCTTCACCCGCAGGCCAAGCTCGAGACTGGTCAGCGCTTCTCGGCGAGCCGAGTCTGCAACTGTAATCTGTATGCAATTCCCCAGCATACAGTACTCCTCCGAGCCTGTCCGCTATTCAGGCAACCAGCGCCTCGCCCTTGTTTCCCATGCCTACAGTACAATGGCAGACCGCCCTCTTTTCCCCCCTGCCCCCACCTGGGCATCTCACGACCAGCTTGGCTATTGGCAGCCTCCCAAAGCGTTTAGTACAATACAGCGGGAGCTGCACCACGATCCTTGCCAAGTCATCAAGCACAGCCATGCTACCATCGGTACCCTGTGGCGCCGTACAGCTGCTATCATGCTCAGGTTCATATGATGAGACACAGATGAGGGGTCTACTGGCACGGGGGACGCCACCGACGCCACCCAAGAAACAGTCTGCCGTGACTGCGGGCTGACGCCTTACAAAACCTCAGGCCCAGGTTGCATCCAAGCGAAGCGGAGCACGGAATAGGCTTGCATTGTTGCAGCTTTGCTCTTTCGCCATGCTTCCTCGTGTGCTCTAAAGCCTCTGCTTGCAGCCAAGATCATCATCATCCATGGACAATTCGCTTACAACCGAACGATCCACACTTGCATCAGTCCTTGATTGACAATTTTGCCATGTACATTATCATACCCCAGGCCTACCACTTTCACTCACCCTACATTCGGCGTGTCATCAAGGGCGAGCTTCCGAAACTTGTACCTCCACTTGCACCAGCCTTGCGCGACGTTTCGTAGCGCCGGATAAAGTCGCCATGGAGGGTGACGGCGGTGGCTGAACTGCGGCTGTTGCCCTTGTCTTGATATAGCTTACCGTATCCCGACCGCCCGAGCTCGCAATGCACCACGGCGCTCTGCCATGGCTTGGTGCTGGGTTTGGTAAGCCGAGGCCTTGTAAAGAACGTGGTAGAATTGGCTCGTTTACAGTGTCGAGTACAAAACCCAGCGTGCTGGGAACGTCGAAATCTTGAACTGGGCAGCCTCTTCCTGCCTGTACATACGGTACTCATCACAATCAGACCACTCCTGGCCATGCCCGAATACGGTCGGAACACGCTGTGGGGCCAACTCCCGCCTCAGTTTCCCTATGCACACAATCCACCAGCAAAGCGTATTGGATGCACGGAGCGAGAGCATCCTTCAGAACATTCACACGAGCAAAAACTCTGCTCAAGCAGTCCTGTCCCTGCAGCCATGGTTGCACCGCAGGTTCGGTAAATCGCAATGGACGGCTCACGGTTCGTCGATCGTTGTTTGGTACCCGTTTGCCCTGGGAATCTCACTCACCTCGTCTCGGAGGTACCGTTGCTGCAGATATGTCATACTGAGGTTGCTTGGCGTCGTCTACGCCTCCGTATGTGGACGCCAATACGCTGGTAATGGGAACTACCCTGGCTAGGTACGACTTTTAGTGCTGCTTGTCCCAAGCTAGCCGTGCCGATATCCGGCTGACTCAGCACCTTCGCTTAAGTTACCATGTCTCCTTGCCGTTCCGCACCTTGCCAGCACAGATGCCTTGGTCGATTCGACACCAATTCCTCCTTTTGCGCCACAAGGCTGACTTATTCTCTTAGCCACAGCACCAGCCACGCAACCGAGCATCAAGCCTACCGGTACAGTACATGCACTCCGTACATGCACTGCGTGCCGGCAGCTGGTGCCCAGGGCACGCATCTGTCTGCTCATCTTGGCTGGTCAAAACGTCATTTGCATAATGCCAAGCGTCAGCTGTCTCCAGATTGGCTTGTGAGATCGCAATTTGCTGTGGCGCATGACACAGCTTCTTGTAGCCAAGTCTGCAGGCTAAACACGTGGTTGGCATCCAACGCTTGGTACATATTGCGCCCAACTGTACGTAAAAGATGGACAACATGTTTGCCAGGAGACACAGTGCATGATCATGCCATTACCATAACCACCCAAATACACTGTGACGTGATGGGTTACCGAGTACCTTGCCTTCGCATCCAAGTTGACAGCTGTGACGTCGGGCGCAGATCTATGTGGTGACCCGATCGACGACGCCAACACCATGCACACTCCAGGATGCAGGCTTTCCAGGTGCCATGATCGAGAAGCATCGGGTGAAACGATCCGTGCATCGGTAATTTGGGAGTAAGCAACACCACGTGTGTTTGACAGCAACAGGCGTTGTGCAAAAAAATATTCATGGTATAAACAAGCATCGGCCTTGCATGAATTAGGCTTTTTGTGGACCAAAGTTTGGATTAACTTAAGATACCAGCGTATCCTGGATCCCTCACTGAAACCGTGTCCCTGGGCTGCGCCACTGCAGAGAGAATCCGGTGAGTGTCGAGGATCATCATCTCCACTAGCATCTTGGTGGGTAGTAGTGCTGTTGCGACGTCTAAAAGTAATCATTGCCCTTAAATCAGCCCAACCTCTCCGCAAGAAAAACGTCTCCGGATCAACACTTTCTTTTTTTTCTTTCTTTGGAGAATGCAGGGCCACTTTCAGGGCAATATTTCTTTGCTCTGCATCGTGTGTACTAGCGGCGGGGTCAGGAAGATCGTTGTTTTGCTGTTGGCGAAAAGCAATGGGTAGTCTTCAGCTGTATGTGGTCCATGATGAGATTGGGTTTAGTAGTAATGTTTGGGATGTTGAGAAACAAAAAGTTGAGACCCATTGAAGAGGACCCTGAAGGGTTGCAATCGACACCTGACAGCTGTGGTCGCCTCCAATTCACGAGCACATAGCAGCAATACTACGATAGATCTGATGAGTGTTGCGATGAGAAACGGCTTCTCGCCTCTATTAATGGCAGCGCAGCCGAAACTGATACCAGGAGCAGCTTCCAGGTGGTAGTCGTGGGGTAAGCGCGAAAATGAGCGATAACGTCAGCAAATACGACGCAGCCGGTCAACCCCACTGAAAAGAATGCCTACGCGCTCGGTACAAAGAGAAAGAAATGTGGATAAATTTGCCTTTGAAGAATTTGGAAAGTAACAACTTGTTTGCTTGGTAAGTAAGTGCTATATCAATAAAAAGAATAGGACAGAGCAAGGCAGAGTTACGGTCGTTTTCTGAGCACAAGCTGGTTGATGCTAGAGATGACAATGGCGCCATGGAGCAACGACAAGATACTGGTTTAAAAATATAGACCATCTCGCACTGTTATTAGATGAAGCAACGTGTGAGAGATGCCATCTAGATGATCATGGTCGCATCACTGTACAAATTTTCACCCTTGTATCAGCGGCTCCGGACACTTTGGAAATATGGACATGGGTTACAAGAGATGTTCGTATATCGCAGTGACTATGGTATGCACGCGCTAGCCAGGGCGGTGCTAGTGACGAGGTAGAAAAACCACGACGGAAGTGTTGTAGAATCCGAAGAACTGCGATAACGAGAACGAGGAAGAAATGAGCATGGGAGAAGCTGGGCAGCAAATGCAACCAACGAGACGCATATCCCCCAAAAAAGTCTCAAGGCCCTAAAGAGCTAGGAGCACCTCTACAACTCTACCACGTGTGAATCGATGCCTTTGCGTCGCGTGAGGAAGTAGATTCAGTGTGTATGTAAACGTGAGGGCTCATTTTCTTTATGATGGGGTGCGGGTAAGGCTCCTTGGCGGGATCCCAGATGTTCAGGGTCTCACTCAGTGCGGCGCTGCTGTTGAACATGTTCTGGTGCATGATCCTATCCGTTATTCACGGACCGATCACACGAGACAGTAGAGAGAGCGAGACTCGGTATAAGAGAGGCGAGGTGCAAGTTTTGGAGATGCGCACAAGACTGAAGATTGTTTGGTGGTGATGAGCAGCACGCTAAACGCACGGGCCATAGCACACACCACAAGTCGGCTAAGCGAATATTTCCAATGGTGGCATCGGATTCTCTCCAACGAGCTCTCCCTCACGACAACTAACCTCACAGCACACCGGAGTCGAGCAAAATGTCGACATTCGAACCCGTCATTGTATGTACGCACCGAATCAACAAAGCCCCAATTCGGCGTTGGCTGTCGCTTTCCGCCGCCATGGCAATCCGCGCTTTCGTCAACAACAGCAATGTCCCATGGAGCCTTTGGCTGACAGCGCACCTAGGTCATCGACGGCAAGGGCCACTTGCTCGGTCGCCTCGCCAGCACCGTCGCCAAGCAGCTCCTCAACGGCCAGAAGATCGTTGTCGTACGATGTGAGGCCCTCAACATCTCCGGCGAATTCTTCCGCGCGAAGTGTACGTACATTCATCGAACCGAGCAGGAGACGCGAGGAGCAGGCCACAATGATTGCATTGCAATGGGCGACAGACATGAAGAGGATGACGATGTGGTCGACCATGTGCATTGTGGCTGCTCTTCTGCGAAGCGCTCTCGGGAGACTCCAACCATCGAGACAACAACTGACAGGATCATACAGTGAAGTACTCAGCTTTCCTGCGCAAGCAGACCCGTTACAACCCCACTCGTGGTGGTACGTTTCCCATTCACACAAGACACGCGGGTCGCAGAACTCACGGTGTCCCTGTTCGGCGCATGAGCTAACTTGCCCGGTCAGGTCCCTTCCACTTCCGCGCCCCCTCCAAGATGTTCTGGCGAACTGTCCGTGGCATGATTCCTCACAAGACCGCCCGCGGTAAGGCCGCCATGGAGCGCTTGAAGACGTTCGAGGGTGTTCCCGCTCCCTACGACAAGAAGAAGCGCGTCGTTGTTCCCCAGGCCCTGAGGGTTCTGAGGCTCAAGCCCGGCCGCAAGTACTGCACTGTCGGTCGTCTCGGCCACGAGTTCGGCTGGAAGTACCAGGACGTCGTTGCCCGGTACGTCGAATCAACCGTCATCTGCAGCTTCACTTTTGCTAATTCATACACAGTCTCGAAGAGCGCAGGAAGGTCAAGGGTGCCGCCTACTACGAGCGCAAGAAGGCTATCCGACGGCAGATGGCCGAGGCCAAGAAGACGGCCACGGTGGACAGCAAGACCCAGGAAGAGCTTACCTCGCTCGGATACTAGATATCGGCAGTTGATGAACAGTGTCGGTTTCAGTGACGTGGTTCGGCGTGGATTGCATTGGGCTCATGGGATGTTTCTTTCCTCTACTATACTCCGACCTTTCGAAAGGGTGTCCAGGCTAAAAGAGCACATCAATACCAGGGTGCTTACGTGTTCATGGGTATCTTCGTGGTCGGTCTGCTGTGTCTTCAGGTACTCTTCCGGCTAGAAGCAATACGAAAGAAAAATGCCAGCTGATGTCAAGCATGGTGACGGCGTTGAGCGTTCAGTAATAGACTGGTGGTTACATTTTTCAATCCAATGCGTGCGTTGCACGAAGCGCCTGGCCATGACAATTGCAATTGAACTGTTTATCATGTTCTCGCGCAACTTGCCAGTCTGCGTGTACGTGCAAACCACGACGGTCGGGCTAATGGATAGCTGGCCGACAGAGGCGGAATTCAAAGGTGACCTCGGCTCTGACGTGGTGCCGCAACGCGACCCTTCCCCAGGTTTCCCCAATGCGTGACTTGGACTTTATTGCCGGCTCTCTCAACACGCCCCGCTTACACGGTTATGCCCGACACGTTGGTGGTGACAATAACGGTGTAAGCGATTTCCTTTTCGAACATGGCCCGGGTTATGAGCGTCTCCGCTTGTTCCCACTGGCCTTGACGCAGGTGTCCAAGTCTCGGACATCTCTCGCATTTCAAGCCGCAGCGGAGCGACTCCGCACTATGGCGTCGATAGTTTGAGCCCAGCTTGGACATGTGCGTAGATCAAGCAGATCGATCGCGTGTATATAAGACCTTGTCCAAACCTTACTTCAATTGAGCATCGCAATACAACATGGAGGGCGCCAAAGATCGTCTCAAGCAGCTTGCATCCCACTTCACCTCCGCGAACCCCGTGCCCGGCCCTGCCCCCATCCACCCCGGCGATAGCCACGAATACCAACACCAACACAATTTTCACACTCTAAGTCCGACATGGTTCCTCTGGCGCGCGGCGCAGATTGAACCTGACGCGACTGCCATCTACCACAAGACAGCAAACAACAAGATCCTGCGACGCTCATATGCTGAAGCTGCCGACCGCGCGCGAGGATTGGCATACTACTTAAGAAGGCATGGATACAAGCGTGTAGGCATATTGGCGACCAACACGCCGGCCTTCTTGGAAAGCATCTTTGCCATTGCCGCGGCAGGGGCTGTCAATGTAGCCATCAACTATCGGCTGAAGCACGATGACATTAGCTACATCTTCCAACACTCAGATGTCGACATGATTATTGCCGACGCAGAGTTCGTGCATCTATTGGACGATTACCGGAAAGAGCGACCGACTGTACCTATACTCGTTGATACGGATACAGATGCGACCGAAGGTGAGCTCTCGGGGCCATTCGACGACGCGGTGCTCGAGGGACTAAAGCACGATATCGAGCAAGGAGGCAAAGGCTGGGCAGGTCTCGAGTCGCAAGCAAAGAATGAAGAGGGTGTCATTGCACTCGCCTATACCAGCGGAACGACGGCACGGCCAAAGGGCGTCGAGTATACACACCGTGGTGTGTACCTCGCTGCACTGGGTAATGTCATTGAATCCGGCCTCAACTATCATACTGGGCGCGCAAAATACCTATGGACTCTTCCAATGTTCCATGCAACAGGCTGGACGTTTCCTTGGTCCGTGACTGCCGTTCGGGGCACCCATTACTGCCTTCGCAAGATAGATTACCCTGAGATCTGGCGCCTGCTCAAGGAAGAAGGCATCACCCACTTCAACGCCGCACCCACTGTCAACACGCTGTTGTGTGCTGCGAAGGAAGCTGAGCGCCTACCCCAACCAGTCAGAGTCACTGTAGCGGCAAGCCCTCCTTCAGCCTGGCTCTTTGAACAAATGTCAAATCTAAACTTACACCCTGTACACGTCTATGGTTTGACCGAAACATACGGACCCATAACCAAAGGCTACCATATGCCCGAATGGGATACACTTCCCATCAAGGAAAGGTATGACCGTATGGCGAGACAGGGGCATGGCTTCATCACTGGAAAAGCGACGCGCGTTATCAAGACAGAACAAGCGCCTGGCGTACTCATCAATGTAGAGAAGAATGGCCAGGAAATTGGCGAGATCATCTTCGAAGGCAACATCTGCGCAAAGGGGTATTACAAGGACGCCGAGGCAACGCGCAAATTATGGGAAGGGGGTTGGTTGCACACTGGAGATTTAGCAGTCTGGCATCCCGACGGGGCTATCAAAATCCTTGACAGAGCAAAGGATATCATCATCTCTGGTTTGTCATCCCCTTTTCTCGAACGCATCATAATTACCCCAATTTGCTAACCAAATCCCCCTTCTAGGCGGCGAAAATATATCCTCCGTCGCCCTCGAGGCAATGCTCAGCACGCACCCCTCCATTCTTGAAGTCGGCGTCTGCGCCGTCCCTGACTCGCACTGGGGTGAGCGACCAAAAGCTTTTGTTACCACAAAGGACGGCACAAATAGCGAGACGCTGGGCCAAGAGGTGATTCAGTGGGCAAAGGAAAATAGCGCTATTAGTCGGTTTATGGTGCCGAGGGAAGTTGTTGTTGTGAAGGAGTTGCCCAAGACGAGTACGGGTAAGATTCAGAAGAATTTGCTTAGGGAGTGGGCGAGGAAGGGGGTTGTAGAGTAGCAGTTGTGGGTGTCTGATTTATACATAAAAATTTGGCATGACTCACAGCGCTTGTGCTGTAACTTGTAGTGTCTTTGTCTTGTTCATGCAAATGGTGGTGTCGGAAAGAAACATGTTAAACAGACCAGATGGTAGTATATAATGATACATGTTCTGCTCTATCAATCTTGACGAAAACTCCAGCTCTATCCCTCTAAAATGCGTTGTATTCTCCTCCCACACCCATGACGTCTACGCACCTCAACCTCCACCCTACCTCTTCTTCTCCGCCTCTGCCGCCTTCTTGGCCGCAGCCTTCTTCGCCTTCTCCCTCCTTCCGACCGCAGCCTCGGCACCAATGCCACCAAACACCAGCCCCACACCAAGCCACTGCATACCAGTAATCTCGTGTCCAAACCACCACACACTCCACACCATGGTCAGCATCTTCCTCGTCACGGTAACCGTAACAAGCAACAGACTCGAAAAGTGCGCCAGCGTATGGAAGATGAAAACCTGACCGATGGCTCCACACGCCGAAAACATGAGAACATCCCAGCCCACTGTGGGATACTGTGTGATGAAGTTGAGGGCATCAGAAAGTTCCGAAGAGGCAGTACCCAAGTAAGCGCTCAGGGGCGTACTCGCCAACAGCGGCGTAACCAACAAATACCCCACCGTCAACGCCGTCGACATGATGTTCTGCGCACACATCATCTGCGGGCCGGTAAAACCCTTGAACGAGGTGAAGATGTGATCCTGGACCGTATTCGTGAGGCCATCAAACAGTAAATTCACAGCCAACAGCACCAGCCCAATGCTCTGCGACGCATCCGCACTAACACCTTTCTTGGCCGCCTTCTTGGCCGTCGACGGACTGTACAAGGTAAAGACGGCAACACCCAGCGTCACGAAGCCAATGACGGCGTATTTGTACAGCGGATACCGCTTCCGAAACAGAGAGATGTGCAGGAACATGACGGGGAGTAGTTTGCAGCTCTTTGCGAGGATAAAGGTTACGTAGTCGATGTGTTTTAGGCTGGCGTAGCCAAAGGGCGAGGCGAGCGACGACGTGAGGGCGATGCCGAGGAGGGGGGCAAGGATGGCGCGCGAGGGGAAGATGGGGAGGACCTTTCGCGTACCTGTGACGGCGTCTTTGCGGGCCGAGAGGAAGAGGTACATGAGGCCGGTTATGGCGGCAAAGGCGGATTGCACCGTGTTGAGGAAGATGGAGTAGGTGAAGCGTTGGTGCATGGGGCCGTGGGTCGTGGTTGTTAGACGCTCCTGGATCCAGGCCCAGGTCATGCTGTTGTCGGGGAGTTGTAGTCAGTAACTCGGTACTTTGTTCTTTCCAGCTTTATTGTTGCGCCGATGTGGGGGACTTACAAACTCCCGTATATACCTGCTACACATATGACTAGCTGGAATAGACCTGCTTCCTTCTGCTCTTGTGGGTTTCGCGCAAGTAGCTCCGCCTGCTCCTCCAACTTGTGCTCAATCGAGTGCATGGTGCCATCTTGCTGGTGGTGCGCATCTCCATTTGCGGTTCCATTGGTCTGGTTGACCTTTCGTCGGACGGGTTCGGCCATGTCGTGTGCACTTGCGTGCTGGTAACAAGTCGTCTAATTATCAGAGATGGAGTACACGTCGCGTCTTTTGGTCCCTTTATAGCAAATGACTAGTGCACGCGAAGAAGCCGTGAGCCAACAGTAACAGTGGCGCAGTAGTATAGACGGAAAGACGACGGAAGAAAAGGTAGGAAGCGAAAAGTGACACCTGTCTTATTAATCTCGATGTTTTACATTGACTTTTTTTTTCCTTGCGCAAAAGTCAACCGTGGCATCAAGTCGCGCCAGGCCCGGAGCTAAGACGGAGAACGCTAAATCGACCTGTGGGCACGAGCCGTCCAAGGTTCGAGGGCGCGGCCACTCCAGGGATCGGAATTCGGAAACGGGAATCGGAATCTAGCGCCGCGCACTACCCACCAAGGTCCCAGACTCTCGCTAATGGCGGGGAGCGCGCTCCTCTCCCTTGCTTCACTTTGCGGCAACATTGCACAAGCTTGGAGGGGGCTCTCGCCTGCATCCATGTACATTTGTTGCTTGTATTTGTATTATACTATATAGCTGTACTCTACCCGTGGTAGATTTGAAAGCTAATGCCACAAACACGCTTCGCTCCACCTGTCATAAAATCGTGAACAATGCTCCCAAATAGAGAGAAAAAGAAACGCCGGGATCTTGCAAGCCGAGGCGGGCGAATGCAATGTCACACCGCCGCCCACTCCCAGCCGCAGGCTATGCAAAACACAAACACCCCCCCCATCAGGCCTCACCCCTCACAATCTTCGCAACTGCGCTTTTGACCAGTACCCACATGGGCCCCGCATTGACTTCCTTACCGTTCAGATCCTCCATCCCGCACTTCCTCTTCCAAGCCTCTCTCCACCCTCTCTCCGTGTCTTTTTGCTTCAACCGCATCAGCTGACCAGACCTCTTGCCTTGCCTCCTATATCCCGCCATGAAGGCATCCCACTCTCTCCTTTCCTGCACAAAAATGACGACGCCGTTGCCTGCGTCGATTGGCTGGCTGCCTCCCGACAGGATCCGCGCCTCCCACGCGCTGCCGAGAGACTGGAACGTGAATGTCGACGTATCCAACACGTAGTACCTTTTGCGCTTGCCAAACTTTGATGCGGCGCTGGATGACGGTGTGATCCAGTGCGTGGCGCGTGAGTAGATGCCGTCTGCTAATGCTTCGTGGAGGAGCTCCGAGGCTATGTATCGTCGGCACTGGAGCAGCAGCTTGTTGCGTAGCAACGTGATGTTGATGTCTGGATGTGCTGTAGGAACCTGTGGCGAGTGGGAGAGCAAGGCCTTGTTTTGCGTGCGTGTCGATCGAGCGGGGGGCTTGGATATCCGTCCAGACGCTCGTATGACTGTGATGGGGTTGGTGAATTGGTGGGGTGCTATTGTCTGCGTCTGAATAGGCGCCATGGTTGTCAAGTGTTGTGAAGCCGTGGATGCTATGTGGTCGTGTGGTAGTAAAGGTGTAGTAGGGCTGAGGGGTTTTGGAGTCACACAAGTTTGGAGAGGACGGAAATGGAGAAGAGAGGGAATGTGCGGTCAAGAAACATCTTTAACCACCATGCGTCCCTTCCTAGAACAGCATAGCTCATGAAAAGACAGCTGCCATCCCAGCCTCGGAAATCAGTCGGGCGTCAAATCTGTCGTGCCTAGTGTACCAATCCTAGTCGTCTTGGGCGATCCTGGCAAGCTTAGCGACCTGTCCGCTGGCTGCCGCCGAACCTCTCCGTGTGCTTGCGGTGCGTGGGGTGTCCTCGTCTACACCTCAACTTCCGCCGCGGCCGACGGTAACAACATCATCATCCTTTCCAGCCATATTCGACAATGTATGCCGCGCAGCTGAAGCCATCAACATGAAGACTCTGGAGTGGCCTGTGGAGATCACCTTGTGGGTCCGAGCGTAGCCCCATGACGTACATCAAGTAGTCGCCTAGTCAGAACGAAGGGTCCGACCACTCGCACAGCCTCGCCTGTACGTGCTTTCATTTCCCCCCTTATGCACAAAATCTTCTTGTTCCTACTTCAAACCTACCGACAATTCAATTCACAACAAGCACAACATTCAACACTTTGATAATACATGTTGATTCATTGTATCGGGCGAGTTGGTGGGAGTGTGATGGTAGGGTCTATGGGAAGCTAGTTTCGGGTAGAGCATGAGGGAGTGATTAGAGAGGGTACATCGAGCCGTGGTAGTAGGAGAGCGTATGAGATGATGAGAAGAATCTCGCTTCTTTCCCACTTCTTCTTCGCCCAGAAAACCCAAAAAATGGATGCTAGAGCTGCTACCGACGAGCAGATATGCTATCCGGATATCAAAGGCCATAACGTCATGATATTCGTGAGCCGCTCAGCGTGCACTCAGATCTCGACTTCTCTCTCGACACTAGAAAGAAAAGTAAATAATGCCCCCAAAACAGTCCGTGGTATCCATCAGTTAGTTAACAGCAAGTAAGAAATTAAAGCAAATCCATGCTTTTGTTATCGTTTTCCGTGGGCTTCCAGCTCCAGACGCGTAAAGACATGCGGGTTGAGGACGGAGAGAGCCAGCGATACATATCAGAGCCGCATGGGCTCTGCGTCGTTTCGCCAACTCCAGATAAGACGGTACAATTGCCACAATGAAGGCATGGCGGTAGTACCACCATTAGCCATCACCCGCGCCGATGCCGGAAGACAGATCTGCCGGCTAAGCGGCCTATTCCTGTGCCTGACTACGTCGCATCTTCTCAGCCTCGAGATTCTCGTACAAGAGGTAGAGGGCCTTCTCATTAGCACTGGCGCTACCAGTGATGGTGAACATGCGCTCGCCCGTGTCGTCATGCGGAGCTTTCGCGATGGAAATGCGAGCGTTGGACGTCTTCCGGATTTCGCTGATCTTGGTACCACCGCGTCCTATGATACAACCGACCATGTCGGATGGGATGCTTATGTTCTGCGTCTGCATCTCTTCGCCGTCTTCGGTATGCGTTGGGGGCGGGGGCCTGCTGGCGGCATCGGAGCCGGATCGTCGAGAGAAAGCAGGCGGCGAATCGCTGAAATCAGCACCGTGACCGGTGCGGTTGTACGAGCGTCCGCCCATACCACCACCGCCACCACTACCACCACCACTAGGCGCACCACCCCCGTTGGAAAGCGGACCAGGGCCAGCACCGGGTTGGACCCTAACGACGGGGTTGTAGAGGACAGTGCCATAGCCGCGCTCGTGGTCGTCGATAAGGCACTTGCCAATCTCCCAGACAGCCTTCTCGATGCCGGCCGGAGATCCCTGGACTTCGACGATACGCTCAGTAGACTGGGGCAGCATTTCCTTTTGTGCGACCATGCGTACACCGGATGCATCTTGAATCTGCTTGATCTTCAGGCCCTGGCGACCAATGATGGTGCCCATCTGGTTGTGCGAGATGAGGAGACGGATAGCTGCAGAGGTTAGCTTTGAGCAATCTAGTGTAGGACGGCTACGTACGATGGGTGCCGTCGGTGCGAATGACGCCGCCCATGCCCATGGCAGGTGCGCCCTCGAGTAAGCCTTTAGCGGCCAAGCCGTATGCCTTTGAGATACCAGAGAGACTGCCGGTGACGGAGAGGACGCGGTCGTGAACGCCTTGAACGACCTTGCTGACACCGGCGCGTACGCCAGTCTCGTCGCGTAGGTCGGCGACGTTCTTGCCCGCCTTGCCAATGATGACTCCGGCCTCCTTGGACGAGACAATGGCGCGCAGGGTGAGCTGCGACTCAGCGTACTCTTCCTCGGTGCGCGGGGCTACCTCGCTCTCACCGTCCATGTTGAGGCGGTCAAGCTGGTCGGCAACGCGGCTGGCGTCCTGGCCGGGGCCGGGTTGAGGCTCTTCAGTGGACATGTTGGAGGGATGGGCTAGAAAGTGCTGCACGTCGTTAGTGACGTAGTTATGCGACGCGCGCAATGTCGCAGTGCTTACAAGAGGAAGGGGTGAGGTGAAGACGGAGCGTGGGGGTAGGTGAGGTGGGGTGAGGGGTGTGAAGAACACGTGTTGAGCGTCTCCAGACTATGGGGGCCGACCGTTAGTGGTTTGTACTGAGGTTTGTCTATGAAGTTTGAATGCAGATTACTACTCACAGGCGATGACGGAAGTAGCGGAGAAGAGCGAGAGAGAGCGAGAGAGAGAGAGCCGGTGTGGGAGGCTACCGACAGGTAAGAGGGGAGCAAGGGTAGAGGAGCGGAGGGGAGAGAATTGGGGACGCGTGGGAGGGAGGAAGTGTGGTGGCAGAGAGCCAGATGCAAGAGGGTGCAGATAGTGGAGGTAAGGTGACGGAGAGACCAGGCCCTGGGTCTGAGCAATATTTGGGCGGCCGGCTGTAGCTTCCTCTTAGCGAGGTAGACGAGCCTTGCCGGATTGACAAAGACTGCGGGTGCTGGCAGCAGCTACGGAAGATTTGATGCAGTAGACGCTATCCTTGTGCAGCAGGTAGCACCGTCGCCCTGGAAGTGGAAGCAATTGCTGTGCCTTGCCTGCAGGCCTGTGAATGCAATCGACCTGTTTGCCAGACGTCGCGCGCCCCATCCGCAGACACACACAATGGACCCCGCGTGCACGAGCCCCATCAACGCCAGCGTCTCCACGAAGATGCAGCTAAAGTCGCAGTATTGGCCCGCAATGCTTGAATTTTCTGCATCTTGCGCCCTCGGAAATGGCTGATTGGCTAGTGTGTACGGAATTTCAGCCAGCCGTGGCGTCCTACCTACTTACAGTACTGTAGGTACTGCCCAACGCCACTCGCGGCTTCCACACTTACCACGTCTTGTTTGCTTGCCCAGGTGCCTTTTACTTCTGCGCCTCAAAGATGACCTTGTGCACCTGCATCTTGTTGAATATGTCGTAGCCCTCCACCGCTTCACTCAGTGGCATCATCTTGTCGGCCATGAATCTGCCATAAACATCAGCCTCCGGTAGTTACCAAAACACGTCCACTTGGTTCTGAATAGACTTACCCAAGCTTGTCCTGGTGCTTCTTCAGGCTCTGCAGTGCCTCCTCAAACACGCTCCTCACAGGACAGCGGCCCATCTGTATCCTCAAGTTCTTGTTATACGCATCGTTGCCAGTCCAGGGAATTTCGCCGTTGTGCACACCGACGGAGCTGATGATACCCCATGGCCGAATCAACTCATAGCCCATGCGTAGCGCGGGAGAGAGGCCCACGACTTCAATGACAACATCTGCACCACGTCCGTCTGTGAGTTCCTTGACGCGTTTGTCCAGTCCCTCGCGGTCAGACTGGAAGTTCCACGGTTCTGCTCCTAGTGATCTGGCGAGTTCCAGTCGCGAGGACACAGAGTCTACTGCGAGCACGTGTTTGGGTTTGTAGTCCATGATGTTGCAGAGTGCGCATAGAGCGACAGGACCGCATCCGATGAGTACAACAACACTGTCTTGAATCTCTTCGGGTGTCGAGTATTGGAAACCATTCTTCGCCGCAAAGAAGCCTGTGGGGAAGATATCGGCCATCAATACAAGCACCTCGTCCTTGATACCTGGGGGCGCTTTGACAGCCGTCGAGTCTGCGAGGGGAACTCGTACGTACTCCGCCTGGGCGCCATCAAGGCCAGTAGACCCAAAAAGCTGGGATTTGACGCATCGTGATGAATAGCCGTGTTTGCAATAGAAGCATTCACCGCAACTGGTTGTAAATGGACTAACGACGTAATCACCAGCTTTGAAGTTCTTCACAGACGAGCCGACCTCGTGGACGTGTCCTGTAAACTCATGTCCCATGACGAATTCAGTGCCAGATGGCTGGTGGCCGCGGAAGACGTGCAGTTCGCTAGGAGAATATTGTCAGGTTCGTTTTCTACACCGTGATTGCCACGTACCTTCCGCACAAGGCTGTCTGCAAGATATTAGTAGATGACGATGCTGATGTACCGGGCGATTTACCTTGTCCACTTTGACGATGATGTCTCCTGCATCTTTGATTGCTGGTATAGGCCTATCTTCGATAACAACCTTCCCTGGTCCCTTGAACACTACTGCTTTCATGTTACTTTGGTATTGAAGCTGGCTTGAGATGGGCGACCAGTCGAGTTAATGTATGAAAATGTGGGGATGACAGCAGGAGACGAGTTCAATTTGACTATACGCCCAGAGATGGATGCTACATGCAGCACAACAGACCCTAGGTCCTACATATAGCACGCGAGCTCTGACGACATGAGAGCGATGCAAAAGTCTCCTCGGTCATCGAATCTTGATCTACCCCGCCGAGGCATGTTGGCTGCGGGGTAGTCAACGGCACCAGCGAAGGGGGCACCTGGCCTGCGCGATTGTTTGACCCAAAGACTTGCCTAGAAGTACCCAGATAGCTGTCGAAACCTGCACTACAGGCCACTACTTAAGTCAAGCGTGCTGACTGAGCGACGTTGTGAGGCCCTATATGAGTATATGGACGCACGCCGCGTTTCGCTAGAGGTGGATATTCCCCGGGAAGCGCGATAACAAGTCTCCGCCTATTTCCGCGCGGATACCGATACTGCTGTGGCGGGCTGAACTGGTGTGAGTAGAGCCTGATTAGATACGTGAAACACGGAATCGAAAGGCTGCGACGACATCAAAGCCAACTTATCAAAGACCATATAATCTATTTGACCAACCTGACGACAGTTTAGTAATATCATAAGACATAAAACGCCTCCCATTTGATTCAACCCTTCCGTATCCAAACCGAAACTCCCTTCAAATGCCCATGGAAGTGACGCCGATGCTGCGTGGTACAGTTCCCTCTTCAGGTGACGGTGCAGAGAAGTTCCTCCTCCAAGATGAACTTGCCCTCCTTGTACTTCTCGCTGGCCTCGTATGCCTTGTCATACTTCCAGCCGACCGTCTCCTTGCACTGGCGACAGTGTATGTCACGTACTATGTGGCGACCAGTGGTCATGTTGCGCTCGTTTGGGTCCGACTCGGTGATGTTGACGACACTGTCGAACAGATAGGCTTTGCCGTGCTGGCCACGGAAGTTCTCGGGCATGTTAGCGCTGTGCGCTCGAGTAGAAGGAGATCAAGGCGCACTCACCCTGCTGAGGATGTCATCGTGGTTGGACAGGTGCGTCTTGCAGTTCTTGCAGCCATAGATGCGCGACGAGTTTAGATAGATGTTGTACGTGAGACCCATGGTGATGTGCAGGCGATCAGAGTTCTTGATGGAGCGTTGTTGGGGGTTGGGCTGAAGTTCACGATAGTCTGAAGTGGCCACTGGCTGCTGGTCGCCGCCTGTCATACGTGCTGCTGGCCGGGGTGGTGGAGCGATGGAGCTGGCACGGGATTTGGCTGTGAAGCGTTTGGAAGGCCCGAGTCCGTGGCACCCGCTGTAGCGCCAAAGCGCGAGTACGATGGTGGATTGTGGAGTACGAAGCTATGAACCAGAGTTGGACCTGGAGGTGACGCTATGCCGGTATCTGGTGGCACGTGCGTGGAAAGCGGGATGACGACGATGGGAGGGGCTGGTGCGATGGGCTTGCATGCAACTACTTGAAGTTTGACTTTGACTTGAAATGCTACAGATGGATATATGGCGTGAGGTGTAATTTGGGAGGCTGGAAAGAGAGAGAGTTGCTTGGGATATGCGGCGGAGAAGAGGGGGAACCGGGCAAGGCACCGACGCTGGTTGTGGTTGGGATGGGGAAAGTCAGCAATGCGAATGCAATGCTGCACACTGTCAGACAGCTGGATGCAAGATGCAAGTGAGGTACCGCTAGTGTGCTTCTGAAACAACTTGCAGAAAGTAGTTGTCGTAAAGTTCTCGCAGAGGGCGCAAGATGGCTCATGGGCTGAAGAGCAGACGGAGCGGTGTTGGCTATGGGGGCTGCTGATTGGCTGCAGACGCGTCAAGTTACTCTATTGGGAAATGCCAGGTCTCAAACTATCAAAGACGAGTCATAGCAGAGGCAGCAAAGCAGTCACTTTTCGCTGTACATGTATGCGACTAGCACACACACACACACACACACAAACACACAAACACACACGCGCGCGCGCGTTTGTCGTGGGCACGATAAGTAAACGCATGACTCTCTAATGTCCCCTATTGAAAGAATCAGGCTCGGCATATACCGGTAGGTAGCCTCTCAGTACTAGTGCTGTATGTACTACCTTGCTTGCAACACACTCTACAGTACCGGTACAGCACGTGTTGGCTCGGGCAAGTTTTGGTCCTACTCAAGAGAGCGTGGCGTCGGCGCGTGCCGTTGGGTGCTACCACGACAAAGAGCGCGGCACTTGCTTTGTTGTTTCAAAATGTTTCTTTTTGCGCCCGAAAGGAGCAGCTCGACGCTGTCTCCATGGACGACGAAGCCAATTGTCCCCAGACTCGCCTAGCCTGCAATCGGCGTCGGAAATGAGCGAGGCTGGGCTGCCAACGCCTATCCTCGCCGCCATAGGAAAAGATTCGCCCGACGCATACCGTCGAAGCCTGTGTAGTGTCAAGCAGTGGTGCCAGCTGAGTATTATACATTATACCTAGGCCAGTGCGAAAGATGCAAGCGGCTTATTTGCGCCTACCAGGGCGTGATGCAGGGCTTGATTGGCGTTTGCAGGACTGCCCCAGCCTTCGCAATGCACGTTCCGCTGCGCTCTACTAGCGGGATTATCCTCGTCGGTATAGAACATTCTGGCAACGTCTTTAGGACCAAAATCCCAGCTCATTTTTATCGACCCTGGAATCACCCAGCAGCCCACACTAAATTTCTAGTGACACACACCATTAGGCATGGTTCTTCCCTCCCTCTTTGCCAAATCCTCAAAGAAGTCGTCCAAGACCCGCGAGATACCCAACCTTGCCCCCCGGCCTGCACCGCATAGCAGCTCCAGCACCCCTCCACCTTCGCCCGACAAGCAGTCGTCACACACGCGGGTGAAAGATCGGGAACGCTCCACCCGCCGTTCGAGCTCGTACTCGTCCAAGCGCTCGTCAAAGTACGACCGTGACTCCCACCCGCTCAACCTCCCGCCCGAAGAGCGTCAGCGCCTGTCTTCGCAAATGTCGGCCATGGAGCAGCAGCCCACGCCCCAGCCAATGGACCTCGACCGGGACGGCTCGTCGCCGCCGCCCGCCTCATCCAGCCCCGTCACAGAAGCCCCTCCCAAGACCAACGGCGGGCCAGCGCCTCCCCCACACCGGTATACAAAAAGCCCACCCCCGCCCACAGCAAATTACGCCGCTACCCCCGAGGCTGCCACGCCACCTGCAGAGCCCCCGACCATCGACGCGGAAGAGTACAAGGCCGCAGGCAACAAGTTCTTCAAGATCAAGGACTACCCCCGCGCCATTGAAGAATACTCCAAAGGTGCGTTGTGACCACCGGGTAACTCCTGTCGTGCTCCAGGCTAATTTGTCTCTTTTTGATACAGCCATCGAGGCAGACCCCAAAAATGCCACATACTACTCGAACCGGGCTGCGGCCTACATCTCAGCAAACCGCTTCGTGGAGGCCATGGAGGACTGCAAGATGGCAGACGAGCTTGACCCCAACAATATGAAGATTCTCCTGCGGCTAGGCAGAGTATACACAAGTCTGGGACGGCCAGATGAGGCCGTCGACGTATATAACTCAATCCACGCTACAGCAAAGGATAAGCAACCCGCTTTGACCATGCAGAAGCACCTGCGCACCGCCGAAGAGACTTCGCGAAACGAAGGGTCGGGCTCCATGGTCATATACGCCCTCAACGAGGCAGAGAAGGGTCTTGGCATGGGCGTTGACAAGCCACGGAAATGGCAGCTCATGCGGGGAGAGGCACACCTGCGCATGGGCAATGCCAACGCACTTGGTGAGGCGCAGAATGTGGCCATGTCGCTTCTGCGATACAACAACCAGGATCCAGATGCCCTGGTACTACGTGGTCGCATTCTATACGCCCAGGGCGAAAACGACAAGGCCGTGCAGCATTTCAGACAGGCGCTGAACTGCGACCCCGACTTCAAAACTGCCGTGAAGTACCTGAGAATGGTGCAAAAGCTGGACCGCTTGAAGTCAGAGGGTAACGCTGCCTTCAAGGCTGGCAGGTACCAGGAAGCCATCGACACCTACTCACAAGCCCTTGCAGTAGACCCCTCCAACAAGAGCACCAATTCAAAGATACTGCAGAACAGAGCACTATGCCACAGCCGACAAAGGAGCTGGAAGCATGCCATCGCAGACTGCGAGAAGGCGCTAGAGCTCGACCCCAGCTACACCAAGGCACGGAAAACCCGGGCCAAGGCGTTGGGCGAGAATGGCAATTGGGAAGAAGCAGTGCGAGATCTCAAGGCCATTGCTGAAGAGAACCCGTCGGAACCGGGCATTGCCAAGGAGATTCGCGAGGCCGAGATGGAGCTGAAGAAGAGCAAGAGGAAGGATTACTACAAGATTCTCGGTATCCAAAAAGACGCGACCGAGACCGAGATCAAGAAGGCCTACCGAAAACTCGCAATCATACATCACCCCGACAAGAACCCCGACGACGCAGATGCCGCGGATCGTTTCAAGGAGATTCAAGAGGCACATGAGACCCTGAGCGATGCCCAGAAGCGTGAAAGATATGATTCTGGGGCTGACCTCGTCGACCCCAACGACATGTTCGGTGGTGGCGGTATGGGAGGTGGCATGGGCGGGGGCATGGGTGGCATCGACCCCGAGATCCGTAAGTATAGCCACTATCATAAGCTTGGTCACCTTACTAACATCCTTCACAGTTATGCAAATGTTCGGCGGCATGGGCGGAGGCGGCGGCCGTGGTGGAGGCGGCTTCCACTTCAGCTCCGGCGGCCCCGGTGGCAGTCCCTTTGGTGGCATGGGCGGCATGCCAAGCGGCGGCGGCGGCCGAAGAGGACCACCTGGTGGTTTCCCCTTCTAAGCGACGAAACCTCGTCGAATCTCTAGGAGTCTTGCCACTGCTTCCGCACCCTTCAAGACAAGTCGCTCCTACACCACATATTACGATCTTTTTGATTCGTGTGCATACCCCTTGGCACTACGCTTACGAACGAAACCCCATCATACCATGGCGTTGGTTTACAGGAAGGAGCGCAAGCAAAGTAGAAATTTGTAGATTGGCGGGGGTTTGGGGTCGCTCTCTCCTGGTGTAAAAGAGGGGATGCGGCAGTCACTTGATATTGACCATTTGCTATTGTAAAGGGGAGTTTAGTTTCCCTCGGTTTCTTTGCTCAAAGCATTACCCCGGCGTCTTTCTCTTGTCTTGTCTTAAACTTTCCTCTTGGGAAGAAAATATTTACATAGCCTGACGTGTATGCATGATATGAAATTATTGAACCTTTTGCAGTATCGTGTGTGAGAAAGTGAATTTAGGCGGGTGGCAGATCAGTAGCAAGATGTATAGATGGGAGTTGTGAATGACGTAATTATCGCCAAAGCTTGAAAATACTCAAACCACGTCCACGGGTTCATGGCCCCGGCACTTAATGCTCGTGAATATAGATCTAAGCTTGGGCCTTAAAAAGATCTTGATATACCGATATTTCCACCACAAAACAAACACCATCAGCCCTTGGAACACTGCAGAGTCTGTCTGATCACGATCTGAATTCTAGAGAACAAGACCAAGGTCATCTATTAGTGTGAGGGGAAAGTTTGTCTTTGTTGTATACAAGATATAGAGGATTTGTGGAGAACGATTACACGTTGGTTCTACAGACGAAGAGAAAGGCCTGTCTTAAGATAAACACAAAAGAAACGCGTAGACGGAACAAGAGAGGAAAGACACCCATCTGGCAAATCCCCGCCGTAGCAAATACCGTCTCTCCACCACCGCGCACACCAACCGCACAATGCAAACCCAAGGACGCGGCCGAGGCCGAGACAACATTGGAACCATCTCCAGCAACCCAGCATCATCATCTCGAGGCCGTGGCCGGGGCCGGGGCACCAATACCCCAGTCCCCAGCCAAATACGGGGACAAACACGCGGCCGAGGACGTGGCCGCACCCCCAACACACTCCGTGACCCAGACTATCCACGGGTTCCAGCCTACTCATCCATTACCCCCGGCACCGCCGTGTCCATAATCCTCAAGCAAGACCAACCCACGGGCCACCAGGTCAAGGGTATAGTCGCTGATTTGCTTACACGTGGCGATCATCCGCGGGGCATCAAGGTAAGGCTGAGGGATGGGAGGGTGGGTAGGGTGCAGGGGCTTGTTGCCGAGGCTGAGGGGGTGAGGGGAGAGGCGCTTGTTGGTGGGGTCGGGGCTGGGTTGGGGAGGAATGTGGAGGGTGGTGGTGGTGGGATGAGAGGGGGAAGGGTGGAGAGGGATATTAGGGATGAAGATGAGTATTTGTATGATGAGGGGAGTAGGAGGGGGGCGGGGGAGTTGGGCCTGTTCGCTGCGTTGGAGGAGGCGGATAGGAGACATGCTCAGAGTGGAAGTACAGGTAGAGGTGCGGTAGGAGAGGTGGCTACTTGTCCTGTTTGTGGTGTTTTCGAGGGAGATGAGGCGGCGGTTGCACATCACGTTGAGGAGCATTTTGGGGAGTGAGTTGAAGTGAGCTTCGGATAGATCATTTCCATATTGATTTAGAGAAAGGCTGACTATGCTCAGCATTGTAAATCTCCCGCTTCAGTAGCATCCATTAAGCGTGGTGTGTGCTTCCAGCCTGTCGTTATTTTGGTCGTTGTATCATCTCAACTGCACTTGACGCCCACCTATTCTACCGTGAACTAATTCTAGTGGTAATCCGAGACAATACCACGCTGTTCATCTCGTCGAATGATATAGTGTCTGACGCTAGACGAGAAATCACCACGACCAACGCCCGTCATCTCGTGAGCCACATGATGAGAGATTACATGCTGCCTTGCCGCCTTGTATTCGGTGAGAAACTCTTCGTCTTTCATCCAGTTTTTGAAAATATCATTTCCTGCTATACGTGCGTCTCTCTCTCGCGTGACAGTTGCATCATTATGCATGTTTGATAGATCGTGATGACGGCAGGTGTAGATGCGGATATTGAATAGATCGAGATGGGCAACCTGGGTGGCGATTTCCCGCTTCAGTTTGTGGACTTTGTTTTGGGAATTCTCTTTGATATTCTTGGCGTGCCGGGTCAGCCTTGTAACCTCGCTCTTCAGGTGATCAATTTCGGGTGCCCGGTTGTTGTTCTGGGTGTTGCGGGCTTCAAGCATTTGGCTGTGCTCAGCACGATACCTTGAAGCGGATTAGTAACATGCTCTGCATTAGACTGAATGGATGATAAGTGTGTAAGTACATACCAATCTCGGTCATTTTTGACGATTGTGAGTTTCTGCTCAGAGTTGTCGATCTTACGGCGTTGGTTTTCGATAGTTGTTTCCAGATGTACTGTCGCTTCAGTGCTCTTCCTGGCTGCTTCCACGCCTGCAGAAAGCTGAGCTGAGAGCTCGTCAGATAGTTGCACTTTATCCTTGATGGCCTGCTCCTTCTCGTTTCGTTCAGCATCGAGCATTGTCTTCAGTTCTCTTATAAGGTTGCCACTATCAGTGGCGCCCTGAGCGCGAGCTTCAGCATCGTTGAGTCGCGCGCGAAGGCTTCCAACCTCCACGTGTAGACAATCTTTAGTACGCTGAAGTGTCTGCACTTGTTCGCGTGCGCGAGCCGCACCGCTCTCGGCTAGCATGAGGAGAATGTTGGTCTTGAGGTCTCCATTGTCAACGCCAGAGTCAGATTGATCGCTGTCGGACCTGGAGGACGACATTCTAGCGCAGGTAATACTCGTATGTCGATATGGTGTGGTTGGGATTGAGGTTTTGAATGAGCTCAAGTCGCTCCTGATGGATTGTGAGCCAAGACCCTAGCTTGGCGCGTGTTCACCGTGAGGAGGAAGGCGCACCCGAGCACTTGAAGGTGATCCATGAGTGATGAGCGGTGAGTATCAATGGTGAAGTGCAGCTAGGCTGCGTTGAGAGCTTCCTGTATAGTGGGCTGACGTAGTATGAGATGCAGTGTGAAGCATTGAAGAGAAGTGGCAGCAGCACCGATGATAGACTCGGTATCCATACCGTCTTTAGCACAGGTGAGGTGAACAGCTAATGAGAGAGAGAGAGAGAGACAGAAATCGTATCGCATATAATTCTACATTAAATAAAAAGACGTAACTGATGCGCGCGTCATGACAAAGAAAAAAAAAGGTATATCCAACTGCTTCTCACCATATACAACCCTTACTCGTTTCCTGCGAGAGTCACCTTGCCGTTCGCAGCCACGTTGATGCCGTTGCTTCCACCGACTGACGAGCTACCATCGGAGCCCTTGGTGATACCCAAGTTGCCTCCCAGGTTCGCCGCCTGACCAGCTTGGTCAAGAGTGATTCCAGACTCTTCGGAAAACTTCTCAGACTCCTCAGTAGCCTTGACACCGTTTGACTTCGCAGCCTCGCCTGCTGCTGCTTCACCTTTTGCTGCCTCCCCCTTTGCTGCTTCTGCCTCGCCCTTTGCGGCTTCACCCTTTGCTGCTTCTGCTTCGCCCTTTGCTGCTTCTGCCTTTGCTGCTTCTGCCTCGCCCTTTGCGGCTTCGCCCTTTGCGGCCTCACCCTTTGCTGCTTCTGCCTTTGCTGCTTCTGCCTCACCCTTTGCTGCTTCTGCCTCGCCCTTTGCGGCTTCACCCTTTGCTGCTTCTGCTTCGCCCTTTGCGGCCTCACCCTTTGCTGCTTCTGCTTCGCCCTTTGCGGCCTCGCCCTTTGCGGCTTCACCCTTTGCTGCTTCTGCCTCGCCCTTTGCTGCTTCGCCCTTTGCTGCTTCTGCCTCACCCTTTGCTGCTTCACCCTTTTCTGCCGCCGCCTCACCCTTTGCTGCTGCTGCCTCGCTCTTTGCTGCTTCCGCCTCTGCTTTGGCCGCCTCGCCCTTTGCCGCTGCGGCTTCCTTCTCAGCCTTTGCTTTGGCTGCCTCGCCCTCGGCGCGTCCGGGTTGGTTTTCGGTGCCGGCGCCGCCGTTTCCTGCTGCTGCTTCAGGCTTCGCCTTGGCGGGCTTCTTTCCAGTACCCGTGCTCATGGATGCCGCAGCACCAGCCGTCGCAGTACCATTTCCTTTTGCACCGCCGCCGCCGAGCTTCAGACCGCCAGCACTGATGCCTCCGTCTTTCCCGCCAAGTGTCAGGCCTCCGATCGTGAGGGCACGGGCTACCTGGCGACGAGTCTCTGGCTCGACCGGTATGTCGAGGCTTGAGAACCCTGCGCCGCGTCTCACAGGGCTGGAGCGGTAATCGCGAGTAGCGATAGTTGACTATGACAAGAGTAAGTATACGGTTGGTATCATTATACTGATATGGGCTTGAATGCGGTACAACAAGCTTCATCGTATATAGAAGCGTGATTACTTACTGCCCAGAGAGAGCGAGGGGGAACAACGAACGCCTCGACGCTTGCCATTGCCAAAAGGCCACAGGTCATTTCTAGTGAAAATTTCATGATGATTATGTGCGAAGCGTGCTACAAGTCCAAATGAGTAGATGAAGTAATGGTAACTGGCCGGCAGTCAAATGAATAGAATGGACAGAGAATAATAATGAAGATGAATGCTACCGTAGTATCGGAATGGCACAACCGCGAATGTATACCATGGGATGAGTCGTTCCCCAGGCCCTGTGTCTCACTGACATGTGCTTAACCAAGGCGAATGTTCGCTTACTACTGCGCATTGTCGACAAACGCATGATGCAACACACACACAACGTTTGCAGAACGGCTTGGCGATTATGAATTCCCCGATAAGTCAGTCAAACGCCAATGTGCGGCATTGTTAGGTGCTCGCCGGGATGCTGGCGCTGCCCACGTCGCAAGAATGTCGCAGTTACCGTTCGGCGGCTTCTTCTCGTTTGAATCCGACACTCAAACCGATTGAGCTGCTATAAACAGACGATATTACAATGGGTCGCCACGGTTAGGCTCTCTTGATGCTCGTCTGCAGTACACAGTGCAGCGACGTGGATTCAAAGCGGCGTGGTTACAGACATGTACAGCTCCAGTCGGCAGGTCTCGCATCCGAATGGCATCCACTTGCAACGCCCTGGAGCATCCTTAGAGGGGTATGTTCCTAACGTATTTCAATGTCAAAGAGGGACGGGCTGTACTCCTATCTGGGGTGCGCATTGTGCGTTGCTCTTTGGGTGTGTTTCGGCACACGCGTGCCTTTCGTTAGCATAACGGTGCTTGTGGCTATGCAAAGTGAACAAAACTACTTTACGCATTAAAAGGGACAAAAAAGTATCGTGATAGAGCCGATGGCCGAGAATGACACAAAGTGATGATATCGCGAGCTCTCAGGCAGTGCGCGAGCCTGACACGCTAGAGCCAATCTGTCGGGCGTCTCCACCCTAACGTTAGTCTGCAGGCAAACACTTACATATCATTACCAAGCCCATTCCAGCTTGGATCAACTTTATAACCTTCGAAATGATTATGTCAGTTGTCGTGTTTCCGTCGAAAGATCTCTGAATCGTTCGCAAGACCTCACGATGGAACCTTGGCGGACCAGTCTGTGGAGGCACGGCTGCGGCGTCGCACGATATGTTTAGGCTATCTAGCTTCGGCCATTTCAGTAACCGGTACAATCCTCAACACTCGACGAGGCACATTCTCTAGTTCAGAGCGATCCGAAACCTGCAGTCGATTCTTCCATGGCACGGTTCAAACGCTTTCCCCGCGCCTAGCTCCACACTGTGGCTAGGCTGTTCTTTGTCGCTCGTCGATCACCGTCACTCAGTTGTACCTCGAGCGGGTGGCACGCAATTTCCAAGTATCACAATGTCCATCAAACTTTACACCTACACGCCACCACACGACTGTTCACTTGTCATCGCTTGTCAAACCCGCCCAATTTTTGTAGAGCCGCTCCCCTTCCCTCCTGTACTGCAGCCAAGCCGCGTGGAGCGATTCCTTGGTTTCACCGGGAAAGAGATAGAGAAAGAATTGATATCCCTTTTTATTCTTGGCTTTCCACAAGTACAACATCCTTTTTGCTTCGTCATTCCACCTGGTAAAGTGGAATTTCGTGTCCTGTTCGGCAGGTTGGTGTTCTGTTGGGCCGTTTCTAGAGTAATTATCGACGGCATGACCAGGAGCAGCAGGTACTCTTGAGACATCAGGTACCCTTGAGACAGCGGGCACTCTTGAGGTATCAGTTACTTGGGAAGCATCAGGTACCTGTGTAGTAGCACCGTATGCGGTACCAGCATTTCCTGCCAATGGAAACGTGAATTCGGTCCTTAGCAAGGGGGTTTCCGATGATGTTGGAGGTATTCGATAGCCTAAAACAGCCTCTTGGAAATCTCTTGACGGTTGCGTACTTGCGGAAAGAGAACCATTTCCAAATCCTTGGGAAGCTACAGCGTCTTGCGAGAGTCCAGGACTTGATAAGAAAGCCTGCGATGCGGGTGGTGTACTGATATCAGGCCCTGGCTGAGTACGGCGAGAGAAGACGAAGGCTTCACCAGTCCAGACTCTATTGCCGTCATAGCGCCAAGCGTCCGCCGGAGTTTTCCACGGGGGTGGGCTTGCAGCCGGAGCTACGGATGATATCAGTTTAGAGGTTTCCAATCATAATTCAACAGCTTACGTCGACAATAGAGTTGGCCGGTTGCTCTACCTGGGTACATGTATGATGACGCATAGTCCCCTTCGTTGTTTGGAAACAAAGATTCGTCTAAGCCCATGAAGCAAAACTCTGCGCCGTTGTCGTAAGAATCATTCATCATGATCTTAGCAAAGTGTTAAGTAATGGTCAAACAGGTAGGGATATTATTTTATTTTATAGTTAAGGGAGTCCGTAGGTGCCATGGTAAAGGTGCAAGTCAAAGACTTATTGTTATATAACCTCCAGGCAAGCGCCGTAAAACAGTGATTTTCAGCTCAAAGAGCATTTCATCTCATGTTTCCTCTATTATCTAAGCATTCTTTATGTAATAACGTCACAAAGCTTGCTTTCCCAGTGAGTGAAGGTGAGTCAGTTGACCATTTGAGAAACAAGCCTCGATATCATGAGATCAAGCACAAACTAAGACCCGACCAGTTCTTCCATCTGTACACTGGATGCATTACAGCACGCATTCGAAGAAGTTTCTAGATTACCTTCCACCTGCACACATCTTAAAGAACGCACATGTACCCCTGCTAGAACACCCCAGACCAGCGTCACAACACAGCCTTCTTCCACTCATCTACGCTTTATTCTTTTTCCTACACACACTCAGTCAGCCCACATATTCTAGTCTCCAGCACGCAATCAAGCAATACCTACCGAACATATTTGCCGACCCCAAGTCGCCCTCCCAGCATTATTCCGAAGTTCTGCCGAAATGCAATGACTATCGCGAACAACTTAGTGACTTCAATGTGATACCCCAGACGTTCAAAGCTCCATTGGAAGGCAAGAAAGCTGTTGTGGTTCGCACTTGGCAAGATGTCCAAGGCGCCTTCCAGGACGGTCTTGAGCGCGGTGTGGTTGATGTCGAGGTCGTGTGCGAGGGCGGCAAGAGCAACTTTAGCTTCGCGGCTGCCGCTGGGGTGGTCGTTGCTAGTATAGAGGTCCATAGTAAGGTTGGGGAAGAAGGGAATGTAGAGCGTGGAGTGGGGTTTTGTGGAGATCGGCGCAGATAGTTTGCGTTGCTTTGCGTTGTTTACTCATGGTCGCTTTCACTACTTAGATCTATTGGTCCCTTGGTGGGCGGTTCGTTTGCGGCAACTGAGTTCAAAGTAGTGTTCCCAGGGAACGCCGACTTGCCTGTGCATTGATCGTTGTTATGCCAACGTGTTTATACGTAATGTGGGCTACTGCGATCTCCGTCAGCAAATATGTGAGCGATGTTTGGAACATGCGCTCAAGCTTGGTGTGGCGAGTTACAACACGTGAGATGTTCATTAGATACACCAATCATAGAGGCAAAACATGTTGGATGATCATACCACATAGCTTTTATTGTTCATGAGTTGCCATGTACCGCACCTTAACCGTGAAAACAAAAACTCCGAGAATAACTACAGGACATACACTGAGAACGCTGAAACCTTGACATAAGCCTTTAGGAGCATGAAACACCCTTAGGCGCGCTTTTACAGTTGGATGCTATTCCGCCACCAGTGATGCTGTTGCCGGACCATGACCAGTTAGAGCAACTGCCATCACCGCAGAGAACAAAGTAATTTTCGCCACTTGAGGTGACAGTGCCCTTGACATTTTGGATAGTCAGGCCAGTGATTGGGACACCATTGGTGGGACTTCCGGTAGGTCCTCCGTTTAGGTAGTCTTGTCGGATGACAAGGCCGAACTGGGTGATCCTTGAGAGGGTAATGTCCTTGAATGTGACATCGGAAACAGAGCCAGTAGCGCCTACGATCGTCTTAATGCGTACACCATTCGTGGAGTCGGCGACGGTGCATCCGGACACCACAACAGTCTTGACTACATTGTTGCTGCGTAGGCCAACAGACCCAATAGATATTCCGTGCCCCCCAGAGCATATGTTGTTGGTGAAGTGAATGTTGGTGCCGGAGTTGACTGCCATGCAATCGTCTTGGTTCTTGACGTTGGAGTTGGAGATGAAAATGTCAGACGACGTGCCGACGTCAAATGCATCTGTGTTATGCCCGAGTTTGCCCACATCACCCGCACTGTTGTCGATAGTGATGTGATCAAGGGTGAGCTGCTGCGAATTGCTGATCGAGAAGCCCTGAACAGGTGTGTTCAAGACATTGAGTTTACTGATAGTTGACGAAATCATGTTGTGTGCGAAAAAAAACTAGCTCAGTCAATACGAGACCTTGATCATTAGGGGTTCTTTTCAACATACCTTGGGCTTTGTTTCTCCGTTAGAGCCCTTACCATCCCAGTACGCGGGACCACCTCCATCAATGATGTGACCTGCAGCACCGTTGACCACAAGACCAGTTCCAGAAATCGAAATGAGAGGACCTGCAAACAAGGCCTGGTGGGCAAAGGTTGTGTGGCCCTGGAAAGTGACGGTAGTGCCCTTATTGAGCCCGGTCAAATCCAAGGTGACTCCAGCAGGGACTGCAATCCCATTGAGAATGATAGTAGAGCATGCGGCTTTGTTCTTGATGGCAGTAGCAGCATCGGTAAATGTGCAGCTTTGTCGGGTGGCAATTGTCGTTGGGGCAGCAGAGACGAGAGCGCTCGCGCTGAGAAGAAGAGAGACGAGTGTCAGGCCAACCATGGTGTTGATGGTTTGTGAAGAGTGACTGGTTCAATGAACTATACAATGTGGAGGAGAAACTGAATGAGTAGATGAGTGTGTGGATGCAGTAGAGTCGTCCAGACAGTAGATATTTATACAAAAGCTTCACGAGGCAAAAATGTCCACCGGTTCATTCAGCTCTGTACCATCGTACAGGATATCAACTCCAGGGCCCGGAGATTGGTGGGTCTGGGACCCCAGACCCGGAATTCTTCAACCGCACCTACTCCGGCTTAATTTGATATGGTACAGAGCAGAGGAAGCTGTTCACCTTGAATACGGCCGTTGATACATGATCCCATCCACTCACTGTCCGCTGTGCCCATGCTAGTGCTCCAAGCTGATACCATGTATAGTCAGTGTTAGCTTGACTAGACTCACAATTCTCACGTTCCGTCATAGTCTTCGCTTCCAAGACACCTGGAACAAGATCTGCCCGAGAATTCTTGCCTTCGCATCCTTCTCGTGTATAAGCCGGGACAAGACTTGTCTCATTCTGCTGAACAAGCGCTGCTTTTCTTGGAAGAATTGAACTGAGACCGTAGTCACAGCGACCGCATGACTTTTAGAGAATTGTAATGGTGATATTTCATCTTGTTTAGCCTCGTTTGGACAATGCGGGGAACCTGCATTGGTAGTGATCCGCACTCATATCCGGGTCCCTGGTTTGCTCGGTGTCAAGCATCTAGTGGCTGAATGGCTGTTGCTTGATGTCGCCTCGGATGCGAGAGCATACTAACTAAGGCATGTGAGTTCTTGCAAGGTCGACTGATTGGCGGCTTTGATGAAACTGGTGGCTGAACGGTCTAGACTCGCGGCACATAGACCACGTGGTGCAGCCGCCCAAACGTGGCTGTGAATACGAAATCCTGGGGTAGAAATGCCATCCCAGATCCCACAACACGGCCGATTGATGGAACACTTCTCCAGGACTACGTCAGGTACAAGGTATGTTAGCTATGGCGGAAAAACTGCTTGCGGATGTGCGGACAGCGGCGTCGAATTTGCCGTCCCGCTAGTCCAGATTAGTCATTGATGAATATCTCAACAACGTCAAACTCACGATCAAACTATTTTGATTTTTGCCACCTGACGCATCCGAAAAACTTGCCGTCATTGATGGATATTATCTGTTCCAAGATTCCACCGGCACCAGAGCCACTCGCCGCGCGCCTTGGAAGCTAGCTAGTCCTCGTGCGCACCTCAAAAAAAAAGACTAGAACTCTTTGAGCACACATCTCTCCTGAGTAGGTAACTGTGCTTCGATCTCCACTAAAAGCTTACCATCTTCGGTCATGTATCACGCATGCTATATGCAGTCGCTCGGAAGATTAACGAGCCCTACCTCCCACCGAAGGCTGCCGAACACAGAACCCACCTTCCGGCAAACTATCGACGAACAGGCTCCAAGCAACCCAGTTCCGCAATAACCTTTTTGCTAAAGGATATACCTCCTTCTTAATATCTTCAATCTTTGATTTGGCGGTTTCCACGCCTATGGTTGTGAAAGGCCCCATCACAGGCTTCTCCAGAAAGCACACAAATAGATCCACGCACCAGAAGAAGTACAAGCAACGCGTTCTGTATATCTGTAAATCCGTCTCTTCAATCCATGGCTCGGTGGATAACTGTACTTCCTTGAGCCCATCGATAGCGACACCCAAAGCATGAACTAGGGCAGCCATAGAGAGAAGTTGCAACGATTCGCCCACAAAGCCAAAAGCGGTAAGTTCGAGACAGGAAACTTCGAACAACCTAGCAACCTCCCGCATATTGGGAGTAGAAATAAGATCCTTAGTACAGTAAGCTGTCTCGACGAGGGAGTGGGCGTAACATGACAGGCGCTTCGATATCGTATCCTTCGACATGTCTCTAATGAACTTGCGCGCCCACTCCATGTTCTCAGCTATGAGGGTATGAGGGAACAAGTCCATTCCAATGGGTAGGTGAACATCGCGACGTGCTTTGAGAGTAACGCTATTTAAGAAGTTCATGGGAGTAGGGTAAGTGCCTTCCAAGCAGATGTCGCTTTCCATAAGCTTGACTTCCTGTGGCAGATGCGCCCAGTTGTCGTTCTTGTAAGCCTCAAATCTTTCCTCACGTAGTCTCTGGGAATCCCCCGATAAGTTGGATCGCGGCGGTATCGTGATAGTGGAGAGCTTGGTAAGCATTGCTACCAGCGAGTCAGAGTTGAAAAGAAGGTCATGGAAATGAGAAGTGTAGTTGAGGATGGGAAACTCCGTCACCAATTTCGATAAGGTTAGTTTTCCGCTCGACGTCTCTGATGACGGCGGTGACAAGAGGCGAAGGATGTCGTCCGTCAGCGTGTTGAGATGAAAATCCAAGCTAACTCCTCGGCGTACAGCAGCTGAATCTTGACAATCGTAGTACAAGGCAGCATGCCTGGGGTCGTACAAAATAGTAACCGGTGAGCTGCTTGTGCCTTCGCCATGCGCACTTAGATCGAGGAGCGGTTGTGGTGTGGCTTCGCCCGTCATAAACACGCTATGGTTTCCTGAAGGACCAACCGTTCTGCCTTCGTATGTTTCCCAAACTCTTGTAATGCGAAATTCATGGAACAGGTCGCCGGTATCACCTTCACTGTAAAAGGTGGGCATGTCGCTTGTTGTATCGTCGGGGAGCTTCCATTCAAGCTCATGGGTGGTAAAGGCGGCATTGACGGGGCCCCCGAGTTGAAAAGCCAGGAGAGCTACCAAAAGCGGGTGCAAAAGATACTCGTGTGCAGAATTGGGAGTACAGCAAGTTCGTTCTCCTGGATGTTCAACAGGCGACGGGTATGCGTCTGCGACAAGGTCGTTCTCAACAGCTTCGTTCGCAGGTTCAACAGCACCAAGCAGGAACCCTACAGCCTTGGACCTCTCTAGCATTTGCGCTATAGCCACAAACTTCTGCACCAACTCCACAGCATGCTTTTGGGAGAAGGCCCCAACATCAGCGCATGCTGCCAAAAGCACATTCATCATGTTCCGCTGATATTTTTCTCTTCTCGCTGTGACACGGACGTCCTTTGGTGCTTCCGCGAGGACGCGAGTGTGACGACGGCATGCGACTCTATCCGTGACTATGTAACCGCGAATATCTGCTGGCACATAGATAGCTGCATGGAAGGGCTGCTGCTGTGGCATGACAAGGCCTGGGGAAGTACTGCGAATAGGAACAGAATCTTGGGGTCGCTGCTCAGGTCGACGAGGCCGTTATTGAAGACAGTGAAGGCTGTAGCGAGAGATAACATAGAGGAGACCCCAGGGTGAGATTCACGCAACAAGCTAAGGGTAGGTGAGTGTAGGAAAGTTTCTTTGCTGACGTATAGCATTGTGATTGTTTCTTAACAAGCTCGTCAACCCAGCTCCAACAAGCGGTTTGAGATCATCAAGCACCGCTTCAATGTCTCAGACCAAGACCAAACAAACGATCAAGATTCAGCACTACGTGCTTCTAGCAGCACCTAGGCTCCGCGTGTGACAACGGGTCTGTCTGAATGCAAAACCGACCATTGCGATAGTTACTCGCTTTGCAGAAGAGCACCGCCGGGTGTACAATTTAAGCACCTACAGCCATTTAAGCGGTTGTCTCGATGCATGAGCTAGGTTGGAGCGAGACCAGTGAGCACGTTTTGGAGAAGACTCTTGGCCTTTTGGGCGCGATGATGGCCATTAAGATGAGCTCTTTCGATGTCCGCCTAGCGAAAGGCGTATGATTCGCCATGGGGTTATTAAAAGTTCAATTTGTCCCATGACTTCTTTGCTCCTATTGTTTGGGTTGCACTCCATTCGAGGCCTCTACTTTCTGGTATTAGAACCGATTATTCCTGCGCTCAATCCTCCTTGCGTTCGCTTTATACCTTAGAGCGCAGGATTGGAGGAAATAGTATCATCTCCTATGTTAGGCAAAAGACGAACACTAGGGCGGTCTTACCCAGTACACCAGACGGATTCGGTGACATTCATTCCCACGCTGTGTGCGTCCGAAAACGATCACACTTCCTACTGGCTTCTACGTTCCACGACTATGCGTGCATAGTTCTGGCATTACAAGACGTGCCTGAGCATAATAGAGCATGGAGGGGAAGATGAGAACAATGTAATGTTAGCAGGCATGGCTATGGAGCTCATTGTACGTATATCATCTCACAACTACAGCTTCGCCGGCTTCCGCGCAACAACCCTGATATACTTATATCTAGGCACATCATCTCTCGAGCCAATATGCCGAAAGTCTGGTTACGAGACCAAATTACCGAGTGCTAAAGAACTTGGAGAGAACGGCGCGTCCACGGTTAGCCTTCCCGCGCGCTTGCCCAATTCAGGATTGGCTATAAGATTGCAGACTCAAGCCACTAGTACCCAATCGCATCCTATCTATCGGACGTCCTCAGAGTTGACGGCGGTGTACCAGAAATTAGCGGTGTGTTCTGACAGCATGCCGTCGAATATTTTGTGACGCAAATGGGAAGCTTCTAGCCCCGAAAGCTAGAACCGTCTACGGTACACTGAACGCAATCACTGTGCTAGCCATCGGCCATCTTCGGAATTATCGCTGTGTGTCAGTACGTAAGCTTGTGTCGGAGTCCGATGTCGACATAGTATCCGCGGATCACAACAACTTAGCGACGATAGGAGAATACTCGTCCCGTCCCGTACCCTGTGGGATGACACGAAACCCGGTCGTCACCTATTCCAAGTTCCTCGGTCATAGTCATTACGAGGGCCTAGTTGGTTCAGAACTATTTTGTGTGTTTGTTGAACACTTTCTTCCTTGAAAAGAGGTGGACCACGCAACAGGACGGTAAAGGTCGCCAGTGCTGGTTACTGCTGCATTGGGTCTAGCGCGATGTGGAATAGGGGTTTCCAGACTACAAGGCATACCCACCGACATGATGTCCGCCGTTTCGAAAGCACGCATTGCACATCTAGTTCGCCGATATCTGCCTTGTGATAAACTTGGCCTATTAGCCAAGCTCATGAGCGCTGTTTCCACAGTCGAAGAACGCCCAAACTTCCAAAGCGACGCCCTGCCAGGCATCCTGGCCCAAACAACGTTGTCGACGATCTCGGGAGGGGTCCGATCACTTCTGATCTTCACATACCTGGATCTCGGGATATCTAGTGTAGCCGTTCACGATGCGGTACATCAGCTGTGCGATATCGAGTACGGATTGCGAATGCCTGATGCATTTGATCGTGATGCTGATCCCTCGGTATTAGCACGCGTGCAAATACCGATATCAGGAATACCATACGTCAGCTCATTTCTCGCGACACTCCCGTTGAGCTGGACGCTGAAAAACAGCTTTGTTGAGCCCCTCGAACTGCCCTGCGTACTACAACCTGCTAAAGACGCACTGCCTTCAAGCAACCATATTAAGGCGCCTAGAAGTCAGCAACATACGATATTCCCTTCATGCTATAGCACACAGCGCATGATACAGTCCAACAGCGATTTTCCCCACGGCGGCTATGCTGCATGTTGCTATTAAACGTTTGCCTTCAGGACAGCGGTCCCATAGTAAGCAACGAAATGAAGCCGGGCGATCGCCTGAAGCCGAGAGATATACCCTGGAAAGAATGAGGCACTAGCCCTGACTTCGGGCTAGCTTCGTCGACCAAGCCTCCTTCGCGCATTGCCATTTCGATTCCATCTTCGAGTCATTCTCCTGCTATCCTCAAGTTTCTTGGTGAGAAAGTTTCCTCTCTAGGCACAGGTTGCCACCAGCGCTCGGCGTTCTCCCACAGCTTCAGAAATGAAAATAGCCGTTATTTCGGCACTTTTCCAGGGGCAGCTGAACATTGATGGCGAACCATGGACGGAGCGGCTACTGAGTGGATATCGACAGTCATGCCCTACGACTGTAGGTCCGACTTCACTGAGCCTTACAAGGCTTCTCCGATCAAAGGAGCAATCGGAGGCGTCAGTTGGTCAACGATGGTTTCAAGGGCCGGTTAAAGTGAAACCAGCATGCTCACAAGGGCCGATAACAGTCCGCTAAAGAACGAAACTAGCGCCTTGACACTGTTAGATACCATCAACTCACGTTCGTTCCGTGTGCATGGGAGGAATACGTGCACGATCAATGCTTGGAGATGTGCACGTTGACAAGCTCATTCGCCGCTTCAGAATACTTACGTGCGCGGCCAAATGTAAGCTTGTCGGCCTGGGCACCGACGAGAGGCCTTGTAGTTAGCCAAATGCGATTATGAGGAAACTCACTTAAAGAGCAGTCTATCTCGAACCTTGGAATCTTTCTTCTCCACGCACTCGCTGCAACTTACACTCACTACCCCTTCCTTCGTTTTTAATCTTGGCCCACGGCTGTCCTGTCTTTAAACATGCGTTACTCTAGCACCGCCGCACTCCTTTCCTTGGCCTCTCTCGGCCAGGCTTCCCCGGCCCCCCACGTTCACCAGCACGCTCACGCCGCTCGTGATCTTGTTGGATTGGGAAGCTTGGGCTCGCAATACCAAGCTGGTGTCTACTTCACCAACTGGGGCATCTACGCACGCAACTACACAGTCTCCGATCTTCCCATTGATAGACTTACCTATGTCAACTACGCTTTCGCCAATGTGAACCGGACTACCGGTGAGGTCTTCCTCAGCGACGAGTGGTCCGACATTCAGCGCCCTTACCCTACCGATGTTGCCACCAATGGCTCTCAGCTCCTCGGCAACTTCAACCAGCTCTACAAGGCGAAGCAGAAGAACCGCAACCTCAAGGTCATTCTTGGTGTTGGAGGCTGGACTTGGAGGTTCAACTTCAGTCCCGCTCTCTCCACAAGGGCTGGTCGTGTGAACTACTGCAAGTCCTCTCTGAAGCTTATCACTGATCTCGGAATCGATGGCTTGGACACTGACTGGGAATACGTCGCCAATGAGGTTGAAGCTGCCAACCTGCTCGACACCATGCAAACCTGCCGTCAGGTAAGGACCATAACACAAATTACCGAGACTGCAACTAACTCGATACTAGATGTTTGATGAATACTCCAAGAAGTACACCAAGGGATACCACTACGAACTCAGCATCTCTGCCCCTGCTGGACCCCAACACTACAGCAAGTTGAACATCAAGGAGCTCGACCGTTATATCGACCGCTGGAACCTGATGGCCTTTGACTACCAGGGCGGTGGCTTCTCCAACTACACTGGCCACCTGAGCAACGTCTACGCCAGCACCACCAACCCCAGGTCGACCGACGGCTGGGTTAACGAGACTCAGTCATTCGCACCCTTCAACACCAAGGCAGCCATCGACTACTACAAGACCCGTGTCGCATCCCCCTCCAAGATCACGCTCGGCATGCCCCTCTACGGCCGCTCCTTCGCCAACGTCGTCGATCTCAGCCGCGGTGCCGGTGCCATGGGCCAGAAATTCAACGGCTCCGGTGAGGGTACCTGGGAGGCCGGTAACCTCGACTACAAGGTCCTTCCCCAGAACGGCACCAAGATGTTCACCGACAGGAGCGTCTTGGCCAGCTGGTCTTGGGACGCCGTCAAGAAGCAGATCGTCAGCTTCGACACCCCAGAGGTTGCCAAGTGGAAGACCGACTTCCTCAAGACTGAATGCCTCGGTGGTGCTTGGTTCTGGGAAGCCTCTGGCGACGCTCCCGTCAGCAGCCCCAAGTCTATCGTGGCTACTGTTGTCAACGAGCTCGGTGGTGCCCAGTCGCTCAAGAAGAACCAGAACAACCTTCACTACCCCACATCCAAGTACTACAACATCAAGCACGCTAGGAACTAGAGTTCTTAGAATTGTTTGCTTGATTGCAGTTGATACCCCGGGCTCGCGTGGGAAGAGTTAGTACATGTTGTTTTGCTAGTTTGCTTTTGCATATTCCCGACTTGTTGTAGTGGACCCAAGAAACGTGCCATGGCTGTTTTGTTTTAGCGATTGCTCTTTGAATATAGATACATTGCTCCTCTGAGAATTTCCACTGTTCTATCCATTTCTTACACTTTTGTTGACCTCAATGACCGGGCGATGCTTCTGATGCCCAAGTCAGATCTAAGAATAGCCCGTCTATTTTAGCCAATCTATGTCATACATTCCCGCGTCGTAAACGGCATCTCACCCGATCTGCTTATGAGTAACAAGGCCGTGATAAGCACCGGGCTACCTGTTCGGCGATAGCCGCCGCACCAGCTCAAACAGAGAAAAAAAAGGCTTGGTACAAACGGAGGGATCTTCGGTATGACAAGCGGCAAAGGTGGCATGCGGTTGAAACAAAAAGAAGAGCGTAGGGTGACGATGGTCCAGTATATGCTCCTATTATAGTTTTCTCGGAATATGAAGTTTGATGGGGCTGCAGGTAGGTAAATTCGGGGGGGGGGGGGGGGATGTCAGCCATTCTTCTTCTAGTTAGCGTCAAGAATCGAGCTGCGTGCGTCCTTGGCGCAGAGATCGAAGGGTGTGGGGGTGATGATACGAAGAGCGTCGGTGAGCATTGCGTTGTCGCCATCGAGCCATAAGCGATCTGCCGGGTGAGATTCGACCCACATCCCCGACAACGTCACAGATGAACGGTCTCATCCTCAAAAACATATGTAGACGATCCGGAAGCCGAGACATTACGATCTTTTCACGAGCCACGAGATCGCTCAAGACAATGACAATACCTCCGAGGCCCCGGCGGTTCGCACCTTTGGACCCCGCGAAGAGGAGGGAAGACGACAGGAGGCCAGTGCTGCAAGGTATCGTGTTCGACCTCGATGGGACATTATGTAAGGCCCACAAAATGATTGACAGTGAATGTGCAACTGTGCTGACAGGCTCCAGGCTTGCCGCAGAACTACATGTTTGCGGAAATGCGGGCAGCATTGGGAATTGAGAAACCAACGGATATTCTAGATCACATTAACTCTTTACCGAAGGCAGAGCAAGAGGAAGCACAGGACAAGATTTGCGATATTGAACTCACAGCAATGGAGTCGCAACAAGCACAGCCTGGTTTGGTCGAGCTGATGGACTATCTCGACTCACGTGGCGTCAGAAAAGCCATTTGCACACGCAACTTTGACGCGCCTGTCGCCAATCTTCTCAACAGGTTTCTGCCCGTCTCAAAGTTCAGCCCCATCGTGACGCGAAAATTCAAGCCGCCGAAGCCAGACCCAGCGGGCATTCTGCATATCGCAAAGGCTTGGAACCACGAGGATGGAAATGGGTTGATCATGGTCGGCGACTCGATCGACGACATGACGGCTGGGTATCGCGCAGGAGCCGCGACGGTCCTGCTTGCGAACAACGAGAACCAGCATCTTGTGCAACACAAGTACACGGATTTTGTCATAGAGCAGCTCGATGAACTCATTCAGGTTTTGGACAACGGGTTCGAAGGGAGTAGTGATGCCGGGGAAAAGTAGATGGCGTCACGTGGAGAGGAGGAGTAGTAGTAGTACTGTAGTAGTAGTAGCAAATGTTGTGTAACATGCAATCTTCCTGGTAATTGCTTTGTTTTCCAGGCTTCTGGTGCTGCAAGGAGGTACCGTTACCAAAGCAACCCGGCTTTGCAACCTTGACATATGCAGGTACTAGATGGCTGTACACCTCGCCCTCGCTATTGTGGCGCAAGAACGGTTAGGGTGCTGGCCTCATCAAGGCTCGGGAGGCACAAGCGCGCCGTATCCCCGCATAGCTTAGTTAGCCCCTCCACAGTGATCAAAACACCCCTAAACTTCAGCTTACCAAGCATCTTCCGCCACGCAGTCATGTTCGCCCCGTGTAAATGCACTTTTACGCCCCGAACATGGTTGCGCTGGGGTTTTGTCGCTTACCCATACGTCACCGTAAGTATACTCTCGTAATATACCCAGGAGTTCCCTCGCGCTCATGCACAAGTAATGTATACAGCCCACATTTTCCAAATTATCATCGGTACCACCTGA
Source organism: Pyrenophora teres f. maculata (assembly GCA_014334815.1). Classification (NCBI taxonomy): domain Eukaryota; kingdom Fungi; phylum Ascomycota; class Dothideomycetes; order Pleosporales; family Pleosporaceae; genus Pyrenophora; species Pyrenophora teres. The sequence continues at coordinate 3,795,025 of CP060570.1, forward strand.
TCATGTGCGCGGCCCATCCACCCAAAAGGGATGGAAAACCATTCGAGTCGAGCGGGTAATTCCAATAGCCTTGTCATTGCTCGTCGAAACGTGGCGTCCGCGCATGGTTGTTTCAATGTTTTGCGAGGCGGACCACTCACAACAACACATATGTCGCACTTTTGCGTACTAGAGTCGCAATGGATACCGTCACAGGTCCAGGGCGAGCCTGGCAGCTTTTGTTGATCCTTCAGGTATCCACTCGTAAATGAGACCTGAAACGCTGGGTGACGTTTGTGTTGATCCTCAGTTCTTCTCGACCCCTAGGTCTTGACAACTACGACTATAAGTCTCTCCCGTGTGTGTATGTATCTGTGTCTGTGTCTGTGTCTGTGTCTGTGTCTGTAACCCTGCAGTCGCACCTTCCACATCTTGTCCTCCACCCCAGTGCCAAGGAACTAATTGGGAGGGTTATAGGAGTCTTCCACGCCCTTGTCTTTCAAACTTCATCTCCAGGCCCTTTCTTACAACAAACTATAAGCAATAATGAGGTACACTGTGGCCTTCACAGGCCTATTGGCTGTTTCTGGCGCCGGTGCCATTTCTACTTCAGTTAATTCTCACATCCAAGGCGAAGTCGTCGAACGCCTCAACGGTGTGCCAGAAGGTTGGAGCGAGGTTGGAGCTCCATCTCCAGATCACAAGCTGTTCTTTCGCATTGCAGTACCCTCGGTAAGTGCTAAAACAGCTTCTACTTTGCTGTTTTTAATGGCATACACGTACTAGCCATCCTCGTTTCTATGAGAACCATGCAGAACTAACAGTATCAGGAAAACCGTCATCTCTTGGAGAGGACGCTCATGGAAGTGTCTTCACCAAGCAACCCGAAATATGGAAAGCACTTGAAGCGAGAGGAGCTCAAGGATCTCATCAAGCCTCGAGCAGAGTCTGTAGCCACTGTTATTGACTGGCTAGAGCAATCTGGCGTTGAAGCAAGAGACATCCAGAATAAAGGCGAATGGATTAACTTCTATGCACCTGTCAAGCGCGCTGAAGCAATGATGGGCACTACGTTCAAAACCTATCAGAGTGAGGCTCGTTCAAATGTTAAGAAGATCCGATCTCTTGGCTATTCTGTTCCAGGACATGTACGGCCCTCTATCGACATGATCCAGCCAACAACGCGCTTTGGCCAGATCCGGGCGGAAGGAAGCATGATCTTGAGCCAGGAGGAGACCCCCTTCTCCGTGCTTGCTGTCAATGCTACATGCAACAACAAAATCACTCCAACCTGTTTAGCAGACCTCTACAACTTCAAGAACTACAACACAAGCGCTGCAGACACCAGGCTTGGAGTGACTGGATACCTAGAGCAGTATGCTCGCTTTGGCGACCTCGAGAAGTTCCTTAGTGCATTCGCGCCTAACAAAGCTGGTACTTCTTTCGACGTCGAAGCCATCAACAGTATGTTTTGTACTTTTTAATGCGAGGCTAGGATGAGAGTTGACTTTGTACAGATGGACCCTTTGACCAAAACTCCACTGCGAACAGTGTTGAGGCTAATCTGGACATTCAATATACAATTGGGCTAATATCGCCCAAGATCAAGACCACGTTCTATACAACCCCTGGACGAGGCGAGTTGGTACCAGATCTTGATGCGCCAGATCAAACTGACATTCAAAATGAGCCGTACCTGGATCTCTTTACCTACCTTATGGAGCTTGATGACGATGAGCTTCCTCAAGTGTTGTCGACTTCGTATGGAGAGAACGAGCAAAGCGTACCTGCAGCGTACGCCAAGAAGGTCTGCGACATGATCGGCCAGCTAGGTGCTCGTGGGGTATCCGTCATCTTCTCCAGCGGTGATTCGGGTACCGGCTCTGCCTGCCAAACCAATGATGGAAATAACACGACGCGATTTTCCCCAATCTTCCCAGCTGCATGCCCATATGTTACATCCGTGGGTGGTACCGCCGGTGTTGCGCCCGAAAAAGCTGTTGATTTCTCGTCTGGTGGGTTTTCCGACCTTTGGCCTCGTCCAGCCTACCAGGAAAAGGCTGTGGGCGACTACCTCAAGATTCTTGGAAACCGTTGGGAAGGCCTTTACAACCCCAATGGACGTGGTTTCCCTGATGTCGCGGCTCAAGGTCAGGGCTTCCAGGTCGTCGATTCGGGCCGTGTGAGTTCGGTTGCGGGAACCAGCGCATCAGCACCCGTTTTTGCGGCCGTGGTTGCAATGCTCAACAACGCTCGCATGGGGGCTGGTATGCCTGCATTGGGCTTCCTGAATCCATGGATCTATGAGCAAGGCTTCAAGGGTATGACCGATGTTGTTGATGGCGGCTCGAGGGGATGCACTGGTCGGAGTATCTACTCTGGCCAGAAGACGCCTGCTGTGCCTTTTGCCTCGTGGAATGCCACAAAGGGTTGGGATCCGGTAACAGGATACGGAACACCAGACTTTGAGCAGTTGCGCCGCCTTTCGACGATGCCGCAGTACGGTAAGCGTCGGGTCCGTCGTAGCCTTCGCGGCGACATGTAGCGGGCGGTCTGAGCACTGCACAATGCGCTCCAAGGGGTTCCAATGCTACTTCCTCTGAAGAGCCGAAACTTTGACAGCATAGACTTCTCGTAAAATAAATAACTATTGTTTATTGTATCACGAATACTGATGGTGATAACGCTAGGATGCAGGGTCATGATTATGCTGACACTTGGCACACGCCACTCCCGGCATTTGCTGACAGGTCCCCGAATAAGATAGCTTAATGTTGACTTCACGCCGTGTTCGGGGACAATCAGCATAGTTTCTTTCGTTGAATCTGCTTGTGACGTTTTGCTGGTTACCATATCGATGTGATCTTTTTTCATGGCCGCTGCGACACGTGTGGTCGCGTCTCCACAAGCCGGCCAAGAGGGTACCCGCAGCATCACCAAGTCTCCACAGTCGCCCTGAATGCGGCGGCGCTATAGTGGACCAGATATGCACCGTTCGGTGAGTTGGTTTAACCGTTGTCTGGGAGCGCCACTTATCAACTGCGGACCCAGTGCGGAGATGCCACAAGAGCGTTTTTCACCAGCTGCCTGTTGTGGTCAAGGGCAGAGCTCCAAGCCTGTCAAGCATCCGCCACAGTGCTTGATACTTGGACACGCGGCAAACGACGCCGCCGAGCATAGAAAACACAACTGTGAAGCTCTTCCTCTCTAATCATGACTCATGACCGACATGTGGGCAATATTACATGCGCTGCTCGTTTTCCAGAGGCTCGGTTCGCGGCACAAGTGTTGGAAAAGATAAGGAAGTTCGGTCATTTGGCAGCTAATTGGACGATGCAACGCTCATAGCTACCTATCAAAACCAAGGCGTACCAGTTGCGGCGGCCCGGTGCTTGTTTGCATTGGCGGCGCGCATGGGCAGGGGCTTGTAGAAGCTTTTTTTTCTGGGCCGAGTCCAATGATGTGGTTATCATGTTTAATCGCCCCGGACTCTATCTCGGTCGATCCACATGTGAGAAATGAGTGCTTGAGGAGTAGGGAACAGAGACTGTTTTGCAGCTGTCAAACATTTGTTTCAACCATGTCGACCATGGTCCAGCTCCAACTGCAACACCTGCGCATGTCAACTTTAACCACGAGAGAAGCGTGTTTGCAACCGGCGCAGGCCGACAGGTAACAACACTTCTATACAGGCCATTGCCGACGCCTGCCTAAAGCGGAAAAGAGCTGGGACCGTGTGCGGAACCGACTATCTGTATTTGTACAGGTACCGCAAGATAGATGCCGTGCCAGATGCAGGGTAGCAGCTCCCAGAGTGACGTCGATTTGCGCCCTCCCTACATACTTGAACATGGCCAGGTGCCCGTCGGGTTTCTTTCTGTTCTTCACGGCCCTTGATAGTCACAGTTACGAACTTGACTACCGATTCTCAATCAAGCCAAGATGCAGCTGCTTTCCCTCGTCGCTGTTGCTGGTCTCACCGCAAGCGTTGCTGCACGCAGCGCTCGCTCTGTCGGCAAGGACTTTGAGCTTCCTCGCCCTCGCCTCACGCGTCCGCTGCCGAGCGTTCAGCAGCACAAGCGCCAGAGCAAGCAGATTATCACCACTGAGGCGTCAAAGTGTATGTTGAATAGACGTTCTGGGATGTAGATATGTAACTAATATCATACAGCTTTCGCGGTCAATGGCTCTGCCGGCGCAATTCCTCAAGTTGACTTCGACATTGGCGAGTCGTATGCTGGTCTTCTCCCCATCAGCGACAAGGCAAATGAGACATCTGAGCTCTACTTTTGGTTCTTCCCCTCCGCAAACCAAGATGCCGACGACGAGATTACCATTTGGCTAAACGGTAAGCATGGTCCATGTCCACGTGGTGACCAAGTTAATCTAACAATTGCATAGGTGGACCTGGTTGCTCCTCTCTCGAGGGTTTCCTCCAGGAAAACGGGCCCATCTCATGGCAATACGGCAGCGGCCCCGGCCCCGTGTACAACCCATGGAACTGGGCCAACCTCACCAATATGGTCTGGGTTGAGCAACCCGTCGGCACCGGTTTCACCCAAGGTAAACCCACGGCTACAAGCCAAGAAGAAATTGCCGCAGAGTTCCTCGGCTTCTTCAAGAACTTTGTCAACACCTTTGGTCTGCAGAACCGAAAGATCTACATTACTGGAGAGTCCTACGCCGGACGCTATGTGCCCTACATCGCCGACGCCATGTTGAGCGCAAACGACTCATCCTACTACGACGTCAAGGGCATCATGTTCTACGACCCCAGTGTGGCTGACGATGTGCTCCTCGAAGACATTCCCTCTGTCCCCTTTGTCGACAAGTGGGCCGGTCTCTTCAACCTCAACGAGACCTTCATGGCCGACATCCACCAGCGCGCAGACGAATGCGGATACACCGAGTACATGGAGAAATACCTTACCTTCCCCCCTATCAGCAAGCTCCCCATCCCCACAAAGGACGCCACCACACCCAACTGCTCCATCTGGAACGACATCATCAAGGCTGTCACGCTAACAAATCCTTGCTTCGACGTCTACGCTGTCGCTACCACCTGCCCCTTACTCTGGGACCCCCTTGGCTTCCCCGGCTCCTTCGACTACCTCCCCCCAAACACTGAAATCTACTTCAACCGCACCGACGTTCAAAAGGCCATCAACGCCCCCGTTCAGCCCTGGGCCGAGTGCTCAAACGGCGTCCTCGACACGGACTCGTCCCCCCAATCCTCATGGGAAGTCATTCCCCGCGTCATTGACGCCCTAGACCGCACCGTCATCGCGCACGGCGAACTAGACTTTATCCTCCTCTACAACGGCACCCTCATGGCCATCCAGAACATGACCTGGGGCGGTGTCCAAGGTTTCCAGAAGCCGCCCACTGACGACTTTTATGTCCCGTACCACACTGATCTCAGCCTCACTAGTCTGAGCGCAAAGGGCATCATGGGCAAGACGATTACGGAGCGCAAGTTGACATATGTCCAACAGGCGCTTAGTGGACACATGGTCCCGCAGTACCAGCCTAGTAGCGCGTACCGCCAGCTGGAGTTCTTGCTGGGCAGGGTCGATAGCTTGACTAGCCGTGTGGGATTTACTACGCTGCCGGCTGTTGAGCAGAGTAATGCGACGAGTGTCGTGAGCAGGGATTTGGGTGTTATGAAGAATGAGTTTAAGAAGTGGTTTTAGGTCATGAGATAATGATCTGAATACTACCTACTCGATGTGTAGTTCATCTGAGCTGTTGAATACATACTAGTCTTACCTTTACAAATCTCTTCTTAATTTAATGTAGTGGGAAACGTCACCTTGATAACCCAGACTTACCTCATAGCTACGAATCTAATCCAAAACTAGCCCGCTACATTCTCAGCCATCCTCGCCCCATCTCTTCCAAGCACGCCCTCCTGCCTCTCCGCCTTCTCATCCGCCACACCCGCAAAAATCTTGGTAATAGCCTCAATCGTCGTATTCCCCCCACTAAACACCACACCAACATTCCAGCCCTCGTCGCCGGCTTCCCTCTGCACCATGTTTCTAAAATCTTCATTATACAGCACAGTCGCCAACCCCACAACAGCACTCGGCTCCACAAAACACTTCATGCGCTCCAGTACCAACATCATCGCATCTTTTATATTTTGTTCCGTCACAGCATAGAGGCCCTGGACGAAAGCGGGATCAGAGACAATACCCCAGTTGTGGTGGCCGAGCGGTGTACGCAGCCCATCAGCAATGGTAAGTGTCTTTACGCTCTCGATGCGGGTTCCAGCCTGCACACCACGTCTCGCATCGTCCGCGCCCTGGAAACTGGGTTCGGCGCCAAAGACGCGTATTCCAGTGTCTTTGAGCCCAACAGCGATACCGCTTAGCATTCCGCCGCCGCCACACGGTGCAATTACCGCGTCTAATTTGCCCTTGTTCGCCTCGAGTAGTTTCTCAACTTGCTCTTGTATTTCTAGGGCCATAGTGCCCTGGCCGAGGATTATATTGGGATGGTCGTAGGGCGGGATTAGGGTGGCGCCAGTGTCTTTTATCACGTCTGCGACGACGGCTTCGCGTTCGGCACTCGTGGAGCCGGAGAAGTGGAGGGTGGCGTTTTGGGCGCGGGTTCCTGATATCTTCGAGGGCGTGGATATGCTGGGCATGACGATGTGGGCGGGGATGGAGAAGGTGCGGGCGGCGAGGGCGAGGGCCTGCGCGTGATTCCCTGTTTGATTGCGTTGATATTGAGAAGACTATGTGGATTCGAGACGAGTTGTAGACCCTTTTCCTCTCATGCCTGGGTTGCTGAATCTGGAGAATGAATACGGGACCCTACCACTGCTATGCGTAACTACACCTTTCCTCTGCACCTCTTCCAGTCCTTCCTGCTCGATCAGGCGCATGGTCGCATGGAACGCGCCGCGGACTTTGAATGCGCCAATTCGTTGGAAGTTCTCGCACTTGAAGAACAGCCTAAATTTTGGCTTCGCCGCTTCTTTCCCTTCCCATTGTGTCCCTTTGAGCGCATCGGCACTTTGGGGCGTAGACGCGAGGTTGGTCAGGGTCGTGTTTGTCAGGACGGGCGTGTCGTGAATGTGGGGTTGAATGAGAGCGCGGGCGGCAGACACAGAGGCACGCGTCAAGGGGAGTGTATTTCTAGGGTTTGAAGATGCCATCGTAACTGGGTGAAGCAATTCAGTTGAGTTTGAGTCATGGTGAGTGGGATTGAGAGAGGAGTCATGGATGTTCTTGTGTGGAGGGACCGCGGGGAGACGGCGACTGAGGGCCTTATCGGATACGAGTCATGTCGCGACACGGCTTCTAGGCCGAACGTACTACGGATACTTGGCCGTGACTCCTCCATCACAGCATCCAAGTATGCTTCCTCGATTGCGTCTTTGCTACTTTAGAAATATTCACTGGCCTTGAGGGAGATGAAGTAAGCCGCATTCAATACTAATATGCTAAATGCAAGGAAACATGAAAGTTTCTTAATTGATGGGAAGAGGATTTGTGGATTCCATCCCACATCAAGACATCTACTCAGAATGTTGCAAAGCTATTCAGGGTATAACGATATGGCATATAGTATTTGACGGTCTCAGATCAATGTACATCAAAGTTGCACAAGATATGGTAATTGGAGAAAGAAACAGAGATATCATTCCACATCATGGTGACAATACCTCCACTATCTCTACTTATTTAGAGAGCCCGTGATATCATTCCACATCATAGTGGCAATATCTCGACATGTATACTATGTAAAGAGCCACCGAGACATCCATCCACATCGTGGTGGCAACATGTCAACCATCAGTACTATGTAAAGAGCCACTTAGTGAAACCGCCTATTACTACCCACCGATCAAGTACATCCCACTTTCCCCAATCCAGAAAACAGAACTACCGAAGCCCACACATAGCTTCCGCTCACAAGCCAATGGCATTTGCGAGTTCAGGATACCAGTGGTCGCTGTCCTTGCGTGGTAAACCCGTCCTAGGTTCGACGATGAGAAATTTGATCTCCTTGGCGTGCATCTGGAAGCCAGCCGAGCGGTAAACAGCACACGATTCCAGGGGTTCCTCACGGCGGAAGAGCTCTTCAATCTGGAGATCGAGGCTGCGCAGGTTGGTCATGCTTGTAGTGAGCAGTTGGAGGATGCGGGCACCAGGGCAGTATCGGATGAGGTCTTCTGCGGAGGTAATGGTGCACCAGGCGCCGAAAGTGTCGTCCCACCATTTGTCTGAGAGATGCACAACGATGCGTATCTGCCGGAGGTACTCTTGAGCCCACAGAGGGGGCAGCGCAGGGGGCATGCGGCAGCCAAACTCGTTTATGGCCGGGTAGGTCTCGTTGCGGTTGCCGGGGTGGAATTTCCAGAAGTCGAAGCCGTTGACCTCGTAGAACACGGCGACTGCGACTACCGCGAAGTGGTAGTCGACACGCATCAGCTTGCCGAGCATGCCGATGCGCGCGAGAAGTCCGTAGTACTTCAAGTCGATGGCCTTGCTGCGGGCCGACGATCCCTCGAGGACCAACGCGAAGATCTTCCGCAAGATCTCGTTGGGGAGTACGACGTTGCGGCGAACCGCAGGCTGCACCATTGTGATGGTGTTTGGAGAAGACATCGTACTTTGCGTAGATGTCTTTGGTGGTGATGTGGTAGGTTGGTGTGCTTCAAGGTACTTGGATGAAGATTTTAGGGTGGTATTGGAGTGTTTGGAGAAGATCTGGTATGAAGATCTGTGAGATTTTGAAGCCGAGAAAAACTCGAAGAATTTCAGAGTGTACGAGGCCTTATATAGACCAGAAGGCAGGCTTCTAGCGTTGTAGGCTAGAAGATATCACCGTCCCTGGGATAGGAAGAAGAGGGTGAGAATATACTAGGGAATTGCCGTTTGCGTACTTTCACTGCACGGGCAATTTGCCTATGACTCGCCGAAGCAAGAGGAGTCTAAGGAGCTGTGGAAGACCTTCCGAAGAACAACCGCTAGCAGTGGCTCTTTCATCGATGGTGAATGGTCCCACGGAATGCCTCATGAAGTAAGAGAGAGAACTTCGAGTCCAAGGTTTGACCTAAACTTGACTGAGAAGGTGTTCCTCGCTTCTCTTCTGTCTCCGCTTCAGACCAGAGAAGTGTAGAGCCAAAGGCCCTTAACTTGAGGGCAAGTGAAAGCGGAGGCTCTCGGCACGCTGAAAGAGTGCAAGAACAACGACTAGCATGTGCAAAGCCATCAAGCAGCATAAGGAGGCTCCAGACAACGAATAGCTAAGAACGTCTCCAGACACATGTGACTCAAGACCTATCACCATGCTCTGATAGTCTTGCATGCTCCATGAAAGTAGCCCGCTCATTGCGTTGTAGAGTTGCTCTTTCGCGTATGGCGCTGTGTTGTTCCAAAGGTTTCTGTGGGGAAATTGCACCAACACAGACCACCACCATTTGCGTCCACGGCCTTGAATGGCGTGAACCTTTCCGAGAAGAAGGTACTGCGACTGTAAGATACAAAAGCCTTGATCCTTGCATCTCGCACCAAGAACGAGAGCTAACTCGATAGACCAGATCCATCAATGGCGTAAACGAGCGTAGATCTGGGTGCGTCGAGCTTGCAATGTCGAGAAGTCACCCACACCTGCAACAGCAGTGCGAACGAGCCGAAGAAGACCGAGCCGATGAGAAGGCATGAAAACAACAGACTGGGCGTGACCGTTGCGACATGGTTTCGCATGAGACAGGGATAAGACTGACGGCGTCCATCGCGAGACGGAGGCGTAAACCACGGCATGCCAAAAGTTTGGGCTTAAGCATATTCAGTCTTGAGATGGCCGATCGATTGGACAACGAAGAAGGAAGACGTTGGAAGAAGAGGCATGGGCGTCGTGGTTCCGTTTGGCAGAGGCAGTAGTACGAGCAGGCAATGTCTGGGCCAGGACACCCTTCGCTACGCATACTACTTGCTACCAAGCAGTGATGCAGTCATGCGAGCTTCTAAGATATCAAGAAGAAGATGCCACATGAGTGGAATCCGTCTTCAAGTGGGAGGATGAAGCCCCGAAGAGCTAGGGAGAGCCCAGCATCAGGAAGGAACAGAGTCCCACGAAGACACTACAGCACGAACAACACGAGCATAGAGAGCAAGGTTGCGGCTTCCAGGATGTGCAGGATAAAGAGAGGCTGGCAGATGTGCATCTAGCTTCAATGAGCGGCGTATGGGGCAGGCGAGTGAACATGAAGTAATATCGAGGCATCGCACAAAGACGCATATGCCGCTGGGCTCTCAGTAGTGATAGATCCTAGAGTTAGATTAGTGGTTGATCAAAGTGTCAGAGATTGCAAGGCATATGCAAGCGGGCAACAGGTTCAGCAAAGCGGCGACGGCAGATGATTGTTTAGCCTAGAGACGTATCAGTAGCTGCTTTGAAGTTAGAAGGCGCAATAAAGCGCAAGTCAGTTAGCGATTTTGTCAAGGTGCGTATTGTAAAGGACCAGCTGCAGTGAGCGGCGCAGCGACCTTGACGGAGTAGCTCCGGTAATGTCAGCAGATGATCCAGTAGAGAAGCCATACAAAAGGCTGGATACAGCGGCCCAGCTCCGGGGCGCTGCAAAGCCATGGGGGCAAGCCAGCAGACCGGAGGAGCTGGGCATGAGGTTGGTGTCCAAGAGACGGTGGAGAGGTTGCAATTTACCTGGCTTGCAAGTTGTGCCCAGGTGGCACGTGCATACACTAGCGTGGTTATCACCGCGCTCTCATGCGCGCAAGGTGAAGGACGAGACGGGCAATTCAAAAGCCGCAAAACAGTGGATCCAAGACCTGGAAGCGTAGTTATGTGAAGATGCTGCAGAGAAGGCGAAAAGGAAGGCTGTGAAGCGACTTCCCTCCAACACACATCTTGTGCAGCTGAAATATCCAAGACAAAATTCATCAATCTACACTTGAGTTCTCAGTAGCAGATAGAATATGCAAGCATCTTAACGTCGAAGATGTGGAAGTTGCCATGTTGCGCAACATGCCGATGCATTAGCCCCGTGCCCGCTAACTAGCGTCGTTCCCGCAGCCCGCCTCCGTTCTTCGCATGCCATCTTACCTCAGTAAGCTAACATTCACTCTCGTTTTCTATGCAAATACAAAATCGAAAGCAACCCTAATATGCTATGACCAAGAGACCCCATGCCAGTATCACCCCTTCACATGCGGAGCTTCCAGAACGACAGGCGTCATATGATGGCGATGGAAGCCACGAGGATGGTGACGAGTCATCGCTAAAGAAGCCGCGGTCTTTCATGGCGACTTTAGTAAGCCGTATCTAGTTCTTTCATGAATATATGTTGACGTTGACAGGCATGCGATATATGCCGATCAAGAAAGACAAGATGCGACGAAGATAGGCCGAGCTGCGGTTATTGCAGGTCAATGAACTTGGCGTGCAGATATCAGGCTCCACGAGCCACGAAAAAAGATCAGTCCATGGCAGTCGCTATCAATGCTATTCGGCGGTTGGAATCGAAGATTGAGGACCTGACGACGGCCATTAATACACCCAAGCCTTCGTCTGCGTTAGCGTTTTCACCAGCACCAGCCATGATGGACCACCACTCGCCTAACACCGTCTTTTCTCAACCCAGCCCTGGAAGTCATGTTGCAACCATACCTCCAAACAACCTGCAGCGGAATAGACTAAGCATACATGAGCTTGCGATGCCTCCACAGGTTGTTGGAACGCCTGTCAAGAGTCCGCTCCCTATACCTGAAGTTCACAGTGCGGTTGATCTCTCTTTCAGCCAGCATCGCGTCGCACTATGGCCTGCTATTAAGCAGATTCTTCCGAGCGATTTTGTCTCCGCTCGTGCCGAACTTCCTGAGGACTACATAGTCGACATGGAAACATGCCGACTACCTCTACCGATGCACATCGATCGCCCATATGGCACAGAATCAGAAAGTTGGCTAATGAGCCTTCCACAATCCGCAGTAAAAGGACTTGCAGATGCTTACTTTGCTGTATTCCATCGCAGTATGCCTGTGCTGGACAAGTACCACTTCTTCTCGAGCACACTAGGTATGGCCATGGAGAAGGAGTTCGGCTATGACCTTGAATCTGCCTTGGTGCTGAATGTATTAGCCCTGGGATGTCTAGCCGTCAAGGTTCACGAGGAAGGCGACTTTGCTCTTCCCTCTCGTCAATGCTCTACAAGACGTGGCTTTGTACAGCCTGAGTGGTACGCGCTCATTACAGACGATCCACCAGGACTCAATTTCTTCAATGAGGCCAGAAAGCGGCTTGGCTTCCTCATGTGCCAAAACGATGTGCAAGCAGGCCAGTTCTATATGCTTTCAACGCTCTATTACGCACAGATTCTGCGTCCTCTTGATTCATGGACCACTGTGAACAGGGCTGCGCTGTGCTGCGCAAGCATCTTGACACGTACTGACACGGTCGACTATGAAACGTGGGAGGGTGACATGCTCTCAAGGCTCTTTTGGTGTACATTGATGTATGAGACGGTCATCACACAGGAGCTCGATCTTCTTCCCCACAGCGGATTACTGGAATACGAGCCTGACATCCCTTTACCGAAGTTCGCGCAGTGTCCACGACCCAAGACGTCTATATCAGGCCTACTCACCGACGAGGACGATTCTTTGTTCAATTTCCACTTCCTTGCTCAGGCTGCGCATCGCATTCTCCTAACACGCGTGAAACAGAGCATATATACGTTTGCCGAGAAGGACAGCTACCCAAGCCCTAGCTTAACAGCAGAAATGCACCACCAGCTGGAACAATGGCGCGCAAACCTCCCGCCATCACTCCAATTCTCGGACCAGGATGATGTCAGTGACTCACCCAGCCCTGCGCACGTGATTGCCAAAGCAATGTTACGCAGTCGCTACCTCGTCGCAAAATTCCACATCGGTCGGCCGTTTCTGTATAAAGCGCTCCATGCGCCAGCCTACACCAACGAAGCAGAGTATGATGAGGTGCGCAAGGGACTACGGGGTGGCATGTACTGGCCAACGATCATGGGCCTCTGCACGCAGATGTTGTCAGCACTGCCGATCAAATTCGGCTGGTGCTGTCAATGCTTTGGACAAGTGCTCCTGTTCCATGCAGTAGCACGAAGTCCGGACCGCAAGCTACGGGAAACTCTGCCGGGGGGATGGCGGGAGTGGGTGACCATCATGATGACGCTGATCGAGAGTTGCGCAAGAAGTAGTCCGGGTATTGCCAAGGACTATGAGCTGTTGCATCTGCTGGACGCCTAGTTGATGTATATCATTATTTGCGAAATCCACATGCACGACCACGTATCAGATAATAAACTTGCGTCAGCCTGCCATATATGATGCCACGACAGTCGAGGCAGACATCAGTAGCGGTGCGCCCTGGTGAGATGAACCTGAGTGGCCATGCCCGTTGCTGCGTGCGCCACAGCGTCGATCATGCCAATTATAGACCATGTGCGAGGCATGCGCGTACTGCGTACAAAGTGGCTGACTAACTGCTACAGAAGAAGGCGCCATGACTAAGCCAGGGTGAGCCTCATCGAAGGGGGTTTGTTTTGTTTTGGTTCTTCTCTCATGGCAGCGGCAGTTACAACGACACGAAAGACATGATTGCCGGACACTGCCACACCAAGCAACATGCATATGTGCAGCATAGCTATGTGCGTGTTTGATCTGCGAATTTGCCTCAGCCCTTTCCGGGCGGCAGCTATCCCCTTTACAGGCACGGCTAGGCTTGTTTTAGGTTGATGAGAGTGACCCCTGGCCATCTGGACTCCATGCATGAGGCCAGGATGCTCCGTCAGCTCGCGTCAGACATAGGCATCGCCCGCGAAACAAGGGCGGTCGTCTCCTCCCTTCCTTACCTACATTACATTCATTTCATCCGTGTGCCCTTTCTACATGCTACACCTTTCTGCTTTCTTTTGCGCCGATACATCATAAACGGCTTGTCGGCGACATCCACGTTTCACCTTTCACGTTTTACGCTTCGCCTTTGTTTTTTGTTCTTGGCCGGCAGTCTTGTTGAATCGATACCGGCGCGCGACGGGGCATCCGACGACGACGACGGCGCAGAGACTCTGAACCCCAGAGTCTACTTCTGCAACCATGGGCGAATACTCGTATCAGTCGCTGGCGAATATGGGCCCACAGGGTCGCTGGCGGCGCGTTTTGCTGATTGCAATTGTGCCTTTGGCGCTCACCCTCATCTACATCAACTACCCATCCTCATACATGCCCACCACTATGAGAACGACAACGTATGTCACCAAGAAGCTCTCTGTCTTCTTTGACCAACTAACATGTGCCAGATATCCGCATACACAGAATATAACCCTTCCCAAAGATGATCTCTCCATGGACACCATCATAAAGGCCCTCTATGGCCCCGTGTTGCATCCGATCGATGCTGCAAACTTCACAGACGAAGACGGAGATGTATACCGCTTAACTGGCGAGCCACGGTTCAAGAGCAAGCTGGGCAAGAAGGTGCTCATTCTGGACATTGACAGCAGGCCGTTGACAGAGGAGGGCCAGCTCATGAATGAGAATCTGAAGTGGAAGGGCATGCGATCACTGAGTGCGGGCATGTTGGCACATTACATGTTCGGTACGCTACCCTGGGCCTGAAGGAGTGGCAGTGGCAGACTCGACTAACGCCTGACAGCGAAAATACACGGCTACGATTACAAGTTCATCCGCGCACCCGACTATGAAGACCGCTGGGGCACCTGGGTCAAGGTCCCCATGATGAAGGAGGCGCTCAAAACCCACGAATACATCGTCTTCATGGATTCGGACGTATTGTTCCATTATCCGCATCTCCCGCTCGAGTGGCTCCTAAACTACTGGAACATGACAGATGAAACTCTCGCCATGATGTCACTCGACCCCAATGAACCGCAGAACTACGACGAAAAGGGCAACAGGTACCTGAACACCGGCTTTGTGATTGCGCGACAGAGCCAGCGGACACAGGACATGTACAAGGCGTGGGCCGAGTGCCCCTCGGAGACAAAGTACAAGGATTGCGCAAAGTGGAAAACTGGCTGGGCACACGAACAGGCCGCGTTTGGAAACTATATACGATACGATTACGACCGACCAGACGACATTCGCGTTCTCCCTTGCGTCGAAGCCAATGGCGCGCCTGAAGCTGCGGCTCGCGGTGGGTGCAAGGGCGTTTTCGTGCGACACTTCTGGGTCGACAAGGGCTTGGTGGCCAAGAACCTGGCCGACAACGTCATGCAGTACCTCCTACCACGCTTACACGAGGCCTACTTGGGCGCAGCGCAGGATCATGTTGTTGATGCAAAGGGTTATCGCCTCGAGGGCGCAGATCTCATTGAGATGACAGAGGAGGAAAGGGAGATTGCGAAGCAAAACGCTGGAAAGAACCAAAAGGATGAAGGGTGGTAGAACAACCTGAAATTCCGCAAGCGTCTCCAGGTCTCGCTATGGCGCGATTGAGCCCCAATCGAAATCTTACCAACGACCCACGCCGTCGTAGTCTGCTACAAGCACTGGCATCGACTGTCGGAGGCTATTCACCCCTCACACAACACTTTTCATCGCATTCACGCAATGCATTGCTATCATCTACTACGCCATCTACCCCACAACCAACGGAACGCATATATCATTCTTGTATACTGGGAGTTGGGTTCGGCATTCACGGGCGCCTTGGGTTTTGTGTCGTCACGTCTCTTGGAACGCGACTTTGGTTCTTCGCATATATCATGTTTTGGTTCTCTACGTTTGGCTTGGATGGCTTTTTCAATTGACGAGATGCCATGTCTTGTAATATGGGCGTCTTTTTTCTCTCTCATTCACGCTACAACCTCCAAGCGCGACTTGAAATGTAAGCTAAAAAGGATGCTTAACACGATTTTCTTCTAGTTTATGACGTGGTGCTTACTGCAGGATATGTACCACTGCATGTTCAACGATAATTGCTTTCTAGTTTGTGTAATGCCAGCAACATGTACAACATGCCACGCCACGCCACTTCTACACACAACACAGCAATGATAACACTTCTATACAATCTAGCCGTGTTGCATACACACACAACCACGTCTACACCTCCCACTCAACATCTGCCACTCTCGGCAACTTATGTAGCCTTAGTCCACAAAACCTCGCAATAAGCTCAACCTGTTCCTCGTCAGTACAACACACCATAACAAACACTAACCACACGTACATTCTGCTGCAGCGTCTCCACATCCTCCATACTATTTCCCAGACGCCTGATCGCCCGCATATGCCACGCCGTCTCCCTAGGTAAGTTCTGAATCATAATACCGGCTATTACTACGAGCTCTGATTCTATGCCGGAGAGGATGCTATGGTCAGAGAGGTAGAGGCCATAGGTTATTTGTTTGCTTATCCATTCTGACGGGGAGGTTAGGTGGGGTGAGAGTGCGAGTGGACTGGAACGGTGGCTTACCAAAATCTTTATGAGATGCGAGGACGTCGTTGATGCCGGTTAGGTTGTGCTGGTATAGTTTGCTTAGCCATGCGTTTCCGCGTTGCGAGTTTGCTTCGTCGCATTGCCATCCTTCTCTGTGTGTTTGGTCAGCTGATTTGGTCCTTGGGTCTGTCTAAGCGGTATTGGCGTTGTCGATGATGCCGGGCGGTTGTACCTGGAGAAACTGTAATCTTTGTCTTCGGGCGCGGTGACGTCGTTGATGCAGAATATTGCGTCGAGAGGCTTGCAGACTCCTACTATAGGAACGAGCTTGACCAGTGCCTCTCGTATCCTGCGCATCAGCGCTTTTCGTTGCTCTGAAGTTTGGTACTCGGGCCGCTGGATGAGCTGTTTGTAGAGGAGGGGTACGAAGTTGAACTGCCCACCGCCTACCATGGCCGCAAGCTGCTTTTGTTCAGTGTGTAGCTCGTAGACTTGGACGTGATCAGTACCAGTAATAAGTACCACTTGTCATCGCCAAGTGTCTTCGATGGGAACTGTTCTTCTATGGCTTTGAAGAGAGCCAGAGCTTCGTCATCGGTAGGATCCGGAATTATTGGAATTTCTTTGGTTGCCATTTCGAACTGGGTTTTTTTGTGTCAGAGAGTACGATGAATTTGATGGATGATTATCATATGGTAGATCTATGGATTACTGTCATCTAGGTCTGTACCTAGTGAATGTGTGGATCTTCCGATAGTCGGACAGCTCGGGATGATGACATAGCGGAAGGTCCGAATGCGACGCGTCTTCGGCACGCGTTGACAATGGCGGGGTAACCTTGAAAGTCTTCCCTCTATATCACTTGCCGGATAGCACTTTTGAGGATGTTACCACAACAGCAGTTCAATTAGTTTCATTCGTGAATACAAACTGCATTTGCATAACTGCTACTTCACTCTCACTGTAGCCTTATGGTTCACTCCTTCAACCCGCTGTGGAATTACAATCATTCCAGGACGAAGAATCTACAAAAGTTCCAATTCCGTTCATGTGAAGCAAAGGAGTGTATCTTCACACCAGGTTTACCAGTTCAAGTCATCGGCTTACATGGCAGCAGGCGCAGCAGCACCAACAACAGTCTTTCCCGACATGGTCTCAAGACGCTTGAATCCACCATGCTGCTTGACACCTTCCTGCAAATCCACCATTCTCTTCTGGTCGCCTGTCGGATCATCAGTCTCCTGCTCCAGGCCCCACGCCAAGTACTCGTTCGTGTAGTTTGGAGTGAATCCATCGTCCAGCACACCAAGCCTCTTGCCATAGCGCGTCACTTTCTCCCAGTCACGTTTGACATTCTGTAGATCAGGACTAAAGTACGCAAAGCTGCGCTCGAAGATCTTGCGGTTGACCGGAGTGTTCATGGCAGATTTGAAGTTGCAAAACATGTCCCAGGCTTCGTCGGGAGAAGCGAGAACGAAGTCTGTTGCGCGCTTGCATGCGCGGAGGAAGGCGCGGATTTTCTCGGGGTTCTTCTCAATGAAAGCATTGTTTCCAATGTATAGAATGCTGCAGAAGCAGCAGCATCCGAGCTGGGCGAGCTCATCGATACGCAACATCTTGACCTCGTCGCGCGAACGGTTCTGGCTGACGAGCCACTCCTCGAGCTCCACCATCTGTACATTCTCCAATCCAATGCCGGCGTCGATCTCTCCGGTGATGATGGAGCGTGTAACGTTCATGCCGACACGTACAGCCTGGTAGTCGTCGGGTGACATACCATAGTGCGCAGTGAGTTCATCCAACTGGATCTTGCCAAACTCACCAACATAGCCAATCTTCTTTCCCTTGAGGGTGGTGAAGTCAGGGGTGATCCCAGAAGAGGTCAAGTATACAACGCCCGTGAAAGGCTCGTTGAGTAGAGAGCCAATGGATTGGACTGGAAAGCCGCGAGCGGCGGCGGCGAGGGTGTGAATCATGGCCTTGAAGCCGAGATCAACTTTGCCGGAGCCAATGATCTCAGTAACATCCTGGTCTAGTAAGTTACTGTATGCTAGATAGATTGGGCTTGACCGTACGCTTGGGTCATTGGGCTCAAGGAGAGCAACTTTGATGCCTTCGTCTTTGAAATATCCCAGACTCTGGGCGAGATACAGGGGGGCGTGGTATGGCGTAGCGTGCCTGCTGTTATCAGTATATGTCTTGTGCAACCAGGCATGATCCGCACCAATTGGTCAAGAACGTGATCTTGTCAGTCGACATCTTGACTTGTGTGCGGATGCTATGCTAATCAGCATGTCAACAGCGAGGGGAAGGGAACATCATGAAGCAGCAGTAGTCCTTCGCGCTGGAATTATCCAGATCAAGTTTAAACGGTATAATCTCAGAACAGGCCACCGACAACAGCGACTCCCGTGAAGGAGGCACAATTTTCGATGACCTGAACACCCGCCATGCTTTGCTTCTGATGGTTGAGATGGGTACCTGTTGATGCCATGCTGGGCACCTCTTCTACTTGACCGAGACAAAATTTCCAAGAGCGAAGAGCAAAGCCAGTAAGGGCTTGCAATGCTGGTTTCATGATAGCATCGTACCAAAGTAGAGGATTGTATGTGGATATAATGCTTGAATGATAGAACGACTCGAGAGTTGTGAACGAGAAGCAGTTCTTGATCATGGAACAATGCCTGATACTTATATTATATGCATATACTTCAGATTTGTTGAGCCTGATGGCTTGTGAACGGCTCATATGCAATGCAGGTGCATTGGTAAACAGCGGGGCAGTGAGGGGCAGAAGAACACTACACGTCGATCTGCGTCATGCAACCGCACGGATGAATGCCTCTTGCCAACTCCTATTCGTCAGAAATTTGCTCCCATAGAGTTACGGTTTGCTGAAGTTAATGCAGGTGGCTCAATTTGGAGTTCCAATGTGCCTAGACACACGGCAGCGCATAGTAACGTGGGGGTCAAAGGTGCTTCATGAGAAATAGTTGGTAGGCCAGTTCGTATATCGATAATCATACGTATTATGATTCGAAAGGACGTGGTAGGATTTGGAATAAACCTTCGTAATCGACGTAAATAAGTGCGGTGACTAACCGTCACTTTAGCTACCAGAGCCAACATTCCGAAAGATCCAGAGTGCCCTCATCCGGCCAGCCAGCACCGGAATCTTCAAACCCAAATTCCCCGTTGTCAAACCCAGGAAGTGCCGAGTCATAACCATTGTCCAAAGCGTTACCCCGATCGTACAAGTCCATGCCGCTTATATCTGCATAACCATGATCCCAGATCTGGGATACGAAGCTGCCAAAAGTCGCATCAAGTGGTGAAAGCGATAACATCGTATGTGTATCTGCGATGGTAAAACTTAAATCAAGACCATCTACGATCATACTATCCGACTCATGGTGCTGTTGTTGCCGTAGTGGGAGATCAGTGTGCATTCTGGCAACCTTGGGTAATGCGTTCGGTCGCCCTTCACTCGAAGTCGGGCGTTTCTTGCTTGAATCAGCTCCTGCACTTAAACTGGTGTGTTCCTTCCAGTCTGCCATTGTTGAACCATCTTTGAAGTGCCTAGCGATATGTGTTTCCCTTGCTTCCCATGTCTTCAGCTCATGTCCGCAAAAGCCACAGATCCAATCTTCAGCCGTTTCATTTCCTGTTCCCCCTCTCCTCCAAAGATCTCGGACTTTTCCATCTAGTGGCGCTTTGTGAAAGTTGTTGACGTGTTGTCGCAAATGGTCAGGTCGCAGGAATGTTCTCTCGTGCTCGCTCTTGTTCGCGCATTCTGATATGCGATGAGCAAGTAGTAAATGATCTTCGCTAGGATCTGAAATTTTGCAGAAGACGCAGTATGTAGAATTAGCCGTGCCGGAAACGACTTGAAGTCTGGGTCCAGTGAGTAAGCATGTCCACTTCCGCTTCGGCCGGTGTTGAGTCTCTTCGTGACGACGCCATGACTTGTGCGCAATATGTTGATAGCAGAAGGTGCATTGCCACGTCTTTGAACTGTTGCCCTTTGCTGAAATGGTCGTGATTCTCGGTTTTGATGGTATTTGCAAGGTATGAGGTGTAGCAGAAAAGACGTCAAGCTGACCGTAGTCTTTCTTCTTGCCTCTCCGAGAAGTAGAATGGATGTCGATCTCCTGGCTATAGCTACTACTAGTCGATCGGGATACATATGGATAATTGGGATTGTTTTGCGCTGTCGGACTCATGGAGTTGTTGTTCTTGACTGCTGGCGCTATGCTTGAGCGTCTAGAGGTAGGACATCCTTCGTCTTCTGAAGCAGAATCTGATGCATTGTATTTGAAAGGTTTTCCTCGTGCCCTTGCATTCGTAAACCATGTATTGATTTGTTTCTCGGTTATACCGCATTGTTGGGCGAGTGAAAGTTTAGTATCTGCGTCGGGATACGGATTCTTTCGATTTTCATGTAGCCATTCTTTCAAACAACGTAAAGCATGCGACTCAAGCTTGGTGGGTGGCCGTCTTACTCCTGAACGTTTGATCTTGCTACTGCAGATTGGTGACTCTGGCGAAGATAGACGTGCATTCTGACTGCAAGAAGAACACGTAGACGAATGATCGAGGTCGATCAGTGCTGCAACCTCGCAAGCTGAACATCTTCTAGCACCTCGTTTCTGCGAGAGGTGTTCTGGTTGTAGCACGCTTGAAGTATTCGGTCTGGTGGTCTGAGTCTTGGATTGTTTGTTCTGGTGATTGATAACATTAGGTACCACTGAAGTATCACCACTGCAATCACTGCATTTCAACCCCTCACCAGGATTGGTGATGTTCCAGAGTTGGCACGTGATACACTCGTCACGCTTATCGGCGTGTGTTGGTGCCAGTAACTCAGTGTTGAAGCCTGCCTGCGTTGTGAACACATTGAGCTTAGTGATCACCGGCTCAACCGGAGATCCCGGTAACCTCAGTCGCAATCGTCCATCGGACTGGAAGTTGGCGAGACCACCATAGCCCACGCTAGAGAGTGAAGAAGGCACTTGGTAGGTTGACGAGCTTGCGTGATAATTGGTCTAACTAGGATCAACTGAGGGGACATGTGAGCATCGTCTGTAGTAATTACCTGGAAATTGTCATCCTCCTCCAAGGTATTCGATCCATATCCGGAGTCGAATGACCAGATACTAGCGGCCTTGACTTTTCCTGATGGAGGCAGCATGGTGTCCAAACGTAGTGGTGTCGTTCAATAGTAGGTTCTTTGCTAAATATACTGACGAACGACTCCTGTGTTACCAGCATGAAGAGAGCAGTTTGTGGGTATGCATTCGCAGAGAAACTCACTACCCCAACGTCTACATGCTATCTGCCTATTCTGAGATACAGGGTGTTCGTGGCTGTGCTGGACGCCTAATATACATCACTGTGGCGCTCCTACTTCTCCACGATTGGTTCAGGTGGCGCTGTCAGCATAGTCAGACGACACAAGAACAGTTGATAATAGGCTTGATGCTGTGGAAAAAAGCCAATCGGGCCGGGGCTTGCGATTGGCATGTAATTGATAGCAAGAGAGCATTTGATGATAATGTGCTGTGCAATGGCAGTTTCGTATTCTGAGGGGAACAAACGATACAGAGAGACAGACCCTCATAGAGTTATACGACCCTTACCATGATGTAACATGTCGCTGTTGAGCCATCGTTCTCGCCGCTTATCTCCAACTAACTGGAACCATAAAATGAATCTTAGCGCAAATTAAAACCATATAGCCTTGATCACAGCTCTCCATTGCTATACATCATGTATGATCCTGCTTCTGCATGATTAAAAACTCGCATTTCAAGTATAAGTCCGTATAGCAGTTAAACAAAGTGATAAAAAGGCGCTCTAGGACATCTAGGATGATGTACGAAGTAGAGAATGACACCATCTAGATGAAACCACGGCTATACCGGAAGATGGTAGTACTGTCTCCATATATATTTTCGAGGAAACTGCGCCAGTAAGCTTGTTGTCATATCCACCATCCAGTTACACTGAGTACCTTGGAGATGGAGATATTCGTGTGCGCGCGGAGATTTTCTATCTCCTCTACAATATCATGGTATCCATGCTTGGCGTACCAAACTGAAGGACCGTCAACTACCTGATTTTGACGAGAGTCATACTATGCCTTTTCACACTTGCTCCTTATACTCAATACCCGAAGTTCAATGGCCGTCAAGCTGATTCCAGACTTGGATATATGTCCGCAATTTTATCGTACACCTCATGGACTGTCCTTGGAGCACATATATCTCGATGGTCTTGGATCGGGTCGTAGGGGCAGTGGTAGCTGGTGGAGGGGCTGGTATCGCAATCGATTCGAAGCAAAGGTATTACTTCCGCTGGAGTAGTAGTTCGGATTTGGGCGCTCGGGTCTCGAAGCCTACAGTGCCACAGGTTATAAGCTCGCTCACGGCTCTAGAGCCATGCGCACCCAAAATGGGATCAATGCCGATAAGATCTTGGTTGATCAGAATGGCAAGTATGTATAGCAAGCTCAGATTCTTGATATCAAACCTGAAGGGTTGAGTTTTGCAAACCACAGGTAAGAAGAACTAGTAATGGGGCTGGGGTAAAACCTCTGGTTCCGAGGAGCTCCATAACCGATGAGAAGTGGCATGAAAAGGGCTGAGAGGAGGGATTAAGGTGGTGCGTGCGTCGATATCGGGCGTCTACAGTATAGTAGCGCCTAGTGAGTCACTGCTGGGCTGTCGTCCTGGCTCGCTGAGGGCATATGCCAAAACACGGTAATGGCGATGGAGGTGGTGGCTAATAGCGGAATGGAAGAAATGGACACGGTGTTTTGCATGATGTAGTGGTGTCGGTAAGGCCACAAAGACTCCGCTTGTAGTGGGGCAAAGTAGAGGATGATGGCAATGTCAAGTACCCCGCCAAAAGTTTTGCAGTGCGGCAGAGAAGGCGCTGAGAGCCCGACCTTGGCGCAAAAGGCGTTTCGGTGTGGTTTCAGCTTGGGAAGCATCCAGCCTGCTCACTTGAGACGGGAGAACTGTCTTGAACAGACAGCTAGGCGATAGGAAAGCTAATTGATGGCGATGACGGAGTGCTCAAAGACTCGCATGAGGCAAGTGCTGCGGCTGTGGCGAGCCCATGGCGGGCGGTCAAGGAGGCTTTGGGGGAGTCAATGGGTCCATGGCCAATCAAGGCATAGCATTTTGCCTCGCTCGCTGTTCAAATCATTCCAAGGTTGCAAGGTGAAGGAGTTTTCGACGCCCAACGAAGGCCTAGCGCCGAAAACTAGCACGGACCCACCCAGCCCTCCAGGTATATTAGCAACACTCGACCCCTCCATCGCTGAACTTTTCTCCTCGTCCAACTCATACCTTACACCGCGCGCTGTAAACCTGAGTACTCAAACACACTTCACCTCACCACACACAAACCAACAAACACAACACCGCCAACATGGGGTAAGTCGTCTTTCCCCGCTTCAAGCCCTCCGGTTCGCCATATCGCGCATGGGATCAGCACCAGGTCGACACACACCCACTTCAAGACCAGTCTTGCTAACAATGTCTGCAGTAAGGAGAAGATGCACATCAACGTGGTCGTTATCGGCCACGTTGACTCCGGAAAGTCCACCACCACCGGCCGTAAGCCCTCCCTCTCCGAAAGACTGCGGGGTCACACAACTTACAATGGGATACAGACTTGATCTACAAGTGCGGTGGTATTGACAAGCGTACCATCGAGAAGTTCGAGAAGGTACGGCATCATTTTTCTTTGATTTGCATGGTGGCAGTTGTGCGCTTCAGCCTCTTCATCCGCGCCCTTTTTTTCGCCTTATCGCGATGAGGGGCATTTTTTGGGTGGTGGGGTTGTGCGGACTTTTACGCGCTAGCGCTAGTCCGCATGCGCGCCTCGCGAAGTGCAACAGCATGACGCACATGCAATTTCCCATGTTCGGTCACAGCACGCTAACAAACCCCATAGGAAGCCGCCGAACTCGGCAAGGGTTCCTTCAAGTACGCATGGGTTCTTGACAAGTTGAAGGCTGAGCGTGAGCGTGGTATCACCATCGATATCGCGCTCTGGAAGTTCGAAACCCCTAAATACTACGTCACTGTTATTGGTATGTATTCCTCCATCCCTGTATTTGTCTAGGCAAGTGTTTGTTCTAGGCCTGTATGTGCCTAGGCATCACTGTATTTGTCTATGCATCACATTGCGCACGCTTCTAACAACCACCAGACGCTCCCGGTCACCGTGATTTCATCAAGAACATGATCACTGGTACCTCCCAGGCTGATTGCGCTATTCTCATCATCGCTGCCGGTACTGGTGAGTTCGAGGCTGGTATCTCCAAGGATGGTCAGACTCGTGAGCACGCTCTGCTCGCCTACACCCTTGGTGTCAAGCAGCTTATCGTCGCCATCAACAAGATGGACACCACCAAGTGGTCCGAGGACCGTTACCAGGAGATCATCAAGGAGACCTCCAACTTCATCAAGAAGGTCGGATACAACCCCAAGCACGTTCCCTTCGTGCCCATCTCCGGTTTCAACGGTGACAACATGATTGATTCCTCCTCTAACTGCCCCTGGTACAAGGGTTGGGAGAAGGAGACCAAGGCCAAGGCTACTGGCAAGACCCTCCTCGAGGCCATTGACGCCATCGACCCTCCCAGCCGTCCCACCGACAAGCCCCTCCGTCTTCCCCTCCAGGATGTTTACAAGATTGGTGGTATTGGCACGGTGCCCGTCGGTCGTGTCGAGACCGGTATCATCAAGGCCGGTATGGTCGTCACCTTCGCCCCCGCTGGTGTCACCACTGAAGTCAAGTCCGTCGAGATGCACCACGAGCAGCTTGTCGAGGGTGTCCCCGGTGACAACGTCGGCTTCAACGTCAAGAACGTCTCCGTCAAGGAGATCCGTCGTGGCAACGTTGCCGGTGACTCCAAGAACGACCCCCCCAAGGGTGCCGAGTCCTTCAACGCCCAGGTCATCGTCCTCAACCACCCTGGTCAGGTCGGTGCCGGTTACGCACCAGTCCTTGACTGCCACACTGCCCACATTGCTTGCAAGTTCTCCGAGCTCCTCGAGAAGATTGACCGCCGTACCGGAAAGTCCGTTGAGAACTCCCCCAAGTTCATCAAGTCCGGTGACGCCGCCATCGTCAAGATGGTTCCCTCCAAGCCCATGTGCGTTGAGGCTTTCACTGACTACCCTCCTCTCGGTCGTTTCGCTGTCCGTGACATGCGTCAGACCGTTGCCGTCGGTGTCATCAAGTCCGTCGTCAAGGCCGACAAGGCCGGTAAGGTCACCAAGGCCGCACAGAAGGCTTCCAAGAAATAAGCGCTCTCTTTTCGAGTTGCTTGTTTCTCTTCTTTCGTCCTTAGATACCTGGTTCTGGGGATGTGTGGTTACTTCGGAAAAGCTGTGATGACTTTTGAAACGTGTCATGCATAACGGTCTGGGGTTACTGGCGTCGTCCTTCCATAGTTTCCATAATGATCTGAATGAAAACATGGTGGGCAATCAATTATTTATCTTCATCGTGATGCCATTGTATATTGTTATGTTGGTGTGTCTAGCTGCCTCGTGTCTGCCTGGCCCTACATGTAGCGGTCGCGCGGGTTCAATGGCCGACCCACTTTTCTGGCTTAGTGGTGGCCGCTGCTTCCCAAACCAACCGTGGCATCGCTTTTCGACTTGTCATTCCATATCGCACGCAGACAATGTCAGCAGACCTGTTCGCAGAGTTTGGAGCCGATCCGCCTCCGAATCAACAGCAGCATGTTACAGCTTCCGCAAAACCAAGTGCGGCTGCAGCATCGGATTTCAGCTTCTTCAATGACATAAACACCTCAACCCCGGCCGCGCCACTACAACAACCGCGGTCAACAATCGACTTCCAAGGCTTGAGTTCCACTCCCATACAAGATTTGACAAGTGATGATAACGACGAATGGGGCGATTTCGAAGGCGGTTCATCATCCCAGCCAGTCGATCAAACGTGGCAACATGCTCCAGTTATCAAGGCCAAGAAGTCGGCGGATCCAAGCGTGTTATTTGATGCAGAGGATGATTTCGACGACGAGTTCGGGGACTTTGAAGGCGAACAAGAAGTAAATGAGGCTCAGGCTGCACAGAATGGACCCAGTGCGCCATCCTCAGCACTCGCGGATTTACTAGGTGACATGAGCATGTCGCAGCCCAAGTCTCCCACCACTAGCGGAAAAAACGAATTTGACACACGTGGGCCTTTGAAGAGCACTGGTAATACGAAGAAGAGCCTGAAATCTGGATTGGGTGCTGCCTCCAAACCGAATCAACCACCAATCACAGCAGCCGTGGCGCAAGACGACGGTGGATGGGACGAATTCGACGACTGGGAAGCTTCTATACCCTCCAAACCATCAACAAAACCTGAAGCTATACAAACCGCCAAGGCCAACGAAACGATTAGTAGGCCGAACTCAATACTATCCCCAATCCCAAGTGATCCACAACCAGGCGAGCTGCCGCCTACAAATGTACCACCGCCCGGCGTGCTGCTATCACTCTTCCCTCCTCTATTCACGGAAGCGCAAAGAGAAACTATTTAAGCCCATGGCAGCACAGCCTCTACCGATGAGGAACAAGCTGATGGCCGAGCCGGCTACGATTGTCTATCTCCAGGGTTACCTCGTGTTGGCAAACGTGGCAGCGCACATCATAGCCGGACGGAAGCTGCGTTGGAAGCGGGATCAGCATTTGTCGCAGGGCATGCGAATTGGCCCAGCGTCATCAAGAGCAACTTCTGGGATGAAGTTGACGGGTGTCGACAAGGGCGAGAACTTGAAGGAGGAGCGGGAGGTGTCTGATGTGGTCAGGAGTTGGAAAGAGCAGGTCGGACGACTGAGACATGTTGTGTCTGGTGTAAATCAAATCAAAGCCGGCACTTTGGATCGCGGACCGGATCTACAGGACACGATGCCGGTCAGAACATTGAAGCAGTCCGAGGGTGGCATGCCGGCGCGGCAACCTTGCATGCTGTGTGGGCTCAAACGAGAAGAAAGAGTGACTGCGGCCGATATGGCAACGGATGATAGCTTTGGCGAGTGGTGGATTGACCAGGTCAACATGCATCGAGGTGGGTAACCATCAGTGCGAGTCTCTTAACCACATTGACTGACTTGCCCATTAGGTTGCAGAAATTTTTGGAACGAGCACAAGGATAGTCTTCGCCAACGCTGAGGAGTGTGGGATTCCCCGCACCACCAGCTCCAAGTACAGGGGGTAGGGCACACGGCATCTGGAGGAGTGGCAACCCACCAATGACCTCGTCCGGGGGAAGCGGAGCCGGCACAAGCTCGCCAACAAGCTCGCCAATCTTGTACATGACGGAGGCAAGTCATTACGGGGTCCATTGAGCAGTGGGGAATAGGAAACAGGATTCAAAAAGAGTAAGGAAAATGGAGAAAACAAGTCAGCGACGTTTACAGGCATGGGCGGCGCATCAAAGGGTTGGTGCGGGCATGTCACGGGGGCTTGTCGGCGCATAAAGGCAGCTCTGGCAGCGGAAGCTTGTGCAGCAGGAATACCGGGCTACCATGGGCAATGTTTCTGGCTTAGTAGCAATTCGCATATATAAAGCAGGGTAGTAGGAAATGGATAGCTTGTGCAACCGTCGGCTAGGTATTGTCATGTGAAAGGGTAGTCTCTGTCGTCCCGGGACGGCCCTACGAGATCTGAGGAGTGGACCACGGGCGCATCGTCTGTGCACTTTTCGCGGGGCGGCCAAGGACGTGGGCGCCATGCAAGTCACGCCGTTGCCGTCTCAAGTGGCATGGATAGTGACTACAGGACAGACGACGCTCTATTGCTACGTACTGTCCACTGCCCATAGCACTCTGCCTACTGCTGCTGTCGTAGTGTAGCCCCCCGCAGCCGCCGCCGCAGTATTCCCAGCACGAATCCCATCTTGCACTGTAACTCGGGTCAGCGGTCTTTGGTGAGCCGCACACACGTACGCCGCGCCCTGCATTCCCCCGCCCAGCAAGAGAAGGCTTTGCACTACCCAGATACGCATCCTCGGACGTGGACATAGACGTCGAGCTGTGTACCTGCCCCTGACCATTGTACCGTTTGAGCCAGCTGTGCCCGGCCTGGGAAACAGGCGGTCCTCGCACG
Organism: Pyrenophora teres f. maculata; assembly: GCA_014334815.1. Lineage (NCBI taxonomy): Eukaryota > Fungi > Ascomycota > Dothideomycetes > Pleosporales > Pleosporaceae > Pyrenophora > Pyrenophora teres. The sequence continues at coordinate 3,823,563 of CP060570.1, forward strand.
CCTCAGGGAATGAGCAGGCCAAACCACCATGGTACGTCCAGTGGCTCAGGCTCGCTACCAGAAGAAGCACCCTTCGAGTCCCTACCGCAGTCCTCATCGCACGCTTCCGGATATGCACCGCTGGTCAAGACGAAAAGCACTCCGAGCCTGCTCGCATACCGCTCAGGAGCCTTGCCGCCGCCGATAAACACGGCGAAACGGCTCAGTATCGACGCCGGCCAACTGGACCGTATGGCAAGATCACCCATCCTCCCTGAGCATGAGCACGGCCTAGGAGCTTCAGGTCTTCGTCGCATCCGCCAGCAGCCGGCCCAGAGAGCAGCTTCCCTCAACGTCGCGACCCCACCAGTATCGCGACACGCCTCCGAGTCTGCGCCCACAGCCCCCCCGTCCCCAACCTTTGCCTTTGGCGAAGACCTCTCGCGCTTCCCCTCCGAGTCGCTGCACTCATTCTCCTTTGCCACGCAGTCGGAAGACTTCATCCACAACCGTCAGAATGTCCTGAAGCGGTCCATCGAGTTTATGCGCGACAGGCTGGGCTGGGCCGCCACCAACCCTGGCATAGCAAACGCCCAAGCAAGACTCAGCGGCGACCAGGAGGTGCAGAGCATGATGGAGCTGCTCACACGCGCCAACCTGATCGGCCAGGACGGCACCGGCGCCCATGGCCTGGGTGCTCTTGGGCCCGTCACCGGGCCCGCCGACATGTCTGGCGAGAACCCGTTTGAGAAGGGCTTCGTGGTCCAGCGGTCCGAGAGCCCTGAGGAAATGCTCGAGCCTGCGAAGCCGCCAGTGCATAGGGCCACCATCACTCCCGTCGGAGCCACAGATACGGCCGACTCGTCAAGTACACAACTGCCGCCCGCATCTCCACCCCCGCCGCCCTCACAACCTCCGCGACCTCAACGCGCAGCCCTCAAACGCACCCTCACCGACGTCGTGCCTCTGACGATACAGAGCCAGCTCCACGATGCCCTGGCTCAACCCTACCGCGTGGGCGACCAGGAAAAACTTGGCGACTTAGTGTCTCCCACCACTATCCCTTCTCTACATCCGAGCTTCAACACCACGCCAGGTCCGCATGCGGCCGGAGCCGCGCCACACGGCCACGGGAGCCGACACGTCCCTGCTGCACAAGCCATCTTCACAACCGGTACCGAAACGCCCTGGACCATTACGTCTGCAAACGATCTGGCATGCTTGGTCTTTGGTGTCACGAGGGCCGAAGTCCGCAAGCTGGGTATACTAGAAGTCGTTCGAGAGGACCGTAGGAAGTGGCTCGAGAGCAAGCTTAGAGATCCCGACACTGGCTCCAAGGCGGCTGCGTCCGGCGCCGCACCCTCGACCAAAAACCTCAACGTTGGAAGTGGTGTTACAGCCCGGCTACTGAGCAAGGCCCCCTCACGAGTAACGGCTGCCAAGAAGGCCAAGACAGACGACGGTAGCGGATCTTCATACTACAACGCAAAAAAGACTGGTAAGCTTAACCACGAGTCAAAGGGCTCAAGAGGCGTCTTGCTCTGCGGCGATGTCATACCCATACAGAAGCGGAACGGCTCGACTGGCTCGGCCAGCTTGTGGGTCAAGGAAAAACGGGGCAGTCTCATCTGGGTACTGGAAGAGATTGCCGAGGACGTAGTGTATATCACCGTTGATGAAGTAGGCTGCGTATCCAAGGGCTGGGGCGCGACCGAAGCAGTCTTCGGAAGCGACCGATTACGGAGAGGCATGGACCTGAAACGACTCATGCCAGGCATACCACGACTCCGGGGTACAAACACCGGAGCACTAGACTATGAGTCCATTGATGAGTTCCGCAGTTACACAGCGCGAACATCCAACAGCATCAGCATACCCGTGACGGTGGAGGCGTTGCCGGGCGAGCCCACTTTCCGCGTCTCAAGTTTCCCGCACATTGCGGGCATCATTGTTCTATCATCCACCGACCTCAAGATCACCAGCTCCAATTCAGTCTTCTCATCCGCACTGTTCGGTCAGCCGCGGCCTGAAGGCGTTCATATAAGCAAGCTTATACCAGCTTTCGACAGAATACTGCACGTCATGACAGATGAAGACAAGATTGAATTGGTCGATGGCATAGTCATTCCTGAGCATAGCTTCCGTCGCGCCCGCGCTTTGCTTGCTATGCGAGAAGGTAGCACGGATGCCGCTGCCATCTTCCTAAGGCCAAGCGGCTTGCCGGCATCCCATCGTGACGGTTCGGAAATAATGGTAGACGTGCAGATGCGTGTAGTGAAAAGCGAAAAGACGCCTCGCTTCGATGAGAATGTCATCGAAGAGGAAGACGCGCCTATGAAGCCTGAAAAGGGCCCAGAGCTAGTATATGCTTTGTGGATAACCTACTCGCGACAGCTGCATGCCGCGAACCATGGTATTGGTCCTATGACCCCGCTCATATCACGACCCCCCTCACCTCGTCAACCTGAACCTGGTCAATCAAACTTCCCTGTCCCCCAAGAGCCAGAATCGCATCAGTCTCAAGGAACACCGCCCTCGGTGTCGCTATTGACCCAACAAATCCAAGAAGCTATGCGACCTAACACTCCGCAAGAGCCCCAGCAAGGATCCATGGCGCCACCACCCACACCAATGCAGGAAGAGCCAACGAAGAAGAAGACAATTAGTGATTTTGTGGTGCTAGAAGAAATGGGCCAAGGCGCGTACGGGCAAGTCAAGCTCTGCCGATACAAGAAAGCTAGCAACAAGAAGGTTGTGATAAAATACGTGACAAAGAGGCGCATTCTTGTTGACACATGGACACGGGACAGAAGACTAGGTACAGTACCTCTCGAGATTCACGTCTTGGATTATCTACGCCGCGACGGGTTTAAGCACCCCAACATTGTCGAAATGGCAGACTTCTTCGAAGATGACATCAACTATTACATTGAAATGACTCCACACGGCCTACCTGGCATGGATCTCTTCGACTATATTGAGTTGCGGGTCAACATGGAAGAGAAGGAATGTCGAAAGATATTTGTGCAAGTCGCCGAGGCGGTACATCATCTCCACACCAAAGCAAAGGTCGTGCATCGTGATATCAAAGACGAGAACGTAGTCCTCGACGGTGAAGGCAACATCAAGCTCATTGATTTCGGAAGCGCAGCGTATATCAAAAGCGGTCCTTTCGACGTTTTTGTAGGCACCATCGGTACAGATCCCATGCTTATCTCCTTTACCCACGTGAATGATGTACTAACACTGTGAACAGATTATGCAGCCCCTGAAGTCTTGGCAGGCAAGGCGTACCGTGGTAAAGAGCAAGATGTCTGGGCTCTAGGCATCCTCCTATACACCATCATCTACAAGGAAAATCCCTTCTACTCGATAGACGAGATCATGGACCACGACCTCAGGGTACCTTGGGTCATGTCAGAGGAGAGTATCGACCTTGTGAGGCTAATGCTGGATCGGGATGTGGAGAAGAGAATCACGATTAGTATGGTGCTTGAACACCCTTGGTGTAAGGGTGCTGGTGGTGGTGGCGCTACCGGAGGCGTTGTGGGCGAGGTTGCTTGATGACAAAAGTGCAGGTGAAGGGCATCTGAGCCGCCATATAGAACGACGTTCACGGTCACTTTTGTTGAATGAGCTAGGACTCTCGGATATGGACACGGGACATGGGAGTAGAATGGAAAGGGTCGGTTTGGGTCAGCGGCGTAGAAAGCGCTGCCTTTTCGGATACACCTTATTTACCCTCTACTCAGCTCTCTTAGTTCCGGGGCTGTATTGTGCAATCTAGCATTATCCGGATAAGGGGAGTTTCAGACCTTACCTAGAAATACCCAATATTCTTTTTTCGCTTCTTGCATCCCTCTCACATAGTGAGTCTTGATCAGATGTTGCAAGCAAGGCATGATCTGTCACTTACAACCACCACACCCAACCCTCAACCCTCCAACACCTCCCCCAATAAACACTCCTGCCCCGCCCATTGCTCCCTCACAACCGGCCAAATAAACTCTGGTGGCAACACAAATCCGCCACCTGCCTCATCCCTTGGACTCAACTCCATCGTCCACGAGTGCTCCGCCCCGTGCACGGCATAATGATGATCCCTTGAGTTCCCCGTTGAAAAATACAATATCTGACACCCAGGCCCAAACTCATACGTACTATTCATCGTACTCGCCTCCATAATCGCCCCTGCCGTACCCCCCGCTACCTCCAACATCCGCGGCAATGTCTCAGGCAACGGGTCGCAGGAGAAACCATACGGCGTGAGTATTAACTGGCCGTAGGAGTGGAAGTCGATGAACGACCGTATGCCCACCGGGCCCTGTTTCGCCAGGCGGGCTGAGAGGCTGTCCAAAGCTGCGTTCTCGGGCGTGTCACCCGGGGACTCGCCGCGGTAGGTTTGACCGCAGGGGTTGGGGGTTGAGCCTCCTTCGGGGGGTTCAGCGTCCCATTCGTAGCGCCAGTTGCGGTTTCCGTCGGTGCCGATACAGGTGCTGTTTATAGAGGGGCGGGGTTGTCGGTTTTTGCGCCAGAGTCGGTTGCTGGTTTGCGAGAAGAGGAAGCCGTCCGGGTTGTGGAAGGGGACGAGGTAGAATGTGTAGTTTGTGAGGTAGTTGGAGGTGCTGTTTGTGGAGGTGGAGAGGAGGCGATGGGCTAGGTATTCGATTACTGGGAAGAGGGTTAGTTAGCCTTTGGGGGGGGGGGGGGGGGGAAGGGTGTGGTCATGGACATACCCATTGTTGAAATCCATTCTCGCGCGTGGACTGTGGCGTGCCAAAGTATTATCGGTTTCTCCTCTTTCGTCTCTTCATCCCCGTAGAATTCGAACGCCCATATTGTTCTATTTTCGTAGCTTTGTCCGATTGCCAATTTCTTCGTGTTGTTGGGGAAGGCAGTGACAAGGTCGTCCCAGTATTGCAGGTGGTCAGCGTAGGCATGGTATGTATCGAACCATGAGAGATCTGGTAGCTCTCCGGGTTGCGATATGCTTCGCTTGTAGACTGGTTGCTTTTCGGCCGAGCGGATGTATGCTCCAAGATCGGAATTCACGAGACGGGCGTCGAGGCCCAGGGTCTGGAATTCGTCGATTTCCTCAGGTGGAATTGCTACGGATAGGGTATTGCGGATGGGATGGGTGTAGTGGTTTGAGAAGCGTTGCTCTAGTTCGCGAGCTGCTTGATTAGTAGACGGGGTGATGGAGTAGACATGGTACCCATCGTAGCTGACTTGCCCATTATCGCGAGTTATGGGGTTAGAGCCGGAATGAAAAGATGACGCTACTGCTAATTGGGCGGCGAGCAAGAGGAAGTTTGGGTACTTCATAATGGGATTATGGATTTGCTCACAGCGCTTATGAGATGCTGATTCGAACATCCTATATACGCAACTCCAACCCCGGCTATACAGCTACTAGGCCTCGAAAGCCAAGTGAACCATAACGTAACCGACATTGATTGATATCTTGCATGACGATACGGCATTTACTCTTACTGCTTGGAGTATGTGGGATGTCGTTCAACGAGGAGCCAAGGATACGCCCAGACATTGAGTTACTCGGGACGCTGTCAGCTTCCTGATCAGGTCTCGCTGCCAAGTATCATAGCAGTGGCAGACGTGCATCTCCCCCTCATATCCGGATATGCTGTCATGGTTGTAGAGCATCTCCCGTGTGCCGAGACTTGTACACTGTCGCTATCATCATTCTGTGCGTTATGGCAAGGTACCGCGCGATTAGCTTCCTTATCTTTACATGCTGCGACTCTTAATAAGGCAATTAGAGACCTCTAGGAGCAAAAATAAAGCCTGATAGTAGGTATGAGATTATAAACCCAATTCAAGCAGGTGTTGGAACATGAGATGATCAGCAGAGAAAAAAAGGCAAAAAAGAAGATGTTGTGACCTAACCAGGGGTCGCTGTTGTGGGTTAGTGAATGTTCGAACAGATGTTGTTCTGAGTGGTACTACTTACAACCTGGAATCTCTTGATATCGAATAAATCGTAGTCAAGCGCCTTGCCATTGGGCCATTAGGCCAGTTGTACTGATTGATGGTTAGTTCTCGACATCTATCAAATATATCCTTTGGGTTGAAGATTTTGACGTGTGCGCTAACGATCGCGGGGTTGGACCAGCCCACCAAACGTCATCCGCCCCACTATACTTTCAATTCAATTCGATGCACGTATGCAAGGCAACAACATAGCACCGTGACAGCCTTCAGCCATGGCCGTGGCATCGCAGAGAGACCGCTCATACAATCAGCCAGATCATTGCGTAGGCGCTATAACTTGAGCACTCTTGCCTGTATCTTTCATGGCCTCTAGTGTCTCCCTCCTTCTACATTCCACCACTTGAAACAAGCAACAACAAGACGAACCATGCCGTCCACCAAGAGCGAACTTGTCTCCAAGATGCCTTTAGTCGCGCAGTTCGACGGCAACTCGTTTGTCGTAGGCGGTGGAGTCGCCATCTTCCATGTCGCGACTGGTCGCGTTGTAGTGTGCAGCTTGATGTATCGCGGACAAGTAGTCTACTTCTTACCCAAGGGACGACGCGATGCAGGAGAAGAAAGCGGTCGGGGTGCAGAGAGAGAAGGATATGAAGAGGTAATACATCGTACTGGGAGGATTATAGGCAGCAATCAATGTTAATGGTGTGAAACAGTCAGGTTATCGCAATCGTCTCCTTCCCCTCCCGACAGCTCATTGTCAGCCGCAAGCCCATCCACGTGTACATGCTCCTCCACTTACTGCAGAGCCTGTTTGGATGCAGTTGATGCCCCTTGCAACACGACAGTATGTCATCTATTGGTATGTCGCTGAGACGCTGCCTCCTGATGCCGAAGTCATACTGGAAACGCAAGCTGGTGATGCATATAAACCTCCTCCGTCATATCCACAAGGTCTATCATTGAAAGAAAGAATCAAGCAAGAACCTGAGGGATATGAACCCCGACACCATGAGAATACAGGAGTGGATGCGGAAGAAAGGACGTATAAGAGCGAGCTCATGAGTGTTGAGGAAGCGGTGAATTTGCTGAGAGCTGGATATCCAAGCATGGGATGTGTAATGGCAGATGTGGTATTGAAAGGATGGGAAGGCATCCAGCAAAGATTCACGATGGAGGATGCTGCTACACACGAGAGTCCTGAGGCGGTATGATGCGTTACGTCCAAGTTTGCATAAACGAAGACGACATCAGAGATACAATCATGGCTGGAGAAGACAGTTCCCTGCTCACAGTAGCAATACAAACACACATATGCCCTCAGCCATGTACCACCCACTACAAATCTACCAAGCACCCTTCTGCGATAAACGAACACCATTAACAGCCCCAGATATCCATGTTACCATCAGTATCAGAAAAGTCATACCCCCTCCCCTGTGAGACCTCTTACCGTTCACATGTGCACAAGCAATCAATCTACCTCACAAAAGCATCCAGGCTGCACCCAAAATAAATTAAGCAACCCCATAGTAAACCTCACACACGGGAGACGTCGTCGCTATCCCAACACTGGTAGCGAAACAGGTGGGATGCATGCACAGCCTGCATAGTAACAGATTGGCCGAGTTTTCCCTCCCTTCCCCAGTCACATGTTAATTGAAGAAAAGACCATAGCACGAGACATCGCATGACATGACAACTCCGTTCCCACTCCACTCCATCGTATACTGTAACAAGTTCCCACCCACACGCATGTTTACTTTTTCGGACCCTTTGCACATTACCGCCCGTCACACACGAAACACCAAAACCTACCCACACTCCTGCACTCTCTACCGGAAATTTGTCTTTTGCCAAGCTCTAGACTCTGTTTATGGTCTCTGCACCTAGCGCCGGGTATATACCCACATCTGCAAGTTTTGTTGAAGTTGCTGCGCATAGCCTGCCGCAACGACGCAGAGCCCGACCGACGGCGTTTCTGCGGTGGCGCAGGGTATGGATGCCGGCAGGAGAAAGGGGACAAGGGGGATTGCGCAAAAGCGCGAGGGAAGAAAAAAAAAAGGATAAAATGAAATTTGGGAAATGACGACGAGCGCCACCGCGACCGGTTGTCGGTTGTGCATACCCTTGTCTTGGTGTCCTGTGCGCTGGCTCGCTCGTGACGACCATGCTTTGTTATCGTCGATATATATTAATATGTGGCAGTGTGTTATGTATACGTGGGGTTTTGACGCCCAAGGAGGCGGCCGCTGCTGTTGCTGCTGCCGCGCTGACATGATGTTGTATGACATGACAAAGAACTTTGTAATTGCAGAAAATGATCGTGGCTGCATTATGAGTGCTGCGGTATATATTATTTATGCATATGAAGAATGGAGGCGAGGGTGCACGGTTGGGGTAGTGGTGATGGGGACGGTGAGTTGGAGGTGTTGAGAGGATAACGGGATAAGGAATCTTGGAGCGTTAGAGGCATAGAATACCGAGAAAAGACATCGGTTTTCCTTCCGTACACAAAAGCCAGTGAATGTGGATGAGAGTGGGTCGTTGAGTTTGACGTCAGATACGAGAAGGAGGTGGCAGTCCGTTCGTATCAGGTCGGGTGTGACTCTTGCGTGGCTACGGTAGTAAGTAGAGCCGAATACTATACGGCAGGCCTGGCGTATAGCTCTTGTTTTATGAGCCCTTCTCGTATTCTCGCCATGAGCTGAGAAGCGGGTAAACAGAATGAGATACTGCAATGCAAGTCTACTGTACTGTTCTCGAGCGATCGAAAGCCTGCATCAATGTAGGTGGCTTAGCCTGCTCAGAGAACTTGCTCCAGATACAACGCCGACATAACTTGGTGGCGCAACCCGCTCGCGTACTTACATGCTACTTGCCAAGTGCTGCAAACGTTCATGAAGATATCACTTTGCAGTAGGCGTGGGGGAGTACGCGTGGCAAGCAGTGCAATGCTCCGTATCAAATATACACATAATCGCAGTTGCGAAATCACAGGGTATTGTTCCGCTTTCTTTGCGACCCTGGAGTCAAGAGGGGGTCGAAAGCTGACATTGCGAACGTCAGTGTAAAGAGGATGACGTGGAAGTGAGGTCTGGCAGTGCTGTTGAGCTGCATGGTGAAGCACTTCGGTTGTCTCTGCCATCGAATCACGGACTTCTCCTCACGATATCGGCGTCTTCGTGTCACAATGGAGAGGTGTTGTTCAAGATAACAACCTTTGTCTCGACCTTGACATAAGCCAGCACGCCTAATGCTTTCCCATATGTCAGCCATAGTCAACTCTGCAAGCAAACAGAAGCCTCATGCTACTTTCGAACAGGATCTACACACTCGAGAACCTACCCGTCTGCAAGTCCATGCTGCGATCCATCGCAGTCCAGCGGCGATCTGGGGTTTGCGCGCCTTCGGGTCTCCTCAAAATACCGATACCCCCACAGAACGCTACTGTGACGCACTCCCTGCTGGATAGAATAGACATATTCGACAAACACCGGCCGTGAATGGCCGTGGGGGTACGCGGTTGAGAACAAACCGGCCTTGTGCATCTCAACGGCCTGGTACAGAGGACGGCGTACGAATAGCTGCATGGTGTTTTGCCGACTCCAAGCCCAAATCCCCATGATGACGCACTTGTGAGAGCAAGCGCCGCACCAAGTCGCAAACGATCGCCATGGAGATGAAGCTTGAGTTGAGCCGTCGTATGGTAGAGTTGTGTCATGGAGTGCGCATCGTGGTACCCTAGCAGCATGCCGCTACGGTATGTTTCACTAGAGATCATTGAAGGTGTTGCGACGCAAAGCCACCATCCGTCTATCGTCTCTGGGTGCAGGTGGTGGGGAAGGTATTGGGCATAGCAAAAAAGTAGTGGGTGGTCGAGAAAGTTTACGCTAAGCGTGGACTAGAGAAAACGTCGAGGAAGTCGCGGTTTGATCACTGCAGGGATGAACATCGCATTGAAGCAAGAAGGGTGAAGATGATGGTAGTTGTAGGATCGTTAGAGAGGATCATCATTAGCTGGCAGTTAACACCAATATGTACACAGCGGAACAAAGCACCACCCGCTCAAACGCCAACAAGCATCGCCGTGCTCGAGAAAAGGAATGTTGTGGTGACGTTATAACATTGATAGTTAACCATAAGCCGCTTCCGGCAGACGCGCCCGACCACATGTAGTTTTGTCTTCGTGCCTGCTCCACAGGATAAAATACAAGGAGTGTGAAGGAAATGGTCGTGTCAAGATCTGACACGGATAAGAATGTAATGAAATGTATACAATGAAGGCGCAAATGTGTCGCAACGAGATTGGTCGTAGTTGTTTCCAAATGGAAGGAGATGGTAGGACAAGGGATTGGGAACACAATGGAGGACAGGGTGCATGGATAAGACTAGACCAAAGATGACGTGCGCGACGGGATACGTTTACCATGAGAAAGACTCCTCACGGAAGTCGACGTTCCACTGGGACTCGCGGTTGCGGACGGAGCGGCGAAGCTCATCAGCAAGTCCACCAGTACCACATGTGCTGACGCACGCAGCACCGATGCCCTCTTGCATTTCCTGGTCGACCAACGCTTGAACGTTGGGCCTGCCAGGGAACATCTGGACACTGGAGGACGGCGAGTGGATTTCCTTGGTGCTACGGGGACGAGTGACGAAGAGCAGAATTTTCAGGATCTCGCGACGGCGGGGCATGGACAGAATCTGTGTCATCCATGTACGGATCCACTCGAGATGCTCTGGTGATTGAATGATCCAGACAAGCGTAAGGCGGCGGGTAGCGACAGTGCCGTTTGCGTAACCAGCAACGATGTCACGAACGTGGGGAACTTGGTGCGTGATACCGATTCCAGCAGCCCAGAGCATGACTGTGCCATATGAACTAAGATCTTCGCCACCTGCAGGATGATGTTAGCGTTGTTCGGTAATATCATATTAATATGCGCGATAGTGCAAAGTCTGGGGAAAAACAAGCTTCGGTACTCACCATAAGGCCCTTCTACAAATGCCGAGGTGGAAAATCTGCCGGCAGCTGATAGATCAGCTTTCCTGAACAGCTTATCGGTGAATCCTGTGCGGCGTCGGATGATGAAGGACATGCTAGTCTTGTGGTGCTCGAGGATGTCTTGACGGTTCATCGGGAGACCCTTCTCGTCGGCACCGGAAGAGGCAATGGTAAGATCCTCCTCTTCTTCGCTCCAAGCGACCGAGAAGGGGTGATTGGTCCACAGTCCGACGGACGGAATGTACAGGTAGGCGTGCTGACCTGGGCGGAATCTCCAGGGGCGTGCCATACGGACAGTTACGCGAAGGGCGTCTCCGGGAAGTACTTCAACATCACAGGCGGTACCGCCAGAGCCGACATTGCGCAGCACGAGACGCGCAAATCTCCAGATTCGCTCCATTGCCCAAAGAGCCATTACACCGTAGAGCATGAATTGCTGAGGGCGCTCCTTTAGGTGGACCCATACGGCACCGAGCGCAAGGGCAGCGCCAACAATGTGACCGTGCAAGAAGACCTCGTAGAAGGAATGGCGAACCGGCGATGGTGACTGAACCAGAAGGAAAACGAAAGCAACGGTTCCCTGGACTCGTGTTAGGTCTTGTTATTGGCAGTTGGGTAAATGTTAGACTTACAATGAAACCCGACATGATGAATTCGCTTCCAGTGATGGACGCCTGTACGGCACCCCATCCCTTGGTGTGCACCTTGTTGGCCATCCAGCAAACGGTGTGCGCAACAGCCTCGAGGATAACAATCCGTCCAAACCAGCGGTGGATGAGGTTCATGGTGTCGAAAGAGATACCCGTCAGCTTGATGATTGGGTTGTTGCGACCGGCGAGGAGGAACAGGGGGATCATGTTGATGACGGCCATGATACCGGAGCGACTGAGCAGTTCACCAGCACCCGACGAAAAGGTGCTGTAGTCAATCTTCCAGATGCAGAAGCCAATGTTGACGCCGAGGTAGCCGACGAGGAAGAAGGTTTGCAGGCGGCTAGGCAGGGTGCCAACACCAATGGCGGAAGAGAGCTTGAACTCGCGGTGGTGACGGGTGCGGAAGAGAGGCGCATCGAGACAGTGCTTCTTGAAGGCAGCGTAGGTCCGGTTGGGGATAGAGAAGTATCGTTGTGTCTCGTTGTTCAGGCATGATACAGTGCGGATGTATCGGACAAAGTAGAGAATGACTTGGTAGAAGAAGAAGACGACGACGATGATCCACCAGATGTATCCAAGGTAGTGTTGGACATTGACGTTCTCTCGGCCAGCTGTTGGATCTTTCTCGCCATGTCCAGCCCGGGTGGTCAGAGCACGTGCGGCTTGGGCGAACGATGACATGTTGACAGCAACGTTGGAGGGTTAGGTAACGGGTGATGGTTCGTGGGGAGGCGGTCTAGAAGGTATACTTTTAAGGACCTGGGTTGGTAGGGTGCACCAGGCCAAGCAGGGATACCGATATGGAGGGGGAGTGGAGTCTGGCCAGCAGACGGCAGGCGGAAGAAGCAGTTTCGCACTTTTCCCAAATCGGGGGGTGAGGGAGGTAGTCCGGGCGGTCCCTTTGATTCTGACTGTGAGGAGGGCGTGCGTCGTGACCGGCTTCACTATGGCAGATTGGGGTGACTAGGTTCAGGGCAGGTTGCGGCGCAGGACACAAGGATTGTCAGCAGGCGCAATGCAGGCCGTTGGTGGTCTGGTCAAGGTCGAGGAGGGCCAGATGGGGCGGGTTAAACGTGCTCTGCAAAGCAAGGGCTATTGCGGATGATGGTGATGTGCAGCCAAATAACGCAATACGCTCGCGTGATAGGGCCTAGAGTGAAAATCGCCAACCAGGGGATAAATTGTGAAAAGCCGGCGGGGAGGCGACGACTAGGACGCGGGAGGCACGAAGAGAATTGGACCCAGGGCGAACCGAGGCGGTAAAAGAATGACGATGGTGAAAGAGCGTGAGGGTGAAGGGTAAAGAAGAGGCTTTTGCAAGCGTGGGCAAGTGAGTAAGAAAGGGAGGAGCATGAGTTTGATTATCGCGGTATTGGCCTGGCGCGCACGACTCGGGATAGCCAGGGCCATGCCTGTCGCTGCCGCAGCAGGCCTAGGCTATGCCGCCTGCTATTCGGGGTACCGGGCGATGAAACGGGGCAGCAAACGCCACAGGCGAGGCACTAGTAATTGGCTGTTTCATCGCTCCGAACGAATCCACGACGCCTCTGCCAGCAACCTCTGCCTCTGCTGCGACGCGGGAACGCCTTTTCTTGGCCTGTCATCCCACCGGCCGCCTCCACACACGCCTGGCACGGCCCCATGGTCATCTAAGTACTCACCACTTCACCATCTCCACAGCGCTTCGCACACCCGCCTGGCCTCTTTGTGTGTAACACGTCGTGTTTTCCCAGCAAACACGCCAAGCTACGTCCTGGCTACTGGTACCCATCTGTTCCCCACATCCGCCTCCTAGTCCATGCCAGCATACTTTCTTCTGCTGTCTGTCGTCGCAGAGCCCTTTGTCAACAACAGCCCATGACAAGGTAGGGTAAAGAGGTTGAAGCCGACATCGTGTGCCGGGAAACATGAGCACAATCTCGAGACAGGCCCATGTCTACGGGCATGATGCTTTCATGCTGTGGCTCCCCACGCACTGCATGACTTGTGTGTGTGTCCATTGGACCCGACGTTCCTGCAGTAAACGCCGTCATCGACCGCCTGTTTCCCTAAACCCAGCGCCCCAGTTTCTGGTAAATGTTAATCCGTCTCGGGCCGTCCGTCTTGCCAGCACCGCACAAAACAGAGGCCGTCTTGGCCAAACCTTGAGCCTGGGCCATGAGCCTTGGGTTCCCGAGGTCACGTCTTTTTCAATTGCACATTGTGCATCTCGTACGACGGGCGGATGCAGAAGTTTGTCGTGCCCTCAATGTCGTGTGACGTGGGTGTTGAGTTTACCTAGAAAGTTACGTATGCCGTCGACGTTGCACCAACCCCACCAGCGCCATACGAGTCGGAAACTATCTGCTATGAGGTGACATGGCGGAGCTCAGTCACATGCCCACTGAGACTGAGAAGCGTTGATATCGGTATCGGTACTCGTGAGCTTGGGGCGCTGCGGTAAAAGCTGCCATGACTCGTTGGACTGGAAGGACGACGCGAAGGTACTGTACCGGTATGTAACTGCGGTATGACTTAGCAGTCATGACTGATGGAAAACGAGTAGATTGCTCTTGTTTCACGCAGATGACGAATGTGCAGCGACGCCCCACGACTACGAAACCTGGCTTGCCCTGCGATTCCTCGTATAAAGTTTCAAGGATCTGGCCTTGACCAACCCTCGCTCCCGGCCCAGAGAAACGGCCAACGCTTTCCGCTGTCGGCCGTCAGATTCACTCGCGTAGTCGTGACATGCGACGTCAAGACGTAGGAGCAAGCGCTGGTGAAAAGAGGGGTGAGTGTCTGACGTTATCGATAAGATTGTCGATCCGGAGCAGGCACATGGCATTTCGCCTCTGTTTCCCAAGCCGCCAGCGCCATGGTGATGCATAAGCCACGGGCAGCAGGCAGTGCACACGGCCGGGCCAACACTCTGTCTCTGTCATTTCCCGCCACTGCTAACTTGTTGTTGAGCGGCGTTGCGACGGCAGCCAAGATTGGATCCGCATGGTCCAATCTCAATTTCCTTTCTTCTGGTCGCTGCTCCCCATTTCGCTTACCGGCCAGTAGTCTGGCGGCGTGGCGCATCGACATGCACGAGATCTTTCCGAACGGATCGGTTCCTGCGTGCCTGCGGATCCTCTCATGCTGCCCGCGAAGCTGACAGACAGTGCACCGTTGATGTGTCGACAGCAACCGTCACTGCTTACGGCATACTGGTGCTTCTTGTTTCGACAACGTCGGCTCTGCACCATGTCCAGCTGTCATGACGGAGATGAGTATTGGCCTGCATCCGTCCGCTGCCTAGCTACTGGGCAAACTTCGGGCTTCCGGGCATACCAAGACGCGCATGTCTTCTATATGGGGCGTCTGACCCGATGCTATAAGTAGGATTTCTTGGGGCGGTGACACGCCCCTTGCACGTCGTATACTTTGAAAATCGCATGACCAACGCGAATCCTACTCTCGCGATGCTGCTACAACTCAATCGGCCTCCGGGATCGGTGGCCATTCATGACATTGTTGCTGACGTGTCTTGTAACCGTGCAGTTTACGCACGTTCGGACATAAGCCCACTCACGTCCGACAATAAAACGTCGAGTGCGCTCTGATGTGTACCGGTATGTAGTTGTAGTGCACGGTGATTGACTTGCACACGTGAAAATGGTGTTTCGACCGAGACAACAGGGCGCGTCGCACTTAACGCCGACAAGCCGATGTTGTCCAAACAAACAACGCGGCCACAACACGCACATCGCACCGTATTGCCTATAGCACAATTGACCATTACTGCCCAACATTGATCATACATGCATTATAACACATAGAATATGCTCGGCGTCATGTCGACCGATGACACGTTGCCCTGGACCACGTCGCGATGCAATCGCCTCCTACGTCCGCTCTCCTCCAAACTCGCAAAGCTGCGCAAAGAGATCCAACGCCCGTCACTTACAACCGCTGAACCGCGCACGGCCTCGTCTGCATTTGCGACTAAAGGCTCCCCACAAAAGACGACCAATTTCACCCGCCCCGCGAACAAACCCCGAGGCTTCGACAAGGCCACAGATCCGGACTGGAGACCAGGTGCGAAGCCAGGCGCAGGCAAGAAGACGACATATGCAGGAAGGGGGAAGGCGAGAGTAGCAAGCCTCCAGAGAGCTGGCTCCCATGCTGGCAATGGCGCTCGACCAGGCGAAATCGCCTTCACACCGCTCATCTCGAGGATGGGCCAGCAGCTTTGCAGCAGCCCGCAGGCACCCATATCGCCGCTACGCAAGTACACAAAGAACCGGGGTCCGCTTCTGGTGCCCATGACGACCAGTCTACCGGCAGATCTCCGCAAGCTCGTACATGGTTTGTTGGAAGCGTACGCACATCTCCTACAAGCAACCGCTCCCAGCGACCAGAGGAAACGAAAAGGCACCAGGTCGCTCATGGGCGTTTGTCTAAGAAATGTACCTGCCTATATTGAGCTGGAAGAGCACTTTGCCATGCTAGACAAGCTGCACGAAGATGCAGACGAGGATCGCGACATTGCAAATGAAATCTACGAGCACCTTGAGTCCCATTTCGAACAAGAACATGGCCGCGGCTGGCGACCTTTCAAGCACGTCGTTCGGGCTCATGCGACCACTCTGATATGCGACGCTATTACGGATGAGGTGCTCGGTTTAGAGAATGCCCTCATGCTCGTCACACACTGTGAGAATGCCTCCGCCTGGGACGAGGCCGAGAAGTTGCTATTAGCGTATGCGCCCCTCCTCGAGTCTGCGACGATGCCCATCAACACACGTGCAGATCTCTTCGATGCACAGAGATCGCCTTACCTGCATGCGGTGAAGAACTTTGCCCAACGGACTGGTCGTTATCGTTGCCTATACGGCCTCCTAGAGCACATGGTCGCACTCGAGCTTTTGCCACTGGAGTGGCTTGCGGCAGATTGCATGCGATCAGTATGGGACCGATTAGTTCACACAATCTCCGAAAACGATCGTCGCACCATCGCAGACGCCCACCGCTTCTTCGAGACCGTCACACTTGCAAGCATGGGATTGCCAGATGCACGACTATTAGAAGACGAGGTCACTGGATCTATCTCCCGGCGGTTTGTGCCTTCGTCACGGGTAGAGCTTCGCCACGCGCTTGACACCACATTCTCAAGTCTCCTCACGGTGCTGTGTAGTATAGCGCTCGTTCACAGCGGTCGCGAAAATGGTCCAGGGCAGGCTATAGCACGGCGTATCATCTGGACCTTAGACGCAACTGTCATTGCCATTGCTACACAAGACGATATTCCAAACGAGTTAAGGTTGCTTGATGCGGACGTTGCCGATGTTCAACTCATGGCTCAGCGAGGTCTCTGGATCAACTTCGCATCAAGTTTGCTTCATCTGAAAGACTGTTGCAATGACTCGGCTATGGTATCTCTTGATACACCCAATGCCTTTGGTCTCATGAATTGGCTAGCAGCTCAATATTCTTCAAGTAACATCAACTTCGCATCTGTATTGGCCACTCTTCCCTCTCTTATCTCATCAATAGCACGCGGTACTGGGCGCATCTGGAAAGATGACGGATTTGAGCAACTACAACGCTTAGTCACAGCTTTGATGACAACATCGGGCTGCCGGCTACCTCACAAACTATGGACCCTAAAGCGACTCGCTTTGGAATCGGCAATGGAGTTCGCCCAAGTCACTGGTCATGCTGATCACATGGCATATGCACACGATATTGAGAAGAAGATGCAAACCCAGGGCCGGCTAGTCATCATGCAATCACCATCACTGAAGAAGGATTCTCCAACGACCAGTGGCGGCTTCAGATGGGAAGAGGGCATTGGCGAGTGGGTTACTTGCACCCCGTTCGTTAGACAGAACAACAAGCGTCAACAACGGAAACCTGTGCGACCGTTAGAACTGTTGCCAACTCCTGCACACTCCGAAGACGACAAGACAGATGTCGAAGACGGCCTTCCAGTCCAAGTCCCTGACACTCCGAACTGGGATGTCACAGTCTTTGATCACGACGACGATGCGGTATCACAATCATCTCCTATTAGAACAAGGAAATCCCAAACTCTGACATCTTCTCTCGGAAAACGCGCGCGCCTATCATCACCAAAGGTAGTCATTCCCACAAAACGATTGCATTCTTCGCGTACAGAGACTTTGCCAATAAGGTACTTTCCCCGAGCTTCCTGAAAACTGTCACGACGGCCCACGACGCTCCCGTCGATCGCAACAAGTAAGGAGAGTACACACCACCAAGCGGAACAGGACACATACGGAAAGCGGTCTACGTCACATTCAGAGAGACCAATGTACGCAGAGCCCGCGGACTTTGAGCTTGAGCTCAAAACAAGCGATAGTGATGCGAATACAGACAGCTCCTCACAAGAAAACGACTCAGACGCCTCGTCCGCATCAAGACGAAGTGTAGGTGGAAAGCCAGCTGTATTCCAGAGACGCTCTTCACGCCGCTCGATTCATATGCGACATGGCCCCGTCTCTGTCCCTGATTCTAACGACGATGACAACGACAACGATACCGAGACATCCGAGCGTGACGAACTAGGCAAAACGCCAGCCCGTCCTGAGCCCCGCAAAGGCATCAGTATCAATGTTCGACATGCTGCCTCTACTTCTACTTCGCGTAAACAGCGGTCGAAAACTAGACTTCTTGTGCCAGACAGCGATGAGGGGAGTGAGGATGAATTGAGCTTTCAGTAGGTATGTAGCTCAAGTCTAGTCTCATCAAGTGACGATTGTGGTGCTTGGATAACTTCAGATGGCTTTGGCGTAACTGGTTGGAGGTGTTGAGATGGTCAATCGCATCTGCATTGGGGGAGGTTGTTTTGGTTGGTTTTTTTGTTAGATACCCAGTTTATGTCTTTCAGTCGTTATCGAATTGAAACGTTTTCCTTGTCATTGATTTTATTGTTGTCGTGTCTTTTGATGTTTGTGACATGAGATATGCTTGCCAAAATGATGATATTCTCGGTTAATACAAGTGATGACTAGAAAGAGTAGGATTTACATGTATATTTACAACAAAAAGGTTGCGCTGGCTAGTGATTCGTTCCCGCTGCAGGAGGCTGCTCCTCGGGACTCTGCTGGTCGGATTCCAATGTATCGGAAGAACCATCAAGTTGCGTATCATTGCCATGACCGTCTTCCGCAGAACCTCTCTGCATTTCAGCATCATCGACTGACCGCCCTTCCTCCACCTGTCCACCCAGCTCCTGCTCCCTACCCTCATCCTCATCCGCCTTCTCCCCAAACATCCCTTCTCGCCTCATCTTCCTCTCACTATTCTCGTCCCTCGGCCTCAACTGCTTGCCCACAGGCAACGTCTGCATACTCGCGCCATGAACCAAATTGACAATATCAAAACATCTCTTCACAAACGCTTTGACCGCCTCTTCATCCTTCATCTGCTTGTCGCCATGGCCGTCATAATGTGCCGTTAGGCTCGCGAACTTGGCCCCAAACTTGCCCGCTTGCACCGCACTGTATGAGATAGCCTCGCCAAACAGGTTTCCCGTGACCGACTGCCTAAACTGGATACCGGAGAAGACATAGTTTACAGGCCGCAACTTTTTTGAATCTGTCGGAAAGCCAGGGATCACGCATTCGGGGATTTGGAGGCGGAGGGGGGGAGCGGTGAGGCGGCCGCCACCTTGGATGTTTGCGAGGACGGTTTCGATCCATTCGTGCACGTTGCTCTCGTTGTGGTCTTCGCGGAGGGTTAGGTTGCCGCGGCGGAAGAAACGCACGTCTGCTGCCTTGTCTGGGAGGAGCACGTCGTGTATGTGGTGTTGGAAGCTGAGGGTGAGTTTACGGAAGATTGGCTTTGCGCCATTGTAACCGGGGCGCATTTGGACTTGGAGGCTGGGGAACATTTGGCCGCGTTCAAAGTCGGGCTGCTCAGGACTGGGCATGAAATCGTAGAGTAAAGACGGTACGCGTAGTCGTGCTGTTGCTGTTACTTCTGGCGATGTGAGTAGACTACTTAAGCCAGGAAAGGTGGGCAGGAAAGGGGCTTGAGACGGTTGCGTAAGCGCGGCCTGCATTGCTTTGGTGGGATCCACGTGTTCTAGGGGGAAAAGTGCCTGGCCGATTTCTGCTGAGAGCTTATACTCTGGTTCTGGTACCCAAACGGAGGTCGCTTCTAAAGGCTTTGGTGCATCGGAAGTCGGCTTTAGTACAGTCGCCATAGTTCGAGTCAGGAGACCACTTAGTGATGTCTTGGGAAGATTGGGAAGTTTCTCTGCCGAATTATCCACATTCTCGGGTTCAGTCAGGCGTACAATGGGCATCGACATACGCCCCAGTTGTTGATCGCGATACCTGTAATCCATCGACTTCTCTTCCGGGAAAACTGGCAAGAGGAAGCTTGCACTTTCGGCATTCCCTAGCTTTAGGGTATCAAATGTACGGACTGTGGAGTCCTTGAAAGGTAGGAACTTGACTAAGGTCCGCTTTGCCTCCTCCACGGCAGTGTTGTTAAAGCCCCGAATGGTGAACTACCTGATTTAGCATTTTGTCACAAACATATGCTGGACAACTACACACCACTAGTTTGGTAGTAACTTCGATGACAGTCTGAGTAAGCTTGGAGACAGTGTCTAAGGTCTTTTGTGAATACAATTCAGTCAAGTCCGACTTCTTGTCATTCGACACAATGCCATCGACTAGTAATGGCTTGTAAGGAAGCAAGTTCATCCGCTCGGTCACCGTGGTCTGCAGAGCGTTTTCAATATCATTCGCAGCATATTCGGCCGTGCTTTTGTCAGCCGTGATGCGGATGACGTCGTACTGCTTAAGGACTTCAACCTTGGCCCGCCGGGCCCGTCGAATCTTATCGAGTACTGTTTCCTTTTGTCCAGAATTGAGAAGATCCAGCTGCCATGGCCTTAGGAAGAACTCAATCTCGCCAGGCGCCTCAATCTCCTCCAAGAGCACCAGGTTCCAAGCATCTCTGAGGATGCGGTCGACTAGCAACTGCTTGCTAACGTACCTCCGCCAGCCCATGACTTTCACATGGCGGTCGACTCCGGGCAGGCGTTCGGTAACTTTTGTGGTACCGGGCTGCCACTCTGAGCGCTCTACTGGCTGATTTGGGTCGCTACTGTCGCGCTTTATGCTGTCTAGGACCCCTTTGTTGACCTTTTTCTGCTGTATATTTTTGGCGACCGAGTAAAAGACCATCAGTTGGTTTTGGGTGAATCCGTTCATCAAGACTCTCTTCAGCTTGAGAAACTTAGTCTGCTTTACGTAGTGAGGCTCGTTGGGATCGCCATTGTTCGCTGGACACAAGCTCATGACTTGCTGGTAGATGTCTTCCGGTTCGACGGCTTTGCCCTCGTTTTGCAGAGCAGATTCGATATCGGGCACCTCGACAGGCTCATCGGGTTCGACGGGCTCGGGCTCTTGGGGGGTTTTCTCGTAGTGTTCCAGATCACTCATCTCTTTCAAGACCAAAATTTCAGCATCGTCGCCCAAGCGCTTGATGCCTTTTAGTCGTGCCGTCATTTCTCGAACAACCTTGCCCCCCTTATCCCTTCTCACCCGATTCAGTGGCTTTACGACCTTTGTGATTTTAACCCCAGACGGCTGAGGCTGGGCCTCGATTTTTTGCGCGTCATGGCGCTGGCGTATAGATGTAGAAAACTGGGCATGCGAGGGTCGGCGAGGGAGCGCAGGACGAGGCTGGCGGGCCAGTCGGGCTTCACATCGGAGGCATACAAATGCACTGCTTGTACGGGGCGTAAGCATAGAGAAGGAAGGCACAGGACCAAAGTGCAGGAAACAATGGCTGAATGCGGTGCGCAAAGTGCGATGCGTCCATCAACTTTCTTCACCGCCGAATTCTGCCGTCGCGCTTTCACGTGCGGGGGTGCGTCATGATCAACGTCCACAACTATATGTACAATTAAAGGTATACCTATCTACATGCTATTCCCCCCTTCAGTCAGTAATTTCACCCAGGACGGCGCCAGCTGCACAGGTCTTCACGCAAGTCGAATTCATCCACTTCCTGCTGCGGACCATAACGCTTCCGCGCCGCCTCGGCCTTCATATGCGATGCCTGTTGCTCCAGACTGCCTCTGCCGCGGACGTTGGACGAGCGGTTGGGCTTCATGTCTCCAGGACGCAATGTCTCATGTGATTTGCGATGGGCACTGCTAGTGGCGCGCATGTGTCTTGAATCGTTTTCGCTCACAGACGCGCCGCTGTCACCTGGCGTGAAGCGTGACGTCGGCGTGCGCGTGTGCTGCGAGTATGGCTTGTCGCGGTCGCCCCAGCCGTCGCCGCCAGCGAAGATATCCTCGATGCATTCGTCTGCCTTAAGCTCGCCGGGCTGGGCAGACCAGTAGGCTGCAAGGGTGCGTCGGTACATGTCCTGGAGTTCGCCAGCTTCACGAGACTTGCTCGTCAACGACGGTGCCGCGCCGTCATCCTCGAGCTCCGCCTGGTCACCCGCCATGATACCAGCAATGCCGCTGAAGACCTGGGCTGTCTTGAGGGCTGGCGCGATAAAGTTCTTGTCGCCCTCCGTCTGCTTCATGTAGATGCCCAACTTGAGCGTGCTGTTGATCTTGCTGTCTTGCATGAGATACCTCCGCGTGACGCCCGCGTCCTCGCCCGCCATGGTTGCCATCTCGCTCTGCTCCACATACTCTGCGAGATTGAGCCTGACGCTGCCCAGTACAATGCGCTCGCCCCTGCCTGATCCTCTGCTGTACTCTTGCACAACCTCAAACTCAGCCCAGCACTCCTGCAGCATCCCGTTCTTGTCGACAGTGAGGCGGACGGGGAGCGTGGTATCGTAGTCGTACGCCACCTTGTGGTCTCGCACCGGGCAGCTATCTGTGCGACCGCGGTGCTCGGCAGCCGTCGAGTGCGAGAGATGCCATTTTACAAACGACGTGCCGGAGACGAGTGGTACGTTGTTGAGGTCGATAATCTGCCTTTGTTAAGCCAGCCGTCGTGCGCATCGTGGGAATTTGCTCACTCTCAGACGCAGGTCAAACTTGGGCTATGCGCGCGTCAGCCAGTGCAATCGACCTATACTGTGGGCGTCTTACTCGTCGGCTCTTGGGTACTGCAATCGTGAGCGTTTGGGTCGCAAACGCGACAGTCCGCCGCATGGCCATTGCTCACCAAATGCTTGCATGTTGAAGGAGGGAGGAAGGCGAAACAGGCTGTCCACTTCGACCACCTTTCACTCGTGCTCAGCGTGTGACAGGGTTCTTTGTGACGTGACCCGAGTAGGAGCGTTGCTTTAGGTACTGCGAAGTATGGATGC
The DNA here is from genome assembly GCA_014334815.1 of Pyrenophora teres f. maculata. Lineage (NCBI taxonomy): Eukaryota > Fungi > Ascomycota > Dothideomycetes > Pleosporales > Pleosporaceae > Pyrenophora > Pyrenophora teres. The sequence continues at coordinate 3,846,447 of CP060570.1, forward strand.
ATCCCGGTTTCAGTTGCCCCGAGCTCCAGTTCCGCTTCCGCTTCCGCTTCCGCACCTTCACCACCACCATTGACCAACCCCGATAATCACAATGACCATCACATCATCACACCACTTGGAATCTCACTCACTAGTGTGTCCGCGTCGCTTTGCTTATTGCATCCTATTAATGCACCCTAATCATCACCAAGCCGATAACGATTGCTGATAGTTTGGTTCTACTAATCCCCACTAAGACACATATGACCGGCACCCCACTCACATCTCATAGAATCTTCTCGCCTCGTCCTCGGTAACGGAACTAACAAAGCTCCTCTTCGTATCGATGAGTCCGTACCTGTTTCCTTTGATCTTCCACCACATGTCTCTTCGGTTGCCGTTGAGCTTGCTGCCTAATATGTCTTGTTTCAGCTGCTTCACAAATATGTTGTATATCTCTGGCTCCTCAAGGCTCGTGAACTCTTCCCGCATCACGCGGATGGCTTCGAGCGCCCGTGCATACGCACTGTCGCCGACACTGTTGTTGATAAGCGACCGGATTTCTTTCGCCATACCGTCTGCGGCTTCCTGAATGGCCTCTATGCTGTCAGATACATCAAGGGCTTGTTTGAACGAGGGGATGAGGTTGTTCGCTTCGATCTTGACGTGTTTCGGTTTACCGAGAAGCTCATCAACATCGAGACCCGAGAGTGGCTTGTCGCGTTCAGTACGCTGACGTTGACCGCGCCCCTTGACTTTTGGCGGCACCTTCTTCACGTCTGCTGCTTTCTTCAAAGTCTCGAGATGCTTTTCGGTTGATGCCAGTAGCGCTGCTGGTGGGACTGAGTATTTCAGTAGAATCTCCGGTGGATCGGGAATCGGCAATCCAGGTTCGGGATGTGTGGCTCGCCATTGTATGACATGGTTAATGCGGTGGACAAGAGGTGAGAATGTGTCTTCCGGCTTTGCGTACTCTTCCTCGTTCCCATCTTCGTCGCGACCAAAAGTAGACAAATCCATTGCATCCACGTACTCGCTCATGGCGCCGAGCAGATCATCCGTGGGTAGATCTTTGTGCTCGGTAATGGTTTTGCCGCTGACTGTGAGTTTTCGATCTAATGGTGGGAACTTGTATCGCCTCATGTCTTCTTCAAAAGGCAGCTCGACATCGACTAGAGCCTCCCATTCCAACTCTATACGTGGGACAAGCAACAGCAAAACTGGAGGCTTTAGATCTTTTGCCACTAGCCTAGCGATAGCGTAGCAATCAGCCTCATATAGAGCGTGGATGAATGAGGATAGGCCGAGTTGTGCAGGCTGGTTGGCTTTTTGGGGAACAATGAAGTTTGCGCGACTCAGCGGTAGATATCGCTCAAACTCCTCAGCCTTTACAAAGCCCACCAAGTCCAAAGATTGCTGTGTTTCCAGTTTGACTACATTCATATCCGACTCTGAAATGTGCACTGCCGTTCTGCCGTACTCATAACCTCGTTCTAATTCCTCCATCTCGACGGTGATTTTGGAACCAGGCTGATCTCTATCATCCACCTGGTAGACACGTGAGTTATGTATCGCGGACAAGTCGGTTGTTGGTGGGTTGTCGTCAGTCATAGTCGCAGATGACTGTCTACTTTGGCCAGATTCGTCCTTGACTTCACTCCGTACTATAAACGAACTCGCTGTGGGCGGTTTCGCGAGCATGGTACATGGGTACCGCTCAACATCGATGGTAATGGTAGCCTCATAATTCTGGGGATCTCCCAAAGTAAGTGAGCCTCGGTAGTTGTGTACAGGGCGGGTCTCCTTCAGGCGAGGGACGTGTAGTTGGTCTATAGCTGTCGCGAGTGTGCCAAAGCTGCCATCGCAATCATCCACGAAGCTCTTCAAGATCTCCTCATTTTGTATCTGTCACGTGTTAGTCATATTGAAGCACGCCTGTTTGTCTATGTTACCTTTTGGCGCCCTTTTCCTTCTTCTTTGAAGCCGACATCGGCATCGTCAAAGTCCAGGCCAAGTAGCACAATCTCAATCGGAGCAGCTGGGTCTTTGATCTTCGCAGCCAGTTCCTCCAAATCATCAGTGACCATCTGACCACCACCATCAGTCACAATGATGATCCTACGGTCGTACTTCAGTGGGTTGCCTTTGGCTCCCTTTGTTGCGTTTTCGATCATATGAATAGCTACCACAAGGGCAGACAGTACTAAAAATGTCAGCTCTGAGCTTTTAGAGAGGCATAGGGGACTTACAGTCGCCATCGTCTGTACTACTGGGCTTGAGTTGCTCCTGTAAATTACGGATATCGCTAAGCAGATATCTGCAACCTGTTAGATAATATACATGCTTGAGTATCCTAAAACCTACTGTTTCAGTTCCGAAAAGACTCTAATGTTCTCATAGCCCTCACTCTCGTCCATAGTTCCAGCGAGATCGGACTCGTCCGTGCGGCAGCCGATGACGCTCATGAGCGAGCTCTTCCTACCCGTTGCAACCTACTTTGTTATTAGATTTGGCTCAAACTCCGCAATCCTGACAACCCAATTCATCCAACGCACAAGATCTCCAAATGAACGTCGGCTTACAGTAGTTGTGATCTTGTTCCACACATACTCCAGCGCCCAATCAAGATCTGACTGATCTCGCCCGTGTCTCTTCTCGCCCATTGATTGACCGAGGTCAAGAATGAACACTGTTGCCTCTTTGCCCGCCATGATGGTGCTGGTGATGGCTCCTTCTGCGCGTCTCACGTATGACAACTAGCGCAGCGTGTTGCAATTGTTCTCGGAAATTGTTGCCCCCCCAGACCAGCAAAAGATTGAAGTCTTTGCAGTTTGAGATATGACCCAGTCGAAATGAAAAGAACAAAACTGCGAGGCAAGGACGTTAAGAGCGTTTGCTGGCGCGGTGTGGAACGGCACATTGTTACATTAGGCAAACGTGCGCACTGACCAGGTCGCGCGAACACGTGACTACGCTAGCCCCGCGGAGGATGCCTGGAGTGGAGACGTGAGTTCAGTACAGCATTGGATACTGATTCATTTGACAGCAAAGTAGCCAAGATCCAAGTGTTACAGCGGGTGGAAGTCTCAATAAATCTTATCATGCACTATTTGTATACCGATAGTAGCACTTCTAATCCTGTGCGCCTGTCGTTCATTACTCTAAACACTGGTAATGCGAGAGATACTCTCTACCAGTACTCCAGGTCATTTCCTCCCATCCCTCCGGTTTCTCGAGCTTCTGAGATTTGACTTGCCCGCATGAGATCGTATGCCATCAGCTTATCTGATAACATGCTTGGGTAAATATACAGACCGAATGGGCGAATTGGCGTATGAAAGAGCGTAAGGACGTAAGTTAACAGTACCCTCTGACACATCCCAGGGGCTTTCCGGTGTTTCGTAGTTTCCACCCCATCTTTTGTCACTCAACCCGTATAACACCTTGAATTGGTCATGGAAGAGTTCCATAGTATGCAGTCTGACAGGACCGGTTCTCCAGTAACTCGATTCAGCCGGGACCCATCCATTTTTACTCTTGAGACAGCGTCAGACGAAGCAATCGCCCTCGGCAAAGGCCTTTGGTACCAGATCGTTTCCCGTGTTTTTGTTTACTTCCGACTCTGTATCTTTGGCATGTCTATCCCTTGCCATGTTCTGTATGTACAGATTAATGAGCTGTTGGGAGTCAAATTGTTGACCAATCCGGTTTCTTTGACAGGGTGGAATATCATCCAGCCTAGACGGGCAATTCATAGCCTAATCGGTTGATGGAAGGAAACAAGAGCGTTTCTTGAGTAAATCGACAAAGTGGGCAGGGAGGCGAGCGGATTATATATGCAAGAGTAAAGACCAACCCGGACACTAGGTGTCATGATTCTAAATCAAGGGATCCCTTGGAGTTCCAAAAGGAAGCTGATGTGTACAATACGTGGATGACTAGTCGGCGCTAGCAAAAAAAAGACCTACCATAACCCAGGGACCATTCTTTTCCGCGACCCGACCCTATGGAGTCCAAACTTGTTGATATACCACTCCTTTGTGCCCACGGCCGTTACGCCGAGATTTGTAGCAACAAATACGGTCCCGCAGGCCAGGGTCAAATTTACTATGCTGCCCTTTGGAGCAGCAATGACGGACAAGAGGGCATAGATGGCGACCTCGCAGGTGTAATGGGGACAAAGCAAATTGGGGAACAGGGGATGCGACGGCAGCTGATAGTCAGTGTTTTGGGTGCGCAAACGGTAGAGATGGGCGTGGTATGAGTGCTGCAGCACCTGTGCAACAACGACGGCAGGTACGAGGGCCCAATGAAGGACGTGGTTGGCGGGCGTCTCGACCCAAATGGCCATGTTGATGGAGAGGTAGAAGACTAGGCCCATGAGCCAGTGGGCAACTGACATGGTGCTCTTGCTGGTCGACATGTAGGCGAAAGACTCGAGCATGCGGCGCACGCCCTGGAGCAGCAGGAGGGCCCACACAGCTTTTTGCAGCGCACCCGCCTGCCATAGGGGCCGCCAGACAGCCCAGAACAGCGAGCAGGTAACTGAGGTTAGGTAGAAGTGGGTGAAGTAGTTGTGCGGGACCTGCAGCGCAGCCGCGTAATCGAGGGCGCGGATGAGCGCACTCGGTTGGTGTTGGTGCTGGTGCTGGTGCTGGTCTTGATGCGGCTTCTTCGTGCCCGTCGCCCGCGAGCCATAGGGCAAGAAGCGGGCGCGCAGAACAGGAAGAGCGTGGATGGCGAGAATCTAGCAGACAGGCACACGTCAGTCGGCGTGGGCGACAGCTGGGCAGTGTCGGTTCTACAGTACAAGCAGAGAGGCGGCGACATAGAAGGCGCGCAGGAGCACGGCAGCGCGGCATTCGTGCATCATGGCCACGATGACCAGCATGAGTGTCTCATGGGCGGTGTGGTGATGTTAGTTGGTTAGTGGTGTTGCAAGTATGATTTACGGTGCCGGCGCTGCAGGTGGCCGGCAACACGGTGTTGGGCATAAGCGGGCTAGCGCCGTCTGGCTGCCTCCCATCCTCTCTCCGTACCGCTCGCCCTCTGCTTCAGCTCGCAACCACGACGTCGGCGAGGCCCCCATCACCACCGCGCCACCCACCCTGTGCTCCCCGACGCCCTCGCCTGCCGCGCCCGTCTTCCCTTCCGAGCTTGTCTGGCGTCACTGCGCCTGCTGCGCCCGCTACACAAGCTGTGGGCGCTCGTGACCCGCCCGCGCGTCCCATCGTCCCTTGCTCTGCAAGCCAGCATGAGGCAGGAACTCCCGTGTCCTGCTCCCTCGGTATATGCGTCATGACCAGCAATGCCCATCCGCTCCTAACTCCCTCTGCCCCCGCTGGCCTCCACCACGACGGCCCCACGGCCCACGCCAGCTCGCCGCGACACACGTCGAGGCCAGCCTCCCCGTCCAGTCACCCTGCCGCCGACCCAGATCATGATCAGGATGCAGAGGGCGAGTCGGAAGCCGAGACGGTCGTCCTGTCACGCGATGAGAAGCCTGTTGACGCTGTCGACGACGACAATGACAAGCTGATCAAGAAGGAGCGCCTCGACGACGACCACGACAACCCCAACAACAACCCCAACGATAACAACAACCACAACCACAACCACAATAGCGCAGATGCCGATGCCGATACCGACGACGCGAAACGCCTGCGCTCCAGCAACGGTCATGTCAAGGCCAACGGCACCAGCCACGCCGCGCGACACATCAAAGAAGGCAGCTCCCAGGACTCGGCCAAGTCACCTGCCCCATCTGCCCTTTCCCCTACACAAGCAACGACGCGCGGCCGCAGTGCTTCGACCGTCGAGAATCGCAAGCGCAAGTTACGCGACGAATCCTTCCCAAAGTCCTTTGAGCCTCCGCGCCAAAAGGCCAGGACAGACGGTCTCAAAGACGCGCCCAATTCACCTGCCACACCCGCTTTTGGCCGCCCTCACAAGCGCTCTCAGTCCACCCAATCCACCATCTCAGCCATGACCGGCCGCAAGCGCCGCGACGTCACCAATCTCGCCTTGTCGACAGAGGCCGACGAGCATTGGGCGGGTTCCAGTTCGGACCACTCAACATCGCCTCAGCCGACGTCCGCACCCTATCTCCAGCAACACGCCCGAGTGAAGCGTTCTTCACACCGCGCCCTGACCTCGCCCGCGCGCACCATGCCCCAGCGCAAGATTGACAGATTCGGCGCTACGCGACTCGCTCGAGAAAGTGAAAAAGGCGACCTGGAGGCCGTCAAGGAAGCGTATGAAGAGGCGCCAGACGAGCTGGATCAGGCTGATTACGCCGGCATTGCCCCCTTACAAAAGGCCGCCCTGCATGGATGGGCTCCCGTGGTTCGCTATCTCATCAACAAGGGCTGCCGTACAGACTGCGAGAGTCATGATCGGGACACCCCCCTCATCGATGCTGTGGAGAATTCGCACCTGGACGTAGTCCGTCTGCTTCTCAATCAAGGCCAGGTCAATCCGCATCATTCCAACAAAAAAGGCCAACGTGCCATCGACGTGTTGGATCCTGAGGATGAAGATGCGGCGGAGATAGAAAAAGAGCTCAAGGAGGCTATGAAGAGGCGGGTAGACACTTCGACCAACGACCACGAGCGATCCCAGAAGCAAGCAAAAACAGCCTCGCGCCTGCTGTACAATGAATTCAACGTCGAGACCTTGATCGAAAAAGCTGGCGACGGTGATATTCTCGCTGTAGGCGAGCTGATCAACAGCAACATCAAACCGAACATAACCTGTGGAGTTGCTGCGGCAAGAGGCGGGCACTATGACATCCTCAGCATCCTACTAGCAAGTGGCCTAAAGGCCGACCCCGACCCGTCTAAACACCCGGAGACGCCCATGACAGTCGCCATCGGTCGCGGATACCTCAAAATCATACAGCTACTTCTCGAGCAAGACAATTTTAATCCTACGCGCCGAAATAAGGATAACAAGACCTACTACGAAATCTCAGAGGAGCGCCATGGCCCCAAATGGGAGGAGGAGAGGGATATGCTCAAACGCGCATGTGATGAGTACCAAGCAACCCACCGGAGCCCTCGTAGAGTCAAGAAAGAAGCCCCCAGCGCTTCAAGCCAGCGCTTCAAGCGAAAGTCCCCTCCACGACGAGAGCGATCATCCTCACCGCGAACAGAGCCGAAACGCACCCATCATGCAAAATCGACGACGGTGACCACTGCACCCCAAAAGTCGCGGCGACTGATGTCTGGAAAAGAAAAGGCAACGAGAGAAGGCCAGCGGAGGAAGCGGGTCGTGGATGAAGATTCGTCAGAAGAGGAGAGCGAAGAAGACGTACGGCCACCCACGCGAAAGACAAAACATCGATCATACAGCGAAGGCGAAGGAGAGGGCGAAGATGTGAAACCTGTTCGCAAGGCTCTCAAAGCACGCTCGGACGACAACGAATCGAAACGATCGGCTTGCCCGCATTCAGACGAGAGCGATGAGGGTCACAGCACTAAACATCCAGTCAAGGTCCGCACAAAACCTGCCAAGCCCGCCAGTGCTAAGCCGACACCTGAGGTCGACTCCCCGGACGAACGCAAGGCTGTAAAGAACAAGATAAAATACAAGACAGTGGAGGATAAGCTAAGGAAAAGGCGGTTGTCCGACGCATCAGCCGATGATGCCAGTGTGAAGAGAACACCCAACGTGTCCAACAAATCCACACCTGCTCCGCCAGAGAGAGTAGCGACTCCGGAAGTCGAGCGTGCGCGTCGTCTGGAAGAACAAAAGGCACAAGCAGAAGCAAAACGCAGGGCAGTGCAAGCCGCGGCCGAGGCTGAGGCACAAAAGAAGGAAGCTGAAGAAGCTGCTCGCAAAGCTGCAGACGCGGAAGAAGCGAGGAAGAAGGCTGAAGCAGAGGCGGAGGCACAGCGCCAAGCGGAGGAAGCCGAAGCTGCACGCATACGAGAAGAGCAGGAAAACCAGCGCCGAGCAGAAGAAGAAGCAAGAAAACAAAGAGAGTTGCTAGCACGACAAGACCGTATATCAAGGCTTCCCCGAGCTCTACGGCGAGCCTGCGAACTAGGCACCAAGCGGCCACTTCATTTCTCTGGAGAAGAACTTGGAGTGTCGGCAGTCTTTCTTCCGCTGTTCTTTGTAAACGCCCAGGATCTGCAAGATCCACAGGCCTTGCCCAACAAGACTTATGTCTGCTCTTTTCAGGTTGTCGGCATACTCGGACTTCAAGAGCTCGACTTAGCACGTCTGAGCGCCCCCTATTCAGACTGGCCCCGGATTCCTGTGAGCCGCACGCAGCGAAATGCCATATTGAAGCAATACGATGTTGCACTGCTGGCCCAAGATTTCCGATTTCCTATGGAAGGCGCTCCGGACTTTGACTATGCCAAGATCCAAGACAGTATCAAGGAAGCCAAGAACCAATTTTCGACAATGGAAGGCATGTATTGGGTCGAAGAGTCTTTGCTACACGCCGAAGTTGAAAAGATTGACAGCCTACGGCCACTACTGCACGATATGCGCTCTCAGTGTAAGAGAAGGCGAATTAATCTAGGGGTCAATAGCGACGAACGACCAGAAAAGAACCACAAGCCGCGGAAAAGCTTCATGGACATGGTGCTTGCTCAGAATGGCATCAACGGTACAGCAGCCCCGGCAGTTGTCAATGGAAATGGATGAAGCCCTAGAGAGCATGCAGACTCTGGCATTGTATATCTAAAGTGACGATAAAAGCTCCGCACAGCGCAGCGCCGCCCACCCGGTGTTGTGAGGCAAAGCATTTGCTTGGGGGATGTCAAGTGTGACCATATATGAATTATTGGCGCTGTGGACTGAAGGGCTGCTTGTGAGAGACGAAGAGCCTGGTGGCTATGTGAATGGGACCCGTGTGAATAATGACGAGATAAATATCATCCTGGGACGATGAAGACTTCTTGCCAACTCCTTTACTCCGACATGTCTATGTTTGTACGCGAACCGGGTATAATCATGAACGAACGGCCAATGGCAACCTTACAACATTCCTACTAAGAAATCTCGCGGAGATTGGATGAAGAGCTTTGAGCACAAGGTAGATTGTTTTGAAGATGGAATATATCCCATACCAAAAAAGAAGTATTGCCAACAGCTGCGTTGTTATAACGCGGACACGTTCTCTCATCCCTAATACACAATACACCAATTTTATGCTCCTATTCTCTAGCCGATACCAATCACACCATTAACAGAGATATCAATGCTGGTAGTATAACTCGCCGCATCACTAAGCAAGTACACATAAGCACCTCCCAGCTCCTCAACCGCTGCCAACCTAGGCATACCACCGTAGTGCTTGGGCTGCTGCTCCTAGTCAGGTTGTTGCTCAACCCAGTGCGTCATGGCTGTCTTGACAAGACCGGGCGACACGGAGTTGACACGGATGCTGTACTGTGCCTATTCCATGGCGAGGGTATGTGTCATGTTGCTTACACCAGCAGCTTTTGAGGCGCCGTAGGGGGCTGAGGGGACACGCTGTTGGGATGTTCGTTTTCGCTCGAACTGCATCTAGGAGGGGAAAGAATATACCTTATTCGACCTATAACTCGCCATACTGGCCGTAAAAACAATACTTCCCTTAACGCATTGCTTATTAAACGCCCTCGTCGCACACTTCGCGCTGTAAAAGCTGCCATAGAGGTCCACATCCCAGAGCTGGTCAATGTCCTCTGTTTACGTCAGTGGTGGCGAAAATTTTGTCTTCAAGTTGTACATTCTTGACCGGTTATTTCTGATAAGGGGGTTATGGTGTTTGATGTGATGTTGTAATATGAAGGCTTGAGATTAACAAAATAATCTGATATCCTTCTTTATTAAGATGAGCCATATAATCAAGAATGTAAAAAATTTAAGACCAGTTATAGACAAAAGACAACACAGCTACCAGATCCTCTTTATACTCTATCCCACCTCATCCTCTTACTCCGCAAATACTCGCCCCATGGAACCAACGTTTGTAGATGAGTAGTAGCGGTTACTCTAACCCCACATTTCTGATCATGACGAGCTCTTGGTACTGCATAGGTGATTCATAATTGACCCCTCGGTCGAGGCACATACTGCTTTTGGTTTGGCCGCTCGGTCGGACCTAATCCGAGTAGCACGCGCCAAGCAAGTATGGTACCAACAGTACAGTGGACTACGACTACAGTGGTTTGCGGGTGGAGTTGTGATTAGGTGGGAGGTATTTTTTGCTCGCGCCGATGTGGTATACAAAATACCTTGTTGGACGTACAAGGTGATGTGTGGTTTTCCCTGGTCGTTGCGACCCGTAAGCTTCGGCGAGCATGATGTTTCGGAACGAGACAGACAAAGTCCATAGTAATCGGTCAGACGCTGCATTGGTATCTTCCTAGAGACGTTTTCGTTTTCATTGTCATTATGAAATAGTCTATCTAGTTGAATACAACAGTCTTCTGTCCGTTCAAGAACACCCTCTTCTCACTCCACCACTTGACTGCCGCAGCCAACACCTGACTCTCCACATTACTACCTTCCTCGACCAATTCCTTTGGACTCAACGCATGATCGACCCTCGCAACGCGCTGCTCGATAATCGGGCCCTCGTCTAGATCAGCGGTAACGAAATGCGCAGTCGCACCGATAATCTTGACGCCGCGCTCATAGGCCTGGTGATACGGCTTCGCGCCCTTGAAGGAAGGCAAAAATGAGTGGTGGATGTTGATAATCTTGCCCGACATTTCTGTGCATAAGCGCGGGGAGAGAACTTGCATGTAGCGGGCCAGGACCACGAGGTCGATGTTGTGTTGCTTGATGAGATCGAGGATTTGCGTCTCCTGCTGCTCTTTGGTGTCCTTTGTTACGGGCAGATGGTGGAACTCGATTCCGTTGTTTTTTGCGAGCTCGGCAAACTCGGGGTGGTTGGATACGATGATGGGTACGGCGACCTTGAGCTGGCCGGACTTTACGCGGAAGAGCAGGTCGTTTAGGCAGTGGCCAATCTTGGAGACCATGATTAGGATTCTGGGTTTGGCATCTACCCGCTGGATTTGGTACGTCATGTTCATTTCAGACGCGAGCTTCTCCATGCTTGATTGCAGTGCGGAAACGTCGGCTGCATGACCGAAGTGTACGCGCATGAAGAAGGTTTTCGAGACTGGGTCTGAGAATTGCTGCAAGTCCAGAATCGTGAGGTTTTCCTTTGCCAAAAGACCCGTGACGGCGTAGACAATACCTGCCTTGTCAGGGCAGGAAAGCGTGAGGTAGTGATCGTCTCCGGCCATTTTGGATGTTGAAATCCTTCCTTCTCTAGAATGAGATTGTTGGGGGTCGTTATATCGAGAGTAATGTCGGGCGTCTACAAAAGTGTGACTGTGTTGTTGGACATTTTTTCGAATTTGCTTTTTTAGGTTTGATTAGATTAAGGTTAGTGCGCGTACTGGAACTCCCGATCTCGGGAGTTGGTTTCTTTTGAGTCAGCAATGTTGGGCCGGACATGGGCTGGGCTTTGTTGATTCCAGACTTGATCAAAGTAAAGCATCTTTGCCGGCTGTTACGTCGACATGACGTGAGGTCTATAGTAGTATGGTACATCATTTCTGTACATGTTTGGGTGGTAGTCAACTTTATACCTGCCTGCTAGGACTAGTAATGTGGGGGTAAACTGCATCGGTCCATGCGCAATAGAGAAAGTACCTGGAAAGTACGCTATACACACATCTTTCCCCAAACAAGTTCCTATCTGGGCTAAAGTTTCCAGAAGATCACAGGCGGTCCGAGGCTACACAGACCCTGCCAAGGTTCGGCTGAGAAGCCAATCATTGTGGTGGAGCGGCGGGGAAATGTTAGGGGAAGGGGACCGACTATCGGCATCGAGCTTTGATCTTCTCCTCCTCTTCACCTTCTTTTTCTCGGCTCGTGCAGTCGACGATTCAAGGTTTGGACGATGCCATCAATTATGGATCTACTGCCGGTCGCACTGGCCTTTGCAGCCATTGTAGGCGGCTTCCTTTTCTTCCGCAGCAGCAGCGCTGGTGAGTGAAGGGATTGTCAACCACAAGGCGACGGAACAGGCTGTTAACCAAAACAATACAGGATCCCGGAAGGTGCTCAAACCCACCGAGTTCCAAGAGTTCGAACTCGAGCACAAGGAGGTGCTTTCACACAACACAGCCATCTACCGCTTCAAGCTTCCGCGCCCGACCGACATCCTTGGTCTCCCCATCGGCCAGCACATCTCCCTCGCCGCTACCATTGCCGGCCAGCCCAAGGAAGTCGTACGATCATACACGCCTATCACATCGGATGAAGACAAGGGTCACGTCGACCTGCTCATCAAGTCATACCCCACGGGCAACATCTCCAAGCATGTTGCAAATCTGCGCATCGGCGATAAGATGAAGGTCAAGGGGCCCAAGGGCGCCATGGTATACACACCCAACATGGTCAGACACTTTGGTATGATTGCTGGTGGTACTGGCATCACACCCATGCTACAAGTTGCAAAGGCCATCATGCGTGGCCGCGCGTCCGGTGACCGCACCGAAGTCGACCTCATCTTTGCAAACGTAAACCCGGAAGACATCCTGCTCAAGGACGACCTCGACTCGCTGGCTGCCAAAGACCCCAAGTTTAGGGTACACTACGTGCTGAACAACCCGCCTGAGGGATGGACAGGTGGAGTCGGCTTCGTGTCGGCTGATATGATCAAGGAGAAGCTTCCGGCTCCTGCAAGCGACATTAAGATCCTCATCTGTGTGGTCCCCCACCCATGGTTGCCGCCATGAAGAAGGCAACGGAGAGCCTCGGATACACAAAGGCCAGGCCTGTTAGCAAGCTTGAAGACCAAGTCTTCTGCTTCTAAACCGAAAGAACTAGGGATAGGATGTAGCAAGTCAACCACACATGAAGAAGGCATATCTGGCAACGATATGTTAAAAACACTGAATCCTATATTGTACAAAAGCCCAAAATGAGTCTCCGCCTTGGGCAATCAAGTTTTGCTGGATGATTCAATCATATGTCTAAAAGAGAGAAGAAATAATCGTTCCAAGGTAATATTGGTCCGACTCGGTCGTGTTACTCATCCCTTTCCCCAAAAGACGAATCAAAGTTGCAATTCACCAACGCACCCGCCTAACTAGGCCGGCTCAATTCATTTCAAGCAACCTCTGCCCCTCATTACTCCCAAATGAACGCCTGCTCAAGATGCTAAAAAAAAATAACTTGCATGCGAATGTGTGTCATCGCTTAATTTCCCAGTTTTTTGTGTGAGCCCACGCTTTCCCAATGCTTTGTGAAAAAAAACCCCAAGATGCAAAGTTTGACAATAACTGATAGATGCTTGGAAGAGAAAGAAGAGGTAGAGAAGAAGTAGAAGTAGTAGTAGTAGTAGCAGTAGACACGTGTGTAGCGTCCAAAACCAAAGCTAACCAGTTTCTAGTACTGATGAAGCGCTTAAACGTCAACGAGGCCCAGGAGTTTCGTGTTGGCGGGACAGAAAGAGAGAGAGAGAGGGATCTGGGAAGCCGGGAAATTGGGAAGCCCATGCATCGCACACTCAAGACCAAAAAAAAGTTTGCAACTTCGTCATTGTGCAAAAGATCAATCAATCAATGATCATCCTCACTACTCCACCCACCATCGTCTTCTTGATCCAGACTCTCCATGACCTCTTTGATGACACCATGGCTCTTGGGATCCAAATTCATAGCGATTGTAAGATGGCGGATAGCGCTAGCGCGTTCCCTAAGCTTCTTGTAGCAGCGTCCGAGTAAGAAGTGGATGTTCGGGTCATCTGGAGCAGCGTCTTTGAGATAGAGAAGTTCGTGGAGTGCTTCCTGCGGCGCGTTGAGTTTGAGTAGGACTTGTGATTTGCGGAAGCGGGCCATAATTGAGCGAGGGTCGATGCGAATTGCGTTTTCGAATTGCATAAGTGCGGGCTCGATTTTCTTCATGCGGTCGAGGACCTGTGGGTGTAAAGGTTAGCAGGTAAGAAAAAAAAAGGCTCGGAGTAGGATTACTACTTACCAGACCAATCCGGACAAGAATCATTGCGTTGCTCTGATTGATGTCTGCCGCTGCTCGGTAGTGCTTCTCGGCCACCTCGTACTTGCCTAGACGCTCATACACATTACCAAGCCCATACCATCCATTGTAGTGTCTGTTGTCGGCGCTGATAGCATTGCGGTACGCCGCCATGGCCTTGTCGAATTCTTCGTTCGCCACGTGCTCGTGACCCTGTAAAGTAAAAGCATATGCAAACTTAGGGTCTAGCTGCGTAGCGCGGGAAAAGCATTTCACAGCATCGTCATGCTGCCGAGACAGCGAACTAGCGTTGCCGAGGGCACACCAAGCTTGTGGAGAGAGTCGATCTTGGTCCATCAGTGTGTGGGCAAGATGACCTAGAGCCAGCTCATCTTTGAGCTGCCAGAGCGTGTTCGAATAAACTTCCATGTGCTCTACGGAAGATGGCGCCAGGTCTCGGATCTTCTTAAACGTGCTCCCCGCCTCTGCGTATTGACTACACTCGTACTGGGCTTTGCCAATGTGTCCAAGGACCCAGGGTGTTTCCCGCTGGGCTTTCGGTACAGCTGCAAAAGCTTCGAGTGCCTTGATTGCGTCGTAGCGACTCAGATGTCGATAACCGGATGCGATCTTGAGAAGCAAATCTAACAGCCAGTTCAATACATCCCGCTCCCGCTCCCGGTCTCGCTCCCTTGACGAGTCGGCTGGTGGCGCCATCTTTGGGGGTGGCGCGACAGGCATGCCCGTCACGCTGGCAGGCCTTCCCTCGGCCTTGGGTGGTAGATCAGAGACTTCAACGTGCGGCTTTCTGTTGCCACTGACAACTCTTCCTACAGTCGAGGTTGTGGTCCCTGATCGTGTCTTGGGTACTGCAGCCCTCGCTCTCCGCAGTTCGCGTCGCTCCTTTGACTCAACGTCTCTGTTCGAAGACCCCCCTGGCCTACTGCTTGTGGTCCGTATCTGAGTTACCGAGTTCAGTAATCGGACGCTTCGGCGCGGGGGCGCTGCAGTGGGATCTATCGGCTGTGAAGATGGGTTCTGTGAAGGCTGCAGGGCATGGCCAGACACGGTCCTCTTATGTCCATTCTGGTATATTGGGCGTGGAATGTCGGTCTGGTCAATTTCCGGGTTCGTCTTGGTTCGTACTCGTCCAGTTACGGGGCGGATGGCACCTAGTCCGCCAGCGTCGCCCATGGTAGCATGCATGTCGTGCATATTGTGCATGCTATGGCCGTTGGATACTGGGGTTTCGACGTCTTGGTGGTGAGTGGATTGGGTGCTGCGGCCACTATTGAATCTGGAAAGCAGGTTTGCGCCGCCCATGTTGAGTCCGCCATCCCCAGCTTGTCGTGACGAGGGATTGAAAGGGTCAACTTCCGATGGCGAAGGTAGAGGGAGCATATCGGGGGTGATTTTGAAGATATTATGGGGGCGGACTACGGCGCCAATGTCACACAAGCTAGTGAAGGCGTCCCACATGAAGGAGTTGATCTTGAGCGCGTCGACAAAGTGGTCAATAGCCTTTTTGGTGTCGCCGTGTGCAGCATATAGCTTGCCGAGCATACAGTAGCAGGCGGCCGCGTCCGGCATATGCCGTCGTGAAGTGTCCGAGTGCTTGTCTACATTGTTTGTTAGCAGGTTGTAGCGCAGCAAGGCGCGACTACTTACTCCAGTGGTTTCGTCCGGCCCATAGGCTGCGCACCTTCTCCAGCGCATGCGCACCCTGCTCATGACGGCCGAGGGCGAGACATGCCTGAGCAAAGACGTAGGCGCATCCAAGATGCTGAACATGGGCTCCCTTGGCCCGCGCCTCGTCATAGGCAGCTTTGTATCTACCCAGGCGGAGACTACAGAGCGCAAGTAGATGCGATGCGTCCGTACTACGGGGCTCGAGAGCGTGCAGGCGGCCCGCGAGGAAGAGAGCGTTTTCGGTGAAGCCGTTGTCGAGGTGGTAGTGAACGAGCTGGCGCAGTTGGGCATTGACGCCCGGTGGCGGCGACATGCTTTGGTGAAGACAAGACTAGGCCTAGGGTTGTGGGTTCATAGTACGAAGGTGGATGTGATGTTGTAGGCCGTTGTTGATGTTGCGTAGGCGGACTTGCAGGGTTGACAAGGTGTGTGCGGATTGCCGCCGTGAAGGTCGCGGTGAAGGCTGGAGGGCGGCAAGGGATGGCGCAGGGCGGCGTGTTCGACAAAGCGAATTGGTAAACACGGGAGTATGCGCGCAGCTGGGATGACGGCCAAGGTCGATATAGGCCAAAGAGGGGGAATCGTTGTGCTGCTCGTTGTAGTCGCGGATCCAAGTTGCGCGCGCCGCTAACTAGGGCGCACAGACAAACAATGCTCTTCACTACAGGACACCTGCAGCTGCCCCTCTAGAACTTTTACAGCCGCCCGTCACCCACGCGTCGCCCCCGTAACCACACAGTCGCACCCTCTTGTCAGCAGTCCATCACAATGGCCCAGGTACGTCTATCTCGCTTTGTTTTGCTCTGCCCTACGCCGCTCTGCTGCACACACCGCAATCGCTAATCCCTTTGGATAGAAAGCCACCAAGACGCTCGCCGCGTCCAATACAAAACGCCTCAACCAGACCCTCTACGCCAGCCTTGCTGTCCACGCCATCTGGTGGCTCCTGCGTGCCTTCTTCTTCCGGGCCTCCTTCTCCCGCAAGTCCCTCGTCCTCTACCTGGTCCTATCCGCTCCGCAACTGCTCATCCAGCTCTACTTGGAGCGCCTCTCCCGTCCCACCTTCACCGCTGATGGCGCCGTCAAGAAGCCCGGTGAAGATCTCGATGCAAAGGGTCTGACCGAGTACATGTGGGACGTTGTCTACTGGACATATGCCTGCATCGTCATGTCCGCCCTGCTTGGGGATTATGCCTGGTTTCTCTGGGCCATAATTCCCGCTTACAGCGTCTACTCGGCATGGGGCGTGTATACAGGCATGAGAGGGTGGATACCAAGATGCAGTGGGGGTTCCACAGCCCCAGGCAAGCAAGAGACAAGCCAAGATGGAGAAGCGGGGTGGGCAAAAGATGCAGTATCGTTGAGGACACGGCCTCACGTCATGCATCGGTGCACGTGTGTAGGTTAGTACTTCTTCTACATGTGCAATGCCATGAGCCATTGCTCTCCACACGCAGTATTGAGTTGGGCAGCCGACTGTCTATGTGTCGGCTCCGTGTGCCACCTCATCATGACGCCACCTGTAGCATCCTATCGACATGCTACAAACCCAACTCCATCCATACACTATAATATACATCGTACCAGCTTATGCCTCGACACGCGTGGGAATCTTGGGAATGCCCCTCTTGCGATCCTGGTGAGGCACTCCATAACGCCAGCCAGCCGCAGCCGCACCTCTTCCATCGCGTCCCGCTGTCTCGACACTGACGTCCTGAATGACAAAGTCCCATCGTCGTTTAGGCACAACCTTGAGCGCCCTGAGCTCATCTTCTTTTCGTCGCTCCTCCGCCCGTTTCTTTTCTTGCTCCTTTTCAAACCGCTCCGTCGCCAGTCTTGTACGTTCATCGAATGAAAGTCCCATTTGAAGTTCACGCTCTGCATGTACGAGTTCGGGATGAGGGATACGCGCATCCGCAGGCAGCAGATTGTTATCAAACGCCTTGCCAGCGTCAACACGAGTGAAGCGGCGCGATTCGGCAACCGGAACAAAGAGTTGCTGGCGAGTCGCGGGGTGAACAATCAAGTCATTGATGGGCTCGTGGGTTATTGGGCGTTTGCCCTTGTTCTTGGCTAACGATGTGTCGACAAATGGCGTCGTTGGAAGCATTGCTAGTACAGCCTTGGAGTAGGGTAGGGCGAGTGTCTTGCCCTGATCATATGTGTAAGCAGAGATCTCGCAGTATCTTCTTATTCAAAAAATAACAATAGCGACGACGTTCAGCAAGAGCATGACTTAATGTTTGTAACCATGTAGATGTCTTAAAGACTAATCGATTTTTAAGAAACTCATCATGTCGTTCAAGTGTGCAAGAAGGAAATGTGACACGTACCTGGGCTATCCATTCCTTCTCCATCTGCTTCAACCGCACCACAGCGCCAACACGCTCGTTGCTGACGCCAAATTCAACACTAGCGAGTGAAACACTCGCGCCGTCCTTCTTCACTCTTTGGTATATCGCTTCTCGCAAGTCTTCGCTTAGTACTGGCTGGCTGCGGAAGTACTGATTTTGTGGAAATGGACGCAGGTCTTCTGCCGTTTCTGGTGGAAGCTTGCCGTCACCTGGTCCCTCGCTCGTCTTGCTCACTTGTTGGTCGTCCTTCTCACTTGAGAGTACTGCCGCTTCTAGCTGCTCAAGGCTCTCTTGTGCAGCTGGTGTCGCGTCCTCGATCGGCTTTTCTGTCTTGGCCTCGGCCTCGGTCTGCTCCGCCTTGGTTGCTTCCGCTGTCTTCGCTCCATCTCTCCGCCATCCGGGCCCTGCGCGGACGAGGTTACCATACTTGTCGTAAGCGCCCAAGTAGTTTGTTGAGTCTGGTATAGGCTCCTTCAGTTGTCGGCCAGGTCCATTGAGCCACTCATAAAATTTCCGCCGCCGTAATGTGATTTGCGGACATGGTGTTTGTGAGAATTGCCGTGATGAGTGCACTGGTAATGTGACAGTCTGTGGCCGTGCCGAGCACGAGGGGAATGGTAATGAATTCGCAGTTGCGGAGAGCCTGGACGATCGCAACCGAGGAGGCATTTCGTTTCCAGCACGAGACAGCACAATCAATTACTACCGCATTTACAGAACCTAAAGAAGAAAAAAGAGGGAAGGAACGGGTTCAAGCGTGGGGTGCAATGCAGTTGGATGGATGAGGGCATAATTGGGAGCTTGCAGGAAATTCTGATAAAGGCGGCGCTAGTACTAGCGCCTTGGCGCTCGCAAAAGTACCCGACGCCTAGACGTTACTTCTTCTGGCACGGCATCAAGTCTAATGAGTCCACTGTTGGCCCCGACACGAGAGCTTGAAGAGAAGTGTTCCTGTGACATGGTTGAGCTAGAGCCACCGGTTATAACGTATGGCCATGTACGATAGTGTTTGCATTATGGGCGACATAGGAACCAGTGGGCACGACTCATGGATCATTCGGTGTGGGATTTGCTCTGCCTAACGCCATACATTGCAGCCAAGCAAGTACTCAAGAAGAAGGCCGTTACGTACAGAGCCGAAGCCATTGCCCGAGGCCATGAAGAACGCAGTGGACCAAAAAAAAACAAGGAACCAGTACGCTGTAGGGACAGGATAATGCCTATCGGCAACATGTCCCAAACCGAGATGCCCATCTATCCTGCAATTGAACCTCTGGTAAAGGAGACATGCCTTTTATGATCCAATCCATGAGCAGCCATACAAGGAAACGTCTGCTCGTATATTCAGAGAATGGACCCTAGCCAGCCCGTGCACACTCAAGATGGATAGCGCCGGACCATGTATGTCTCCCGTAACACGTGTAATGCAGGCAAATGAAACAGAAGGCAGTTGAAAACCCAAGAATACGCCTACGGTACGAACAGTCTCCCGTTCACACAGTCCAGCTCTCCCACTGGTGAGAAAGAAGGGGTATATAAGGCACTGCCTCCCAAGGAAAATAACAAAAATGAACCTTTTTCAAACTCCGGTGCAGTGACCAAACAAGCAACTCGCACAAGGGGGAATCATCGCTGTATGCTGGAAAGAGGTCCACGCCCGACGGGCATGATAGCCCTGGATATTCCGCGCCAGTACCCATGCCCTTGCATTAATGAAGCCAAAACAACCCAAACGACTAAACACCTTGCCATGACTGAAATGACTGAAATGACTGAATATAGTGGCAACAATGGACGAAGCAGGTTTCGCAAATGCTCAGTGATGTATACGCGCCCAACTCCTAGATCATCACTCGTAATGGCATAGCAGATCAACGGCGTCTCTAGCGCCCCATCATGTATGTGGAGTAGCCTCCGAAGCCATTGCCAGCGCCACTGGATGCTAGTGGCTGGCGCATCCCACCGGCCATGACGTTGGGATTCATTCCAAAGCTGCCATTGGAATGGACCCCAAAGCCAGAACTACCGTTGGTATGGAGTGAAGCGGATAACCCTGGTGGTGCAGATAGTCCTGGTGGTGGGCCAGTAGCCGTGGAGAAGCCTGGAGGGGCTACGACACTGTTGCCAAACCCCGAAAGAGGGGTAGTGGGAGTAATGGCAGACTGCGGGCCCATGCCAGAGTTCTGACCACTACGAACACCTAGAGGGTTCTTTGAGAAACTGAGGCGAATGCCACCCTTGACGCTGTTGTGGAGCATGTAACCATAGAGCTCGTTCAAGGCTTTGGTAGCAAACGACGTGTCCTCAAATTCGACAAAGCACATGGGCCCGTTCTGCTTGGTGCGGAAGCAGAGGCGCTTGTATCCACGCTGCTTGGAGAAGACAGCTTTGAGCTCGTCTTCAGATGTATCCATGGGTAGGTTACCAACATAGAGGGTATTGCACGGTGGATTTTGATCAGCCGGGTTCACTGGTGGATAGGTAGGCCTGGCAAAATGCTGGGAGTACTGTTGGTAGCCTGTGGTTGGTCCGTTGCTCAAGGCAGAAGGAAGGCTGTGCGGTGACATGGCCGACATGGAGGGACCTGGCGATTGCATATTGGACGTCGAACGGGGAGAGGCATAGTTGGAAAGCGGTGGGGATTTCATGCCCGTGACGCCGTTTGTGTTGAGTGAAAGAGAGGCAAAGCGCTGCTGGACGGGCATGGAAGAAGTGTTTGGGTTGGTGGCGCGGCGTTGCATGTTGGACTGTAGGGGTGGACCAGCCGTGGCGTACCCAATGGATTCGTTGAGCAGGCCATCGTCATCGTCAGCCTCGTTGTTAATGATTGACTTGCCGACATTGCGGCTGGTGAAAGAGGTGTTGACGGGGGATGTCGGCGAGAAGAGGTTGGTGACGGGAAATTCCCCGTTGCCAAGACCCGGGGTCCCGTTGGGTGGGGACATCTTCTCCATGTTTTGGAAGGTCCCGTTGTATCGCGAAGACTGACGGGCGTTTGCAGCGGGGGCTTGCATGGCGGCCGAGGGCGGGGCTGATCGGGCGGATGTGCTGTCGACCGTGTTGCGACGCGAACCGATGGCACCAGGCGGGCCATCGTGTATCATGTCGACGACCAGCGTCGCGTCGTTGGTAGCATTGCGCTTGCCGTTGAGTAGGTCGCGCGCCTCGCGTGCGCCCTCGAGGGTTTGGAAGTGGGCAAGGGCGCAGGCGAAGCCCTTGTCCTCGGCGTGCCTTGGCTGCGAAACAAGCTCGCAGTCGACGAGGTCTTTGGCGAAGAGGAGGATGTTGCGCACCGCCTCGCGGTCGCTGGTGCTCGGCAGCTTGCGCAACAGGATGGTGTGGCGGGTCTTTTGACCAGGGCTCTTTTCGACGGGCCTGCGCTCGCCGATTGCGCCTGGTAGGCCGTACATGTGCGATGCGAAGACGTCGGCCGTCATGTTCTTGTGCGAAGCAAAGGGCTTTGGCGGGGAAGAGGATGTGGAGCTGCTGTGGGAGCCGTGGGGGAAGGGGCTGTTGGATAAGTTCGAGGGGCTCGTGCTGCCGGGGCTAGGCCTGGCGGCCATGTCGTCCTTTGTTCGTCAGCGTGCGTGGACGGCTGTCGCAGAGACAAAGGCCGCGACGGAGGCAGCCTCGACGAGGGGCGGTCGAGTCGGCCGATGCAATGCGGCGGGCAAGACGAGTGTGCGGGCGGAGGGTGAAGGACGAGGGCATGCGCCGAGTGTTGCGACGGAGCGGGTGGGCATGCGCAGCGGGCGGGACAATGAGCATGCGCGGCGGAAGAGGACGGAGGCGACGGGATGGGCAGCAACAGGGCGACGGTGTGTTGGTGGGCGGCAGCACAAGGCGGCGGGACCGGCGACAGGCGACAGGCGACAGGCGATAGGCGACAGAGAGGCAGTAAAGGGGGCGGCGTGAAGAACAGCGATGGTAGCCGGCACAGGAGGGGGGGGGAGGGGGGTGTCTTTTTTGCGAGAACAAATGCAGGCCTGGGCGGCAATGGGCGACGGACACCTGGGCAGACACAGACACAGACAACGACAGCGACAGCGACAGGAAACGGGCAATGGGCAATGGGCAATGCACTGTCGAGTCGAGGCCCGGGTCACTTGTGGGGGCCAATGGGCGGTAGGGGCAGCCGTCGCGGCTTGTGTCGTTGGAGCGAGCGAGCGAGCAAGGACAGAGGCCCGAGGAGCAGACGAGGGCGCACGGCCAGGCCAGGCCAGACAAGGCAAGGCAGAAGCGGGCAGAGACAAAGACAAAAGAGCAGAGGCAGCGTCAGAGGCAGAGGCAGAGGCAGAGGCAGAGAGAGAGAGAGAGAGACAGAAGGCAAGAAGCAGGGAAGCAGAAGCAAGCAACAAGAAGTGTGGTGGCAGTAGCAGTGCTATGGTATTGGTAGTCGTCGTGGTAATGATAGTAGTAGCGTAGTCGTAGTCCCTGTGGTGCAGGAGACATGTCCTTTGCTTGGCCTGCTGTGTCCACCCGTCCTTTTTGCTTTTGCCCATCTCGCTTCCTTTCTTTCTGCTCACTCTTGACCCTCGATGCTGACACGGGCGGGCCGGTCTAAGCAAGGCCCAGTAACGTTTGAGGTATTCATACCGGCCCCCATTTTAGCCTACACACCCTGCCGTGCACTCTGGACACTGCACACTGCACACACACTGCCCACACGCACCCTCGCGTCACGTGCTGCATCTGAGCTGGATACACCCGATGCACGGAACTGCTGTTCATGAACGGACCGCCGCTTTGCTCGATACCGGTGCACGGCGCTGCTGGGCCTCGACATATGTACTGCACCGCGGCGCTGACAGAGATGCCTGCCTGCTGCACTGCTGCACTGCACCCCAACGCTATCAGCTACCCAATACACGATGCCAGACGACGCCGCTTCCGCTCTAGCTGCCACTCACCCATGTCCCTTCGATAGCCACACTCGGCATGCCGGTACAGCATGGCCGAATCAAAAGCAACCTGCACGCCGCCCCCATCACCGCTGCACCACCAGCCCTCGAGCCACTGTGATTGTGACTCGACCCATCACCAAGCCTACTAACCCACCATCGAATAGCTCCCACTCTATCAATCTGTGTCTCGTTACTTGCTCGGTCCTGGGCCAGTGGGCATCGAGCCGCAAAGCCCTCCACACCAAACTGCTTTCCTGCTTGCGGCCCTGGGAGTGTTAGGTCTAGGATAAGCGTCCGGGCCTGCCTATTGGTCACTATGCATCCCTACCACACTCCTCCCACCCACACTGCCTCCCCCTGAGAGCATTGGCATGGTCGCTCCGACCGCAATGGCCCGATGTTCAGGCTTGCTTTCCGTCATCATGGTTGCGGGGAACGTCTTTGGGCCGCAGGCCGTGTGGTAGACCCTACGGGCCGCAAAACTGCGCCACGTCTAGCCTACGTCACAATTTCTCGGCCGTAAGTAACTCTTAGACGACGGGACAACTCTCTTGCCATAATATGTAAAATGCTGAACTGAACGCCACTGCCACCGTCATTTCCGTCCCTAGGCTGCTACAACGCCATCAACATAGATACAGTGCGCATATAGAGGTGAGCTGTAAAGAGTGCACCATGCAAACAACTGCACTCATTTCATTGTGAATTGTATTACTGCAAGCCCCCAATCTCGACTCCAGCCGTTGCTAAGCATGTGTTGCAGAAGGAACCAACAGTATCCAATTGGATATCGGCAGTTGCATTCGCCACATCGGCAAGGCTGTGGAGGACTACATCTGACGGCTGCTTTGATCAAGACAGTTGCTCCAGACTCTCCTTCTGGAAGAACCATCCAATCCCCAGGAACTAATACCAATCTCCGCTCCGAACAAACCCCTATGGCAGCTCTCCTTGCAGTCAGTCTTGGTCTTGGTGCTGAGAAGCTGGGACGAAGGATATCCGATAAGAGACTTGAGCGAAAGGAAAAGAAAGCCATCGCTGTATGTAACCAACCCTGAAATGGCCCCGGAAGACTTCTGACCACCTGTTATAGCAACACGATGCGATATATGGCTCTTCTTCATCAGCGCCACCTCGGCCAACGACAACACGTGAAAGGCAAGACAAGGTAGCGAAGAAGCGCGAAGACGCTCAACGAGCACTCAATGAGGCGCGTCTGCCAGAGTATGAAAGCAGACGCAACAGTGCCTGTGCACGAGGGTCGAATGAGGAGGAAGCGCCGCCAAGTTACAATGATGTAGTGCGCCAGGATGCAAGGCGAACTTGAAATCCTTAGCCGGTCTTCGGTAATGGGAGCACAAGTTAGTCTTTACAAGTACTGTTGTAAGCGCATGTCAATCATGTAAAGAATCAGATTCACTTCTCAAAGTATTAATTATGCCTTCGCACATGTACAGTAATACTGTCTGTCATGTCAGTGACCCAATGCGTACGTGCTGCATACAGCGAGTCATCAACACGTGAGCTTGTGTAACAGTGACACATTCTTCGGCCCAATGCGGTAGTCCACGAGATTTACTACTTTGTTCTGTTTGCTGCTCACTGCTCACGCGCGCAATGAGCACAGACTCTTGCCGTTTTCGTCTACAATTGGTGATAGTGTTAGCGCGACGACACAGAGTATAATATTCCGCTCGTTTGCTCCAACAGACCCAATTTCTCCACACACGAGTCTTCACCCCCATTTCACCTCACATTTGCAATCGCACTCAAGTGCCCAGTTGCGCTCCAGTCCTTGATCGTATTATAATCCAACTTAGCAACCCTCAACAACACAGCGATACCTAACCTCCAGCAACATGACCCGCTGGAATACTGCAACTAATCATGGCGGCGGCGGCGGCGCACACGATCGTATCGAGGCCCCTGTCACAGTCCGCGGCTACCTTCTGTGCGTCTTCGCAGCCTTTGGTGGCATTCTCTTCGGCTACGACTCGGGATACATCAATGGTGTTTTGGGCATGAACTTCTTCAAGCAGCGTTTTGGGAGTAAGTCGATTGTATATATGCGCAGCTTGTATTTGTTCACTGACTGACCACTTTGCAGGCCCGTCAAATGACAAGGATGCCTACAACGGTCTCATGTATAAGACCTGGGAGAAGTCTCTCATCGTCTCCATCCTTTCCGCCGGTACCTTCTTTGGTGCCCTCATTGCAGGTTCCGTGGCCGACTGGATTGGTCGCCGCTCCACCATCATCGCCGGATGTGGCATCTTCTCCCTCGGCGTTGCTCTGCAAGTTGCTTCTACTTCAGTCGCCGTGCTTGTTCCTGGCCGTCTGATTGCAGGTTTCGGTGTTGGATTCGTCTCCGCTGTCATCATCCTTTACATGTCCGAGATTGCCCCCAAGCGCTTCCGCGGTGCCATTGTCTCAGGTTATCAATTCTGCATCACCATTGGCCTGTTGTTGGCTTCGGTAGTCGACAATGCAACCCAGCATCGGATGGACTCGGGATCGTACCGCATTCCTATGGGCCTTCAGTGGTTGTTCGCTCTGGTTCTCGGTGTCGGCCTCTTCCTACTCCCAGAATCGCCGCGTTGGTATATCAAGAAGGGTCGCAATGCAGATGCCGCTCGCGCTCTCGCTACACTGCGTGGACAGTCCCTCAATTCCGACTATGTCAACGACGAGCTGACGGAACTGGTCGCCAACCATGAATATGAGATGCGCACCATGCGTGCGGGCTGGGGTGATTGCTTCACTGGTGGTTGGAAGCCGTCTAGCAACCTCCGCCGTGTCGTGCTGGGAATGGCTCTTCAGATGATGCAGCAGTGGACCGGTGTCAACTTCAGTAAGTACCCATATTTCCCTCACTATCCTATCAGCATATTACCTTTAAACTTTCCTCATCAGGACTAGGCTAACAGGTCAGTCTTCTATTACGGCTCCACTTTCTTCAAGACTGTTGGCATCCGAAACGCTTTCCTCGTGTCTATGATTACAACTGCTGTAAACGTCGGTTCTACACCTATTTCTTTCTGGACAATTGAGAAGTTCGGCCGCCGCCCACTCCTCATCTTCGGCGCTATCGGTATGCTCGTTTGCGAGTTCATCATCGCTATCGTTGGTACTGTCGCCGAGGGTAGCAAAGCCGCCGGCGTGGTCTTGATTGTCTTCACCTGCATCTACATCTTCTTCTTTGCGAGCACCTGGGGTCCGGGCGCATGGGTTCTCATAGGGGAAGTCTTTCCGCTCCCAATCCGCGCCAAAGGTGTTGCCCTGTCCACGGCCAGCAACGTAAGTAGTAACCTCGACTTGATTTCAGACAAAGACTAATGTGAACAGTGGTTCTGGAACTTCGTAATCGGCTTCATTACACCTTACATGGTCGACCAGGAGTACGGCAACTTGAAGGCGAGGGTCTTCTTCGTCTGGGGTGCTACATGCACTTTATGCGTGGTCTTCGCCTACTTCATGGTCCCCGAGACCAAGGGCCTTTCTCTCGAACAGGTTGACCATATGCTCGAGGAGACTACACCGCGCAACTCTGCCAAATGGGTCCCTCATTCTAGGCGTCGCGATGGCGCAGACGTGGCTTCTTTCGATACGACTGAGAAGAAGGGCGGTCTGAAAGCTGGTGAGCACCGCGAGCATGGAGTCGTTGTCTGAGGCGTTTTCTTCCGCCTTCCGGTGAAGGATATTTCCCGATCTCGGGCTTGTAGCATAGGTGGATCTTTTCATCCAGTGGCAACGTTTTGGTAGCTGCTGCACGTAAATCTTGGTTAGCATGGCGTTTATGATAGATGGCTGTCGTTATGCGACAGATAGTCGTGTTTCATGTCTTGACGCCTGCGAGGGCTCTAGCTGTAGTAGACAACAAGGCTTACGAATGACACTACATTACAACAGAAAACGTCTCAAATCCCATGGCCGCCGACAGCCCGTCGCGTTCCACTTGGCGGTGGGGCGCGGAACCCCATGCGCATTACAAAGCATACCTAGGTAGCTTATTGATTGCTCACAAACTACCGCGACGCATACAAGTTGGCTTACGGCACAGCTGCAGTATTGGTCAAGAATTTGTCGGACTTCGCGCGTATTCACAATTCCGCCCGCGCCGTCGTCATGGCTACACGCTCTTTGTTACTAGGTCTTGTCTCGGGGTTGCTTCTCGCCCTGATTTTGCCGCAGATAGTATCCACAACCTTACCTCTACCGGTATCTGAGTCGATGGCGCAAGTTCTGAGGAATAGCGTGCGCGCTGCCAGGCTTCGCGCCGGTCTTGGTGGGGCATTCAAAAGCTCGTGGCCGTCACTCCACTTGACGACATCCTCATCACTTCAATCCTCCTCTAAATCTCAATTCTCTACATCACAGCCCATCATGTCTACCCAAAAGTCCTTCATCGATGCCGTCAAGGAACGTCGCACCTACTACCAACTGAACAAGGAATCTCCCATCTCGGACAAGCAGATTACCGATATCGCCGAGAAGGCCATCCTCCATGTCCCTTCATCTTTCAACTCTCAGAGCACAAGGCTCGTGGTTCTCTTGAACAAGGACCACGACCAATTCTGGGACTATGTTCTCGAAGTCCTCAAGCCTATGGTCCCTGAGGACCAATTCTCAGGAACCCAACAAAAGATTGGTGGATTCAAGGCTGCCTATGGAACTGTATGTACACTCTCTTTCTCAAATGTCATGCATGTGCGAGGATCGAGCTACCCCGCCATGCAAGCCCCACGCCTCTTCTGCGGCTAACCACCCGTCTCACAGGTACTGTGCTACGAAGATCCCGAGCCCGTTGAGAACCTCCGCAAGGCTTTCCGTAAGTGCAAAATTCACAAATCTTACAAATAGCCTTATTTGTACTGACTTTTTTCCCCAGCTCTCTACGCACATCACTTTGGTGACTGGTCCGAGCACACCAACGCCATGCACCAGTATGCTCTGTGGGTAGCCCTCGAGGCCGAAGGCTTCGGTGCTAACCTCCAGCACTACAACCCCATCATCGACCAAAAGGCTGCCGAGCACTGGAAGATTCCTCTTGAGTGGAAGCTTAGGGGCCAGTTGGTCTTCGGTGGACGTGCGGGTGAGCCTGGTGAGAAGGATTTCCAGGAGGTACAGGGCAAGAGGCTCTTCGTTCACGGAGCCAAGGAGTAGAGCAGGACTCTTGTAGTGGAATTAAACATATCTTGACTTTTTATTGGCCTCAATTGTTTCCTTGAACTCATGTAACAGCGTCCCCAGTTTTGAAGAAGGCAGCATACCATACGACTAGAAGACAAACTACAACTTTGAAGAACAATACGAACAAATGTCTAACAGAAAAGACGAAGTAACTCCAAACCAGTTCACACACGCAGCAACAAGCTTCGACCCCCTACCACAACCCTACTTAGACTCACAAGCAAAACTCAACAGCGTAAACACTCCTCCACCAACCCCATGTACTGCGCCCGCCACAGCCCCCAGCCCGGACATAACATCCTCACACAACCCGCCATCTCCCTCCTTCTCCATGCTCACATCAACACTCAGGTTAGGAGGCGCGCCATCCGGGTTCTTCGGGCTCTGATAGTTAATCCCCCAGTACTTTGGCACCTCACAGTTGGTGTACTGAATCTTCCTCATCGGGCAATACGCCATGGCCGTGGTACCAGAGCACCTGTCTATGTAGGTTCCCTTCTCGCACTTTGCCAGTGTGCGTGCGGCGGCGCCGAGGGCGTCGACGAGGCCGTTGCGGATCCAGGTTGGGTAGGCGCCTGAGGGGCCGAGAGTCACTTTTATGGCGTCGGCGCCGCTGGGGCTGAAGATCATGCCTTTGAGATCAATTTCATTTGTCTCGCACTGGCCGGATTCGTGGCAGATTGGATAGATGGCGGAAATGATGGATTCGGTATTTAGGCTGCCGATTTTGACGGTTTCACTCGAGACTGTGAGGGTGTTAGTTGGGGTAGAGGATGGAGTGATTAGGGGTGGACATACAGGTGAGTTTGATGTTGCCTTTGGGGTCGAAGGTTGCTTCGCTGCGTTTGTTGATGGGGTCGCGTTTAATGGCTGGGACGATGCCGGCAGAGGCGGAGGTTAGGAGGGTGGCTAATGTGATGATGGTGAAGCGCATGTTGATGGATGTTTCGATATAGTTTGGTGTTTAGAAAGTGGGAGTTGAAAGATGTGAAGGATAATGTGTTGAACAGTAGACTGAGGGCTCTGGAAGAGGAAGATGATGATGATGATGATGATGGTTCTCATGGAAGGAAACATGTCCCCTCTTTATACATGTTTTCACATCCATCTTCTCCAGCATCGCTTTTCTCATGTCTCCAACACAGCTCAGGCGCCCAACTTCATATCCAAGGAGCATGCGATGAGCCGCCAACATTTCCCCATCAAGAGACTCTCACATTGTGCCCAGGTAAAATCGGACCGTTACAGCACACAGCTTCCTTCTAGCCCGAGGCTGAGATGTAAGTCCCGATGTACCAGCGTAGTCGGCCTGATCCCGCAGTACAGCCGCATCGTTCTGAATGGGTATACATCATGTCCGTGTATGGCGGAGAACTGGCTAGCTAGTTGGTATCCACAGCCAATGCTCGAAATCGAAAATAGAGACACGCCCAGGCCGATGAGCCGCA
Source organism: Pyrenophora teres f. maculata (assembly GCA_014334815.1). NCBI lineage: Eukaryota > Fungi > Ascomycota > Dothideomycetes > Pleosporales > Pleosporaceae > Pyrenophora > Pyrenophora teres. The sequence continues at coordinate 3,876,015 of CP060570.1, forward strand.
ACTAGGGCATTTTCACAGGCGCTTTCACAATGTACACTAGCCATGGACGGCAGAAAAAGCGACTTTAACCACACATGCAGATGCAGATTAGACAAGTTTGGTATAGTGAGATCTACCGTTCTCCATCCTCCGTATCTCGCGCTTTCCACCTGTTCAGGTATACGATCTGAGTGCATGGGTGGCTTTGTTAACTGCGCCGACTTTCAGGCCCCCCCTCTAACTATTCGCCGACTAAACCGGCGGTTGCACGCAAAACGGTCGGACCGAAGTTAAGGTGCGTTGCTATTGTTACTTCCACGAGGCTTCTTCGTGAGATTTACCAGAGATGATGCTGCGCGCTTTGGTGGTTGTATCTGAGATTATCAGAGTTTGAAGTGTAGTGTACTGTAGTTACCGGTAGAGTCGGATCGAAGTATGTGTGGTGCAGTTTTATTACTCCTCGTTAGGCACTCTCGGCCAGTATAGACGAAGAAGACGATCGCACTTGAATCCCCAGGAAGCGGATGGTCTATGGTGATGAAAATAGAATCGAAAGTGTGATGTGGGGTTGTAGTCTGCCTCGCGAGCTGGCTTGAAGAGGCGGAGCCTCAGGTACAACCTCGGGAAGCTGGAGCCCCACGAAAACTTCCCAATGACGGCGCCAAGCGACATACAACCATCATTGACCATCTGTAACAAGACTCTTTCCTGAGTCTTGACAAATCATACTTGTTGCATTCATGAAATTCATACACAGCACAAGCACCAACTAAGCCTCCAGAGAACAACAAAAACATGTGTTGGATAATTATATAGCAGTATAGTGAACAAACTGCGGAAAGAATCGGATATAAAACAAAATCAAAGCACCCATACGGCAGTCGATGCCCAAGTCCCCGGGATATAGTAGTAACCATGCGGACAAAAAACGCCTTTGCCAGTAGGGGAGCTAATAGCAGCAACAACAGCAACCACGAAGCTACAAAAAGGAACCGTAGTTCCCAGCCCAAGCCTACAAAAACGCCCTAGACCTTATAACGACGCGAATGGTTCTTCTTCGCTTGATGCCGCCCACGGCACTGTCGTCATCATCGCCCTGATCCTCATCATCCGTGATCTCAATGTCCATCTCTTCAGCACCATGACACCCGTTCATGGCGCCTTCATTAACAGCATCCGCAAAGGTATTATAATCATCCAAATCCAACTCCACAGCCTCAACCACATTCCCTTGATCAACAACTCTCGTTGCCGGGCCCTCTTCTTCTTCGATCGGCGGGCTCAGCTTCAATAAAGGATACCGGGATCTCCATGCTCCCCTCCCCTCAGAGACCCCATCTACTACAAAAAACCCTTCTGACCACTGACACGTCGGAGGCCGGATCGGAGGCTGCCGAATTTGCCTTTGTCGTTGGCGGCTGCTTCCCCCATCTCACCCATTAGCAGGCCAATGGAGCTACCTCTCCTGGAGCGATTGTCGCCAGCATCGCTGCCCGCTACGCCAGGGACACCGAGGATGCTGCGACGGTCCGTACGCAAGTTCTTCAAGGCCTCCAGTTCACGCTCAAGGCGTAGGGTCTTCTCGCGTTCTTCGCGAAGTTCACGTTCGGCGCGCTTAGCGGCGAGTTGATTGGTAGAGTCAGAAGACTGCAGATCGTCGATGGTAGCGAGAAGGTTAGATATCTTGTCGCGAGACTTGTTGAGGTCTTCTACGACGGCGGCGTTCTGCTTGTCGCGACGCTCAATTTGCGTTTGCAGGTCCTTGACGGTGCGATCTACGTTGCGGACACTGCGAGACTCCGAGAGGCGTGTAGATTCGCTGTTTTCAAGGGCCTTTTCGAGCTAGGGTAGAAAATTAGCAATGTTCGAGAATGATAACCGTACAAACAGGGAAGGCATACCTCTTGAATGCGTCCATTGAGGAACCGGACGTCTTTGCCAGCTGACCCGCTGTAGCCCTTGGTTTCAAGGTCCACAAGACGGAGCTGAAGATCCTTGAGAGCCTTCTCAACGGCAGCCTTGTCTTTGTGAAGCTTTACGTTCGCTTCTCTCTCGGCCACAATATCTTTTTGCAGCTCTTGTGCCAGGGCTTCTGCGCGGCGCATCTTGCCCACTGCAGCAGCAGTAATGTCTTCTTGCTGTGCCAGCCCCGACTTCAGCTCCAACAGATCACGGTCGTAGGCAGCGGCGTTACGCATAGCCGGAGATTCCGAGCGAGATAGATCATCAAGAGCATCTGCGGCCTCTTGCAAACGAGATTCGAGGCGTTTCTTCTCCTCGATAGCGGAATCACGCTCTGCCGCAAGGTCGTCGACATTTGTGCGTAGTGTTCGGACTTGCGACAACAGGCTGACAATCTTAGATTGCGCCTCGTTATGCGCATTTGCAGCCTCGTCACGGGAGTTAGAGATGGTCTGCAGAGTCATCTCGAGACGGCTCTTCTCCTTTGCCCATGTGGACGAGTTCAGGAGTTCGTCGTCCCACTTGTTCCTCAGTTCCTCGATTTCTTCCCGTAGCCGACCATTTTCTTCGCGCACAAGGATGACGTTCTCTCGCTCTTGATCGATCTCCTGAGTGAGCGATGCGAGTTCGGACTGATACTTCTTCCTTGTCTGTTCCAGGGAAGTCTCGCTATCTTCAACGTCGTGAGCGTGCTGACTTCTGTAGTCCTCGAGCTCGTTCTGGAGTCGTTTCTTAGCTTGCAGGGCTGTCTCTAGATCTGTCGAGAGGTCTTCCACGCGTTCGTCGTACCGTTGAACAGTTCGCTGAAGATCTTCAACCATACTGTCCATCTCCTTTCGCTCAGCCATGATAGTCGCACATGTTTCTTCAACTTCCCGTGCTTGCGACTTGGCAAATTGCTCTGCCCGTGACGCTCTCAGAACAGCGATTTCTGCTTGTTCCAGCTTACTGAAATATTCATCGGCCCTGCTCTTGTACAAGCTCAAGCTTGATTGCACATCGACAAGAGTGGACGTTTCGTTATCCAGTCGAATTTGGAGATCAGCAAACTCCTGGAGTAGCTGATTGTGATTGGCGTGCTCCTGCTCGCGCTCGGTGATAACGTCTTCAAGTTCAATCTGCATCTCGCGAAGTTCAGCCTCCAGAGACAGTTTCGATTGCTTGATGTCATCAAACGCTGTCTTTGCGTCTGCGAGTTCGTTGATGGCTGCATTATGAGCATGCACAATGGATTTCCGCGACTTCTCTTGTGACGTCAACAGGTCAAAAAGTTGCTCATGGGACTTTGTCTGAACTTCCTGGTAAGAGAGCTGACCGGAACGAAGACTTTGCTCAAGAGCAGAAACCTTCGTCGCTGAGTCATCGAGCATATCATGCAGGCGGTAGTTTTCACGCTCAAGTTTCTGTACGCGTCGAACAGAAGGACTGTCATCCTGCCATCCGTTCCGAGCAGGGGAGCTTTCGAGCTGGCTTCGGAGGTGCTTGTTCTGCATCTCCGACATCTGCAACTGGTTCTGTACCAGTTCGAGTTCGGCAGCCATGTCCATTTGATTGTTGAAAGCTACAGTATCGACAGTCCGGTCGGAACGTGCCGAGTCGTTCGCCACATGGTTGATATGGCGTTGGTTCGTCGGAGTGTTTGTGATGGAGAACGGCCGCCTGTTTTCGCTGTCCTTCCGGGCGTGTGTAGGCGATCGATGAGCATTGGCTTGATTGGCTTGATTGCTGTTCATCTCTTCCAACAGTGCGCGCTTGGAGTTAGCATGACGGGCGTCCATGTCATTGAGTTCGCCTTCATGCCTTTCTCGGAGCTCTTCGAGCTGGGCCTCAGCACGTGAATATCGCTCGCCTGCTACACGCAAAGCTTGATTGGCAGCCTCCAGGCGCTCCGCAAGGTTGACTGTTCTAGCAATTTCGGGCTTTGCAGCCTCATAGGTGATGGCAACGTCAGCAGATTCTGGATCGAAGACCTTACGAAGAAGCACGAGCTGTCGGTGGCAGTCCTCCAACTCGCTGTTTGTGGTGTCGAGCGTTGTTTGAACCGCGCGTGCGTTGGCTTGGGCCTGTGTGCGCAGTTGTCGCTCGGTCTCCAACTTGCGATTTACCTCAGCGAGTTGCAAAGTCAAAGTTGAGGAGGCATTCTCTGCGTTGCGGCTGGTCTTGTGCTCTCTCGCAATTTCGTGGTTAAGGTCCTCGAGACTCAATGAAAGTTTCTCTTTCTGCTTCTCTAGTGACGCAATTGCAATTTGCGCATCCTCAAGTTGAACGAACAGACGCTTGTTCTCCTCTTCGACCTTGGCCTTTTCGTGCGTCAACTGTGTGATCTTAACACGATGCGTATCACCAGCACGCGAATTAGTTCGTGCGATGTCCAGGTTCTTCTGTTGAAGCTTGTTAAGAAGTGCGCGGTTGTCGTTCTCAGATGCGGTCAGTCGCCCCTTGATGGTAACTATTTCCCGTTCGAGGCGCTCTTTCTGCTGGTCGTTACGCTCCTTGAACGAATCAGAGTCCGCAAGCATCTGGGTCAGACTGTTGACTTGCTCCGCCAGTTCGTTGCGCTCAGCCTCAAGTTGGTCAAGTTGCTGATCTTTTTCTTCAAGCTCGCGTTGCTGGATACTCTGTCGTTCTGTGGCTAGTTTGGACTGCGCGCGTTCTGCTGCTGCATCGGCATCGAGCTTCTCTTCTTCCAGCTTCAGATACTTCTCACGAAGGCTGCGTAACTCAGTCTGATATTCTTTCCGCTCCTTTTCGTGGGCGTTGCGGGTTTCAGTAGCTCGTCGCAAAACGTCCTGCTGAGCATACATCTCCTTCTCAATAGTGATCTTGGATTCGTTCAAAGCTTCGTAGTCGCGCTTTAGTGTGTCGTATTTGTGCTCACCAAGCATTTCGACGTCGTCGCGAGACTGCCTCTCTCGACTAAGATCCTTTTGTACTGCAAACAGCTCGACTTTGAGGCTTTCTATCTGCTCTTCCAGCAGCTTCCTGCCCTCACTATACTGTGCATCCTCAGTTATCTTCTCTTCAAGGAGTCGCTTCGCATCGGCAGCCTCTCGTTCTAGTTGTTGTTTTTGCGAGCGTACAGCATCTAGTTCGGCTCTAGCTTCCCGCAGGCGGCTCTGTAGATCGTCGTGCTTGGAAGCCAAGGTTCGCTTTTCATCATCAAATAACCGACGATCGTTTTCGTAGTTTTTGAGATCAGTCTTGAGAATTGCCAGCTCGCTTTCCTTACGCCTGATGAGATCCTCGTAGCTGGTGGACGTTGAAGAGAGATCAGCCATCTGCTGACGGATCTGCCTGTTCTCATCGAGGAGCTCTTTGATCTGTTTCTTGCTGGCCTGCACCTCCTTGACGGATGCCGCCAGCTTAATGTCAAGATCTTGGTCAGTTTTGAGGAGTTTCGCTTCGAGGTCCTGGAGCTTTCGTTCCTTCAGGGCTAGATGACTCGTGAGCATCTTGATCTCCTGGCTTAATTTTTCTTCCGCCTGACTGCGTTGGGATCTGATAACTTCGAGTTCCTTCAGTTGTTCGTCCAATCGCCGCGCCTGCTGTTCTAGCTCCTGTGTTTCGCCCTCGAGTTTGCTGATGATCTGTCCGGCTTGTTCGAGCTCCCTGCGCAAATGCTCTGCCTCCTCCTCGGTCTTCTTCTTCGCCTCCATGAGGGCATCCAGTTGATCCTCGAGCTGATCTTGATCCTCGATGGCACCGGCGAGCTTCTCTGAGAGCTCCGCCTCGCGCAGCTGGAGACGCTTGAAGATCTCTTCTTTATCTAATGCAAGGGCACGTTCGCTCTCAAGAGTCTTTTGGATACGTTGAATGTCCATCTCCGCGCGTCTTCGCTCGTCTTCAACGCGCTGTCTTTCTACGGCCTCTTGTTGCATCTTTTCCTCGAGTTGTTGTATCATCTCGTCGCGCTTCTTGACTTCGGCTGCTTGGCGCGTCGCTCCTAGCATAGGCTTCATACGGGCGAATAGTCTCCACCATGGGTTCGATTGAAGATCGAGGTAGACCTGGAAGTTTCGCTGAATGATGCGTGTCGCTTCAGCTCGGTAGAGGCGCTTGTTAGCCAAACGACGCTGGACGAATCCACGAGCCGCAGATTGGAAGCGAATCATGATATCCCGAATTAGAGCATCCCGCTGGTCTTCTAGTTCGGCGAGAACACCAGCTCTGAAGAAAACCTTTGTGATACCTACACGGTATAAAGACCTGTCAAGATTGAGTTTCTCCAAGATCATGCTAGCTGCCACTTGACCCTCGAGATAGCCTTTGGGAAGGTCTCTGCAAAGAACCTCGTATCTTTGGCGGAATTCCACGAAAGGAAGGCGGTTGGGAAACCCAGTGCGTGCTATACGTATACCCTCCAGTACACCGTTACAACGCAGTTGATCAAGGACAAGGGGAGCACTGAATTGCTTTGGCCTCTTCTTGTGGTTTGGGAGGATGCAACGAACGAAATGAGGATGTGTAGAGTGGAGTTGGGTCATCAGCGTCGAGAGTTGCTCTTTGTGACGTTGAGCGACCGTTCGGAACAATCCTTTCTTGACACGACTGCGAGTCCCGCCAACTTCATCGTCTGTGTCTGCGCAGTCCATGAAGAGATGAGCAATCTGCTTGTCGGCAGAACCAGCCAAAAGACGCGTGACGTTGTCGTTCAGAGGATCCTTGTTCTTTTCCAGCCAGTTCTCTGTTGAGTACTCTACTTCTGCAGCGTAATGCGTGAGCACAAAACCCTGGGTTAGGAGTGATCGCTTGTACTTTGTACTTTTGCGGTCCCATAGTGAATGTAGCTTCTCCGTAAAGCTCTTATCGGTGGCTTTGGGCATGACACTGTCTTCGTCTAAGCAGGAGAAGATTCCGATAGGATTTGGTAGTTCGATGAGGTCGATAGTGGGCTGGAGATCGCGGCCAAAATCAATGAACTTCCATTCTATCTGCTCCCGTGCGTATTCTTCTTGCTCCAAAACGAACATGTGGTGATTGAAGAACTGTTGCAGCTTCTCGTTGGTGTAGTTGATGCAGAGTTGCTCAAAACTGTTCTCATCGAAGATCTCGAAACCGGCGATATCGAGAACACCAATGAAGTGTGAATCATCTGCACCGGCACCTGTTTGATCCAACTGATAGTTGATACGATCCACAAGGTCGCCGAAGCCACGCTCATAGATACCCTTCGCAAGTGCGTCAATAGCGAGGTTGACTTGTTCAGGTGTTTGAACCTTCTCTACCCACTCTCTGCCAGCCTTGACACGAGGATGCAAAAGTGCTTTGATGAAGTCGTCGACGGAGATACCTAATAGTTGTGCAACAATCTGGGCTTGCTGTTCAGCTGCAAGGTTCAGTGTCGCTTGGTCTGCCCGTCGGCTCTCCTTGATGGCCCTGATGTTTCCCAGATGTAGAACCGCAGCAACGGTCTTCAGAATAGCCGCTTGCTCTTTGTCGGTAAAGCCCATAACATGGAAGGCTTCAATCAGCGCATTCCACTCCTCAGGGTCGGACACGCCGGAAATAATGTCGTTACCATGCCGGGTATACTCAAAATCCTCAGTGTCCTTGTTATCCAAGAAGAAGTCCTGCTTCATCTTACTGTCCGCACCGCGCAGCAGTTGGTAGAAGACGTGATAATTGCGCTCATTGGAGTTTAACCGTACTACTCTCGACTTCTCCAGTAGATACCAGTCAATATATGCACCGGCAATCTGGCCAGTCCGAGAAAATTCGATTCTGATAAACTTTCCGAAACGAGACGAATTGTTATTCCGTACCGTTTGCGCGTTTCCAAAGGCTTCGAGAATCGGGTTCGCTCGTAGGATTTGCTCGGACAAATTGGAGAGATTGCGTCCCCCAGACTTGCCGCGTGGGGTTTCGGTATTGGCGACTGCGGCCAAGTATTGGATGACCTTTTTCGTGTTCTCAGTCTTACCAGCGCCAGACTCGCCGCTACACATGGTCAGTCAGTCTCTTTCGAATGGTGAGGCTTGGAGAGGGGAAATTAGCTCACGTCACGAGAATGCTCTGGTTAGTGCGCTCCTCTATGAGGTTCCGAAAAGCATGGTCGGCCATGGCGAAAATATGTGGCTTGGTCTCTTCTCTGCTCCGCCCGCGGTACATGTTGATGTACTCTCTCGAGTAGATTGGCAATGGGCAGTATGGATTGACTGTGACCAAAAACAGGCCGGAATATGTCTGGGTTGTGTCAGCAGAGCTCAGGGTGCATGTGCATACAAGTAGAGCTACCATACATATATAAGATCTGCCTGGTAACGCATGTGGAGGTTGTGGATGACCGAGGGCTCGTTGAGATGTGTGAGTTCCGCCATATCGTCGGCCTTGTCGAATTTGGCGGGATTGACCTTATCAATGGCGTCGGCATCGACGTCCTGCTGGGTGCCATTGTCACATTGGACCAAGATTCTCCCTTCGGGCAGATCCTGTACAATCCACCCCCGGACAAAGGCCGTTGTTGGATCTCTAAGCCAGACATAGCGTTTGCCAGAGAAGTCGTTCTCGCCTTCGACGATTCCGCCTAGGCGAGGGGGCTCGTCGTCTTCGGCGATGAACTGAGGCGCAAAGGTGCCGACCGGTGTGCTGTTTCGGTTCGAATTGGAGCGCAGGCGGGCCGAGTCGCTGCGGCTCACTATGGAGCCGCTGAGATTGGTAAGAGAGCGGTTGCGCAGGTGACCCATGGCCGGCTCCGCTTCTGCGAGAGGCGATGAGAAGAGGGCGGATTTGGGGCGACTAGCGGTGTCTGTGCCCGGCGGTGGGGTAGATGTGTTTCTCGCAAAGGGGCTGTTGCGCGAGCTGCGTGCAAAAGGGCGGCCATTGGGCGCGGGCGCGGGCGCGCTCATGGTGGTGGTTGTGTTGATAGAGATGGGGCGGCAAGTGCGACGGATTACCTGCCTGACATTGTATGGGGCGAAGGGCGCAAAGGACGACAGACAGAAGCCGCGTGGTGAAGAAGGATACCGGCCGGGACGGTGGAGTGGGAATACACTGCAGAATCTATGTACAAGAATGCACGGCCTGCCTGGGCTGAGGTTGGGCCTAGGGGAAAGATGGTGGTTACTAGCAGCACACACACATGCACGACGGCTGCATGCGTACCGCCCGTGGTAAACAATGACAGCGCCCGTCCCTAGCAACCAAGCCACCGAGGATGCGCCACAGTCCCGCCAAACCGCCCCGCCACAGCTCGTGCGTGGCGCCGATCAATGTCACGTGTAGTTCGCAGGTGCGGAAGATGCGAATACTGTGCATATATCCATCGTCTTTGCGACACCCTCTGCAAACCCCATTCTCCCCACGCGTCCCACGCACCCAACCGCGACCATCTCACCCGCGCATAATCTCATCTCGCCTCCAGACGCTCGCTTGCTCTTGTTCCTCGCGCCTGCCAATGCGCTGACCTGCCGCCCGGCCGTGCTACGAGACGCGTAGAGCTCCAGGCTCGCATGCTGCACCATGGCTAATCATTATTCCCAACCCTACTATGGCTTTTCCAACGCCCATCCGCCCCCGCAAATGCATCCCCCTGTCCCACAGCCAGAGGACAAGCGCGGGCCTCACAATGTGCAGCAGCTTCCTGGCATCAACCTAAACTCACATGCTCACAACAATCAGCAACCGCCGTTTGCCGCACGTAAGTTGGCCAGTATAGCTTTCACTCCTAGTCCAGCATGCTGACAACCTTCACCCGCAGCTGCCTGGCCACCGCAACTGCCTCCCGATGCAAATCTCTGGGCCCTCTTCCAGAGTGGCACCTTCCCTCCACCCAACTTTCCCCCACCGCCCTTTCCCGGCATGGCCTTCCCTCCGTCGTCGCTGCCTCACGCCCCGCACAATACTGCATTTGCTCCCCCGCCGCTTCCTCCCGCTCCGCAGCACATGTCCATGCCACCGCAGTTGCCTCACCCGTTGCCCCAACCCGCTGCACAAGCGCCAGCAATCCCCAATGGCCGCATCCAAGACATCATGGACAGCGAAAAGGAAGACGGAGAGCTGAGTGAAGCTGACGCTGCATCACAGCCGCCCAAAGCCGCCGTTCAAGACGCCCCGCCACGCGAGAACCCTCAGACGCCACAAGAGCAGTTGCGCCAGGATCGAGAGGCGGCCAAGCAATTTATCAAACTTCTGCACGGCAACAACGTCCCCTACCGCATTCTAGCCGAGGAACAGCTTGATCCCGAGCTGTTAAGGGGCCTGTACCAGAGCTTGAATCTGCCATCCGAGCCTGCGCCTATTCTACCGCCCAAACCCCATAGCGCGGCTTCGAGTGCGCCAGCTGTTAAGCCCCTGGCCCCCGTGCAACAGAACAAGTTGCCTACCGTCAAGACCAATGTCGCGCCTGCACTGCCCACCAAGGCAGTTGCCTCACCCACCACCCCAGTGGACCGCAAAGACTACGTAAAACGTCTCCAGGCCGCCAAGGCAGCAGCAAAACAAGCTGGGTCAGTCAAACCGACCAGTCCGTCACAGCACGCACTTCCAGCCAAACCTATCACTCCAGCACCGACGACAAAGACGCCTCAACCTGCGGCTACCCCAACTGCTAAGCCTCCCGTCACCGACGAACAAAGGGCCCGAAACACTGAATTGATTAAGCAGCGATTGGAGGCCATCAAGGCCCGACAAAAGCCGGCAGGTACAGTCAACAACAATGCTGCTGCGCCCGCTATCCCTTCCACGCCCACAGGACAAACTCAGACCGCGCAAGCAGCTGCGACTCCCACAGCCGCATCTACGGGTCAAAGTCACACACACTCGTTTTCTGGAATCCCTGGTCTGTTCATGAACACTCCTCCGGTTTCTAATGCTCCCGTTCCCATCACGTCACGTCCCGCGCCTTCTGCACCCCAAAAGCAACCTGCCCCCACAGACACCACCAAGACATCGATTCTGCAGGCTCCTGTTACACCCCACAATCGCTCCATAGGCCAGTCTCAATATAATCAGCAAGATGACGATTCTATGATCATTGAGGTTAGCGAGGATGAATCCAACGGTAGTGACATGGATATTGAAGACGACCAGCCAGCTCCCCAAAGTGTACAAACGCCTCATCGGCCTATGGGCAGTCTTCCCTCCCGTGCAGCATCTGCCTTTCCTGCCAACTCGATTGTTGGCGCACCTGGTGCGCAGACACCTTCGACCGTTGCGCGCGAGAAGGAACTGGTGGATAAGGAGAAGCAGCTTGTAGCCATGCGGGAGACACTAAAGAAGAAGCTCGCGGAGAAGCGGGAGAGAGATAGGGCTGCTGCCGCTGCCGCTACTACTTCTGCCGCAACGACCCCGTCCTCTCTCCAACAGCCTTCGACTCCGGTATTGCCTCCTCAAATCGCTACCCCGACTAAGCTACCGAACCCGATGATGGAATCTGCTCCAGTAAACTCTCGTGATCCGCCTGTTGATACAGATTCCTCGGAAACCAGTCCTGCCAAAGATACTGCACAAATCCGCCGAGCTGAAATACAGTCTAAACTGCCCACCCTGGATGCTGAGATTGCAAGCAATGCAAATCGAATGGCTCAACTAATGAGGGAGATGGAGCAGCTGACCGCACAGAATGAGAGGATTGCAAAGGATAAAGCGCAGTTGACAAAAGAGTTGGAGGGTTTGGGTGTCGACACTGAGGGAATGTCACATGCAGAACTCCGTGCTAAGAAAGATGAGATTGAGCGAGAACAACCTTCAGAACCCAATCGTCCACTCCAAGAACCCCTTCCAGCCCCGTTGCCAGCTGCTAGCGAAGCGCCTCAGCTCCAGGAGCCAACAGCATCGGCATCTCGTTTTTCAACTCAAACAATCAATAAGACATTGGATGTGGACGCTGCCCCTGAGACAAGTGTCAAGTCGGTGCAACACCAAAGTCGATCAGAAGCACCGCAAGTACCCCGTATGGATAATGCAATACCCGGTATACAGACCTCGGCCACTGCGCTTGGAAAGGATGCGAGTGAGGATACCTATAGTCCTCCACCTCCAGCTGGAATGAACCTCGAAATTGGAGAAGTACACAGCAAGACCGATGGTCCTCAAAGATCACTGACAGCCCAAACCGCTACTACCCCTTCCTCTGAAGAAGAGGGAGAGGTTGAGATGTCTGTTTCCGAAGGCGACGAAGATGAAGAAGATGAAGAGCCGGAATACGATCCTGAAGAACACGCAATCGTTACGGATATCCCCACACAAGATGCTCAGCCCACTGGACCCTCTATTCCTAGGTCACATGCCCCTACGGAAGATGAAGAAGAAGCATATGAGCCACCTGATATTGATCAAGAGATGTCGGACGTTGGGAACGATGGGGCAAACGATGCATCTCATGCAGGCCAGACTGAAGCCGATGATGGTGCGATGGATATTGCTACTTCGTCTGATGACAGCTCCGATGACTCTGATTCAGATTCAGATTTTGACTCGGATGAACAATCTACTGAAGACCCAGCAGCCGAGACTTCGATTTCAGCAAACAAAATGTCGCACCGGAGTACTAACATTGCTGATGACATAGCGCCCGAACTGCAGTCAGAGAACAAATCAGCGGCTGCTGCTGTGGAACCTGTACGTATGTCACCCTTTGTCAAACCAAGCTAACTTTGAGTAGACGCCCGTGCCTGTTGACGAGGACGAACCAGTTAAATTCACTCCGTACGAGAGTCCACTTCGAATGTTCAAGTCATACCGCTATCATCCCAGTTATGCACAAGACATATCTGGAGGCTTCCTGTCCTTGACCTTCAGCCATCAGATCGACCCAGAGAAGCCATTCTGTCAGTACGAATCGGCGGGTGGTTCATGCAACGACTCTGAATGCCCCGATCAGCATTTCAGGGAAGCTGCTATCACTGGTGCGTTGTGAAAGGAGCTTCTTTTTTTTCACTTGTCTTGTGTGTTGTCCCCTTTCCTGTACGCAGACTGACTAGGTTACACGTAGGTGACAAGCTGCTTGTCCAGCTCGGGACAGCAAATCCCGGCAAGACTTCCGAGGAGAAGCAGAGGTGGAACGACGGTCTCCGCGGTGTGCTCAAGGAGCTTCGCCAAAAGAACATCAAGGATCCCAACGGCATCGCCGCCGAGATTGCGCGCTACAGACGCCAGTTTCTCAATGATGACACACGTGTCGTCAACTTGTGATGGCTGCTACATCCACACACAAAAAATGTTCTGGTGTAGCTTGTGCGTATGTCGACAACCCACAATCTGGGTCCATATACCACATGGTAGTCACTAGCGCAAGTCCCTATCCTCTACCTAGGTACTGACCTTGACCTTGAACATGTAGCAACAACAACTACAACAACAGTGCTCCTTGCTCGCCTCTATTTTCGCCCACCCCCGGCCCTCACTATCCATAGCTGCTGGGTCGGAGTGGTATATATCGATATCCTCCCCCACCCTTCACTCCTTTTTCTCCCATTCGCTCCCGTATGTTTGTGTGTGCATTGCCACTCGCCCGGTAACAAAACAACAACATACGACATTTGTGCTTGGGGGCACAACCCCCTCTTTCCGGACTTGTAAGCATCGATACCCCTCAACTTGCATTGGCATGGAGTTTGGTCGCGTCTCTTTGTTTGGGCGGATTTGGCTCGCTGAGCCTTTCCGGCATGGGATACATACTGTCGGCGGTAGAGTGCGACGTTACTGCAACCTTGCACATGCGCTGCTGCTCATCTAAAACGAGATTCGATCATCTCCGTGGATGGGACGTGACAGCTGTGGGCAGATGGTTGTGGTCATGGGCATTGCTAGTCTACATAGAACAATACGAGTAATATGGTGTATAAATCGGTACTTGCATTTTTTCATTGATAATCTGATTGACAAAGATGTATTCAGTTATAGATCATTAGGCTATGTCTAGCTTTGATCCTATTTCGTTTCCTCTGGGTGCAGCATAGACAGACGGGTCGACTTTGTCATGTCGTCTAGTATCTAGGCTGAGACACCAATGACACCACAAGCGGGGCGGCCACCAGCGTTGCCAGTCTTCTTGGACTCCGCGTGGCCACCCTTGCCAAGATCGTCGGTACCGGCATGGACGACGACGGTACGCTAATAATGAATTAGCGTGAAGTGCTATAAGAAAAGGACAGGGGGGAAGCTTACGCCAATGACGCTGTCGGGGCCGATCAACTTGATCAACTTGTCTGTGACGCTTCCCTGAGCATTGCCCTGGCCGTCAGTCTTGAAGTTACCCAAGTCACCAACATGGCGCTCATCGTCTTCTGGGGCCCCGTGTTCCTTGCCGTGGGGGTTGACTATGACCGACTCAGTATGCATGCGCTAGCGTACCCAGGAGTAGGCGAGTACTCACAGTGAGGGCCGGCGGATGTGCAGCCGTTGGTGTTGTCGCCAAAGGCGTGAACGTGCATACCACGCTCAGCGTTGGCGTCGTTGCCAGTTATGTTCCATGAGATGGTGGTTTGTGAGTTCTCGTCGGCTTGCTCAAAGGTGACGGTACCCTTGACGTTGGAGTCACCACGGAGGACAGCGACTGTTCCTTTGCGTTAGCACGGCTTCTCTAGTATGGTCTCGGTGATGTGTAATCTCCACTTCTAGCCTGTCAGAAGTGGCTATAGGGCTGAAGGTAACACCGCAAGCGGATGTGGGAGCCATCAAGGTGTCTCGGGTGAGAAGAGCTGATTGGAGAGCGACGACGCCAGTAGCCAGGAACAAAGCTTGAAGCCCGTCACTAGAGCGACGACTGGGCCCCAAGACGACTGCATCTGTTCAATTGACCTTGTTTACGGCGTTTGGTACCGCCATAATAGGTGTTGTTCAAACAATCTGCTCAATCTTACTCGGATGACCCCGCTTTACCGTTCCAAGGAAAGCTTGTGCAAGCATCGTGTGTAGACATACCGGCTTTGACCATTTTGACAGATGTGTGATGATTAGTGATGAATAGTGATGAATTTCTGATGAGTTTGATTGTGTTTGATCTCTGGACGTGACGGATGGGCGAGGGAAGAAGATGTAGCTTCCCCGAGGTGAGCTTTCAATGCGGGGCTACACTGAGTGACGCAACACGCCAGACCCACAACAGCTCGCTGTCGACCGGTTACTAATGCCGGCCCAGAGCCACCGAATGATAAATCTACGGCCCCTCATTTCATGCAACGATTTGAATTTCATGCAACGATTTGACACATTCATGACACTGAAATGGGAAAGATGGTTTACGTTTTACGTTTGTCAATTTAGGCGCGTCGGGTGTACTATTATGTGCCAGCCGACCTATCAAGCCCTACTAAGTTGAAATCATAAGTCATTTCCTCCTATCGCAGCGGAATCATTTTCTGCCCCTTATGCCTGGATCTTCTTGCGTAGAATATCCTTAAGGGTGACCGCATCAGCAGCAAATTTGGAGATACCCTCACGGAGCTTCTCAACGGCCATCTGGTCCTCGTTGAAGTAGAATCGGAACTCGGCCTCGTTGTTGATGTAGCTCTTCTTCTCGATGTCGAGCTTGACGGCATCCTCGGCGATGAGCTTCTTGGGAACCTCCTCTTGCGAGTTGTAAAGCTCCTCGAGCAGGTTGGGCTGTTATGGTTAGCGGAGATGCAGTGAATAGTATTTAAGGAGCGGCTTACGGCAATGGTCAGGTAATCGCAGCCAGCAAGCTCTGTGACCTCACCAACGCTGCGGAAGGAAGCGCCCATGACGATGGTCTTGTAGCCGTGCTTCTTGTAGTAGTTGAAGATTTGCTGGACGCTCTTGACACCAGGGTCCTCCTCCTTCTTGTACTCCTTCTTGGTCGAGGCCTTGTACCAGTCGAGGATACGGCCAACGAAGGGGGAGATGAGGAAGGCACCAGCCTCAGCAGCAGCAATGGCCTGGACTTGAGAGAACATGAGTGTGAGGTTGCAGTTGACGCCGTGCTTGGACTGGAGAATCTCGGCGGCCTTGATGCCCTCCCATGTGGATGCCAACTTGATGAGAACGCGCTCCTTGCCAATGCCGACCTCCTTGTAGAGCTGTCGATGGTCAGTATGGCCGTATTTCATGTCATGTTCTTGTGCAGACGTACATCAATGATGTGCAGGGCCTTGGCTACGGACTCCTCGGTGGAGAAGGAGAAGCGCGCATCGACTTCTGTTGAGACCTTGCCGGGCACAATCTGCAGGATTTCCTTGCCAAACTGCACCAGCAGGTTGTCGAGCGTAGCATCGACCTGGTTCTCAAGGTCGGTGCCGTGCTTCTTGCCGTACTCAACGGCCGCATCGATCAACTTCTCGTATTCGGGCTTCTTGGACGCGGCGAGAATGAGCGAGGGGTTGGTCGTCGCATCCTGGGGTTGGTACTTCTTGATGGTCGCGAAGTCACCGGAGTCGGCGACGACGGTCTGAGGGGGCTCTGTCAGATACAATTCTTGCGCTGATGGTGCTAATGGGGGTTACGCACGGTGCCAGTGGCCTTGAGTTGGTCGAGTGAGTTGGGCATTGTGGCGAGATGTATTTGCGTGTATGTGTGTATGTGTATATGTGGTTTCCAGAGTTGTAGCAAAGGTTGTAGTGCGTTGAAAGTTTGCGCAGAAAGATGGTCTGTTGGGGCCTCTTTGCAGGTTGCGTCGGCGGTCCACTTTCATACGTAGCGTCGCCCCTCTATTCCGAGCCCCTCCATGGAAAAAAAGGCGACAGCGTCACCGGTGGCAATCCCGCGGGAGAAGACGGCGAGCCCCAATGGGGCATAGTCGGCATGGGAAATGTCCGGTTATAGCCAGTGGGCGCTATCAGAAATTCTGACCGCAGATTACTAACAATTGGGTGACTTTGATGCAATTCTTAAGCAATCCATGTACGCCGGCTCTCGAACATCACGTGCCCTTTATCCTTTATACCTCACACCACTGCGCAGAGAAGCGTGGACGTTTCGGGGCACAGTCGCCCGGGCCTGCCGGCTGATTCACCATCTGTCGTCACCAGGCCGATTGTGCCATGTTCTGTGACAGCACCGGACAACTGCAGCCCGCATGTGTTTTTCACATGTTATGGCCCCCTGTTGGAATTGATCTTCGATGGAGTTCTGCCACGTGATCAGACTTTGTCCGGACTACTAGATACATACTTGTACCTGGACAACCCCCACGCGTACACCACTCTATCCTACTAACAAACTTCCACCTATATCCCGTGCGCCACTTGGCCCTAGGTGCTTCTAGGTATCAATGTCTGTTGAGTACAATCAAACGGAGCCGCCTAAATCAGATTGCACCAATCAACCCCTCCCTCTCGACAGGATGCCCATGGAAAGAATGGTCGTGTTGGAGGAGACGCGAAGACTCTTTTTGCATGCTGTGGTCCACGAGTTGTCAGGGTTTTCAGCCTTGCCGTCTAGACTTGCCTTTCGACCGCCATTAACCTTGGCCTTGCCGGTATACTTGCCGCCGGGATACCTCAGGTAGAAAGTTGCAGGCGAGGAGAACTGAGCAGCCGCGGCTAAAGAGCCGCTGCGTTTTCAACCTTATCCGCAGACTCAGACGAAACAGTCGGAACAGACCGAAGCTGCACGATACTAGGTACACGAAAATACAAAGTATCCAATCAACCCAAACATGCAAACACTGAGATAGCCATGAGACATGTACGACCGACAGGGGTTGGATGGATTGAACAACATGCTTGGCTTAAAACATCTTCTTTTTTTTATTACGCCTGGTCAACATGCCCGTAGACATATTGATCTACTTTCCTTGTTCTACAAAATAGCAAAATCCTATGTGATGTGAGTATATGCGTAATGGGTCAAACAACAGCAAGCCCGCCATCTCTAGGATATCAATATGCGTGCATGCCAAGCAGCCTATAACGCCATTTGCGCCGGATGCTCTCTCCCACCCTTCAATGGGTACGCAAACAAGACATATGCAGTATCCTAGTTCCTTTTCCTAAGCTCACCACGCTCTTGTCCATCAACACCTGTGGCTCGCGGCAGAGGTTCGTTGCTGCCTGTGCCCGAAACGTGGCTCAGGCGGATCAACTCATCCATCATGGCATCTCTCGTCTTCTTGACTAGAGCGTCCACATGCTCAGCCCCCAAGCCCTTTGTCTGAATGGGCGGCAAGACGGTCACATCGACGACGCCCGGGGTGAACCTCTTGCCCTTTACGTCCAGTACGTGGTAGTAGTTGCCACATACGACGGGCACAATCGGAACCTGTGCTTGTACTGCGAGATGGAATGCGCCCTTTTTGAAAGGGAGGAGATCGGGCTTCGCGGCATAGGAACGGGTGCCTTCGGGGAAGATGAAGACGTTTTGGCGTGTAGTCTTCATGGTATGGGCGGCCGTATCGAAGGCGGCGCGGGAGGTTGTGCGGTTTGCGCGGTCTATGAAAACTGTCTTGGAGAGGGCCATGAACCAACCCAACAAGGGCACGTATTTCAGTGACTTCTTGGCCGTGACAGACGTGTACTTGGGGAACATGCAGCCAAGCATGAGCACATCAAGTTCGCTGCAAGCACTGTCAGCACCTCGCCCGGACAAGGGGCCGTAGTAACTCACGTCTGATGATTGCCCACAAACACAGCGGGGCGGTCCTTAAGCGCATCCTCTCCGCTAAAGCCCCCTTCTTTCTTCATGCTTCCTGTGACGCGGAATGTCACACCGGTGCCATACCACATGCACCACTTGAAGGCTCTTGCGACGGTCCATTGGATTAAGCCACCGTATCCCACAATGCGCAATGGAATTGCCACAAGAGTACCGTATAGAGCACAAATGCCCATGAGTATGAAGGAGCTCAGGGCGAAGGCGTAGTAAGAGATGAGCTGCGCAGGCCCCGCGGGCAGTATGAGCGAGAGCAGTCGCATCGCTATTATAAGCACTGGTGGTATGGCGGCGAGGTAGGTGAGCCAGCTCATGGCGAAGGCTGGCGACGATTTTGGTCGCAAGTAGACGGCGTGGGCAGTGTTACCGGCGGGGCGACTTTTTTCGTGGTTGAGCTGGGACGCGGATGATGCGCCGAGCTTCGCACTGTCTCGCTAATCTGTCGACGACGACACCGAGTTGACCATCTGTGGTGCATCATGCCTACATGTGCCATATGTACTCTACGGGCGCATGACGCGTGACATGAACCAGACCGTGTGCGAGCCGTCTCTCGGCTTCTGGTCGCGGTCAGGTGGTTCTTGCATGTGACAGCACATATTGACCCGAGTCTTTAGTATCTGCTGTGACCTCGTAGCATGCACGGCGGGTGGCCCTGAACGCGACCTACGTCACGTCTGGGCGGCGGCTATTAATCACATTACCGAATGCAAAGACTGCACTCCATTCTACAGCACATGTTGTGATGGCCAACTTGACGACCGGGCGGCTACGACCCGGTCCTTCTTCAAGGCATTCTAGTGAGCGCAGAACCAATCCTCTTCAACGCACTTGCCGAATACAACTCCTATTTCCTGCCCTGACCTAGTGTCCATCTGCAGCTTTGATGGCTTCGATATGCTGCTCCCCTCGCAATTGGATGTCAAGCTTCCCCTTGTATGCGGCACAGCAACTCTCACCATCTAGATCTCATCGTCGTGACCATGTACCTGAGTGCCATATATGCTCCCAGTCCCGACTATCTTCAGGGCATGCACTGGTTGCTATCTTCGTCCATATTTGTTCTAATTTCTCTAATTCACCTTTTGCAACAATTCCTATCCGGCCGGACCAGATAGGCCAAGTTTAGTCGCTTTCTACAAACTAATCAAAGTCTGGTTGCATACATGCGGCTGCCTCATCGATCCATCAGCAGTATCCAGCCACTTCCTTCCATATACACAACTTTTCCGGCGAGCTACGATAGCAGTCAATCTACCGTTACTTCAGGCATCGACTCAGGGACATGTTTGATTTCACGTATCGAGGATGGCATCGAAGTCGCTCCTTTTGAGAGAGTTCATGTCCTATCAGCGCCAATACTGAGTCCAGATCAAGAAGAGAAGGAGGTCTTTGTGTCCCCTTCCGGAGAAATTGGTGCTTCTGAAAAGCCTCTACCCGATCTTCCCGGCTGTATATGGAATCGCATGTCTCTAAGACAGCGTATATTGGCATTTCTGACTCTGCAATTCATATTGCTGGTCACGATCGGGTGCAGTCTCCTGGCTGTCAAGCGTCGGTCTTTACACAGGTAATATCTTGAACATCTGAAAGCTAGAGTTATATTGACTTGGACTTTTGTAGTGATCAGGCTTCTACGGCATATATCGCCAGTGATATACCCCCTGATACGAGCGCTATCAGCGAAATTCGACGTGGTATATTTGCGCTCCCCATCCAGGTTCCGCAAAAGCAGAGTTCAGCTTGTTTGGCACGCATGAACGAATCAATAGCATGGACATGTGCATTTAACACTATGTTGCAACTGAGTGTTCTCCCTGCGCCAGCAGGTGACGACAATGCGACAATGGTTGCGATGACATCACCGCCCAATATCAACACTATCCACTTTGGCGAGCAAATGCCTGATATACCGCCTGTTGAACTTCTGGAACTTGAAAACAACGCAAGGGAGAATGGTTCCGCTTACTATTTTCGCGCCACGTATGATAGGGTCGTTTTACTTAGAGAAGACGAATTCACTCAAGCCAAGAAAAGACAAGCACGGTTGGATCCACAGCATACCAGCTTCTTACCTGGAGAAAGCCTTTGGCAGTGTACTTTTAAAGAGTCAATAATCAAAGGCTATCTTTACGTCAAAAAACCCACAAAAGCCGATGCTTCAAGCACAGAATCAAACACAGCTAATACGACGATCACGACTCGGCTACCACTAGTTCCCTACTCAGTGAAGTTAGTGGAGGAACGCCTTCCGAACGGAAAGACGCCCTATTGTGAGAAGATGTTGGTTGAGCGCGATGCTACTCTGTCTTCGCAGTCACAGATCATCGATCTGAGTCTGAGCAACCCCCAAGCTGAGGCTGCAGCATACACACCCCCACCCACGAGACGGATGAAGTATCGAATACGGGATCAGGAAGCTACTTCAAATCATTGCCAGTGTCAGTGGCTGATCCAATGACCACATACAATCGGGTCATCATGGTGACACTGGCACCGTCTGGTGCAACAACTCGAAGCGCCAAATACTTTGATAGCAACCGACCACAGCAGCGGATCTCTTAATTTCTTTCTTGAATACGCCTAACGCCATATCCGACGCTTCATGGTCTTTGGCGGTTTTGAGGTCGATGACTTAACAATCTAAAAAATCGGTGTTCACGTTGAACCTTGGAACCCTAATTTGTTGGGCCAGATATATGTCATCAGTATTCCCTGATATAATTGTTACTCTTCTTTACGAATTCGCCAGAAACGTTGCGTACTTGATTGGGTCTTGAGCGCCCGTCTCCACCACGTCCCAAGTTCCACACCCACACACAACCAAGTTGATATCTAGCGGAATTCGAAAATTCGGCGTGTTTAAATTTAATTGTTCATGTCCTTTCTTATCACCACTCTTCACTCATTATACACACCCGACGGAATACTACAGCCATTTTGGCATATAGTGGAAACCTTAGACCCGTTTACTCGAAAGCCATGAGGCCCTATGCTTCCCAGTAGAACAATGGCACCTTCTGTTGCATTGATGGTCCAGCGTATCGAGCTCAGTCATGTCCCGATCGATGTACACGTAGAAAAAGCTCCTCTGCACCAACAGCACGCAACTACACAGGTCCTTCCCTTATGCCCAATGCCGTTGTGGTCAAACGGCTCGCCCTCCATCCCCAATTTCAGCAGGCCACGACCGGTAAAACAAAGCCCCGATGTGCTGAAGAGAACCAAGTCGTCATCAACCGCATCACCTGAAGTTGCCCAAAAAGCCAGTCCGAGTGTCGCCCCCAAAGAAGATGGGAATAGCCAAATGCTGGCAGTCAAGCGAAAGCATCCATTCACAAGGAGCAAGGTTGAGTCGGAGAGCTCTGATGAATCAGACGCAAGTCAATCCTCTGATCATCCGGTTAATTGGCCTTTGGTAGATGCGGGACTTTGGTTTTCTGGACAGCAGAAAATGTCAACTACTCTCTCCACACCTACACGCCAGAAGTCGTTGTCTACAGTCTGCACGCCCGTAAACCAGACACCTTCGCCTGCCGTATGCACACCTGTACGTCGCAGTTCTTCAATCAAAATCAAGATGGAATCCACATCTCCAACACCAGCCATGATCGAAAAACCACGAGGATCCGTTTCTGCCGTAACGACAAAACCCGGGTTTCCTATCCTAGTATCAAGTCGGCTTGCAGAGCAATACTACAGATCTATAGTGGATAATGATGACCTGTATGCTCAACTAGATATCAGTTCGGGCTGGAGTAGACGCAACAGTAGTAAACCCATACTGGCCGACACCAAAGAAGAAGAGGAGGAAGAGAAGCTCACCACCACTGAGGCCGGGATGTCACGTCTCGTACAAGAATTCGAAAACCTGATCAAGAGCACAGTCAAGATCGAAAAGACATCACCCACTCCCTCACCCCCACCCCACGGCAATCTCGATACCATCGAACCCTACAACACTCTCCACACCCAAACTCTACACCAACCCACCGCCCTCTCCCCCTCCCTCCTCAAACAAAGCACCTCCCCCTCCCTCAAACCACCATCCTCTCCTGTACCGCCCTCCCTCCTCTCCTTCCTCAAACCGCCAACCCCCACCCCCTTCAGCACCTCCCACGGCATCCCAACAACGCCCCCTACGCCCCTAACCTCCACTTGATCCCTGGTTCCATCCTCGAACAACAAAAACGACCCACAGAATGGGGCCGCCAGCACCGCAAACGCACCGATAAGCCAAGATACCGCCGCGTGCCCCAGACTAACAACATACATGGTCCCATAGTGCGCGAGTACAGGTACCGCAGCGCGGAGTCGCTGCTACAGGGTCAAGCGAGGAAGATAGGGAGGTTGTGTGCGGTTTTCATGAGGACGGTGATGCCTATGAGGAAACGTAGAAAGGGTATTGAGACGCCGCCGCTATTGGGGTCGTTTTTGGATTCGCGGTTTTCTGGGTCGAGGGTGGGAGATGGGGTGTGGTGGAAGGAGAGTGTGGTTTTGGCACCTGATGCATTCGTGGGGGAGAGGAGGACGAGTAGGTGGTGGCAGGTTGGGAGCGGGAGGTCAAATGGGGGAATATGGGAGCATGAGGGTTATCAGGCTACGCTCGATGAGGATGAGGTGTCGTCGATGATGGTGAACGTGGATCATTGAGTCTAGTGTAGAAGCAGGGCGACACGGTTATCACGATGATGATAATGATGCAGAGAAAGCATAGAACATCAACGAGAAGACATTCGACTGCACCACAGACTTTAGTAGTAGGTATGAAAAAAAATACATTTAACCTGATTGTGTCATATATTCATTGAAATTGCTCATGTGTGAAGGCGATTGATTGCGCCGGAAAAGAAAATCTAGTTTTGTATGTCTGAGAAGAAGTGGGTAATGAAAAGACGTATCAAACGCGATGATAGCGATCAAAGTATGTACAGCAATATAATTCCTTCCTGATCCCGAACCGTGTCCAATATGCTCAAGATGGTTTAGAAAGCGAGCAAGACGGCTCCTACAACAGCGCCGACAAGACCGCCGGCTTTGACGTGGCTTGCTGCGCCAGTAAATTGTGAGGGAGGAGCAGATACAGAGGTGGAGGGCCTTCCAGATTGCTGAGGTAGCGCGCCAGTTGGTACAGGTACGTTGACACCGGGCGCGGGTCGGGTGTCCATCGCAATACCAGTGGTTGGGTATGGCGCCGATGAGCCGCCGGGGGTCGATGAAGGCTTCGCAGTAGTCGCGGGGACCTTGGCAGTAGAGGCAGGGCCAGTTGAGGCGGGGAACTTTGTGCTGAAAGACGCAGGAGGAGCACCGGTGACGGTGACAGTGGCGGTGCCACAATCACAAGGGGCGTCACCAGTAGAGTTACCAGCAGCACCACCAGTGGGAGGAGGTACATTGATGCCCGAGGCCAAAGGAGCTTGCGAGCCAGTACCGGGAGTAGCATCATCGATTGGCACGTTGTTTTGAGCGGCACCCGCGGTGTTGCCAGCCTCGACGACCTTGATGGAGCCGAAAGAGCCGGTTTTGTCTGAGTACATGTATTCCTTGCCAGGAGAGTAGTTGATGACCTTGACGCTCTTGACCGTCATGGTAAATGGCGCAGCGGCATAGTTGACCTTACCGCCGGCCCACTGAACAGTGCCCACATCCTTGGAGTCACCGCCGGCCCAGTTACCGAGACGGACATTGCAGGGAGTTTGCGGGAAGTTCTTTCCGCCGTTGGCGTCGGCAAACTTCAAAGTGCGTGTGGGCTTGTCATCGACAATCCAAGTAAGGGATTCGGCTGTCCAGTTGAGAGCATACTTGTGGAAGTCGTTTTGGTTGTTAGCTACAGGGGCTTCGATCATACGGTCGAAAGTAGTAGTGTTTCCCTGTTGCTCCCATTAGCCTTGACAAGAAAGAAACCTGGCGTGGATACATACCTTGCCAAAGTAATTTTGCTGTACACGGCTGTCAACACCACCAATCCATTCCCAGTCAACTTCGTCTAAATTGTCCGACTGGAGAACAATGGATGAGATGATGCCTTGACCAGGCGCTGCCTTCATAACGACTTCGACGTAGCCAAAGTGGAAGTAACCTTCTGAACCAATGGTAGGTCCCTCTCCTGGTTTAGTGATGGTAAATTGTGCTCCATCAGGTCCATAGGTAAGGTTTCCGGAGGTCTGTTTCCATCCCTTGACTGCGGCCCTTCCCGCGGTAAAGTCGGTTTCCCAGGTTTGAGGCATGGCGGGGTCATTTGGGCATGTCTTTTCCATCGGGTTGCAATCGGTAAAAGTTTGGGCTGTGGCCAGAGCGGCCAAGGCACTCGCGGTAGTGTAAGTTGAGAAGCGCATTTTGTTGTAGTTGAGAAATCCGGATACTCGGTGTGAGTGCAAAAAGGTCCGGGTCTGGTAGAATATAACCTTCACAGAAGGGGTGTTCAGGACGAAAAGGGGATTCAAAGATGATGTCAGTGATAGTCGCGCAAGTACACAATGTCAACAATGCGTGAAATGCGGTGGAGTGAATGGAATTGATCGACAAAGAGGGTTTGCAAGACAAGCGTAATGAGCGAGGTCGTCCTGCGTCCAAAAAGTCGATTCGAAGGGAGTGTGTTGAATAAAAGAAACAGGGCCAAGCTGAACCAGCAAGAAGGTTGGATGAAGAATGCAAAAGCGCGCAAGGTATCAGAGACGCCGCGACTATTAAAAGTCGGGAGAGTGTATACGACGCAGCCCCCGTGCCCGGGCATTAGCAGCCGGCGTGGAAATCATGCGAGCTGGTAGACCCCTTGCATACATGGTCCAGTTTGAATGCAGGGCAGATGTGAGTGGTCCATGGTCGAGCTCGCTGACTCCCCTGATGTGTTTCAGAAGAGGCGAGTGGAGACTAGGTCGTGTCAGAAATGGTAGCCGCCGTGCCGAGTAGAGCGGCAACTCCGTGTAACCTATCAGACGCAACTTGTCCCTGGCGATTGTTTCTTTTTGCGAGGCACTAAGCCTTTTGGCTGCGCCTGCGGCTTTGCGTGTATGCCATGGGACTCTGGCACAAATGCGACTGACGGACGGACGCGGGCTTGGGACTCCTGGTTTGCCGTGCGGCGCAGCGACACGCATTCCATCTCATTTGCGCGCGGCCATGGCAGCCAAAGGATCGTGTTTGCCAAGATGATATAATCGCCAAGGACACGAGGGAGCCATCCGTCGCGGGAATCGTTGTTTTGGAAGACGGCATCTGTTCGTTTGTTCGTTTGGGTGGTGAGACTGGCGGCGGTCGTAGTTGAGGGGTGAATGGCAGCAGGTTGCTTAGCTAATGTGCAGCTGCAGCAGGTCCTGACCGCCTTTGGCCCCGCGGCCCACCCCGCGATTCTGCCACTAGAAGAATAGAAAGATTTCCATGTGACGCAGTTTTTCCCGTGCGCTCAACTCATGTCGACTTACACAGACCACAAAACCATGGAGTCCACCACCGAGCCGGAGCAGCCCCCGCAACCGCCTGTAGACGCTTGTGCCGCGGACAGGGAGCGCCCCACGGCGGAAATTAACGACGATGACATTGACGACCTGTTCGAGGATCACGACGACCATGACGAAGATGACCAAGTGCCCGGACTGATATCACAGCCAAAGTCGTCACATCCGCAGAAGCCGTCGGCCAACACGAGCGCCTCCATCGACGACCAGGTAGCTTCTCTCGCGAGACATGCCGGCAAGATTCGCCTCACGGGGCGCATGACGGGCGCATCAGGAGGCAATGCGAGAGACAAGGACAAGGCAGACCGCGCCACAACCGAACAGGTCCTGGATCGGAGAACGCAGATGATTTTGCTCCAACTTATAAATCGCGGCGTAATATCCGAAATCCATGGCGTCATTTCAACTGGCAAAGAGGCCAACGTTTACCATGCCATGACCGAGCCGTCCGACGCCGACGCTGACCCTATCCACCGCGCCGTCAAGGTCTACAAGACGTCTATTCTCGTATTCAAGGACCGTGCCAAATACGTCGAGGGAGAGTTTAGGTTTAGACAGGGCTACAACAAGAGCAATAACCGTGCCATGGTGCGCATGTGGGCCGACAAAGAGCGCAGGAACTTGGCTAGGATACATGATGCGGGCATTCCCTCGCCACAAGCACATGCACTGCGAAATCATGTTCTTGTCATGGGCTTTGTGGGCGACCGAAAAGGCAAGGCTGCCCCGCGCCTCAAGGACGTGCGGTTCGAGGGGCTGACCTCCGAGGAAGAGGACGCCAAATGGACAGACTTGTACCTTGAGATGCTGGCATACATGCGCATAATGTATCAGACATGCCGTCTTGTCCACGCCGACTTGAGCGAGTACAACGTCTTATACCACGAGGGAAAGCAGTGGATCATCGATGTGTCGCAAGCCGTTGAGCACGACCATCCCCGCTCTCTCGAGTTCCTGCGCATGGACGTCAAGAACGTGTCCGACTTCTTCCGCTCCCGGAATGTAGAAGTTCTCAGTGAGCGCAAGGCCTATGCTTTCATCACGAGTACGACGGGGCCGAAAGATGTGAAGGAGCAGGAACAAATCCAAGACCTGATCCGCACTTTGCTGAACAAGGAGCCCCTAACCGACGAGCAGAAGAAGAAGGAAGAGGAAGACGACGACGTTTTCCGCAACCAGTATATCCCCCAAACACTCGACCAAGTTTACGACATTGAACGTGATGCCGAACTTGTCAATGCCGGCGGTGGCTCTGATCTCCCGTACCAAGCTCTCCTAGCCGACAAGGTCGTCAACAACGAGTCCGATGCCTCGAATCCAGATGCTGATTCTGATGATGCTAGCTCGGACACCTCCGAGGTTGACCAGAGCATATTCGACAAAGGCCCAAGCCGCGGAAAGAAGCATATTGACCATGAAGAGAAAGTAGCACATAAGAAGGCTATCAAGGAAGAGAAGCGTGAGAAGCGCAAGGAGAAGATGCCGAAACACATGAAGAAGAAGTTGACTAGTCAGACCGGGCGAAAGAAGTGAGGTTGAAGTAGACCGTCAATGTCATGTTGAGACGTGCTCTTTGCGTATAGCAGAGAGGCGCTATAGATCCTCGGTGCCAGCCATTGTGCAAAGGTACGCCTCTGTGCTTGCCTCAGGACAGGAAAAGAGACGGGAGGAAGAAATGCCTGACATTCTTGGGCTAGAACCGCCGCGCCGCGGTAGTCAGCTTGCAAATTGGTGTCCTCGCACCGTCGAACGTTTCCGGGCTGTAGGTGTAAGCTTACAGCTCCGTTGTATATATAGCTTTCCCTCAGTCGAAAGCAATATTGCTCCATATCTTTTAGATGCTTATATACATGTTAAATTGAGATGCTACATACTCAGTTGCACTTATGAGTGAGGGAGGATTTGCTTTCCAAACATACATTCGCTTCTCTTTATAAATTTGATCGTATTGCTCTTTTCCTGCTTCACACCATATTCTTTCTCCACGCTCGCGTCCCCAGCCTCTCAATCTCCGGTACCTCAACCGGTCCCCTGACATCCTCATCTTCGAGCGCTTCTACGACCGCCTCACCCACAAGGTCTGCTTTTAGAGGTTTAATGCCACCTGCACCCATCAGCCACGTCAGTCGGCCTCCAACTGCGCTGTTGATCATGCTTGCAACGCCGCCAGCCGCTGCAATAGGAAGCGTAAATGACCTGCTACTGTCGTACAGAAACGGCGCACGAATGAAGATTGACCGCATCGTGGGGAACGTTGTAGATATAATCGACTCGGCTTCACGTTTCGTTGTAATGTACCGCGCAGGGAGAATAGGCGTTCCTGCCGCGGCAGAGATGTAGAGGTAGGTTGGTACTTTTCGTGTTGACGCTTCGCGGGCAAGGGAAACAGCTGTTTGCACGGTTAGCCATACACGGGTATGAAGTCTGCCATGGGCTCAATGTAAACGTACCAGTGTCTCTGTTCATGATCTCGTATGTCAGCTGTCCATCACTCTCCTGCGGCTTCAACACCTCTCCTTCCTTGAGTTCTAAGGGATTCTGCGTTCCTGCCTTGGTCTTGCTGAAAGCTCTCTGTAAGCCCTTGATGGGGCTCTCTCGCCCGCTGACGACGCCTTTGTAGTCTGCTTCTAGCAGTATGCCCATGGTATGTATGACTGCATCCGCGCCTTCGAGGTGCTGTGTGTACGATTTGGGATCGAGGATATCGCCCTTTTGCCAGGAGACCTTTTCGGACCAGTCGGGTGGTGTTTGCGAGGATGAGACGGAGGACCAATGAGGTGTGCCAGAGCGCCTGGAAAATTGTTAGAAGATATTTAGAGAGGTAATGCGAGGACAGGCTTACGATACTGAAGTTACATTCCACCCTCTATGTGCTGCTGCTTTGCATATCCGACTGCCTGCATCACATGTCAGCTTGTTCTTGTGCGTTGCCATTTTTTGTTTGCTGGAAATGTACCTAAGAATCCATTACCACCACATACAACAAGCTTCTTCTTTGCCGCTGAGGCTGTAGCAGATGCCATTGGTGCTGCGTTGTGTTGCGGTTACAATTGGAGTTTTTGCTGAATGTTGTAAGCTGCGAGTGTTGATGTCACTCCACACCTGGGGTTGCGTCGCGTATGTAAGGCTGAGCAGGGGTACGCGGAGATGGTTCAAGACCTCCGCGTCTTGCATGTCGACTTGTCTCTACAGCCATGAAGCTAAGGCGACTTTGTTTCTTTTGAACGTAGTAGAATAGTCACAAGCTTCATGTCGTCATGACTTAATAATTGCTAGTGTCGGTGTATAACAAACTACCTAGTGGGTTTCTTTCATCTTGCACACGACTTGACTGCAAACACATCATGGCATTCCGCAATCTATTCAAAAATGACCTTATACTCGTTGGTACAAACCTCACTGTAGTAGCTGGATTCGCGACATATCTAGGTAAAGCACTCTGCTCGTGTTCGTCGATGCACTTCCTGGCGGGACGCCTAACTTTGTCATGCAGGCTCCCGAGTTGAAAAGAAACTGGAACACATGGAGGAGGAGCAAGAGGCGCGACTAGACGAAATCGAGGGAACATTGCGCGGTCATGTCGGATTGATTGAGGATTCGCTCGATAGGATTGAAGGAAAACGAGATGCTGGCAAGCAGGACAAACTGTACAACACAAGGGCGGAAGATGGAAAGGAGGGTAGCAAGTGAGCACGCTGCATTGTTTCGTGACGCACAATAATCTGCACGAAAGTGTGTACAGTGTATTCGCTACGATGTTGCAATTGAGGGTCGTGACGAATGGTTCGCTGGCTCGTGCACAAGGCTGAGTTGACCGGGGATAAGCTCCAAACATGCCGCGGTGCGACTTCCTTTGGTAGCTCGCACATCACAATAGACTATACAACACTACACACCATCTACTGTTTACAACTAGTCGCGCACAAAGTAGTAGCCCAGAATCAAGATAGTAGCCTACAGGTTCTCCTCGCGCAGTTCGCAATATGCCCGCGCCCGCTTCGAATAAGCGCGTCAAGGCAAGTTGCCTACACACACAGCTTCTCGCGCACGTGAACTGACGCCGTGCAGAACAAGCGCATAAGTCGAAACCTCAGTAAGACACACAGCAGCTACATGCGCATCTGAATGTTCGCTCACTACCCGCCTAGTAATCGGCTCAGAAGCATGGCAATTACCGCCAGTAGGCCACCCCGACCGACCAAAAAACGTCCCCGATGACCACACCAAACGTTGGACCGTCTATGTGCGCGTACCCGACGGAGATCCGGATATTAGAGCATGGCTCAACAAGGTTTCGTTCAAAATCTTCAACACGTACGAGAACCCGCTGCGTATGGTCGAAAAGCCGCCCTTTGAGGTCACCGAGACTGGATGGGGAGGTTTCAATATCGATATAAGGTTGCACTTCCAGCCAATATCAGGAGAGAAGGCACAGTACAGGCAACACTTCCTCCAGCTGGAGAAGTACGGCGACGAGAAGATGCAGGCAGAGCAGGAACGGACGGGCTGTGTGCGTTCTGAATTCCTTGAAGTCGTACAGTTCAACGAACCTACCGAAGCGCTTTTCGATGCCCTTACCTCAGAAGATCAATGGAACTACCTCATTCCGGCTGGCAAGGGTGGCTCTAAGAAGGCCTCACTCGGCGCAAACGGAAGGCTCAAGCGTGGCTTGCCTAACGGGGAGAGAAGTGCACAGTTGCCAGAGAAGGGAGCAGACGAAGTTCCCTTTAGTCAAGAACAGGAACAGGCGTTGCAAGATTTCTTCAAGGCTAAGATGGAAGAAGTGGAGAAGCAGTTGGAGAAGGAGGCTAAGAAGAAGGAGGAGGTGGAGGCTAAGCTCAAATCGTTACGGGGCGAGCTGGGGCATGAGGCAGCTCAGCAGGCAGCGCAACAGGCTAGCGGAGACAGGAGTCGACGCAGGTGAGGATAAGAGGACATGGTCTTGGGCTGACAAAGTCACATGGAGCCTTTGCTAAAGTCCTCACAGGAAACGATAGCAATAGCGATACTCGGATAGGGACGGGCAGCAGGATAACATGAAACTTATCAGGTACTAAACCTTGAAGACTTGAAGCAAGAAGACTCAGAAATGTCGAAAGTTACTCGAAAGCTTCAGCGAGATTACTGCCAAGACCAACAATAATGGTCAGTTGAGTGACAGACGCCTGAGAGCGGAGAACTCGTAGGACGACATACGAGCTGTTGTGTTTGGATATCAGCTTAGGATAGGGTCACATAGCCGTATCATACATGGGTCTGTGGATGACTTCCGATGGTTGCAGTTATTCATATCAACTTGTGCACATGTCCGGTTTAAAACAGGGTCATTTCTTGTTTTGTCTTACCTCTTCGTTTACAAGAAAGAACGTGACGCAAAACTTAAGAAACACCAACGAACAGCGTTCTCAACCCCACTATCTCGCCACATAGATGTTGTATTCTGACATGGAAGCGCAGGATTGCTTGGTCAGGCATGTGATTGCTAATACATACCTCATTCGAAATTGAGCCCGGCGTTAGGCAAAGCGGGGAGGCGACGTCATGGATTCCTAAGCAGTCCACAGATTTCTGTCGGACGAGGAAGCTCTGCATTGCGCATGCGTGCGCATATAACCCCTCGTTCATACGTCAACTCGCCTTTCTAATGTCACTATTACGCCCTCTCGCATCTTCACAACTTAGAAATTACTTGCGCACCTCGGTCCAAGTACGCAAACCAGTACTCGCACCAAGATTGCACTTTCACACCTCACCACTACTACGACAGATAATTCCTGAAATGGCGGACGACCAACCAAAGGGACTGAAGGCAGACAAGGGCATTGAGCTGCTCACGTGGGGCACGCCCAATGGCTGGAAGGCTAGCATCTTGCTCGAGGAACTGAAAGACGCTTACGGCAAGGATTACACATGGCAAGGCATCAACATCAGCAAAAACACGCAAAAGGAGCCTTGGTTCACCAAGCTCGGTCCCAATGGTCGAATTCCAGTCATCGTGGACCACGACCAAGGTGGCTTCGCTGTGCAAGAGGGTCTCGGTGAGTAAACGGTCAAGGTGTGTGACGGGGTACAGGATGTTGACGAGTTCTGCTAGCCATTCTTACTTATTTGACGCGCCACTATGATCCTGAACACAAGTTCAGTTTCGCAGACCCGTTGGATGTCTCGCGAGCTGAGCAATGGATGGCTTGGCAACACGGTGGGCTGGGTCCGATGCAAGGACAAGCCAACCACTTCAACCGCTTCGCCAAGGAACGCATCTACTATGGAATGCAGAGGTACACGGGCGAGACTGAGCGCCTAGTCGGCATTCTAGACTCGCACCTTGCCAACACCGACTACCTCGTCGGCAATAAGTTCAGTATTGCTGACATTGCAAGTTTTGGTTGGATCCACATGCTGCGCTTCTCGGGCGTTGACCTGTCCTCTTTTCCCAATGTAGAGAAATGGTGGGAGAGGATACTTGCTCGGCCCGCAGTTCAGAGGGGCCTGGAAGTGCCGAGCAAGAGTGGGTTTGGTAACGATTCGTACCTGCAGAAGCTTAAAGAGGACAAGGAGTTTGCCGAGAAGGAGCATAAGCTGATGGAGCAGATCAAGGAGGCCAAGGAGCAGTATGGTTACAAGTACTCGAGCCCGTAGACACGTAATGTGGGCGAGTTGGATCATTGCCAGATGTAACTCAGACCAGAACAAGAGAATATGGCACAATGCAATGCAACCAAGAAGATCTTTCATGGACATCTTTACCCAAGTTTCACACGGCGACTTTCCTTGGAGAAGTATCATCCAATCACACCTGAGCGTGAC
Organism: Pyrenophora teres f. maculata; assembly: GCA_014334815.1. Taxonomy (NCBI): domain Eukaryota; kingdom Fungi; phylum Ascomycota; class Dothideomycetes; order Pleosporales; family Pleosporaceae; genus Pyrenophora; species Pyrenophora teres. The sequence continues at coordinate 3,908,762 of CP060570.1, forward strand.
CCTGAATTGGATGCGCGCTAATCGGGCGCCAACGACGTCAGCGAAGCGCCATCAAACAGGATCCCTGCGACTTTTACCACATGGCACACAACTACAACCCAACGAGCGCCAACGAACCGCACGAGTGTTCACTATTGAAGACGTGGCAGTATGGCAGTATGGACAGCGGACAGCGGACATAAAGATGGCGTAGAGCCAGCATCGCAACGTGAAGCTACCCCTCCTCTCCTCCTCTTTTCTGTCCCCTTGTACAAAGTTTGCCGGCTTTGATAGTCGCACCGTCTTTTCCCAACCTTATCTGCATCCAACCCTCTGCACCGCCGATCTTTACACAGAACTGTCACAAATCCCGTGCACACTGCACAATTTACGAAGCTTGGCAGGGTCTGGAAGCCACATCTCACCCTAAGTCGACGTCATAAGTCCCAGGGAAGGAAGTGGACAACACTGTTAAGATCCTAAGGCCCTCATCCATTCACAACGCCTCTCAGAAACCCCACTTGTTGTTCCTGCAAAAGCGAAAAGAAAAACAAGGACATTGTTCTAGACCAGCGAAAAGGACAACAAACACGTCGATTAAACGTTCACAATACCAACATTGTGTGTGTGTGTGAAGGAAGAGGCTTTTCGATTACATACTTATTCCTAGTTTTACCTGGCGATTCTGCGGTTTTCTCCACATTCACATACATATTCATATCGCATCGACCTTTTCCTGCGACCTTGCCCACACTTGACGGGTCTACCTAACTTGACCAAACAACTTCACTTCAACCCCGCAAAATAGGTAAGTCGTGAATGTCTCCCATCATGCCCATCTTCCTAACCTCCTCTTTGGAGAATCAAACGCTAACATCCTCCTAGCCATGGGTCTTAAATTCCTCCCGTCTAGCACGCTGCGAGGCGAGAAAGCCACCCTCGGTACCTCCCTCCGCGCCTCGCTTTCCCCCACCACAATCGCGCGTCTCGTCCTCCGCCTCTTTCAATTCGTCATGGCCCTCACCGTCATCGGCATGTACGCCGTCGACCTGGACCGCGCACGCAAGGCGGACAAATACGTCGACAGCAAGTGGGTCTGGGCCGTCGTGTGTGGGTCCCTAGGCGCCGTAGCCTCGCTCGTCTTCATGCTTCCGTTTTTCAAAGCGTGGTTCTTCTTCGTCGTGGACGCCGTCTTGTTCCTCTGCTATCTTGTGGCGTTTGGCATTTTCGGCAAGATGTTTATTGGAGAGGATGCAGAGGGGAATAAGGGGATTCAGCGCATGAAGAATGGCGTTTGGGTCCTGCTTACTAATGTTGTGCTTTGGTTTCTTACGACGGTTGTCGGGGCTGTGTTGTTTTGGAAGGCGCGAAAGGCACGAACTACTCATACTGGGCGTGCAGGCATGCATGTCTAAGTTTCGAGTGTTTTTATTTCTTCCTTTCCTCCCTTTTCATGGCGGGGTGGAAGTTGACATGGGTGTGTGCTGACTGGGAATCTGTGCGAATAGAGGATTTCGTTCGAGGCTAAGTTTGAGATTGGACATTGGGAGGCGTCGTTTTATGGGCCCAAGACTGTTGGTTGGACGACAACTCCTACGCCTGCGTTGACTGCAACGATGCCACCATCAGCCTTGACGCCTACTTCGTCTGCACTGACGTCTCGAAGTTTCCTCCCAGTCTCAACACCCAGCGTTGATCAATCCGCGCCACCGTCACCGTCAAGTTCAAGTTCAAGTTCAACTTCACCAAGCACAGCCATAACCCGCCCACCTACCTACCACACAACCGCCCCTATCCACTATTCCCCACAATACACCACGGCCTCAGTTCAGACGCCTACATTAGCAGAAGGCGGAGACCTCCAGCGAGACCAGTCTGACCTGTCTTTTCAGTCATGGCTTTCTTTATTCCCAGAGCACACGATACCCTTTGTTTTCCGCGAGTTGCTGCATTAATAGCTTTGTTATTTTAATCATTTCTGCTTGATGGAGAGAGGGGCGTCTAGTGTTTTTTCTTAGTTATGGAATGATCATCAACATGTTTGATATATTTGCTCTTGAATGTTGGCAAGGACTTACCAGCTGCAAGTAATGTACTATGATATTTTTCAGGACCAAACTCCCATGTGTAGATTGCTTCTGATGAAAAAGTCGGACAAGGATATAGTTGCAGGTACCATAGAACGTGAACAAAAAAACACTTATTCAAAACCAGGTCTACTCGTACACATCATGCGCCGAATGGTGTCAGGGGTGTATTGAAATACGCTATATCATGCAATCGGCAAGTTGGAGAAAGTAGCTGAATAATCACATATTTTGTCGAAAAAGATGGATTGTCACAATTGCTGATCAGAAAATAGTTGATGTGTGTTTGTGTGTAAAGAGTTTATTGGTATCTCATATCCATTAATTCATGGGACTATCGTGAAACCCGGCGAGAGTCATAGTGCTCATCGCGTTAAAGTGGTATCGTTCTGAACCTTTTGACCGTTAGCACCATGGAAAGTGAAGTTTCAAGTGAGGCAACATACCGAAGTGAAGTGTCGAACCAGTGATCTAGCGCAGTGAAGCGCTTAGATGGAGCGCTTGTTGGCCTCAGCGGCGCCCTCGTGCTTCTCCTGCTTCATCTTGTCGCCGGCGGCGTTGAGAGCACCAGAGGCACGGTCGGTAAGGCTGTCGTTGCCGGGGACGTTGCCCTTGGCCTGCTGCTTGTTGCCCTCCTTGGAGGCCTCAGCAGTGTTGCCCTGGACGGTCTCGGAGACGTAGTTGGCGGCGTTCTTGACAGTGTTGACAGCCTGGCCGACGAGGCCCTCGTTGGGAGTGTTGGCGTTGGGGGCAGACATTTTGATGAGGTTGATTGGATTGGCTGGTTTGAAGAAGATTGATTGACTGTTTGAAAGTGTTGAAAGGTGATTGAAGGCTTGATGTGTGATGAAGAAGGGATTGGAGGCCAGACAGAGGGGTATTTAAGCAGTGTGGAGGGGTAAACAAGGGGGACTAGTTGACAGTGACGTATGTTGGAGGTTACGTCATAAGAAAGGAGCTGAGGGTGAGAGAGTAGTCGCGCTAACCCTCTCTGGGGCGTAAGGGCCCAGACCATGCAAGCGCGATGGCGCCAGCGGTCCGCAACCAGGGCATGCAATGAACAAACGCAAGGAACACGGTGGCACTCTTTGAAAATCCCACTGTCGATCGTTGATTTGCATGCATATCGCGTCATGGGCGTTTTGCGCGTGTGATGTCGCATTCGCTGCGTGCCTGAAAGTAGCCCCTCGATGGCCCCTCGACTGCCCCTCCTCTGACGTCACACTAAACAGGCCAGTTTTGCAATGTACCGGTACATGCTGCGGATACACGATTGGTTTCGAAAGACGAAAAGCTTTTACTCTGCTGCATTCGCCATCTCAACCATGACGAGGCTTATCCGGACGACGAGCACACAAGCCAAGTAAGACCATTGCCACTTTGACGGCTAGTACGTCATACACGGCAAGCTTGACATGTGAATCTTTCTGCCTGGTCTGAGGGAGTTTGAGCTTTGTGCTTAGCGATGTACCGATGTTTGATTTTGTGCATAGAGCACTGACCCCTTTGCTTTCCCGTCCAGCACAGCATTCTCTTCAGCATCAGCTAGCAAACCTTCTCACCACTGCATGACGCCTCTAACCGCTACCAGACGGACACAAACCGGTTGCAAGTCTCCGCGTTTTGTCCATGGCTCATCTCCAGAGCTGGGCCTAACTCACAAACTCACGAGACCAGTAGCGTATGCGGGGATGTCTGGCGCTTGGCCATGTCTACACCACCTCCTTGCAACGGCACTGGTGCCAGCAAATGTATACAGGTACTCTAGCCCTTTGCTAGTGGTGTTTTCATCTCTCGGCCTGCCTTTTCCAGAAGTTTCAGCAGGCGGCAGTGAGGTCAACCCGTACTTTTTTGCTCGGGTCGGCTGCTGCGGTTTTGCGAGCTCCCTATGCCGAGGTAGGTCCAAATGCGATTGGATTTGAAAAGGCTATAGCCGGCTTTCAAATGCTGCCTAGTTCATGTCGTCTCTTGCCAGGTGGGTGGGGTGGTGTTAATGCTCGCGTGCCACTATGGTATCACGTGGCTGGCTCCTCTTCGATGCATATCTACGCCTACATTGCTTGGACAACGCGATTCACTAATGCATTAGTAGTATGTGGAGTTGACCATGGGTATTCAGATCACACGGCAAGAGGGGTGGGAAGATATCCGCGTGGATGCCAAATAATGGAGCCAGATTTGGTCAAGGAGATTAATTGCCGCCATGAGCGGGTTGTCTAATGTCTCTATGATATCAAAGTGCATACATGTGAATCTGATATAGTGGTAGGAATGGGATAATGACAGCGCCTGGTCCTGCAAGCTCGCTGCCCTGGGTACCGTCTCTGGGTGGGTATCGTTTCAAAGAATGGTGCAGTGCGGACGGTGGCCTCGGCGCTTCGGCTTTGCGCCATGTGTCCTACTTCTTTGGCCAGGTCTGGGTGAATCTGGTGGGGCCATGCGGGCGCGCTCGATTTGATCTTTGCGGATGATTTGCCTGCAGAGGTCGACAAAGGCCTCGTCGACATTTGCTCTTCTTCGGGCACTAGTCTCGAAGTAGGGAATGTTCCATTCACGGGATATGGCAAAAGCTCGTGGGCGCGGTACTGCTCGGTCTTCTTCCAAGTCCGACTTGTTGCCGATAAGAACCATGGGGATGTTGCTGTCTTCTTTTATTCGATGGATTTGTTCGCGTAATTCTGCGAGTTCCCAGAAGGATGATGCTGAAGTTATGCTGAAGACTAGCAGGAAACCTTGGCCGGTTTTCATGTACAGTTCTCTGTGCATTGTAAGTGGGGGACGGCCAGGCAAAGAAGGCGGGGGGATTCGTTACCTCATGGCAGCTATCAGGAAATTAGTATCAAGTTTGGTTTGTACGACGGTTGAAACTTACTGAACTGCTCGGTCCCTGCAGTGTCGAGGATTTCCAGGATGACATGGCGGCCCTGGCGGGTGTCAGAAGCGTCAGCCACAAGGAAAATTGGCAGCACTCACATCAACATCAAGAACCTTTCGATATGAGTCTTCGATGGTAGGGTCGTAACTCTCTATCCATACATTCTGCACGAACTGGGCTGTTAGGCAGCTTTTCCCGACTCCACCTAATGCGCCACTGTCGTCAGTCGAGATCTAGCTGCTGATGGCGTGCAGCTAGCGTAGGTACGTACCAGAACCGAGAACGACTATGTGATACTCGCGTTGCGACATGGCTCGTGTCTGCGCCCTCTGCGAAGTCGCGAGGTTTTGAAGAAAACAGCAAAAGTGCTCGTCGCCTCCTGTGGCGGTGTGTGCCACAGAGGGATGAGCGGCTCAAGCTGGGGGCCGTCTAGCGCTGGCTAAAGCTGGAGAGGCTTGGGTCGCTCCGACACAGCGTCGGCCTGTACCAGCAATGTGAGTCTGGCGGTGGGCGTGGTACGGGGGCTCTAGGCCAACCACACTTGTCAGCGCATCTATTTGCAACCAAGGCGCGTCCAATCGGAGAGGGCGAGGCCTAGCATACATGCGTCAGGGAGCCGTCGAGGCGCAGTCGAGGCCATTGGACATGATGCGCGTCTGGCAGTCTCACGTACCTGGTGAGCGAGCGAGGATGGGCAACGGACAGCCTTTTCGCGTCACGTGCAGAGCGACGAAAGCAGGAGGAGAAGAAGAAGAAGCGACAACGGAAGGAGCAGAGGGCGGGTTTTGGCGATGGTCGGGGGAAGGAGGGGGGGGGGGAGGGGAGCGAAGAGCAGGCAGGAGCAGCGAGACGGCGCACAGGTAGGGAGCAGCGACGACGGACAGGGTGTGCAGCAACAGCAACAACAACAACAACAACAGCAGCAGCAGTAGCAGTAGCAGTAGCAGCAGCACAGCAGCAACAGTAGACTGGCCAAGGGCAGGGCGGGCAGGGCAAGCAAGACTGGGCAGGCCAGGGCAGCAGGGCAAACAGGGCAGGACTGTGTACAGCAAAGCAGCAGCAACAGCAGCAGCAGCAGCACAGCAGCAACAGTAGACTGGCCAAGGGCAGGGCGGGCAGGGCAAGCAGGGCAAGCAAGACTGGGCAGGCCAGGGCAGCAGGGCAAACAGGGCAGGACTGTGTACAGCAAAGCAGCAGCAACAGCAGCAGCAGCAGCAGCAAAGTAAGCTGAGCCCTTCTGCTACCGTGCGCTCGGCATGGCGTGTGTACTATTATGTAGCCAGGCGGCGGCCGCACCGCAAAGGAGAGAGCCTCACCGTCAATCAGGATTCAATCAGGACCTGGCTGGCTTAACCTAAAACCTAACCACCAAGCGCCCGCTACAGCCGCCTCCGGCCTCCCGCTTCCCCGCCGCCGCCCACACCAGCTGCTACCCTTACTGCTCACCTGCACCACACGCCAGATGTCCGCCGCCCGACGCTGACGACCAGCTGCAACCCCCCACGATGCGTCTTAATGCCGCCCTCGCCGCCGCCGCCGCCTGTCTGATCGCGCCGGCAGTGGCCGTGTTCGAGGACGAGGCATACCACATTGACTTTCACTATGCACTGCTCGGCCTGCCCGCCCCCGACACGACCTTCTTCCAGAAGCCATATGCCGGCTCAAAGGCCTCGCTGCTCTACGCCGTCTCGCAAAACCACACGCTCGGTGCAATCAATCCAAAGGACGGTGCGCTGGTATGGCGGCAGCAATTGCAACCTGCCAATGGCCACAGCCGACCTCACTTGCGGGCTACCGCAGGCCAGGACACGCTCATCAGTGCCGTGGGTAGTCGCATCTCCGCCTGGAGCGCTGCTGATGGCCGTCTCGCATGGGAGACGAGCGTTGCCGACGCCGTTGTCGAGGACCTCGAGATGATGCCACAGCAGCACAATGGCCAGCCAATTGACGCCCCCGCCGACGCCGTCGTCCTCGTGTCCCACCAACGCCCCAGCGTCCAGCGACTCCATGGCAAGACGGGCCGGGCCAAGTGGACGTTTGACGATGCGAGCGGTGACACGCCCTTCCAGCTCGCAACTTCGCCTGCCGCCGTCTACTACATCGCCCTCCACACGCCCATGCTCGGAGCCTCCAAGCTCCGTGTCACCTCGCTGAACCCCACCACGGGCGTCAAACTCGACCAGTACACTCTCAACTCGGATGCCGAGATATCCTCGCGCGACTGCGTTCTCTTTGCCGGAGCCAACACGGCTGCCCCTCTGCTGGTCTGGACCGACAAGGCAAACAAGGTGCTAAAGGTCAACATCATCGGCACAAAGCATGTCGCTTCCTTCAACACCCCTGCCAAAGACACCATCGAGCGCATTGTCGTGCATGCTTCCAGTCAAGAAAGTGCGCCTGCCCATTTCCTCGTCGAATACCAGACGGCCGCCGGCCACTCTGCCGACGTTTACCACGTCAACCCCGCCAAGAACACCGTTTCCAAGGCCTACAGCCTCCCTGAGCTGGAGACCAAGGGCACATTCACCACGAGCACAGCCGACGCCAATGTCTACTTTACAAGAGTCACCGAAGACGATGTGACTGTCTTCCCGTCTGCTTCGGATACTCCATTGGGCCGTTGGAAGGCGGAGCGCTCAGTCGCACTTGCAGGCGCCTACCCTGTCCACGGACAGTCTGAGCTTGTTGTAAAGGGCGGGGCCGCGAGCGCTATACGGTCAGCCGTGCTCTACTCCAACGGACAATGGGCACTTTTACGAAACGATGAGCTGGCTTGGACCCGACCCGAATTCCTGGCCACAACTACCTCTGCAGTCTGGGCCCGTCTACCCGAAGCCGAAGCTCTCGCACAGGCACTTGCCGATGAAAGCCATCGCAACCTGGTTTCTGCCTACATACACCGTGTTCAGAGACATGTACAGGATCTGGCCTACTTTCCGGCTTGGGCACAGAGCATTCCCCAGCGCCTGCTTGGTAGTGTGGTAGGGAAACCAAAGGAAACTACCATCGGTGACATTCAGCAGGATACCTTCGGTTTCCACAAGCTCGTCGTTGTAGCTACCGAGACAGGTCGTCTTGCTGCACTTGACGTTGGTTCGCGAGGCAAGATCATGTGGAACATGCACCTTAGCCAGTTTGCGCCCAATGCAGACTTTAAGCATCCCGTCCTAAAGGCTCACCGCGGCTACGTGGAAGTCAAAGACACCACATTCCAAGGATCGCTGTTCATTAATTCTACCACTGGCAGTCTTCTTTCCTCTGACAGCATTCAGGTAGAGCGTCCACTCGTTTCTGATGCGCAAAACCTTTTGGCATTTGAATTGGTGGATGGCACACTAACAGGTTTCTTGGAAGACCAGCCTGGTTCAGAGCCAGTATGGAGTTTTGCGCCTGTTGGCAAGGAACGTATCGTCAGCTACATCGCTAGGCCGATCAAAGATCCCGTTGCTTCTATCGGCAAAGTGCTTGGGGACAGAAGGGTGCTTTACAAGTACCTAAACCCCAATCTCGTCTTGGTAACAACCGTTGTTGATTCAACGCGATCCGCATCCATTTACCTCCTCGACTCTGCCTCTGGACAATTGCTACATACCGTTTCACACAACGACGTCGACACTTCTCGACCCATTCCGGCTACCATATCCGAGAATTGGTTCGCGTACTCGCTTACAATTGACGCTGCGTCAGGTGCATCGTCCCGTGGCTACCAGCTCGTCATCTCGGATCTCTACGAGTCTCCACTTCCCGACGACAGAGGTCCACTTGGTCCCGCCACCAATGCTTCAACCGTCCGACCCTCGGGCTCAAGCGGTGACTCTGTGCAACCCTATGTTCTATCACAGAGTTACCAAGTACCAGAAGAAATCACACACATGGCTGTAACCCAGACAAGGCAGGGAATTACTAGCCGTGAGTTGCTCGTATACGTCCCTGCAACAAACTCCATCATCGGCATTCCGCGTGCCGTCATCGATCCCCGCCGGCCGGTTGGCCGTGACCCTACTGCCCACGAGCAAGCTGAGGGCTTGATCAAGTACACACCACTCATCAACTTTGACCCGAAATGGCATCTTACCCACAAGTATGAAGTCATGGGCATCAAGAACATCATCACAAGCGAGAGTGGAATCGAAAGTACTAGCTTGGTCTTCGCATACGGGCTAGATATCTTTGGTACTCGGATCGCACCCAGTTTTGCATTCGATATCTTGGGCAAGGGTTTCAACAAAATTTCCATGTTGCTTACCGTTGTAGGACTGTTTGTTGGTGTCTTGTTCGTTGCACCTTTGGTAAGTTTCAGACCTCGTACATCCTACATACATACTAATAGGCTATTCAGGTTCGAAGAAAACAGATCAACACCCTGTGGACAATGTGATCGAGCGACTTGACAGGATGCAGTGTAGACTAAGATGGGGAACATCCCACAAAGTAGAATAATCCAGCGACCAAGCACCCGGGCAGTAGAAGGTGCTCTGATAGCCAACCTGAGCCCGATAGGCGTAGAATCAGTAGTGTAGAATTAGTAAGATATACCCAGTATCTCCGGATGGAGCTACTGATCCAACAGATAGCGACTGCTTCTGTAAAGGTAATTATTTACACATCACCTGCGTTATGTCGATTTCTTTCCTCATCAAACAACCGACTAATGTCATCACCTAAGCTTAGATCAATCAAGCTCCTCGGGAATAGCCGCCAAGACTCCACTAACTAGCCGATGGAGCACCTGGGCAGCTAACCGACCAACAAAGCTATGTGATGCAATGCATGACGGACACTGCTCAAAATGAACCGCCTAAATCCGTTTATTTCCAGAAGCAACTGTGCGTAATCCCCGATACATGCAAGCTTCCGGAGCTACGAGGGCGGCGAAGCGGGTCAATTGGTCTTTCCATCCCGACCCAGCTGGTAGGTAAGATACTCCGAGCCTCTTGGGCAAGATCTACGCTTGAACAACAGTCATGATGTGATGTAAGGAGTGAAAATGAGGGGAGCAGTATTTATAAGCCCCATGTGCCCTGCGTCAGGATAGCTATTGTGCAGCCGTACACCCGCGTTTAAATTCGACTGCTTGTTTCTGAGGTTTCGTTGTTTCTTCTGTTGGAGAGACATAATCGACTTCGCCATCCATCCATCCATTCATACACAGATACATCGCAACCAAAGCTACTCTAATCCTCCCAAACCAAAAAAGACAGAAAATTTCACCGCCATGCCCGACCAAACGAAATACACAAACAAGCTCACTGGATCCCGCGTCCTGATCATAGGCGGTAGTTCCGGCATCGGCTTCACCGTGGCAGAAGCCTGTATCGAACACGGAGCGCTCGTCACAATCTCCTCATCCAACCCCGAGCGTTTCTCCAAGGCCGTTGCCCGCCTGCAAGAATCCTATCCCTCGGCCAAGGACCGCATCTGGGGCCTTAAAGTCGACCTGGGCAACCAGGAGACGCTGGAGGAGGAGCTGAAGGGATTGTTCGAGAAGACGGTCGAGACTATGGGAGGCGAGAAGTTGGATCATGTTGTGTATACTGCTGGGGATGCGTTGGCGCCTACGGGGTTGGCGGATATGGTATGTTCCTCGCTCGTGATATTTATCCAAACTACAACACTAACATGCACACCCCAGTCGATCCAAACCATCCAGCGTGCCGGCACCGTCCGCTTCTTCGCTCCGCTCCTCCTCGCCAAGCACATCCCTACTTACCTGCACGCCCGCCCCACTTCCTCCTACATCCTAACCACGGGTGTCGTGGCCGAGAAACCCATGCCCAACTGGAGCGTCATCGCATCCTACGCCGGCGCCGCCTACTCCATGGTGCGGGGATTAGCCCTCGATCTCAAGCCCATTCGCGTCAACGGCGTGAGCCCCGGTGCGGTAGACACTGAGATTTGGGACGGGTATGGGCCAGAGGTCAAGGCGAAGATTCTGGAGTCCATGGGGGCTAAGATGGCGACAGGGAAGGTGGGTAGACCCGAAGATGTGGCGGAGACTTATTTGGGGTTGTTAAAAGATGGGAATGTGGATGGGGTTGTTGTGAGGAGTGATGGGGGGAGTATAGTTATGTAGAGGGTGTGTGTGTGGGTGTTGAGGATATCACGTACAATGATCGTGCGAATTTGAATAGAAAATTCAGGATGTGTTTTCTGCTGCTGCTGCTTCTGTGCAGTAGATAGGTGTGTTGATCGTAGGTATCATGCCCTGAGCCCAGGGTCATAACAAAACAATATCCTCTAACCCAGACTATCCCTCCCCCCAAACCCAGCACCGAGCATTACTCACCCCCTAGTCCTCTGTTCTCTGCATAAAAACCCTAACCCCCTTACTATCCAACCTCGTCACCGGAATGAAAAAGTCATGTCCAACCCTCACATCCTCCACCGTCGTCTCATGCAGCTCAAACCGATACCTGCGAAACATCATGGCAAGCGTAAGATACATTTCCACATATGCCAGATTGATGCCCATGCAAGCGCGCGTGCCCCTCCCAAAAGACACCATGAACCGCTCTAACGGGATGCCATCGTCCGTCTTTGGGTCGTCGAGCCAGCGCTCTGGGATGAACTCATGCGATGATGGGAATATGGATTCGTCGTGGGAGACTTCTGGTATACTCATCGACTAATTTTCGGATAAACGGTTAGCAAGCGTTTGGCAGTGTATGCGAATGAAGCGGAGGAAAGGAATAAACTCACAACACAAGTCCTCCCCGGAATAACCCACTCCCCATACCTCAACTCCTTACTAAACGTCCGCGGATTCCTCGCACTAAGCCCATACGACAGCCTCACTGCCTCCAACACTACGGCCTTGAAATACGGCATTCTCTCACATGGCCCCAGCTCAATAACATCGCGGTTGGGAAACGCAGCGACTAGGTCGCGGTGCAAGCGTTCGTAGATGCGTGGGGTAGCGATGATGTGGTAGGCGGCTATGGAGAGGGAGAAGGCGGTTGTTGCAACGCCGCCACCGATGATGATTTGGGCTTCGTCGGCGAGGCGGCGGTGGGTTTTGTCGCACGCAGGGAGCTGCTGTGAAATGAGGATTTGGTCGAAGATTGTGCGGGGGGCATCGTTGGATTTTAGGGTATCGCCTGACAGTGTGCGGCCGATTAGGTTCCACTGGTCCTGTGGTAGGGGGTTAGTTTGCGTGGGTAGGACGAGGGAGAGAAGGGGGTAGATGTGACATGTGGTGTTTCTGATACTTGTAATCGGATGACAACACCAAGGTTCAAATGTATCATGCGAATACATGTCTGATTGAAATAGATGATGGAAAAGAAAAACCACATACCCGCTTAAACATGAGCACTGTCTTGGTTGCAGGCTGCAACCACTCTGTAATCCAATCTGGGATACTATTCATAATCTGCAAGACACACCCGTCAGCAAAACAAAACAAAGGCCTCCCAACTGTCACGGTACTGAACAATGCTTACAGGCAGAATGGCTGGAAACTGCGTAGCAACATGACCCACACCCCCAATCTTAATGAACGCATCATGAAAAGACTCAAACTCCGGGTGCTTGAGCTGGTTATAGTTGAAGCCGAAGAAATAGTCCATGATAATGTCACCAGTTAGAGCGGGGAAGGCGCGGGAGAGATTGATGGGTTCATTGCGGGCTTCAAAGTCTTGCATGCGCACCGAGAGGGTGTCGATGTGGCGGTAGATTATGTGGATGAAGTCGAGGATGGAGCGGCGGGAGAACCTGGGTGGTTAGTGTGTGTGTTGGATTGCGGGAGCAGGTCCCATTCGGAGACGCTGTCCTGCTGTGTACACAAGGAGGACGAATTTTTTTTTGGATAGATTCGATATGATAGTCAAATGACCCGGGCTCAATGTGCTCCCAGAAACATATTAAAAGCCTTGTATGACTTACATATGCGTTACAGCTGCACGACGCCGTTTGTGATCTTGAGCACCTACAGTCGTGAGTAGACCACCACCACATCCAAAACGCTTGTCCCATCCTTCCTTGTCAAGATGCACATTTTTGGGGTACACTTGTTCAAAGAAGCGCGAGTCGCGAATGTGCAGCTCATTGGGTGTAACCCTGATGATTGGACCTTTCAGGTGCCATGTTAGTAAAGCGAGGAGACAAGTCGTTTAAAAAGAGTCTTAGCTACCATATTCATCATGTAGTTTGGAGATCTGAGGCGAGTACTGTCCTTTCAAGACTATCTCGTAATATGCTTCGTACCAAGTCGTGACTGCTGCAAGCTTGGGACCCGGAAACGTCGCTAGAGGATGAAAGTACAGGCGATAAGTGTAAAGACCAAGTACATAGACGATAAACGCCACCGCAGAGAGGAACAGTAGCGTAGACATTGGTGCTATAACTTAGTCGAAGTTTAATCGGGAGACTAGGGTTGAGTGGCCTAGATGTCGGGACATGTGTCAAGGAAAGAAAGATTGGTCAAGGGAAGTAGTTTCCTTTAGAGTGTGTTCTACCTCGGCCGTGCACCAAGGCCCAACTGCTGCAGGACCCAGCCCCGTCAGTTAGTGGCTACAGATGACTTACTTGGTCCGTTGAAGGCAGGGTGGATGACCCCACTCCTTACACAACGCAAACAAACACGCAACTCGACGGCGTGCTGCCACATTTAGTATGAATGGCACACCTGCCAAAGAGCAGTGCATCAAAGTGAAAGAAACCCAATGCTTGCGGGAGCAGCTTAGCGAAGATGTGACCCAACTAGTCTCCCCGATTCATGTTTCCCCGTGTAGTTCACTTCAATTTCTACGTGTTCAAGCCCGTAAATACAGCCGGTTCTGCTAACCTTGTGGAAGCGAAGGCACATTATATGTACTGTTTTGATTGACTATTGCGTTGTTCTTCTAGCCGTCTTACGTTAGTCTTTCGGTTTACTAGGAACATAAGGCCGACGCTGTACATATGACAATCAGTAGGATTGCGGTAATTCTTTCTCTCTTTAGCAAATCCCATGTTCTGTTTGGTTTCGCCCGCTTTTTGTCCTTGCCCTGTCGGGAGCGCTCCGATACGGGGTGAACGGGCCTAGCGTGTTAGTATCCGACGTCTTCCTACCGTAGTTTGAGGTTACGCTTCTGCATGCATGCTCCAAGGCTGTAGGTACCACGGAGCTGCGCGTAGAATTCCGTCACGTGGCGTTAACACGTCACTTTTCGTTAAAGTTTCACTACGTGACGAAGACGCCGCTGTCCGACGATATCTCCTGGGGTCAGTTTCAAACTGATTTGCGCGTGGTGTGATCTGAAAGCGAGCGGACAAATCCGTCATGCTATCTTCCGGGTGTGGTGATAGGTGTCTGGATGCGCATGCGCATCCAGCCAGAATTGATTCTACTCCACGAGGCGGGCGAACGGGCGGCTCGACGGCGCGTGGCCGCCCACGACAAGGATGGCACCATGGCTAAAGAGTGGAGAGTGATGTATGTACCCTTTGCGGGACAGCGCTTCCACATGTCGCTAGTCGCCAAAGCACGGCTGTTGGGCGAGGGAAAGGAGCCGTCATTTGGCACCTTGCCGCACGGCAAGCTACAACAGACGGGAACTGCTTCGGGAATCGTATAAGGCGACACACACCCCGCGAGGCCCTGCATCCCATCTGAATCGGCCTTGCTACTCCCACCACGAAAGTTAGTAGAGGCTCCACGACATGTCGGCAGCCGCCCCCGCCAACACGAGTGTATCTCCCCCGCCAGCCAACAACGACAATGAGAATGTCGAGAACTTTGAAAACAATGGGGGCAACAATGATGATAACACCGGCGGGAATCTCCAGTCAGTTTTACACCTCGACGTCGATACCGCTAGCAACAGCGACAACGACTCGGCATTCGGCGGTAATTCAACGGCATCGACATCCCTCGCTTCGACAATCCTAAACTACGAATATACAAACGGCCGCCGCTACCACGGTTACCGTTCGGGCTCCTATATCCTGCCTAATGACGAACAGGAACAGGATCGTCTCGACTTACTGCACCACATATTTCTGCTCATCCTTGGAGGGAAACTTTACGATGCGCCCATTGCCCATTCCCCCCAGCGCGTGCTCGACATCGGCACCGGAACCGGCATCTGGGCCATTGATTTTGCAGACGAACACCCCGGCGCCGAAGTCATAGGCACCGACCTAAGTCCCATACAGCCGACGTGGGTACCACCGAATGTCAAATTCTACATTGATGACGCAGAGTCCGAGTGGGTCTACAGCCCAGACGAGGCATTTGATTTTATCCACTGCCGTACCCTGTCTGGTGGAATTTCAGACTGGGACAAGCTGGTTCAGCAGACATTTACCCATACCAAGCCGGGAGGCTGGGTTGAATTCCAGGAGCCGCTTGCTTTGTGTGAGAGTGATGATGGCACCCTGGAGACGGCAAAGGATATGGTGCACTGGCAGATGCTGTGCCATGACGCTGCTGGGACCTGGGGGAGAGACATCCGCGTCGGATATGCGCTGAAGCAGAAGATGCTTGATGCGGGCTTTGTCGACGTGAATGAGAAAGTTGTCAAGGTTCCCCTCGGGCCGTGGCCAAAGGACGCCCGTATGAAGGAAATCGGCAGGTACCAGCGTGAACACATGGCCATGGGCATAGAACCCTATACCCTCGGCCTTATGGGCAAGGTCATGGGCTGGAGTGAAGCAGAGTGCCGTGTCCTGATTGCCAAAGTCGTTGCTGACATTCGGAGAAGGGATGTGCATTTGTACATTAGATTCTACTTTGTGCATGGAAGAAAGCCTGGCGCGTGATGCAAATCAAGAAGAAACAAAGTGTATCTTCACATTCGCCTCTTGACTCTTGTAAGAGCTCGTTCGACTACATTCCTACCGAGCTGTGGTATGCTTTGTACACCACCACCGCCTTCTCTATCGTCGCCCCAATCGTCTGCTGCTTGTATCTCGTTGTCCTCCTCGTTGCCAGCAACGGGCACGACCCTGACTTCGTACTGCCTCGGCGGATCTCTCAGGCCTGGCCATATATCTAGCGGTAGAAAGTCTCCTTGGGCCAAGGTAAATTGCTCCCTTGCACGTTCATCTTCGACATGTAGCCTGTCCAGTTCTCTCTGTGCTTCTTCGGCTTTGCGCTTAGCCTTCTCATGCCGTCGACGCCGAGAAGCTATCTCGACGAGCAATTCGGCGTATGCAAGGTCGAAGCGCTCGTAAAAGTCGCGCTGGTTCTCCCACTCCTCAATACCATTTAGAAGACTAGGGCGTGTGTCTTGGAGCCATGAGGTATGAAAGGAACGTGATGCCACAATGTATGTTTTGACCTGCACAGTCATGTGCGATATGATGTCGAGTGCCCTGGAGAGAGCCGATGCTTCACTCCGCAAGTGGTTGACATGGTTCTCAATCTGGCTCAGGAGAAAGGTCATCTCCGATCCTCGTTCTTGTATTTCATTCACAACATGATCGACTTCGCGCGCGTCTTTTTGCACAACATGAAGCATGTCGCGCCGTTCTTGCTCGCTCATGGGTTCAGGAGGTGCGGCACCATGGTCGGCCGAATGGACTGGTGCATCGCCTGTGGCTTGGGTAGCAGCAGCAGATCCTCCCTCGGTGTGTCGCAACGCCGTTATACACAAATCGTAGTGCTGGACGAGTGACTGAAAGGCCTGTGCAGCCTCCTTGGCGTGTCCCTCAAGATGACGGTACAGGCTTGGTATGGGGCTCGGATTCGACGTGGTCGCAGGTGTCATGGGCACGTTCGCGATGGACGAGTGGAGATTGTCCAGCCATGTGTCAAAGGCATCGGAGCTGTCGTCGAGGGCTGCATGTGCATGGTTGTAACGGTCAATGCAGGCTCGCAATGTGGCCTGCAGGTTAGAGACGGTAGCGCTGTCAATGAAGTCGTAGAGATGCTTCTGCGGGGTACCGTGAGGCTGCAGCACGGCTTCGATGGGAGTTTCCCGCAGCACAGCGAGGGTCGAGTTGAGGCCAGCGAAAGCTGTATCAACATCGTGGAGGAGTTGCTTGAAGTCGGCCTGGACTTGTACTTCTACCACGTCGACGCCGCGACGAACAGCTTCCAGCGCATCCACCTGCTGCTCTACCAGGTTGCGGGTAGCTGTGTTCTTAGCAGCGAGGACTGCATTCTCCTCGAGCAGCTCACGTGCCGTGTTGACGATATCGGTGGCACGCCATAATACCGTCTGGGTGTTGAGGGAGCGTTTGGCGGCGACAAAGTGCTTGACGAGGTGTTCGAGCGTCAGAGAGTCATTGTTCTCAAGAGAGGCAGTGCTGCTTGCTGAAGATAGCGGAGAGTCTCTGTCGGAGAACATGGCTAGCTTCAGCTTCAGCGATGCAAGCGCATTCCGACGATACGGCCCATGAAGCAAGATGGACGGAACGAAATGAGATGGAAGCTGGGGCAAAGCAAGGCTTGGTCCTATCCATCATTCAGGTAGGTACCTGCATAGTCTAGTTACGGGACCGCGGTGACCTCAGCCCCACGTGACTTCTCGGGAGGAACTAGCGCGGCTCTAGCTTAGCCCAGAGCCCAGGGTCCACCTGGGCAATTGCGGAGAAGCATGGGCGCATTGCGTGCTCGGAAGATGCTTCTTCGACTCGGGATTGCGACACTCACGACGATACACATGCATTGCCTTTCCTGAGGTTCTCTAGCAGCCAATATGGCGTCATATAACTCTGCGCCTGCTCAAAAAAGAAGACGCCTCTCATGGCGCACCCAGGTTCCTGCCACTCACGCCGCCCTGATGCATGGACACGACCACGATCACGACCACGACCACGAGATTGACCACGATCACGACAAGTCGAAAAAAATGGAGAAGATGATCACACCATATCTTGCGCAACACATCCCTCACCAGTACAACCCTCTCGGCGCCACGGGCGACGGCCAAAACGAGCGTCCGCCCACTGCAAATACAAAGTTCTGTTACCGCCATCGACCCGATCTACTCTGTCGACGGCAAGCAGACGAGCCTTCGATGGAACAGTTACAAGAAGTGGGTGTCTTTCTCGCCCTGTCGGTTTGCCATGGCGTATACTGACGGCAGCAGGAACTTGGCAGGGAATCGCAAGAAGACCAACAGAGTATCGCCAACGTCTGGTCCCTCTTCTCTGCTGCCCCGTCTCGTCACCGCAATCTCATGCTGCAAGGCATACTCGCACAATGCTGTTTTCCACAGCTGTCCTTCATCTCCTCGTCCGTCCGGAACCTTATCAAAATCGACTTTCTCGGCGCACTTCCCACTGAGCTGGGCTTCAAGATCCTATGCTACCTCGACACAACCTCGTTATGCAAAGCGTCTCAAGTCAATCGAAGGTGGCGTCAACTAGCCGACGATGATGTAGTTTGGCACAAGATGTGTGAACAGCATATTGACAGGAAGTGCACAAAGTGCGGTTGGGGACTGCCGCTCTTAGACCAACGTCGGTTGCGGCTTGAAAAGAGACGAATTCAGTTGCGTGCATCTGGGAGAGGGCTCAACGAGTCCTCACCGAACATTGCACCCCAGCCGGATACCCTGATGCCACACTCGATGCTTGTGCGTCGCCTCTCAGATGTTTCTGATTCGGCTACTGGCTCCAAGCGTCCCATGTCCGAGGACTTGTCTTCGCCAGAAGCCTCGAGTAAGCGGCCATGTACAGGCGTCGAACTTCCCAGAAAGCGGCCATGGAAAGATGTTTACAAGGATCGTTACAAGGTCGGCAGCAACTGGAAGTACGGGCGATATTCTACACGGACATTCAGAGGTCACGGCAATGGCGTCATGTGTCTGCAGTTCGACGATGAGGTCCTCATCACCGGCTCCTATGACGCTACAGTTAAAGTGTGGGACATCAATACTGGACAGGAAATACGGACACTCACTGGCCATACCAAGGGCATTCGGTGTCTGCAATTCGAAGACAGCAAACTCTGGACTGGAAGCCTGGACGGCACCATCAAGATATGGAACTGGCGGACAGGTACGCTGATGCAAACCCTGCATAGCCACAGACAAGGCCAAGGGGTCATTGGGCTACACTATGCAGGCAAGATTCTAGCATCTGCATCTTCCGACAATACCATTCAAGTACACAACTTTAAACAGAGGACACGCCTCCCTCTAGAAGGACACGCCGACTGGGTCAACGCTGTAAAGATTGATGTGCCCTCGCGAACCCTTTTTTCAGCATCTGACGACATGACTGTCAAACTTTGGGACTTGGATACGATGAAGTGCATAAAGACGTACGAGGGCCACGTAGGCCAAGTACAGCAAGTCCTCCCTCTCCCCCAAGCCTTTGAAATTGACGAGGACGACTTTGTTGCCAATGCCAACAACGACACTTCGGACACAGCCTCTATGGCCTCGGACACAACACAGTCCTTCGCCCAAGCACAATCTTCCTCATCTCGTACCCACTATGATAGCGAAGAGTCTTCATTCTTCCCTGACGACCCATCTCGTCCCTCTCCACCATCATATATGCTTACCGGTTCGCTCGACGGCACAATACGTCTCTGGCATGTGCCTTCTGGGCGCTGCGTACACCGATTCTTCGGACATGTTGAAGGCATCTGGTCTTTAGCAGCAGACTCGCTGAGACTAGTTAGCGGGGCCGAGGACAAGACAATCAAGA
Source organism: Pyrenophora teres f. maculata (assembly GCA_014334815.1). Lineage (NCBI taxonomy): Eukaryota > Fungi > Ascomycota > Dothideomycetes > Pleosporales > Pleosporaceae > Pyrenophora > Pyrenophora teres. Next base: position 3,928,292 of record CP060570.1, read on the forward strand.
TCTGGGATCCGAGGACGGGTAAGCATGAAAGGACGCTTACGGGACACACGGGGCCGGTCACCTGTGTGGGCTTGAGTGACGAGAGAGTGGTTAGCGGAAGTGAAGACGGGACGGTTAGGGTGCATTGTTTTGTTGGAGATGGAGACTGATGTCGAGAGACATGCTGAGTGCGGGAAGTACTGTTGTTCACATAGCGTTTGCTTCGTTGCATGGAGTCTGGGTCAAATGTGTTTTACATTTATTTCGGTGGGCGGTGGGATACGGCGTCAGAATACCTGGAACTGCTGGTGGCGTCGTCCAGTTGGCGTTTGATAGATAGATACCCAATCGCAGCACAAATGCTTACATGTCATGCTAGGTTTGCTTTTGACAGACTGATTTGCTTTTGACAGATGTGGTGATGTGCATGACTTGAAGGCCGCACCTACCACTCCAAGCTCAAGCTATCTGTCCAGGTACCCTTCTTCTCCACCATGTGCACACTCTCCACATTGCCACTGCCCAGGTCGGCTCGGTAGAGATGTGCAAAGCACCCTCGTCCTACATCCTCCCACTTGACCTCGGCCTTGTTATCGGCAACAACCTCACCATTGCCGTCTGTCCCCGCCGCCAGCACATGATACTTGATCTTCAGCAGCCACAGCTCTGAGGCGTCAGCGAAGAACTTGTCGGCGGTACCGGGAACTTGGTCCGCCGTCGATAGGTGGATGTATCCATCGTTGCGGTCGAGAGACGAGAGTGGTAGGCGGTCAGGCAGAGGTGATGGCGGGGCAGAAGGAAGGATCTTGTAGAGCTTGGTTGGGAGGGGCGAGGGTGCTGGCATGGTGACGTTGGACAGGCTGTACAGTTGGCAGTATCCGGTCTCCGGTATCCGTATCCGGTATCCAGTAGTTCAGTAGGGCAGACGGCAGCGGTGAGACACAAAAACCCAACGTCCAATGTGGAGTGAAAGCATCGGGCTCGTGATTGGGCCGCAGCAGATTACGTCAGACACGCGGTCGACCACCGACAAGCTGAGGCTGCCCTTGGAGCGCCACAAAAGCCAGGCTGTGAGAAGCAGAGCGAATATGATTGATTCACATATCCGGCCTCGTTCAATCCAGCCTGAGCATTGCGACAGCGCTTCGACGGACGGGCTTGCTGTACGGTACACGCGCGTCATCGCGTCCGCATCTACCTCTCCGGTGCGACCACAAGGAGCCACGTGAGGCACGATACACTCTTAAGACCCCTTCCGTCCCCATGTGCCCACGGTAGCTGCCAGCTGCGTACCGCACAAACTGCTGAGATGCCCTTGCTACCAAGAACACCCGTCTCCCTCTTCCACCACTTCACAAATCATGGCTGTCATGCCGCCGTTCGCACATGATGAGATGCGCCGCGCTTTTGCCGACCAAGGGACTGCCCGTACATTTCGCTGCTTGCAAACCTCAGCCACTACGCCCACTGAATCCCGAGTGACGTTGAAATACCTCAACAAAGGTGCCGCAAACGTCATCTTCCAAATCCACGCCTGGCAACATGCATCTTCCGCAACCTCCTTTCTGTTCGCCGAATTCCGCCAGGAGGACGACCCGTCTCAGATGGCCACGCCGCTTCATCGTCAGCACTTTATCCACCGCGTCGTCCGCATCCCGAGAGGTGGCGCCAAACACCTGACCTCGACAGAGATCATCCACGGCTTCGAGCACGCCATCCGTCCGCTTTTTCTCCCAGGCACTTACGAGACCGTTGGCAGCCTCAATGTACCGTCAACTAGCACAGTCCAGCTTACCCAGGATCTGACCAAGCATCTGATGTACCATGAGGGTGTGCTGTTGCTACCAGAGGTAATGCAGCACCTGTACAGCAGCGCGGAAACCGGGACTTTCACAAGCATCAAGCCTCGCACTCTCTGGGGCATTCTGTTACCAGACATGTCCCCCATCCCAGGGCAGTCAATAACGCTCGAAGTAAAACCGAAATGGCTCACCCAGTCACCCAACGCACCTCCAAAAGCGCTACGCTGCCGCACATGTGCAATGCAAGTCTCAGTCCCCAAAAACAGAGATGCCTACGTCTGCCCGCTTCAGCTACTCCACGGGAACGCAGCTATCCTCCGTCCATGGGCCCGCACAACCATTGCACGCCAATTCCCCAGTACCGACCGTAACCCGCCATCTCAAACTGTGCTCGCAACTATGACTGAAGGCCTCCTGGCGTACTTGACATCCGGCGAAGGCTCCGCTCTACTCCGACATCTGTTGAAATTGCAAAGTACACTCGACCCTTTTGGTGTGCTTTGCCGGCCACGCGATGGTTTCAAGGGAGCTGCGCTATTCGAACATAATCTTCGTTTGGCCATGACGCTCAGGGACTGCTCGCTCTTCATCAAGATGTCATACAGCTCCAAGGGACTTGTTAGTATTGAGTCGAAACTTGGAGATCTCGATTTTAAATCTGCGGTGAAGATGGTTGATTGGTCGGAGAAGGAGAGACAGCTGCTGGATGAGGGATCTTATGTTGTCAAGGAGGGGCCGAGATGTTGGCTTCAGATGCAGAGGTAGTCGCTGCAAGGAGGCCTTTTTCTTTTGTGGGCGGTCAATCATGATTTTGAGTACACTGTATTAGTTTAACGTTTTTTGATGGCATTTGATGAACCGTTTGTATGATAGTAATAATAATGTGGTTCAAAGTCGCCCAGGGCCACACTACTATAAGTTATGGACAGATACATACGTACCACCAGTTACGAATAAATCCATACAGCATGTGGTGAAGGGCTGACATTGGATATAAAGAAGCAAACAAGTAGCATAGTCAACCAAACACAGAAAGCACGAGAGATCATGTATATAGCATTTCGACGAAGCCTCGCTATTCAACTGTCAAGCCTCTTCTTCCAGTACACAGATGCTCTGTTAGGCAACTATACCGCAGTCGTTCCCTGTCATCGTTTGGAAGCGATGGTTTCGGGGATCGCTGTCCCGATTCAGTTGGCTATTCCAAGACAGAAGAAAAGACCTCGACCATCACCTTTCCAATGTACTTCCAACCACACACGGCCAGCAAGCTAAAACTCGCAAGCAAACATGCGGTGGAACGACACACCATGACAGTTAATAACACCATCCTTATACTGTCCATCCTTTGTGCAACCAGAAGCGTACTCATCACACTCCACCATGCCAACATCGTCGCCTCCCGTAGTCGTCCACTTGCAGTTTTTACGGCCGTCCCAGGGATCCATGTCGAGTGACATCTATGTACGTCGTTAGTCAAACCGCATCAAACCCGTGTTTGCACTCCCCATCAGTGTGCTGAGAGGGGGAGACTTACGACCGGAGGACCAGGAGGGTTCTCAATGGCATCCGGGGCGTACGAAATCAAAGACGACATGGAAATGACCTCAAACGGCTTCGGATACGTAGGACAAGGATTCACTGGGATTTTGGCCGGGCCTTGTGCCAGCATCCAGTGGTAGTCTTTGGTGGATGCGCGGACGAGCAGGATCTGGACTGAGTACTTGGGAGGTTCTTTGTTGAGCTGGTAAACGTTAGTCACCATGGTTCGTCGTCGTTGTATGTGGTGGGCGTGGGAATGTGGCGACTTACCTTTTTGGGCTTGTCGGACAGAGAGGTGTCGGCGGAACCAGTACCAGGCACTTCGGTGCAGGAGAGACGGAGGGGCTTGGTGGAGGGCGCAGCGGAGGTAGAGATGAAGATGAGGGCGGTGGCCATGAGGGCGAGGAGGAGGGTGGTCCATTTAGCCATGGTGAGGGCTGTGGTGGGTGCGCGGATTCGTTACAGACTGTGGAGGTGGCGATGACTTGAGCAGACTGGGTTGGATACGAGAGTGCTTCAAGTCCGGGGTGCAAGTTATTTATATAATCAACCGGGCCCTGGAAGAGAAATATTTCCTGTGGCTGCCTAGCCGAAAGCGGGGAGACGGTGGTGGTGATTGGGGAGTGGGACGACTACCGTTTTGGGCAATTAAGTGAAGACCTCGGGATGTCCGATGATTGGAGGGTACAAGGGTAATTTGGCAGCCTGTTTGCACGTACGTCATCAAGGGCAAAGCGAGGGGAAAGGCGGAGGTGAGATATCTCACATGTCATGAGGTTGATGTAATACCTATCACTGTGGCTACATAAAGCTATGGGAATACGAGACCTTACTCGCCACGTCCAAGGTCATTCATACATACTCCATCGCTTTATCAAAGATGATATCGCTCATGCCAACTAGAAGTTGCAAAACCAAGCGCGACTGGCCATGTAGTCGCTGCACTTGTACTGTTGCCCAAAATGCAGATCAAGCTTACAGTCGATGATGTACTCGTCACCACAGTGGAACTGGCCCGCGTCTTCACCACCGGCGTGATAGGCACAGTTTTTGCGGTTGCTGTACTTGATCTTGATATCGATCTGTTCAATCACGACTAGTTAGCATTCAAGATGTGTAGTATGGAATTCAGACTTTGACGTACTCCGGCAGGGTAGGGAGGGTAGTCCAAGAGGTCTTCTTTTGTGTTTGAAAACGGCTCGCTTTTGTAGACTTTCTTGAAGGCTTTGTCGCCACACGGGTACACGCCGATGCCGCTAGGTCCTTGGAAGATGTGCCACTCATAGACGGCATGCCTCCAATTCTCGACCTGCATCAGATGAATTTGAAGGGAGTAGGGGTACACATCCAATGCCTTGAACAGATTCAGTACTGAATTTTTCAGATTGCCATCCGTTGATCTTACCGAGACAATGGTGTTGTTGACTGATTGCTCGACAGGTGCAGCAGAACCGAAGCCGACATAGGCAGCGAGCCAAGCCAGAAGGGTGACCCAGAAAAGCATGATGTTGAGTTCCTGTAGCTTGTTTTGGGTTGTGGTTAGGTTACAGTGGGAGAAGAAAGCTTTCCCAGATGCAAATGGACTAACTTATACTGGGGTGTCGACGGGTCTGTGCACCGCAAACAGACAGGACTTAAGGCGAAAGAGGCCGTAGGTAAGAGAAATGAGTGATATTCATGCGTGAAGGAGCAGTTTTTTTTTATCGACGTTTGGCTAGAGCACGCGACTGTATGCTAGAGTATCAGTGTTGGGTTATTAGAAGCGATGAATGATATGAAATATCAACGACAATCAAGATCAACCTGTGAAAGATTCAAGACAATGGGCCGATGATATCCGCGCTTCTGGCATCGCCAACCTGTAGTGCACTGACGGCGAACCGCCCAGAACCCGCAGTAACTCCCGCAGTAGTATCTTCGTCCAGCATGCACAGTCGTGCAGGGTCATCTTAGAAGACATAAGCGAGGATTTGGAATATATAAAGATTAGACACTGACTTGACGGCAAGAGCTTTATGCGGCCTAGCCTGAAGGCTCCTTCGTTTTTGGCAAACCGAACCACACATTTCCACGCATTTGACAAACAGAAAACTTCTCAGCTGTACCGCAGCTCTTTCCATTCCATCGTTGCTAGTACTCGCAGAAATACCCTCGAGCATACTCGAAACCATCGTTATTACAAATGTAAACCGGGTCGCTGTACTGCGGATCCTGAGCAAAATCCATAATCATGTAATCGCCGCAAAACAATTGACCAGGGTCGACGCCCGTAGATTTGTAGAAGCACTCTTTGGGATTGCCTCGGAACTCAACGTGAAAAAGCATCTTCTTGGCCAAAGACATTAGTTGAAAGCTCTCTGTATGTTTGGAAATAAGAGAATATGAGTGGAAAGTCTTACTTCGGGTGGGAATGGAGGCGCATATATCGGTTCGTAGTTGTAGCGGTACGGGCCTTCTTTGTGGATCGGCTTGAAGACTGTGCTGCCACAAGGGTCCACGGCTACTCCAGATGGGCCTTGCCAGAACATGTACCAGTAGTGGCTTCCAATCTTCTGCATAATGATCTGGATTGAGTGCTCATAAGGGGTCATTGTGATCTAGGACAAAGTCAGCGCATGATAGTTAGTGAAGAAAGAAGACAAAGAGCTTACCGTTGGATACGCAGAATCCAAGATGCGGGTAGTGTTGATGGGTACTGATTGTAAATCAGGCCATGCAGAAGGTGTGGGTGATGTCGATGCAAGTAGACACAGGGAAATCGCAATCAGGAGCGTGCCCCAGGATACCATGATCAGTGAGTTTATCAGCGATGCTGGGTAAGTGTTGGTAGGAGGGAGTTAGGTGTCGAGCGATGGAAGAAAAGTAGAATATTTTCAGAGGTAGGGGAGAGGTTCTCTCTAGTGTGTATGAATCCGGTGGGGAGGTAGGAGCCGTAAAAGGTGACTGCCACGCGATCGTTGTACAGAAAGAACAAACATCATGCCAACTCATCTTCCAACGCACAAATACCCGCAAGGGGGGTAACGAGGCTCCAAAATTGACCCTAGTTCCTTGAAATTTTGAATCCTGGATTAAATGCCATTGTCATGTAGCTGGCGTGCAGCTTCCACCAATTCGAGAAGCCGCTCACCGAAAAACATAGAGCCTAGCTCCCACATAGCGAGGCTTTTCGGAAACCATGTCCCAAAACTGAAGTGTGGGTCTCTTGAGCATCTAGTGCCCAAGTAGAGAGAAATTTCGCTGTGGGAAAGTGCCACATTGGGTAACCCAAGATCTAGTGTAGGGTGAGTTTCCCGTGAGAGGCTCACAGAGACATCATGCATACAGGACATATAGCCTTCCCAATGGAAAGATATACCCAAGAAAACCGGATAATTACTGTGTCTTGGGGATTCTCATGACAGAAATGCTTGACAAAAGGAACTGAAGAATGTTGTCAAAAAGGTGTGTGAGATGTTGTCTCTGGCATAGTATGATTCTCCCCACGGTAGTGATTTGCCTAAGCCGGGCAAGAACTCCTGCAGAGCAGAGGCTGATATCAGGACAGAACTTTTCACAGATATACGTCGTAGCGTATATGTGTGTATTACGGAAAGTGAGATTCTTGGGTTTAAATTCTAGATAACTCGTCTCACAGTATAATTGGCGACAAATATAGCGTAGCTAGTTAAACTCAAGGCTATCTAGGCTGGAGCCTAAACGAAATTGTATCGTCCAAGCGAGGATACTTTGCGATGAGACCTTCAGAATCGTTCCACTCGGTGAGAACTCATTCGTAAATCATATTGCGCAATTTCGCGGGCAGTGTCTGCAGCCAATTGATATCACTGTTAGGACTATCGCACTTCTGCAGTACTGAACGCTGCTTAAAGGTAGTATCGTATAAACCATGTGGACTTGCAAAAGCACTTTGTAGTGTTTGGATGCACAGATGGTGGCAGGACTGCCAGGAAGCCTGTAGGGAACGACATGAATGGCAAGGCATACGATGCGGCTACGATCGAGTCTTTCTTTGGAGCCAACTGGACGGGTCATGATGCGGTTGGAAGTTGAACACTCAGGTAATGAGTAGGGAGGGTAAGGTTTCCAGCATTGCAGGACCGTCCCGCAAGTGGTAGCAGCACTGTATTGATATTCAGTTTGTAGGTGAGGTACTCTTTATATGAATTTGTTTTCGCTAACGACTCCGAGCTTCGAGTGGTCATAATGTGATGTTATTATGTGCTCTTTCCATATCACCAACCATAGTGCCCTCGTACAAGCTACCTAAAGTTTCTGCTCGCAAACGCACACAACGATGAAAGCTATGCCTCGACCAATATTAAAGATCGGACGTCTTACCCTCTGTGCTCTTTGAGTACACTTTCGTTGCTATCGCACCTAATAGGCATACTGCGCAACAAACGAATAACCGTTGCAGCTATTCTGCTCACGTCCCTGTTGCGATATCCTAACACTTGATCAAAAAACAATTCTCTTCATTTCTTCATAAAAATATCATGGAACATGTATTTAATCAAAAGACACCCTGCCCAAGCCCCTCGCTTTCGCTGCCTTCAAAACACCATCCTTGATCGTAGCAAGAGCATCCTCCCACTCTCTTTGTGCAGAGCTTTCTTCGTTATCCGCTTCATCATCAATAAGATAATCAATCCATTTCACCACACTGACTGCCTTGCTTAAATTCCTCTCCTCCAATATCACTTTGTGGAGATATTTGACAAGTGCGGTGACATCTTCCCCACAAGGACCTTCATCAGTGAATGCTCCCACCCACTGTTTCATGGCACTTCGCAAATCGGCTTCCTTGGATAGTTTCTGCGTTGTGAAAGTGGGTTTGGGGGGACGAGGAACCTTGATCTGGGGAGCAGGCTCAGGTGCTTGTGGTGCTGCCGGAGCCTTGGTTTTTCGTTTCATTTTGACCTGGAAAGCATTCATTTTTGCGGCCTTGTGCTGTGCAATAACCTCCTTGCGCACATCTTCAGGAAGCGCGGCAAGGAATTCATGGTCAAGCTCATCGTCTCTTCTAAGCCGGGCGATAGGCCCTTCAAGAATTTCATCACTAAGGGCAGCAGAATTTTCCCTGCTTATACTCTCTTGCGCAGGGTTCTTGAGAGATATGAAATTGGTTTGAGTGAGTATCTTGCCCGTTTTGCTGATTGCTTTCATTTGGGCAGCTGCAGCGAGCATTGCAGACCTTGGAGGACGACCTCTTCCACGTTTGACTGGTACGATGGGCTTCTTTGCTGGAATGCCGATGATTCTATTTTTGCGAGGCGATTGTGGTAATACCGTCTGGTCGGCACCTCTGGGACGACGCGAAGGAGAAGAAGTTACTGCATATTGAGCAAGAATTTCTGCGCGAACGTCTGTTGGCAAAGCAGCGAGCATTTCTTGGTCGAGTTGAGACTGAGCCGGAAGTGTTGTCATAGCTAGAGGAAAGGCTTCAGTGGGCGTACTAGGACCATCGTGTGTATCCCGATGACGTACGGGTGTTGGTGACGATGCTCGAGTCTGACGCTGTAGCTTTGTTCGTATATCCTCTGGTAGCTCTGCGAGTACCTTAGGATCGACTTGTGAAGGCAAAATGAATTGTGTGCCTAATGTGTTCAGTGGACGCCGAGAAGGTGTTGAAACATTCAGCGCTTGGGCACCGAATGCAACATGGTCATCATCGTATGCTGATTTGGATTTCCGTGGAGTCTCTGGGTCATCTTGAATTGGGTCCTCCTCGACATTCTTCGGTACTCGTGGCGTGCGAGCTGTTTCACTATTCCCAACCTTAAATTGAAGCCTTCTTTGTGAGCCGTCAAGACTTCCATCAATAGGGCTCTTCATGAGCTCGAGCTTTGTCATCTGGATGCCAATGCCTCGGAGCTCACCCGGTGTGAAGCCGAAGCCTCGCATTATGGCTAGAGCCTCCTTGGTGAGCACTTCGCTCGAATTGGTTGCGACACCGAGCAGTATGCTTTTGTTGTGGGTATCGCACTTGCCATGACCAAGGTGCTTAGGTGGATCAAGAGGAGCATCTGGTGAGCGTCGCATCACTTTCATCGTGAACTGCTTCCCTTTGACTTTCTCCTTGAGCAGTCGCTTTTGAAGTTCTCCACATAGGCTTGCGATGAATTCATCAGCTTGCTCCTGGTTCTCGAATCGGACACCCCAATTGACCTCCGCGGATACAGACTTGCGGATGACCTGTTCGCCAACTTCTTGGCGATCAATACCTCTTGAATATCCATAGAGCTTTTCGCCGGTCTTGGGTCCGAGCGTCTGAATGAGCCTTTCTTTGGTGAGTTCACGGATGTCTTTGACAAGTTTTATGCCAAGCCCTTCCAGTTTACCACCAATCGACCATGCAACGCCTGGTAGGTCTTGTACCTGGAGCTGACCTACAAAATCTAAGGCCTCTTCTGGCTTGATCTGATATTGGCCGGCAGGCTTTGCTCTGCGCAACGCGACTTTGGCGAGGAGAACGTTGCCCCCGATACCAACGGACACGTTACAACCCGTCCTGGATCTCACTTCATCCCGCAGGTTCAGCGCAATCTCATTTGCCTTTGCTTGCTCTCGGTAGATGCTGCCTTCAGAATGTGCCTTGCCGTCGCTCCCACCAACAGCAATGCAAATATTAGACACATCGATGAGTGCCTCATCGATACTGACGCTTTGTACCAATCCCCCAGTTGAAAGAATTACGTCGTAAAATGCACGACTAGTCTCTTCGTAGGCGGGGAAGTCATATGGGAGAATCTTCAGGTCTGGACAGAGCTCTTGGGCACGCTTCATCCACATGCCATTCTTGACTCCGTACGTCCGCGCTGGATAATTGCAGCTTGCAATCTCAGACCCACTACCTTGTCCATGGGCTACCACCGCTGGCTTGTCCTTATACTCTGGGTGCTTCTTTAGGCTAACTGCAGCGAAAAAGCTGTCAAAGTCAATATGGAGAATGTACCGTCGGGAACCAGGCAGACGTCTATGTTTGGCCTTTTGCGATAAAGTCTTTTCGCTCGCCAATGCCTGCATTTGAGATTTTAGCTCCGCCTTCCATGTCGATAGGTGGTGCAAGCGTGATTCTCGATAATATTGTTCTAGGAAATTGGGATCCACGACGGTCGATTTGCGAATTTTGGGATCTCGCAAAAGTATTGCGTTGTGTTCCTCAGCAGTAAGCTCTCTCTCCTTGGGGGCAAGTATATCTGATCCACCGAACATTGCTTCCCTTGGGTTCTCCACCTGATATGCGGACTCTGTTTGTTGAGCTGGAGGGGAACTCGGATCGGCATAAAGACTATCATGGGCATCATCCGCAATGTTGTCAGTGTAAACGGGGGCTAGTGAGGGACTGGTCTTTGGTGGTGTGACTAGCTTCGTGGAATTACTCGAAGTCGCGGATGTCGATGAGTAAGACTCAATCTCTGGTTGATGAGAAGGCGGTAGATCCTCAATGTCGTCGCCTGGCGTGGGAAGCCTTTGTTTCTGCCTTGAGAAGCGCGCGCGCATGCTACTTGTCGGTGTTGGGGTACTAACAGGACCCGCCTGACTACCCCTCAACTGGCTCGTGTACCAACTGGCATCTGTCTGTTCTCGATAGCCCCTCGCCTTGACGTTTGCCTGAGCAGTGATGTTGCCATTGTCGAATGCGAGCACATTCTGCTTCTCCCCTTCATCAATAACACGGTAGTCGTTCCATGGTAGCAGCTTGCCCGCCTGGATACTGTCGACGACCCACGCGGGCTTTACAATGCGGTACCTCCGAAACTCGACAGCCTTCTTTGGGGTAAGACTGCTGGCGATGATGTGTGTTACGGTTGTCTTCCCATCAAGATATTGCAGGAAGCCGCCGCCATGTTGGACTATAAGGGTATGTAGGTCGTTGAGCGATGGTTGCGTGTAGCCGTTCACGTGCGTCACTATGCCCTTGAAGATCTGAGGTTTATCGCCCGCTTGCGATCGGATGTCGGCATCCAGGTTTTGAAGTTTTATCTTCTTGCGCCTGAAATAGTCGGTAAAGCCTCCGAATGTCGAACCACGATACTCTTCTCCATCTTCACCGTCGAACTGGTGACTCGCGATGTGCTTGCGTACCGACTCGGAATTCTTCTCTAGGCGGGAGCCCATGGTGAGTGTTGTGTGGTGGATCAAGCGCGTTCATCGGAGCCGGGGTCATGATCGAGTGTGAAGGGCGTGTCTGGATTGCGACATCGCGAGGTCTGCCTTGGTGGTGGTGAAAGGCGCGTGCCGTGGCGCGCGCAGTACAAAGACCGCGATTATGTCACGCTAGTGGTACCAAGTGGGCCGATCCATCATTCTGCCGGCGGTGAAAGCACGCTAAGAGAAAGCTGCAGGACTTGGCGAACTTTTTCTACCTCTCGAAGTCGCTGCTCTCAAGTTTCTCGCTTTTCGCTATTAATCTGCTCTACCCAGCTGTCCCTCGAGCTGTGAAATTCCTGAGCAAAGAAGCGTTCCCGTAACGTCCAACTACCCGCACCGCAGACAGCTTTCCGAACTATTCGTCTGCGAACTTATTCACCATGTCTTCCGCTATTCCTGTCGGCGTCTATGGACGTCGCATTCCGGCTGGCGGCATTCCCATCTCGGCCTCAGATGACCAGTCAGCTACTGTAAGTTTATTCTCTGCCCCAAGTCTCTTCTGCTGCGATTAGGATCAATTGCGCCTTGATTTTCAAGTTTTGAGCAGCCGTCGCATTCGTGAAAATGCGACTTTTGGCTGACATGAAATAGTTCAGAATAACTATGGCCGCTATTGACCCAGACGCGGAGCCGCAAATCGACGAGGATCACAAGCATGCTCGTGCCACCTTGAAGCTCATCCGTGTGCCCATGGACTTTGACGATGACGATGATGAGGACTACGAAGAGGGAGACATTGAGGCAATTGCTGCTCGTCTACGTGCCGCTGGTGCGCTCCCTGAGGCTGATTCCGACATGTCCGACTCCGACGACAGCGAGGACGAGAAGAATGGCGGTCCTAGCGACCCTGCCAAGTCAAAGAAGGCCAAGCAGGCAGCTCTCAGCAAGAAGCTCCAAGAGGACCTCGAGGCTGACGAGATGGACATCGACGGCAGCTTGACCAACGGCACAAAGGGTAAAGCCAAGGGCAAGGCTAAGGTCACTGACGATGATCTCAGTGACGAGGACGACGAAGATGATGACGAGGACGAGGACGACGAGCCCGAGGAGCTTGTCTTGTGCACACTCGACCCCGAGAAGGTACGCTTCTATAGTATGTCTTTTCCCAGCTTTTACTAACGCTCGCCCAGCACTACCAACAACCTCTCGACATTACTGTTCGCGAAGGCGAGGAGGTCTTCCTCTGCGTTAGCGGAACTTATGACGTTTATGTTACCGGTAACTACCTTGCTTTCCCTGATGAGGACAGCGAGGATGAGGACGAGGATGACGGTCTTGAGGAGCTTGGCTACGACATGTCTGCCGATGAGGACGAGCTTGACGGTCTAGAAGAGTCAGAGGACGACGAGCTCGACGGAATGGATGATCCCAGGATCACCGAGGTGGATACCGATGAGGAGGCACCAAAGCTTGTTGAGGCCAGCAAGAAGAGCAAGAAGCGTGCCGCGGAGTCTGAGGATGATGCCACTCTTGATGACTTGATCAGCAAGACCAACGGTGAAGCCAAGCTCAGCAAGAAGCAGGCCAAGAAACTGAAGAAGAACGATGGCCAAGCCACAGAGCCTGAGAAGAAGGCTGAAAAGGTTGGGAAGACTGATACCCCCAGCAGCGACAAGAAGAAGGTTCAGTTCGCTAAGAACCTCGAACAGGGCCCAACTGGCTCCCCCAAGGTCGACGCGCCTAAGCCAGAGGCAAAGAAAGAGGCCGCAAAGGGACCTCGCAACGTTAGCGGTGTCATTGTTGATGACAAGAAGGAGGGCAAGGGCAAGGCTGCCAAGAAGGGTGACCGCGTCGAGATGCGCTACATTGGCAAGCTGAAGAGCGGCAAGGTCTTTGACTGTGAGTTCACCGTGGATATCTTTCGAGCAGGCACTGACCAAATGTACAGCTAACAAGAAGGGCAAGCCCTTTTCCTTTAAGCTTGGTGTAGGCCAAGTCATCAAGGGTTGGGACGTCGGTGTCGCTGGCATGACCGCTGGCGGCGAGCGTCGCCTTACCATACCCGCGGCGATGGCTTACGGTAAGAAGGGTGCGCCTCCGGACATCCCACCCAACTCTGACTTGATCTTCGACATCAAGTGCATCTCGGTTGGTTAAAAAGTTTGTCGCCAGCAATTGTCCGACTACACGCAACAGGGCCCACTTGCTCACGTACAACAACGGGGCCTTGCTCCACTTGTGTGCAGAACTCAGTGGACCTGCATGCGTTCGCTTCCTAGACGTTTTCCTCTTTTGTCTGCTTTCATTGCATAGCGTGTCGTCTGAGATATCCGACTTGCATAATTTCCGGGCTGCTTCGTTAGATATGTGCAAGGAGGAAGGATCTCTCAGTCCTCTTCGCCAATGTCTTTTCCTTAGGGGGTCATGTATATGTGATATAGCGAGGCGATGTTGCCACAGGGCGAATTTTCGCCAAGGAAGCTACGCTGAAAAGTTATGTGGGGTTTCGCGAATGTAGTAATACATCATCTTTAAATGACGTGTCTGGTGCTATGACGTTTATCTAAGTAACAGCTCCTGTGCCATATCAGAGTCGTGGATGCCCTTGTCAATACCTGCACGCCATTGCGTGTCTTGTTGTACTCCATCTGACTTTTCATTGTTGTGCCGCAGTCAAGCAGGGTCACTCTTGCTTCGACCGAGGTTGCGAAATTGCGGAAGATTCTAGCGCTAGTGGTTGACCAGTCAAAAATCTGGGTGCCCGCACGAGCCAAGACTCCACAAGGCTTTAACCCGTCTCCTCCTCCGTCGTTCCATCTCCGTCTCACTTCAACGTTCACATAAGCCAGTCCGTCACCACACCACGCTTCCACCATCCTCAGTCAACTGCTCTGCTCGCGCACCACCGTCTTCGAGCCCTACTCATCCCTAACAACCCTACAACACCTTCGCGATTCAACCGTGGCAACACTGTAGCAATGGCGATGTCGAAACGAAGCAGTAGTAGTACGAGTAGTAATAGTAGCATTCACTCGTACTCGTCCGCCAGCAACGTCCGCGCCAGCTGCTATGCAGTAAACGCATCCACCGCGAGCCTCCAAGGCTTTCATTACTCCACTACCCCGTCTTCCGGGGCTGGGTGGTGTTCCTGAGGTCAGCTCGGTATGTCGTCCTCTATCTGCGCCTCCGCTCGGCTTTGTACTGCAGAAGTACTATTTTACACGTGATACTAATGATGCCTAGGGAATTCCATCACCCCCTTCAAGTCCCCCCCTCGCCGCCAGACACGCGTCCGCCGCCAAAGGTGGAAAGGCGCGCAGAGGGGGGGCAGCATATACTATCACGGGAGAGTGTGAGAGACTCTTCTGCGAGACACTGCGATCTGTTTTCCTAGGTGAGGGGAACCAGCATCGCCAGGACTCGCTTGTGATGGGTATGCCATACAACGACACGACTGCAACTGCTACTATTACCAACGACTACGGTATCGATGCTCGACGCTACTCGGATTCTTCTTCCGACTCAGACGTACCTGAAATGGTGCGCTTTGACGAGGCAAAGGGTTCGATTACGGACTACATTGAGATGTGGGATTATGTTGGCGGAATCAGGTTCCGTGGGTTTGTCGCTGAGAAGGAGGACCAAAGGGCCATGTTTGTCTTCTTCGATGAGCCGGTCATCAAGGGAGATATCAAGGCTGGGTAAGTCGCATCCACTCCTTGACCCGTAATCCCGTTGCTAACCGTGCTTAGTCTAGTGGCCCTCCTTGAGCTCTGCGAGGTTGACTACTTCTCCTGCGACCGCCTTGTCCTCTGCATCGACCGCCAGGTCGACCAAGCCGCCCGCAACAACTTGACGAAAGATTTAGGTTGGATTGGCTTTGGTCTCACGACGCTCGATGAGTTCAGTGGAGGCGAGGAGCTGACTAGCGAGAAATGGTTATTCATGGACATGGAGACCTAGAGATATTACAGGATCATGCGCTTAGGAAGAGAAGTCACGTCTGTCGCTACAATACGGGACATGGGGCGTTTCTAGTGTGTTCTGGTCTTCGCGGTGGAAAAGACCATTTCTGCGCACTCTTGTTTTATGATTACATGCAAGGAGTTGAGTATGGTGTTTTGCGGGTGCGTTGGTATTTGTCATCTCAAGTTTAACTCTCTTCTCTTCCTCCACACTACTACTACTTGAAATGCTATCACCATGCTTTGCTTATTCATTGTGTTCATGTGTGCGGTGTACGGTGTGCGGTGTGCGGTGTGCTTAGCGAATGTATATTTGCTTATTCTGCGTGATGACATGCTAACGCGACATTCATAGATCAGAGCACACCGGTATTTGGTGATGCGAGTAACATACTCGGTGCTCCACGGTACCTCGAGAAATCCTCAATTTCTTCAATCCTGACTTTTGTATGCGCGTACTTGATTTTATATGGCTCATAATTCCTACACCCTATGCATCCACCTCGGCCATGACGGCATCTACAGCCGCACTGCCACCAAATTCATCCACCTCTTCTACTTCCACGCGCTCGATCTCGGCCCTACCCTCCAACGCTCGCATGGCCGGGTTATCCGTACCCGAAATACCCTGGGCGGCCTTCTTCCTCTGGTGCGCTTCCAAATCCTCCAAACTCCACGATGAATGACCCTCCTGCTCCGCCCGCGACCACGGGATACTCATCTCCTTGAGGAAGTTCTTCGCCGCGCCAACCGCCTGATCTATCGACAATTTCGTCGATTTCGCATCCAAGCCCTGTTGGATCCATTTCGGAAGTTGTGTTTGTTTCTTGTTGAAGCGTTTATCAGCGAGAACCATGATGCCGTAATCATCTTTTCCACGGATGACGCGACCGAGGCACTGGGCGGCGTGGCGCATTGCATCGAAGGAGAGAAAGTCTGCTTCTTTGATCCTGTATGTTTCGCGGAGGAACTCGAGGCGGGCTTTTAAGATACGCGATTCAGTGTATTGGTATGGCACTCCCATGCATATGACAGTGCGGCCGTAGTGATGGTCGAAATCGATGCCTTCGCTGACTTTGCCACGGGCGACACAGAGCAGGACTGCGCCGCGGCCGTTGTTGCAAGCGGTGCGAAAGGTTTCTAGGGCGAGGGCTGTTTCCTGGGCGTCGGGGGTTTCGACGAGGATGAGCTTGTATTTCCAGACTGTATCTAGGATTTCCATGCCTTGCCAGGCGGAAATGATGCTTTCCATGTAGAGGTATGAAGGGAAGAAGACTACAACACCGTCGGGCGTCAGTTTGCAGAACTCGATAAGTAGGTTGCCGAAGTTGCGTTGGACTTGCAGGTCGTTGCGATGCTCGAATTGTGATGTGACTTGGTTCTGGTCGTTGCCGCGGTCTACGATCATGGGGAGGAAAGATTTCCGCGTAAGCGTCATGGTGAAGGATTCCTGTACGACCGTGTTGAAGTTGAGCATGCGTGGGTACATATCTAATGGCGACATGGTTCCTGATGTGACGATGACTGAGTAGAAGCGTTCAAAGACCGGCTTGATGGCAATAGCTGCGTCCAGGCATGTTAGATGCAACACAGGGTTTGGGACTGTTGCTGTCGCTGATTCAAACGGCTCGATGATCAATAGAAATCCGGTTTCATAGGTGGCTACTAATGTGGCAAATGTAGCGACTTCTTGCAGTGGCTGATAATCTTCGATGTTGGTGAGCTCGAGGGTTCGGACGAGGGATGTTAAGCGCTCGGCGCAGAACCGCAGCGGTTTTCGTTCAATAAACGTTAGGTCTCTGAGGTGCTTGAGGAACTCCGGGGGCGTATCTGCGACGACATTGAGGACCTTCATACGTGTTTTGAGGTATTCAATGAAGCGTTTGAGAAACGCAACGAAGTGTTCAGCTCGTCGTATATTGCCAGGCACGGCTTCTGTGAGCAGATCATCTGGGAGGGCAGGATTGGCCATGAAGGCGTCCTCATTGCGCGCCTCGTCTGCGGCTCTCAGACCTTCGACCAGCTTTGCGTATTCGTTCTGCAGCTTTTCGGCATCGCTGCTCTTCATTTCGGTGATCTTGCGATCCAGATTGTTGACTCCCTTTGTTGCTTTACGTAACACATCTTCTGTTAGATCGATGCTGAGCGACTCGATGCATACGTTGTCGATGTTGTGAGCTTCGTCAAAGACGACAATGCAGTCCTTGGACAACTCCTTTGATACTCTGTCTGCAATCTTTGGGTCTAACAGGTAGTGGTATGAGTAGATGATGACGTTGCAGTGGGGCATCATACGACGAGCTGTAAAGTATGGACACTGCTTCTGCTGCTCGCCATACTTCAACATGCCGTCGAAGGTCCAAACTCCAGGTGGAATAAGATTGTGTGGCTCTAGAAGATCCAAATTCTCGTGGTAGACGCAGAGTTCGACAGGCTCACCGCGCTCCTTCTTTTCTTTGACGAAGCCCGCTGTCAGACTACGGCATCTGGCATCTACGACTGTGCCACTCTTCTCCCGCTTGACGGAGGGGTGCAAACACAAGTTTTTTCGACTTGTCAGGCCCAAGCCCCGAAAATCCTCTTCGTAGCCTAATTCTGTAGTGCGGTACTTCATCAGCGCCTTCAACTCAGCCAAGGCCTTTTCGATCTCAGACATGGTACGCGAGCAGTATATTAGCTTCCGTTTTTCAGGATAGTGCTGCTGGTAAGCGACGATGAGGGAGAGCAGCGACACGGTTTTGCCCGTGCCTGACGGCATCTCCAGAACGCAGTGACCGCCCTGGTCGAGGGTGCGCTTGAGATCGCACATGTAGGCATACTGTTCTGGATAGACCCGCGGATACGGGAACAATACGGGGAGATTGTCAATGTAGAACTTCATGTTTGCGAGTCCGCCGTCGGCGGTTGCTGTTGTGGCGGAGACGCGTTGGAACACGAGATGGGTCGACGTCGACGGGACAAAGTACCCACAAGAGCGGAATACGCTAGGCCTACTTGTGTATTAACGTGCCCCGCGCTGCATCCATGACTCGGCCCGTCCGCAACTGGTGCCGTCATCGCAGAGCCGCATATTCGCATATTTCGCAAACATCCCCCATCAGCATGGTTCGGTGAAGTGCAATCCATGGTTTGCCTTGGTTGTCAGTTTGCCTACTACCACTTGACTGCAGTCGCTTCTCGTCGTCGCAGCTGTACATGCTCGTGACTGACACCTTCTTATTACCGAAGCTCTCATCACAAGTGTTCTGCCAGACCCCGCCATGTCGAAGCGTTCCGCCAAAGCACAGGCGAGCAGTGCGCGGGCGACTACAACACCCACATTCGGCACATTCGGTGGCGCGACACCGGCCTTTGGCGCGAGCTCGTCGACCCTCTCCTACGTGTCGGAACCCCCGGACCTCACTGCTGTATCCGATCCCAACGTCGTCGTCTATTTCCGCAACCTCTCCAAGAAGGACAGCACCACCAAGGCAAAGGCGCTCGAAGACATACAGGCATATGTGTCGGCACTGCAAGAGCCAGTGGAAGACGGGCTGATCGAGGCATGGATTAAGATCTACCCCCGCACATCCATCGACAATGCGAAAGCGGTGCGTCAAAATGCCCATCTTGTTCACGGCCACTTTGCCCTGTCCGCTGGGAAGCGCATGGCGAAACACATGCCCAAGAGCGTCGCAGCTTGGCTATGCGGTCTCTACGACAGCGACCGGTCCGTGGTAGAAGCGACACAGACTTCACTGCGCCAAGTTTTCAACACGCCCGAGAAGCTACAGAGTATCCGCAAGGCCTACCAACAGCCCATTCTGGAGTACTGTAAAGATGCTATAGATAAGGAGAGCACCACAAGCCTGAGTGACGAGCGGATAGTCAGCAAAGACGACGCCGAGGCAAAGTACAGTCGCGTCATCTCGGCATGCATATCCCTATTGGGTAGTTTGTTAGCCAACCTACAGCCTGAAGAGCTGGCCAAATACGAGGCAGACTACAAGAGCCTCTTCTGTGACAAGAAGCTCTGGAACTTTGCCTCGTATAGCGACGCTGGAATCCGCCGCTCAACCCACCGTCTCCTCAAGACTTGCTTAGCCAAGGAACATGGTTCGCCGGTTTCCGCCCCCAGTAGCAGTTATCGATCATACTAACGGACCTACAGTTTCCATAAAAGATAATATCGACATCATCAGCAAGGCCTATCTGGCCGAGGCTCTGAAATCTGACCAGACCGGTTCTGTTAGCGATTACGTCGACTCCTTAACACTTCTGACTACTAAATACCCCTCTGTATGGACTACAGACTACACCAGCAAGACGGCTGTGGAAAGGCGTCTAAGGCAGTTCCTCCAGAAGGGCTCTCAGTTCGGCCCGAGAGACTTCTGGGGTCGTCTGACCGAACTGTTCAAGGTTATCCCGAAAGAAGTCTTGCCGACACAAGAGACAGACACTACCGAGCTATTGCGCGCCCTGTACACTGGTATCGTGCGCAAGGACGAGCCCAAGTACAATGCCGAAGCAGCGTTTAGTGCCTATCTGGACATAGCGGGTCTTCTTCTTCAGCCTCTGGAAGGCACGGAAAGGACAAAGCTCTTGCAGGAGATGGTACTGCCCATCTTGGCACAATACTTGCACCCATCTCTAGAAAACTCGCAATGGTCAGTACCAGCCAATGCTACGAGTCTGTTGTCGAAAACGTTGCAAATCGAAGGAATGAAAGCGGTGCTTGAAGAACAGTGGCCTTTGATGTCCAAACAACTAATTGATAGCATCAAAACCTCGGCTCCTGAGCAGTCAAAAGACTATGAAAAGTCGCAAACCGGGGTGGTTCAACAAGCCACACGCTTCGCCATTGTGCAAGATCACGCTCTCCAGATCCAGAACCTGGCGACATTGCGCCCCGTTCTCATTGATTCTAGTGCCTCGGTAGTAATAGAAGCTCTTGGCGTGCTTAAGAATCGGAACGGCAAGCCCTATGGCGCAGCGGGCACTATTGCGGCTATTTTAAAGCGTAGTCCCAGCTTGATATCATCCACTCAGGCTGAGCAGGACTTGGAGCTTTTTATACAACAGGATCTCCATACACTGCTACTATCGCCATCGTCTTCTTACTTGATTGACATCCTTTACTCCAAGTCAGATCGTACCTTTTTCAAGGATGCGTGGAGCGCATCTTTGAAGGCTGTACTGAAAGAGGCGGACTCCCCAGAGAAAATCAAGGCGTTGGAAGCCATCTTGACATCCTCTAGAATACCACTGGCTTTTGATCTCGCGACATCGGATCCCGAATTGCAAAAGTACATCATCACAAATGTCCGAGAAGCTGTCGAAGGTGATGCAGAGTGGGATTCCTTTAGTCGTATGCTTTCATCGCCAGCAAAAGTACTGGCGCCGGAGACGACAGACGACATTCTCGCTTATATGACAAAAACCTTGTCGATATCACAGCAAGCTCCATATTCACTGCAGGGCCTCCGTCAGATTGTCAAATCAAAGCCGTCCATGCTGCGCGAGTTTCTTGCGAAACCTCAGGGATCTGCCCTTCTGCAAGGCTTACTCCTTGCCTCTGAGTCACCGAGTGATGAGGTGTCACAGGCTGCTACGGCTGTGAACGCCTCGATTCGTACCTTGTTATCTTCAAATTCGGATTCCACGCAGTCGATGTACGATCTCATTCAACAAGGCATACGAGATGCTACGTCAACATCTGTCTCAGTCGAAACTCTGGTAGATTTGGCCAAGCAATCAGTCAAGACAGGCGGTGACTGGACCGGGGTCTCAAATGTCTTCCCTAGTCTCGAAGATTGGAACGCAGCCCTCAAACCCTTTCTGAATGCCCCGCCTAGATCGTCCTTGGCAATTACCAATCCACTTGGAGGAGCTGTATACCTTGTCAAATCGACCCAACCTTCATCGCAGGCTGTAACCACGCCACGGGATTCTGATGGAAATTCTTCTGCGTACAGGATGATCCAGTATGTTACAAGGCTCTTCAAGAGCCCGGAACTCTTTCCTATCGACAACGTACCTCGTGAGCTTCGGGATGCATATCTTTGCAACATCGCGGTCGCTATACAGCTTGCGGAGGACAATCTAGGTCTTGCCGGCTCGAATGGTTTCTGGTCTCATTACGACTCTTATGCCGAAGCTGATGCAATGACCTTCATATCGGACGCACAATCATTTGTGACACAGGAGCTGAAGAACTTGGCTGCAAGTTGGGGTAGTAACAATGCTGACGTTTCTCTGTTGGCCTGGGCGGAAAGGCTGCTTTCTGATATTGACGCTGGTGCAACGTCTGTGGCATACTATAATGCGCGCACTTACAGCGTTCTAATCACCGATGCTATCGAAGTTGCCGGATGGAAGAATGTCCACACCAGTCAACTACAAGAAATGCTCAAGGCTACGCGCAAGACCAAGAATGTCTTCCAGATTCTAGCGCTAGTCAATGCCTTCAAGGAACCGTTGTCAGAGGCCAAGGCCTGCGAAAGAATGTGCAATGAGATTGTCGCCGACTTGACAGGCCTGGAGATAGAGAAGGACTGGCGAGTGGCTCTTCATCAGATTGTCCTACTGAACAGTCTCCTAAACCAGGACGGCATCTTGGAAAGTATTGCGAAATTGCGACTGGTAAACTTTGTCCAACATGTTGCTCCCTGGCTTCAGCAAGACGATCTTGCTCTTCCAGTGAAGGCAGAGTTATGCCGCGCATTGACTGTATTGCTTCCGCTAATGAGCGACACGTACAGTGGAGACTGGAGTATCATACTGAATGCGCTCGCGGCGATCTGGTCATCAACAAAAGAGCTGGAAGCGAATGAATCCGGAATGGACAGTGCTATACCGTTGGTGCACGCATCTCTGAAGCTATATGCCAAGCTGCGAACCCTTACCGAGGATGAAGAGACGAATGACGATCTACTAGAAGCCTGGAAGGAAATGGAGCAACCCATGGCCGACGGATTGATCAACCTTCTGAAGCACTCACAACACTTCCCCGACGAGTTCCACCAGCCGCTCAAAATGGTGAATGATGTATTAGCGCGTCAGATCTCCAAGGTCTCACTAAAGCATCTTGAGTCTGTTGAGGAACTCTTCCCACTTCTCTACGTAGAGTCACAACCTGTGCAGCAGACTGCTTTTGATATTCTCCATAAACAGATTCCTGCAGCTCAGGAACAGATCTCCATTGACGCCGCATTGGAGAAAAACACCGCTCGCCTACCAGAAGAGCTATTGTCTCTCATTATTGAGGTGCCTAAGGTTGCAGCATTGGCGGAAGCGAACTTGGACCGGAGTATACCGTTGCCATTGCGAGGCTACCTGCTGAGTTGGCTGCTAGTTTTTGACCACTTGGAGCATGCATCTTTCAAGGTCAAGAACGACTATGTCGAGCACATCAAGGAAGGGGAATACCTTCCCGGCCTCCTTGACTTTACTTTTGACTTTCTTGGCCACATGCACAACAAGCCGGTCGATGTGTCCAAGCTCGATATTACGACGTACGAACCGGACACCGAGCCTCCTAAGCGCGATCTGCAATGGCTACTGACACACTTGTACTTTCTTTGTTTGTGCCACGTCCCGTCCCTAACCAAGACGTGGTTCAAAAACTGCAAATCGCGCGCCTTGGTTGTTGCTCTTGAGCCATGGACCGAGAGGCATGTCTCGCCACCTGTCATTGTAGCCGCACTCGAGGCAGTAAACACTTGGTCAGAGGAGCAAACGGCAGCAGAACCCGACTCCCCTTTCGCCGTCAAAGTGGCCAGTCGCGCTCGTGAGATAACCGCCTCATACACCGTTGACGACCAAACAATGTCAATGCGCATCTCCCTTCCTGCCGCCTTTCCTCTCGCAAACGCACACATTGAAGGCATCAACCGTGTGGCTGTCAGCGAAACAAAATGGCAATCCTGGCTCCGTACATCCCTTGGCGCCATCACCATCTTCAATGGCTCGCTCATAGACGCATTGACGACGTTCAAGAGGAACGTAGACGGAGCACTAAAGGGACAGAGCGAATGTGCAATTTGCTATAGTATCGTCGGCTCGGACAGGAAGTTGCCGGACAAGAAGTGTGGAACTTGCAAGAACTTGTTCCACGGTGTTTGTCTGTTCAAGTGGTTCAAGAGTAGCAACAGTCCGAGCTGTCCTCTTTGCAGAACGAATTTCCATTATGCTTAGGCTTTGGATAATATACAAGACGGGTTGGTCATGTAGAATACAGTAGTATAGACTAGGGATACATTGTAGCGGGCTATACTCGCAAGCTAGCTTAACGCTATCACTATATTGACGCGTGACGTAGACGCATAATCAGTGTTAGTGTTGAATAAAAAGTTACCTCGGCTCTTTACCTATACCAGATTCCTACCCCACACTTCCCATGTACCCCAGTATGGCCTTTGTATACCGAGACTAATAGTACCCCGGCTTATCTATCCCATACATCCATCCCATGTAAAAGCCAATTTTGCAATCTTCAATTCAATCCAATTCAACTCAATCAACGCCCACATCCCCCCCAAGACTCAACCATCTACACCCACACACCACCATGTCCTCGCACACACGACCAAGCCTCTACTTCAACTACGATATATCCTGTCCCTTTGCCTACATAGCCTCGACCCGCATCCGCGCCCTCGCAACCCGTACCCACACCCATCTCGTCTACCGCCCCGTCCTCCTCGGCGCAATCTACCGCTCCACCGCCGCGCCGCAAGGCGCTTCAGGGTCCGCGTCCGATGTCTTCAACGCCGCGAAAAAGACCGTTGCTTCAGCCTCCATGGCCCGAACGTTGAAACGCTACAGTATCGCGTACGCGCCGCCACCACAGCATCCCCGTAAAACTGTCGACGCGCTCAGGCTACTTTATGTGTTGGGTGAAGAGGATAGGGAAAAAGTCACGCATGCGCTGTTTAGGGCGTATTGGGTGGAGGGTAGGGATGTGACTGATAAAAAAGTGTTGTTGGAGATTGCGGGGACGTGTGGGGTTGCGGGGTTGAGTGAGGCTGTTTTTGCGGATGAAGGGGCTAGGAGAGAATTGAGCGCGGCGACAGAGGAGGCGATTAGTAGGGGGGCGTTTGGGGTACCTGGGTTTTGGGTTCAGATGGCGGGTGTGGAGGGGGGTGGGAGGTACTTTTGGGGTCAGGATAGGATGCATTTTGTGGAGGGGTTGTTGATGGGGATGAAGTCTGCTGGGGATGGACATGGAGATGGGATGTTGGAAACGGCGAGGGTGTGGGGGGAGGTAAAGGGATGTAGGTTGCAGTCGCTGCTTCCGCGGTGCACGGCCAGTAACGTCATCCCTGAGGGAACGAAGGTGAAGTTACAGTTCTGGTTTGACTTTTCCTCGCCATGGGCGTTTTTGGGGTATACGCAACTTGCACGGCTTCAACGCACATTTGGATCCGGGCTTCAGATTGAGCTAAAACCCTTTCTACTGGGAATTCTATTTCGAGAGATTGGCGCGCCGATGCTACCGATGAGTGTGGCTAGTCCTGCAAAAACAGCTTGGATGCGGCGCGACCATGCGGATTGGGTGGCGTGGTGGAATACGGTTGCTGTGCAGGAGGGGGACGGGAAGAAGATCCAGTTTCATTGGAACGACAAGTTTCCGATTCGTACGCCGCTTGCGTTGCGGGTTGCGCTAGTCGAGCCGGATGTTGTGCCGCTGTTGTGTAAGTTTTCTTTATCTTGTTTTGTAAGCCATCTGATTAACAGGATTACAGTCTCGGCATGTTGGGAGCGGAACGAGAATGTGTCTGATGATGCTGTCTTGTGCTCTGTACTCGATCAAGCAGGGTATAATGGTACGGAACTCATTGCAAGAGCCAATGGAGCAGAGCCAAAGGCAAAACTTCGGGCTTTGACTGCTGAAGCTAAACATGTAGGGCTGTGTGGTGTGCCTACATACCAAGTGTTTAGGAAAACAGGGGGCGGGGAGTGGCAGGCTGTAGGAGGGGTGGTATGGGGACAGGATGAGATTAATGTCGTAGAGGATTTGATTGCGGGATGGGATCCTGAGAGGGATGGAGACATTGCTGAGGTTGGAAAGGCGAGATACGAAGAGCCTGCAGGTGGGAAGGGCCTAGGAGCGAAACTGTAGACTTTGCAACTTGCCACAGGTAGCACTAAAACAAGTAGTGCAAGCCTGCAAGAGTCATCATTGAAATATGTAAATATGGCATTCGGATATCAAAGTGATATTCAGAGATTGTTAGAAATGGATCCCAGTATCTAAGCGAATATCAGGTTGAGATGGGGTATATGTCGTAAGTGGGGGATTAAAAGTATGCGCCGATGCCTCCATAGAAAAACGCCATAGAAAAGTGATAAGGAATAATCATGCCTACCGCGACAAGTCCACGTGACCGTATGCGCGGCGCTTCCGCCTCTTACTTGCCAGCTGAGGAGTCCAGATGCCGCTGAACAGATCCTCGCATTCATCTTCGTCCTGCGAGTCAAATTCAACATGTTCATCTTTGGTCTCATTTACCATGCCATTATCCTCTTCCTCCATCTCTTCGTCCCACTCGGCTCCTTTGACGATTCTCTTCGTCTCCAGTATGAACTTGCCAACCTTGTACTTCTGGCTATCCTCGGCGGCGTCCACATACTTCCAACCCAATACGCTACCGCAGCTGCGACAGCTTATGTCAGATACGGTGTGAGCACCCGTGACTAGCTGGCGCGGCTGGGCTTTATGTGTGAGCGTGTTTGGCAAACTTCCGGCTGACCAGCCAGTCGCGGACATGTCTCCGCCAGTAAGGAAAGTTGATGGCGGTGGGGGGCTGACAAGATATGCTCGGCCATGTCTACCAGTGAAGCCTTTGCTTATGATGGACGATGTAGGTACAAGGTCGGTAAGACACTTTTGGCAACGAAGGTGCGATGTCGGCCGCGTTGCCAGGAAGCTTGTTGGTTGTGGCGGTGAAGACGATGGTGAGGGTGTCGTCGAGTTTGTTGCATCGCTGACGGCAGAGCTCCGACGCCGGCGAAAGGGCAGACTCGGAAGGAGATAAAGCGGAAAGGGGGATGTTGGTGAGTTCAAGTTTAACATGGTGCGCTATCTGTTCTGTGAAAGGATATGACAAGCGACGAGCAAATACGAGGCTGCCCTAGAGAGGGTTGCCCTCTCTCTTGCGGGCTTTGTCGACGCGGTCGCGTTGATGACGTGAGGAAGACGGAGGATAATGTAAGCGATAAGC
This sequence comes from Pyrenophora teres f. maculata, assembly GCA_014334815.1. Lineage (NCBI taxonomy): Eukaryota > Fungi > Ascomycota > Dothideomycetes > Pleosporales > Pleosporaceae > Pyrenophora > Pyrenophora teres. The sequence goes on from CP060570.1 coordinate 3,954,881, forward strand.
AGTGATAAGGACGCCACAGCCGAGGAGCGGGGCAGGGCGTGGATGATGCACCTCAAGTGTTTGACAGTCACCCCTCACACTTTTCTACCCTTCAAGAGAGTCAATTTGTGCAAAGAAGGCAGCAGGAATCGGAAGAAAGCAAAGGAAAGAGAACAAGTTAAATGCTGACAGGTCATGCCTTTGATTCAGCCGCAAGCCGCTGTCCAATCTTGGTGACTCCTCAGATCATGCGCTCGATTATTCCCAGCATGCCGTCACGAGATGCGCTGGCTTCGCTGTCCACGCCCGCATGTCCTTATTGGAACCAACAAACCCTGCAGAAACACGACTCCCTGTCTTGTACCGTAGGTTTGCGATAATCATTGCATGCGTCTAGCAAAGACGTTGAGGTGGTTCCCTCCTTGCCGCGAGCACGTCTGTCTGGTATGACCGCAGGTGCTACTGTTGGAAGTAGTTGTGTGTATGACAACAATGGCAAGCTCCTGCACGATCAATCTTGTCTCCAACTTCCATGTCAATCTTCCTGTCTGAGTCTGCTTTCCCACATGTCGTGTCTAGGGCTCCTTCTTTGTATGGTCCAACATCGAACCACAACTTCATGTTGCACACTATGTCCCACCTTTCTTCTCGCATAGTCATTCTGCGATACTCAGAGTGTCTATCCAACATTGTTACTGTGCTCAGGTACTAGTATTGATTACCCACGAACCATCCGAGCTACCAAGATGATGTCTCTTGTCCAACCGCGGAAGAGAAAGGATACCCACAATGCTCTCCAGCTGTCCCGCGATAAGGGCAAGGTGCGCGTTATTGAACGATCTGCAGCATTGCTTTCCTCAATGGCCGGTGGCTCGTCAAAAAACCCACATTCGCGCAGCAGTACTCCCGTTGGTCGCACCTTTACCAACCTTCGCCGTGGAAACCTCAAGCTCTTCTCTCTCTTCCGAAATGGCAAGAGTATGTAGTCCGGCCACCTTGCCTGATCTACTGCTAAATTACTTACAGGTTCTGTTCCAAGCTCTGGGGACGCTAGGTCTACCAGCATCAGCTTAGTTGGGAACAAACCGAAAGAGGCCCCACAGCTCGACGCTGCCAAATCCTACTCCAATACTTCTCTACAATGCCCTATTATTCTCGACGAACCTAGAAATCTACCGACTCTCAACCTAGATCCAGATGGCACATCGTTGCTCCAACTTACAAACCCTGCCGTCTTCGATGGCGAATCTGAGCCTTTCCTCGGCGCTCGCACGCCACCGCCTACGCCTATAACAACCAGTGGTCGTCACCACTCTTTCTCAACAGCTCACAAGCAAGCTATCAAACGCCCTAATGAACAACGATACAGTAGTACATCGCCCCAAGCTAAGCTCCCGGCCAACTGTTGAAATGAACCACTTCAAGCAGCCAAGTACCACAACGTCGCCAAAAACTCCAATGTCTGAAGCCCCCTCTCTTCCTTCAAGCGTTCTTAGTCCTGTTGGTAGTCTTTCACCTTTGAGTCAGTCAACTGCACCTACGTCCCTGGTTTCTTCAGGTGGCCCACGGTCCGCTGAGACGATACATCGTGCCCTTCCAACCGATACCTCGCCTTGTCTTTCTCGTAAGCCCACGGTTGAACACCCCCCTTCCCGGTTTTTAGTCTTCCCTCGCCAAGACGCGCTACAGCTTTGCGAGCCTTCTGTTGCTACTATAGAGATTGCAGCTTCGGCCAAGATCTTCTTCGAGTCTCATTTCAACCAGCTTCTTGCTACCAGAGTCACACCACGATCTATGCGCCGCCGACAGATGGAGCGCAAACTCTTCGCCATGGCTATCCCTATTGAACAACGGCACTGCAAGCGAAAAGAATAGTATCTCGCTGAGACCCATCATCTTCGACAGACAAGGGTTATGAAGTCGAACACACTTGCCCGGCAGACAATGAAGGGCGTACACATTTCAAACTATGATATTGTCCGTGTTCTTGGAAAGGGTAGCTTTGGTGTTGTTCGCCTTGTCCGCGAGAAGAGTGACAACTGTGGCAATCTACGAGGAAGCAATTGTAGCGTGGAATACCTTGACGGATCATTAACACCGAAGGATGAGAAGTATTCTCAAACTATCCGCAAGAAAAAACAGGTCTTTGCTATGAAGGTCATCAGAAAGTCTGACATGCTTCGCAACAGCCAAGAGGGACATTTGCGCGCAGAGCGAGACTTCCTTGTCGCCTCGGAGAATTCTCGATGGGTAGTACCTCTTGTTACTGCCTTCCAAGACAACAACAACCTATATCTTGTCATGGAATACATGATGGGAGGCGATTTCCTGGGTCTGCTCCTTCGAGAGGATGTCCTGGATGAGAGCGTCGCCAAGTGGTATCTCGCAGAGATGATACTATGCGTCGAAGAGGCTCACAAAATGAACTGGATTCATCGTGATGTCAAACCTAACAATTTTCTCATCACTTCGTCTGGCCATCTGAAGATCTCCGACTTTGGTCTCGCCTTTGATGGTCACTGGGTCCATAATCAGACATACTACAACGAACAACGATACGGCCTACTTCGTGACTTGGACCTGCATGTCGAAGGCGACGAAATAGATATCATTGAAGAGAGTAACCGAAAAAGTGCTCGTGATGCGATGGGAATCATCAATGGCGCTGCGACACCGCGCGGGCGTCATCAGTCCAAAGAAGAGTCTCCGAACGGACCCATCATCGACTGGCTGAATCGCGAGCAAAGGCGCCAATTCGCAAGGAGTGTTGTAGGAACAAGTCAATACATGGCACCAGAAGTCATAAGAGGGGAGCACTACGACGGTCGCTGCGACTGGTGGAGCATCGGTGTAATCCTATACGAGTGTCTCTACGGCTGCACCCCCTTCTTCTGCGACAATCGCCAAGCCACAAAAGCCCGCATACTCGATCACAGACGCTGGTTACGCTTCCCATCTGACCAGCGGTACGCCCGTCCAAACATCGATCGTGTGCCCCTCATGTCGGTATCCCACAACGCCATCGACCTCATGCTGGGACTGCTCGAGGAGCGACAAGATCGTCTCTCAGCTAAGCGATACCGCGAGAACGACTGGGTCCTCCGTGATAAAGCAGCTGGTACGCGACGTCACCGAGGCAGCAATACTGCAGGGCATATCGTATATCCCAACGACGCTGATGATATCAAATCCCATCCCTTTTTTCGCAACATCCAATGGTCGTCATTGCATATAACTCGTCCGCCGTTCGTCCCTCGTGTGCACGGTGGCCAGCCCATCACCAAATACTTCGATGACGAAGCCGAAATCATGAGTGCATCTGATCACCTCGACTCTTCCAGCTACGAGATCCGTGAAGGATTGGCGGTCCCCGTTGCCGTTGGCGAGGAAAGGACCAAACCACCCCTTCAACCTGTCACCAAGCCCAACGAAAACGTAATCGCACACGGCGTATTCCGCCAATCACTCGAGAACATAAAAAGGCGGAAGCGGGAGAAGAAGAGGCCGCGAGACAAGCTCCTCCGTGATCCAGTAGTCGGCCGTACGGTGCTGGAGATACGAAAAAAAGGTGCTTTTGTGGGGTATACGTATCGCAGGCCGAGGTTTTCGCTGCCGGAGCTGGAGGAGAGGATTGATGCATCAAGGTTGCAGGGTACGCGGGGTGGTGTTTTCGCTGCTAGTGCCTGATTATGGGAAGTTGGGTGGGTTACATTTACGTGAGAGTATGTGGGATGGGGGCTCTTGGTGCTGGGTATATACAGGGTTACAATCATTGTTTCCAAAAGTGAGGGTGTCGAATTTTCTCCTTTCTGGCGTCTCTTTCTATCCTCTTTACATCCTATTCTCCCCAACTCCATTCCTCTCCCTACGTCCATTCTTCCCCGTCCTAAATAACCCCCCTCTCTCCCTCCCCAAAAACACACAGACCACGCCTACCACGACGAAAAACACCACACACCCCATAGCCACCCCGAGCCCAACACTTGCCGCTATCCCAATGCCCCCTCCATCCGTCTCCCCTCTATTTCCTCCATCCGAAGCCAACAATGATACCGACAATATCGTCTTCGTGGCAACAAACCCCGAACCACCACTAACAACACTCGTCTGGAATGACGTCCAAGTCTGCAATGTGGACACAGGCAACTCCACATCAAAGCTCGTGTACGCGGCTGGTATATCAGATATTGTACTACCGGGAAGTACGGATAAAGGAGAAGAAGGCAGTAGGGTTATAATAGGAGTTGACGAAGCAGTCACAGTGATGATTTGTAGAGAGGTTTCTGTTACTGTTGTTGGTTCGGTAGAATCGAGATAGGGGTTGGGTTCGACATCGGAATCGGGTAGTGAGGGCGAGAGTGTGGTGGGAAAGGGGAAGATGGTTGGATCTGTGGTCATGAGAGTATATGTCCTGGATGATGGTGTGGGTATTTTTGTGGGATGAGATGGGTTGGAAGAGGAAGTGTATATGAACTAGATTGAAAGGAGATCGGGATGTGATAATCATGCCCGCAGTGCGGTGTGTAGTAAAGAGTCTGTTTCTTTCACCTTGGTAGTTGACGGATTGAGCTGCTGGTTTCTTTCGCGTATTGCTTGTGCCGATGCGTGACGACTCTGTGTGCTGGCGCATGGTAGGAGGTAGATAGTCAAGTTACGTTTGCCCGTGACACGACAGCACGGATCTTCTGCGTTTGCATGTTCACTCTCCTCACAACACGACTCTTCACCGTCCAATAACAATAATAATGATATAGTGGTGATGTTCAATATTCTACTACCTCCCATACCGTCCTACACCATCGGCGCAACAACGGTCAGTGATAAGAAATTAAATAGACTCGATTCCGACAAACTGAATTAGCGGCCGGCCACCGTATTCTCTCCATCTTTTACCTCTATGCGTTCTCTTTTTTTCTTCACCTTCCCGCCCCCATAACAAATGCTTCCCAATTCTAAAGCTCAAGTTGATCCACAACGAGCTTTTAAACCCACCTAACCTCCCGCTGACCGCGGGTATGAACGCCAATGCTAATAGACGACAAAAAAAAAATGCGACGCAACGGAACAACGAAGAAGACTGAACACTAGTAAAAGGTTGGGTGATGCAAACGACAATTCAAGAAAACAATTTTTTGCCAAACAGAAAGGGTGAGAAACAAGAAACAAGCTTGGTCATGACAAAAGAATTTCATCGCTCATAACTTCGTTCATCGCTCTCTTCTTCTCTTCTCCGATTATGCGACATAGGCGGGTGGAGCTTCGACATCATCTTCGCTCTGCCAGAACCCACCCGTGGGGGCCGTCTTGGTACGAGAATGTGAGGGTCGTAGTTGACCCGATGATTTATCTTTCTCTTCCTGTACTTTTCTCGCGATTTCTTGTGCCATCTTTTGCATCCAGGCCTGTTCCAGTATACCGCCAGAGCTGGACATGGGGTCGGCGTTGGGTGGGGAGGAAGTGCGAGGTGGGGAGCAAAGAGCGGAGAGCGAGGAGACTTTGTCAAAAGACAGGGAGCGGAGGAGTGGGGAAGTGGATTGTTGTGCTTGCCGCAGTTTGTTGCGGGAGATTGGTGGACGGCGGGAAGACGTGTAGGATACGAATGGGTCTTCAAGGTGAGCGGGCGGTGATACTGTTCGTTTTGACTTTGCGGCCTTGGAGTTGGATATTAGGGGTGGGGGTGCGAGAAGAGGTCCAAAAGTAGGGGGCTCCTCTGGTATACGTTTTGGTGTTCCAACGTCAAGGCTGCCGCGCCGGCTCTCAAAGCGTCGGCCGGGTTGAGGAGGACTCGTAGGTGGTGTAGCAAGTTCTTCCTCTGCTTCCCTCTCCTCTGGTATGACACTGGATGTGTCGGATACCTGTGTACTTGGCAGCGGCGTGTTCGCTTCTGTTGAGACGCCGGATTCTGTACCATCTTTCCTCCGTAGATCGACAACGCGCTTCTTCCGTTTCCGCATGCCGCCAGCACGTGAGCGTCCCGAGCCGAGGCTGATACCAGCGGACGTAGCGTAAGACGGAGCAAGGGTGGGTCGTGAACTGAGTGTCTCATTTCCAGTGCTGCCAGACGCGACTGACGATGCACCTGACTTGAGACTTCCAAACGTTGACTGTATCCTTGAGAGACTGCCTTGTGTGAGGGCGGGTGTAGCCGCGCCTGATTCTGCCCGGTCTGGATGTCCCGCCCAAGCCCTGAAGACGGCTTCGCGGATACCGGGTGTGAAGAGCGACAGGGTACGTTGGGATTCGGAGAGGGCGGCTAGGCGGAGAATATTCTTCTGCGAGAAGGAGGCATGGATCTCGCCCGAGTCGAGTGACATGGCCGAGATCTGGGCTTCGTCTAGCGGGTTGCCAAAGGCATCAACGGCATCTTCTGGTGGGGAGGCAAGGGGATCGATGGCTGCGGTGGTATCGTTTGCGCCTTCTAAGCGCTCTTCTGTTTCAATTTCTTGGTATTCTGGCGATAACATACGTAATGACAGCCTGTGGATAATGGCTGGCAGATCCTCCATAAACAAGACACGCAGCTGCCCCTCAATCTCCTTTTGCAGGTAGTCGCGCACAAAGGGTATCGAGTCAAACGTCGACGAGACCTTGAGCGACTCCAGCGGGTCGTTCCTGAAGACCAGCGTCAAGCCCTTTTGTTTGGAGAAGACTAGGATGACAAAGCCCGACAGACGGATATTAGATAGGGTAATCTGCAACGGTATTGTCAAGCCTGCGGCCGCAGCCAGTGGTTGCGGCGAGGCAAAGTCTGGTTTATTGGAGAGATACGTCTTGAGTGGATTTGCCTGCACCTTTGTCTTGAGCGTCAGGAACGCGTCACCGGCATACGACATCTTGAAGATTCCCCTAAATCTATCCTCTGCCAAATCGCCAATTTCTAGTATCTCCAGCTCGGGCGGGGTAGTGCCGAGGTTCAGCTCCGTGACGATGATGTCGTCGACGATGATGGGCGGCTTCGGCGACTTGTTCAAGGCAGTCGTGAGCATGTCACGCGCCCGCGACGTGTCAGCGATGAGCGGCGACCAGTTGAAATTGAAGGCCATGATGGGTGAATGCACTCAGCTTGCGATGCGTCGAGAGTTGAGACTACCACCGCGCGGGTGCTGGGGATTGCCAGATTAAGCTGCTGTCGCGTGCATTCGCCATGCGACCACACAGAACAAAGATTCGGGGCGGGGGCGGTTTGATCGCGGTGCCAGTCGATGGCGGGGTAATTGATGGGCGGACGACAAGATTCTAGCGGTGTAGGCGGGCGAGGGAGTTGGGTTGGGGGGTTATTATGGTGTGGCTGCAGAACATGGCAGAGTGAATGAATTGCGTGGGCAATTGCGGCACTGGAGGGGATTTTCCGGGCCCCAGTTAGCGACGTCAGGGATAAGGCTGCTCATTTCACGCCAGCTTTTTTACATTCATCCGCTCCGGCTGGACTACGCGAGCTTCAGGAATGGCGGTGAAAGCGGCTGGAGGCCTTTTGCATGCACTACATGCTGCCAGACTAGGGCCCCGCGCCTGCTCATTCGTTGGTATCTTTACCTGGCCTGTCGACTTGTTTCAAACACCCGAGTCTGAGCCAGCGCCTCTATCCGCTGTCGCTCTGGCCGTTATCGCGTAATTTCCGACCGCGTCTATCCTGGTCTCGACACTTCGTCATCGACGCCAGCTAGTTACCCCGGCTATGTCACCATGGCGAGTACGGCATGGCCAATGGTGCAAAAGGGGAATTGGCGGGCACATCTGCCGAGTGTGCGGGTAGATCAAAAGTAGCCGTCAAATTTGTCACAATGCCGTGTGTGTGGTGGCGTGAACGCATGCCTCGTGAAGCCTGCGTGGTACATGTGAATGACCTAGCAACTGAGACACCTCATTCCACCCTAGTCATGCGCCTCGCCCTCCTTCAACAGCTTCTCCACTACCTCAACCTTGTCTTTGAACCCCTGCTTTTTATCCGTCCGACTTCCGACCCGAATATCGCTTTGGATCCTCACAATGCCATTCTGGTGCAGCATCGAATGGCACTGCCCGATGACTCGCATCACCTCGTCCCACGAGCCCTCTTGAAACTGTTAGCACTATTCTCCAGAGTCCACTATATACCCCGCCCATTTCCAAGCCTTTCCCGGCCGAGAGGGTCTTGTCTTGGACGCGAGGGGTTGCCGCAGCATATGGGAAACCGAGCACTTGTATGGAGACACGTACCAACAGTCGTCCCTGCAGAGTGCATCGAATAATCAAGTCCGCTCTTCTTGAGGAGCCGCTGTACCTCTGCGACTTCTTTTGATACAGACGCGGTGGGGGTACCAAGTGGGATGAGACAAAAGTCTGCAATGCACGATGGCGGGGTCGGAATGTTTGTGTCGTTTGAGGATGCCATTATGAATCGTGAACTCAGATTTGTGTTGAGCGTTATCTCTGCAGTAGGCGCACTTTGACAACTCGGTGAGTATTTGCGATGGTGTTGTGGAAAAGTGTGACGTGGTGCACAGATCTGGTGATCCCGAGGTCGGATCTGAGGATCAAAAAGCAGGAACCAACCAAACAACTTCTATGGCCACCCCATTAACAGGCCAGTTATTGGAGGGGTGGCTGGACAGGTATATCGACAGGGAAAGAAATACCGAGTAGATAGAATACTGTACACGTGTGTGTCACGAGATCTGAGGATCTTTCTACCCAGCAGATAAAAACTCATCTATCAGACATGACTCGACTTTCACATGCTTGTGGCTTTCGAGACATGCAGTCAGGTGCGGCTATGAAACAGGAACAGATCTACCACACCGCAAAAGAACCGTGACCCTATCTACTTATCTCATGATGCTTTTTTCTCCGCTTGGTGTTTTCCTTAGTGTTTAAATAAAGTTCTGTCACCGCAATACCAGCTGAGCTGAACCATGTGTAGATCCTATCACGTGCTCGTCGTTGCTTAGCCCCTGGGTGATATGAGATGCTTGACATAACAGTAACTGAAGACTGCTGTAGGCGCCAAATACGCCTATTAGGGATAAAATAAGCAGGGTTTACCTGCACTGTCATTGTCAAAGAACTATATATCACCTACGTGTAAGGGCTGATGGAAGGGCATAAAACGTCTTATGCGCTAGCAATCCGACTCCTTCGTTCGCGAGGTCAAACATCCCAGCTCAAAGTCTGGATGGCTCCCGAGGTCGCTCCGTGCAAAATCATTTCACTGCCCCACTATCCGCCACCCGCCCTACCAAAATCGCCTTGATGATGAATGAGCCTCTTCTAATTGAGTTCCTGTTATAATTGTTGTATCTCGGGTTACCTTCATCAAAATCACCTGATTGGTGTAACACGGCTCGTTGGTGTAGTTGGTTATCACGTCAGTCTAACATAACATCCTCACGGATGCTTGCGTTTGTACACTGAAGGTCCGGAGTTCAAGCCTCCGATGAGTCACAGCGGCGTCCTCTTCTTGAGGATGTTCTTTTTTTTGCGTGGTGTGGTGTGGGATATCTTGGTGCAAAGGTACGCGGAGGCTTACGGGGCCTAGTTCTGAGATTTCGGCATTTGCGGGCTGATAGGACGCTAGCCTCTTTATGAATCTCTCAGATCAGCATGCGCATTTGCTTTTTGCTAACATCTGGGTGACGTGAAATACTCGACAGTGTAGGTTAACCCTGCTATTTCTCATACTATAGTCGTATCTGGCGCCTACAGTAGCATTTGTATACTAGCGTGTCGAGTATTTTACGCCACCCAGGCGCATACTAGTAGTGTCAATTCTGGTTCCATTGCCGAGCGTGCCACTTCTTGTCCTGGCAATGTGGTGGGGAGATACATGGCTACGAGCGCGTTAGGTTGGGTCAGGGGTCAACACTGCGCAAACTTCATCCAAATTACACAGGTGTTTGGTGTACACACTAGAAATACTATTACTACACAAAAATCTACATCAGTTCTATTTCCCAGAGGCTTGGATGATGGTCAAAGTTGTGCACCAGCTACTCGGATTTCCAACGTCTGACTTCGGCCCGACCGTCAGCAATACCCGACGCCAACGCTTCCCCGCGTCTTGCGATTCCCACAATACCCGACAGCTTCAAACACCGACACAGCCAGTCGCTACGATGCTAAGGTATGGAAACAAATGCCCCACAACAGCCTGCTGGTGCGCAGGCAGTCGCCAACCAGGATGAGGACGAGGCCGCAAAGGCCAAAAGAACACAAATCGCGTGTTTGAACTGCAGGAAGAGGAAGAGCCGGTGCTTGCTGTAAGTAATGAATCTTCTTTGTTTAGTTGCACGCGTCGCCGATCTAAATCTCACTCGCGTTGCGTTGGAGTTTGTTTTCGCAGATATATCCACCAATATATCTGGAGTCTAACAGGATCATACAGAGACTCGGACAACTCCATACCATGTCTCCGCTGCAAACGCGACAACCTCGACTGTGTGCTCGGTGGTAGTAATCGTGGTGGACGACGCGAGCGGAAGAAGAAACGCGTCGATGCATCACAACTACAATCTGAAGAGCAAACTCAGCAGCAATTGCCAACGCTCACTGCCTCTGAAGGTAGCTTCCACACGCTAGGCAACCTAGGGACCACATGGTCGCAAGATCCAACCGTACAACCGTTTGGAGAAGGACTCCAAGGACCGCGATCTGAATCATCCAATACGGACGAACTTCCCTTTTCTAATCTGCAGAATCCATCAGATGCGCTGGATATATTAGCCAAGGTAGCTGGCGAATCCAGCTCCAATGATGAGACTATTGCCATGGGGACTGTCAGGGGGTCATCCTTGAGCATGCCTGCGCCACTGTCGTTTTCATACCCTCTCCTTGATCGGGGTATACTGACAGTGCATTCCCTATGTCAGTTGCTCATCCGCTTCCAGCAGCAGTACCATCCCTTCTATCCTCTAGCCCCAGCTCACGCATTTGAAGCATCTCACCTTTCGGAAATGGTAAATAACGAAACCCACCTCCTTACAGCCATCCTTCTTATTGCGTCAAAAGACCTCGTCGACGAACCCCATATCTACGAGGCCTGTTCAGAGCATATGAAAAGTCTCGTCTCGACGTTGGCGGCTGGAGGAGATGCTGGTATCGAGGCAGTAGAAGCTCTACTCCTTTTAGCTGAATGGGCGCCATATACCCAGCGCGGTTCCGGCAAAGTCGGTAAAGGAGAAGAAGATAAGGAAAGCTGGATGCATGTCGGACTTGCTTTGAGGATTGCCTACTTTCTCGCTCTGGATCGGTATTCGTTTCGCTTCGTAGACCAGGGGAAGGATCAGGATCGACATCGTAAGCGTCTCATATGGACGGCTGCTTATGTGTCCGACCGACATATCAGCATCAGGATCGGGAAAGCGTTTTGGTCGCGGGGTCCCGGTCCCTTGACCACATTGCGAAGAGAAGACTACCCATCGTTGATCCCAAAGAGTCCAAATGAAGAAGATCACGCCTCCATCTTCCAGGCCAACCTAGAGCTCACGCAGCTATTCAGTAACGTACACGACACGTTATATTCAAACCCCAGCTCGAGTTTTCGTTCGCACATGAGCGGTAGCTACATCAAGTTCATTGATGACTTTCGCTCCGCCATATACGGCTGGAAGAGCGTATGGGGCACACTAACATGTTCACCACCCTTGAAGGCATGTTTACTCATGTCCTACGACTACTTGCGTCTATACACCAACGCCTTCGCTTTCCAGGCCACAGTTCTCCGAGCACTTCCTTCATCATCGACACCCGCCGACCCCACAGGAGGCGGCTCAATTGGCAGCAACATGGGTCGAATGCAAGTACCCCAACGCGTATTCGTAAACAACGTCGGCGCAGTAGGCGACGCGCGCTTCATCTATGAAGGCCTGGACGCCGCAAAAGCCATACTCACCACCGTCAACAACTTTGTCGACCCCGAACGCTCACTCCGCTTCATGCCACTAAGATACTATCTCTACCTCGTCTACGCCGGCGTCTTCCTCTACCGCGCGCGATGCACTGGCGTCATCAGCGCAGACGAAGACCGCGCCATCCGCGCCATGATCAACGAAACAGTCGCGCGCCTCCAACGCAGCGCAGTCGGTTCCGGAAGCGGTATCCAACACCCCGGCTCCCGCTATTCCCAGCTCCTCAAACTCCTCTGGGCCAAAGTACCGAAGAAGGACAAGGCGAATCGCTCATCGTTCCGCCACCCGGGTACACATATTGCTAGTACGCCGGTTGATCAGAATGGGTTTCCTCAACACCCCGTTATGGGCAGTCAGACTAGTCCGCAGGCGAGTAGTACGGGGACGGGCGAGAGTCCAGCGCTGACGGAGCAAATGGGGGATTTTGGGTGGACGGATTTGGGGGCTGTGAATGAGTTTGCGGTACATGGTGGTGGGAACAATGCGCCGAGTGATGAGTCGGCGTTGTGGAATGGGTTTTTGCCTTTGGATATGGGGTGGAACGCGCAGGGTTTGGGGTTTGAGGGTATGGGTCTTGATGGTAATGAGTTGGGAATGCTGTTTTGAATGTGTAAGAGTAGAATAGCCTGTGTTTTCTATATTTTTCAGGTCTAGGATGTGTATTATCTATTTGGTCGATATTTTTGCGACTTGAAATCCCGATCCTTTTCAAGCTCATGAACACCTGTTTTCATACATTTATCGCCATATGGCTCTTCATACCCTCTGGTCAATATTGGCAGGATGCGCTTGCTTCACATGTTACGTAGTGAAGCTAAATCATAGCGATACCAAGCTGAGATAACTGAGGTATGTTGAGTCGTGGCTGATGACAATTGAGTCACAATTGGGATCAAGTCTCAACATATTGCCGTCCCATTCGAGCGCCATACCCATGCAAACCACATGCCAACAAAAAAAGATAAACCTGATGACAAGTCCATGACCTAAAATCCCGGGGGATTAAGTCTCTGACTAACCCTCGTCCACTTCGGCACCTCTGCAACACTGTTAGCCCCAACTCTACCGTCCCCACCCACCCACATCTCCAAAGCAAATAGAAAAACGTACTATGTATACCCTTTCGATACCTCTTCACCTTGCGATCAAAAACGGTGTATTTATCTTTTGGTAGCATCTCCTGCTCCGTTGGCATCTCCATCTTCCAGCGTTCTACTTTCTTCATGCTCTGGCCCATGCGCCGGAGCGCAGTGTCGAGGGTAGATACGATGGTATCGACATGGCGGAGACGTTCGCGTTGGCGGTACTTTTGGTGACGGGATAGACGCCAGGGTACTTTCCTGGGGAGGGGGTTAGTTTAGTTGAGAATGGGGGATGGGTGTGAGTTGAAATCGGGACTGGAATTGGAATTGGGAATTGCGCACCATAGAAGACCGCCAGATAGCGGGTTTGTGAGACGAAAGGGACCGAACATGACGGAAATTGGTTGTGCGGGGCGGACGACGGATGCGCAATGGGAGGTGTGTTGTCGCGATATTCGGTGGAAAAGAGACTCCCGCGGACTTTTTCTTGGCAGCGAATGGGCTAGTCAGCGTGGGGAAGAGAGCTCGACCACCACCACTACCATAGATACCCACTTCATAATCCACACGTCTACGAACCTACTAATCGCAATCGCCTAAAACAAAAGGTCTCCGCGCGCCATCATGTCCTACACCTTCTCCATTCTCTCACCTCTCGACGTCCCCCTCTTCACCCACGACTTCGGCACCTCGCGCAGCGGCGGCACAGGCGTCGCAAACTACACACCCTCGGAACGCGCCCTCGTGCCCTTCATCCTCCACTCCTCGCTTGACATCGTCGAAGAAGTCCAATGGGGTCCCTCCACCTCCAGCGGCTCCGCACCCATGTACCTCAAGCACATCGACAAGTACCAGAACTGTTTCGTATCCTGCTGGATCACAGGCGGTAACACGCGCTTCCTCCTACTCACACGGCCGCGCGATGAAAGTCTTGGTCTAACGAGTGGAGGGGCTGGCGGCGCGAGGGGCAGCTTGGCGGGGGGCCGGGCGGCGTTGGGAGCGAGTGCTGGGCTGTATAATCCGACAAGTCCGGCGACCGAGGAGGCGGTTAAGAATTTTATGGTGGATGTTTATGAGGCGTGGGTTAAGACTATTATGAACCCGTTTTTTGCGGTGGGGAATGGTGAGGTAGTTAAGAGTCCGGTGTTTAGGCAGAGGGTGGCTACTGCGGCGAAGAAGTATCTGTGAGGGGTGGGGGAGGGATTGTGAAATGATATTGAAATTTTGGGCTTGTAGCTCTCTGTGCAGCAGGGGAATAACGGAGAAGCTCTACCTTGGCTACATAGGGATGTTGACTAAGTTGGATGGATAACGTCAACCGCCCCGTATTTCCAAATCGAAGCAGACGGCTTTAGAGAGAGTGAGCCACTAGGCTCAGTGCTGAAGGCATGAAAGCCCGCTTTAGTGCGTTCGAGGGCACTGCCAGCTTCCGATTGAGCTGGGTGTTTACAAGGGCATCATATTCTATGGCACATAGGCTACAAACAAACCTATCGTAGCCAAGCAGACGAAGCACAGCTGGCACAGGTACGGTGCTAACCCACATACTTGGGGTCTACCTCAAGCTCCGTCTCATAGCATAACCAACGGTCATGCAAGCTTTGAGACATGCATACCACCCGGGTGACATGGAATACTTGACATCCTAGTCTACAAAAACTAATGTGGGCGCTAGATACGCCTATTCGGAATAGAACAGCATAATCTATCTACACAATCGCTGTCGAGCATTTTATGTCACTTAGGTGATACATTAGAGATGTTTGCACTATGCTATAGCTTTGTATAATTAGCTTTGCTGTAGCTTCAATCGCTGACCACTTACATCGATCTACGTAATCGTGTATTGGCTTTAGTATGGTCTTGCACGTCTGCCTAGCCTCTCTGCATAAGAATATCAACCAAAGACACGCTAGCTTTACCCACCCAAAACATATTAGACTCATCGTCATCGTGACTTTGGCTGTTGCCTCCGCTTTTCCTCATCCCCAATCCGCCGTCACTTAGTCTCTCACCTTGGCCTGCGCAATATCACTACTCTACTCCACCTCACCCGAAGACCTCAGTATCTCGGCCCGCATAGGACTTTGATCCTTTACCTCACTATCTTTACTCATTCTCACTGAGCTTCAATAACTACTCGATAGCGGTGAGCTCAATCATGCCGCCGCCATGGCCACCACCACCCGCAAACGCAACAAACACAATCAACAACACATCATACGCTGCAAACACCCAATGGATGGCTTTCTGTCGCCAACACGATGAAGAGCTAAAAAGATTCCACCAAGATGTGCTAGATAATAGGGCGAAGTTCGAGGAGGAAGTGCAGAGCTGCAGAATGGCGTTGCTTCAGAAACATAAGAGGGAGGAGGAGGAATTCTGGAGGGGCAGTGCGTCGGCACGGACGATAGTAACGGACAAGAAAGTGCCGGTCAACTGTATCAATCTTATTTCAGACGACGAAGAAGATGATGAAGACGAGCTGGTCGAGACACAGAACCTGAATAACCTATCTGCACTTTCGTCAACCCAAAACACCAATAAGCCGGCTGCTCCAACAACGTCAACAAAGCCCACTACCCAGTCATCCAACGCCGACACGCCAGTCATAAAACCAGAGGAATCGACAAGTTTCATTCCTTCTGCGACGCTTGAGCTATTCGGTAACAAACCAAAGACCTTTGGAGTAAGTGTTTGATATAGCAAGGGCTATAAATAAGGGACGTTTTTTGCTAACAGATATAGGAAATAGCGCCGTTTGAACGTGAGATAAGTACAATGCCTCTAGAGACCGCACCGATTCAACAGGTAAACAGTTCAGCGAATGCGTCTAGAGAGCGTTCCTTTCAAACTCAAGCTGGTGGAAGGACGTTTGGCGCCCCAGCTGCTTCTTTCACGTTTAATGTTCCACTCGGAAACTCAATGTTTGGATCTAGCTTTCCTGGGTCTCAGGTATTCTCACAGTCGGGACTTACTGGTACTGCGTCCAGACCACGTTTCCTGTCCGGTTCGACGTGGGATGCACCCAAGATACCAGAGAATCAGGGCTTTGGCTTTCAAAGAGGGCTGTTCACGAGAGCCATTCCGGCACCTCTACCGCAGCAGCATCCAGTCGGACAGCCAGCTCAATCAACAGTACCTGAGAAGCTGTCGTATAGTGGTCTTGCATTGAAGTGTAGTCGCGTCAACATCCCCTACCAAGCTCAGGTCTCGACAGAAGAAGAGGAGGAGTCACTGTTCATTTCGGAACGGTCGAGTGTGGATCGTAGAGATGATTTGGAAGTGATTGGTGAAGGTGTGGTCATGGCTAAGGCTCCGCGAAGTAAGTTATCCACTTCAAGGTTTTGTTTCCGTAACAGTACCAAAGTGAAGAACCATCGATTACATGATTTTGACGAGAGCTCTTTTGAGATTTTTCGCATCTGACTTATCCACCTAGCTAGACTATATCTGAAGCTAAAGTCTCTATAGTTCCGAATGCACCAAAGCCACAGCAGCATGTTCCCAATATAATTCCATCGCCATGCCCCACCGAGCCATCGACACCCGTCACGCCCTCAACACCTAAATTTAGAAAGCCTATATTTCCTGCCAGCGCCACAAAAGACGCCATCTCGGCTTTCAAAAACGTACGTGCGAGCTCCCGAGCTTCAACCTCCGCCATACCAGCACCAGGCCCTAGGCGAAGCGAGCGTGGTACATCAGTCTTTTATCGAGGCTCGTCATCTTTACGGACAACCACAATCAGAAAACGCAACAGAAAAGTCGTTAATCTAAGCAGCGAGGAAGACGAGAGCGACTATGCACCTGACCCCTCCGATGACGAAGCAGAGTATCTAGAGTTACCTTTGGAAGTAGGACAAAAGCCAAAAGCCCAGAAAATCAAGATGAGAAAAATACAATCAGGACCGACTTCAAAGAAAGCAAAGACGGAAGCCAATCCAGGCAAGAATCCCTTTGGTTTCCACAACAGTCAAATTGTTCGACCAAAACGAAAGTTGCTAATGAAGCCCTCTCCTCGAACTACCCTACCACCCAGCCCTAAAGAGCCCATGTCTGCGTATAAGCAGACGAAAAAATCACCCCGTCTCCGATCCCACCGCCCCTCCAAACTCGCCGCCGCATCGAGAATCTCCCAGCAATTCGCCCTTCACACAGAATACCTTGCTGCAGAAACCGTCGCATCAGAAGACTGTGCAATCGAGGACGTAAGAGGCGGACTGAGAAGTATGAGCCTGACACCTGCTTTAAGCGATACCACGACGGAGGATGTTGAAGCACTAGCCGATACAAGGGTTACGGGTACTGGGGGTAGGGGTAAAGCGTTGAGATCGGGGTGTATGGGGCCCAAGGGGTGGGTGACTTGGATGGAGAGGAGGCAGACGAGGGATAGGTATTTGGCTAGCATTGGTGAGGGTGGGGATGGGGATAAATACAGGGATAGGTATGGAGAGGAGGGGGAGGTTGAGGGGTATGATATCAAGGAGGACGAGCTGTGGAAAGCGAGGAAATTGAAGGAGTAAGGGGGGGTGTCTGGACGTGTACGGATATGGGAGTTATGCGTGATATGGACAACGTCGAATTGGAAAGAGGGGTTGCGTGCGAAACTTCAAGGTGGTTTTGTGTATTGGCAATGGCGCAGTCATTTGTCGTTGTCATCTTCTTGGGCATCTGCGACGGGGAAGAGCGTCGCTCCCGGGGTCAACTTACTGCCAATACCACTGGTGATTGCATGCTATGGCTTTGATGGTATTGGGACATGTAGATGCAGGAAGATTGAAATTTCTTTACAAGTTTGCTGTCACTATGGTTTCCCTAGTATTTATACTAATAAGTACTCTATTGCCTTCCATCAACGGTCGTCTCCAGTTCGACGCGGGGAAGAGACCACGTTACATACGTGGTCAAATCACCGTAATCACCTTTACGTAGAGAAAGAGGGTGACCTTACAGCGGCGATGAGACGGGCTTGTTTGTAGACATAGAAAGTATCAGTGGTATTGGGTTGCGGTATTTAAGTGAGATATGAGCATCGGAGAATGGGTTGTCTAGTTGGGTCTCGTTGGTCAGGAGGGCAGTTATGAGCTTTACAGTTCCGTGACCTATTATTTCCATAATGAAGATTTGCATTTTCTGTATAAGTCCTATGTAGCCACATCTTCCTCATTATCCGTACTAACAAGTACCCCATTGTCTCCAAATGATAATTCCCCTCCATTGTATCAATGCCCATCCCTACCAACATTTTTTGATCTCTTATCCCTCCACCTTGACCCATTATTAACGATCAAACCGTCATCTCGTACACAGAAATTTTCCAGCTGCCTTCACATTGTTACCTGTTATTACGTTTGCAGTTCATGTCACATTTCTTGTCATCTACCATACTTGCCTGAGCATTCATGGTATTGCCACACCAGCACTCGACCCCATACTGAAGGCCAAAATAATTGTACTTCGCACAGGTAGAAGCACATTCGGCTATTTACAATGTCTGGGTTATCTCAGAGGTATTATCGACCACTCAGCTGGGGGCATTAGCATCGACATAGCAGCCGCGGTATATGATGAATGACTTGGCTTGAAATTGACTCAACGCTGCCGTCGAGTTCTTCTCTTGCTTGAGAAGCTCCTGTTCCTTCCTACTGTGTACATGCTTGGGGGGTCTCATGGCGGTACCGAAGAGATTTCGGCGCCGGACAGCAGGTTTCTGCTACACAGTATGTAAAATCAGTGGAGGTGTCACTCATTGAACAATAGACTCCTATTTTATACGCATTTTCGAATAACCCATATCTTTTGTCACTGAGCCGGAAGACACGGTATTTCCAAGGTTCGCTCTTTCTGTGATTCCCACATCGCCCACGGGTGTCTCCAACCACACGATTGTATGCCCCAAAATGAATACTCAACGCTGTGGGCTTAATCATTGCTGCTATTAATAATGCGGTAAGGCGCTACCACTCAGCACGTGCTGTTTGGGGAGGACAGAGGTTACTTCTATATCTTCTTGGTACTCGGGCATCTAGTACTCCCGAGGTCTAGCTGATTTACACCGTACTCACGAAAAGCTGCCTACAACAAAAAGCATGGGAAATAATTCTTCCGCTATAATGCTAATTAAAGTGGATAAACGCTAGTGGCTTCCAATGTCGTCATAGTACCCCGAGTTGCTCGCTTGTGAAATCCTGGATTCGTTATCCGGTATCGGAACAATCCGCATCTGATAAGACTAGATTCACAGTTGGCAGCCAGCATACACATCTGATAAGATCGAATTGATAATAGGATCCACTTTTGTTCTCCATCTGATAAGATGAAATTGATGACTTGCTCCACTCTGTCTGCACGCCTGCATCGTAGCAAATCGCGTGGATCGTACGAACGGCTTCAGCTTCTTCGTTTGGCAGATTCTTCCTAATGCGACAAGGTATGGAAAATTCTGCAACATGCTGCTTGCGACGCACTACAAGAAATGCAGATGTGTTCGAGGCTGTTATGATGTATAAAAGCACATGTGTCGGGGTCTAGGTAAATTAGTCGTGTAGACTTCATTACCTAGCTCAAATGCGTCTCCGGAACATACTCATTGCCTCTTTGGCGCATCTTTCTGTTCTTGCGCAAAACAACACAACTTCTGCATGGCCATGGCATACATTCAAATCTCTCCCAGGTGTGGAGCCACCTGTGCTCTCCATCAACAAGACAGGTGAAACCTCTCCAGGATTGATCTTCTTCCCCCAAAGCGGCGGCGAAGCACACAATTACAGTCTCAACATCTACCGCGAAGATGGCGAGCTAGTCTGGGCATCCGGTTATGGCGACTACGCCGCATTCCGAAGTACCATGCTCTTCGGCGAACCTGTGCTCGCCTACTTCAAGGGCATCAGCTTCCCCGAGCCTTGGGGCTTCGGGTACGGGATTATATACATTCTCAACCAGCAATATGAGAACATCTACAACGTCACGCTATGGAACTCGACATACCCGCTGCAAAGCATCTCTCCACTATACGACCCTACCCAATATCAACCGTTCAGTTGGGTCGACATGCATGAGAATGTCATCACGCCTGAGGGCACCATGTTTATAGGCGCGATGAACGTTACGCCTTGGGATCTATCGTCTATTGGTGGCCCAAAAGACGGCTGGATCGTTGATTCTATCGCTATGGAGCTCAACGTAACAAACAATGAGATTCTGTGGCAATGGAGCCATCTCGACCATGTGGACGAGGTCTCGCTCGCAAGTGCTATACCCACGTACCCGCTCGGTGACCTGGGTAGGAACAGCAGTTACCCTTGGGGTCCCTTCCACATCAACTCTATGGAGAGGTTCGAGGATGGTAGTCTCCTGATTTCATCCAGACATTACTGCTCCATCTACAAGGTGAACCGCAACGGCACAGTCGAATGGACGCTGAATGTAAGTCAACACCCCCCCTTTTCTCATTGCATGAACGCATCAATAGCGAGGAAGAAAGAAATACTAACACCTTCTCCAGGGCTATTCCGGAGGCGACTTCACCCTTGCCAACAACCTCTCCTTCTGCTACCAACACGACGCACGTATCCACCCATCCCGCACCCCCAACACAACCACAATCTCCCTCTTCAACAACGACAACAGCGCAGTCGTGTCCCACGTCAACGAAAGCACCGGTATCTTCCTGTCCGTTGACGAGCGCAGCATGACTGCAACCCTACTCCAAGAACTCGCCGACCCAGACGACACCATATACTCCGTCAGCCAGGGCAACATGGAAGTTCTCCCCTCGGGCAACTCGGTCCTCGGCTACGGCAGCGTCCCGACATTGAAGGAGTTCGACAAAGCCGGTAACGTGGTATTGAGCGTATCGTGGGGCGAGGCAATAGCTGTGCAGAGCTACCGCGATTACAAGTCCGAGTGGGTCGGTAAGCCGAGCGCGAAACCGGATGTTTTCGCGTGCAACGCGGGTAATGCGACCGAGGTTTATATGAGCTGGAATGGCGCTACAGAGCACAAGACGTGGACTGTGTTTGGCAGCGCGGTCAACGGCAGCCTGAGTGAGGTTGCATGTGTAGAGAAGACTGGATTCGAGACTAAGGCGTCTGTGGCCAAGTTGCTGAAGTTTGTGAGGGTGGAGGCAAGCGGTGAGGCGATTGAGACTGGTGTGTCCAAAACTGTTGGTGTCTCTGAGGTGTGCTAGATTGGTGGAATTAGTTTAATGTGATGTATATATGAGTATGTAGTTGGAAAAGAATCTTGCGAGCAGTAGTTATAGGACTTCTGAACGTTTTACTTCCTTTTTTCTTCTTCTCCCTGAACAAAGAAGTCATTTGTGTCATAGCATGGACTTTACCTGCACACGATTCCTTCCCCAGAGCCAAATTGACCATACCACGTCGCGTCTCCTAAGATTTTGCCGCACCTGATAAAGGTACGCTGTATCCATGTCATTCCGAAGCTTCTTATGGACATCACAAGTACGTCGTTTCGAACATTACACAGACGCACACGATGATGCCCTATCTGTCCTTGTGCCGCCGAATTGTAAACTTTCTTCCAACACTCCATCTCGTGGGGACGTAGACCCACACACGTCGCAGTGGAAGGAAAGAGGCTGCGGTCTCCAAGTTTGCATATTTGCTCATCCAGTGTATAGTCCCTCTCGGTACAAGTGTGTTCAGCATCCATGCCGTCAGAGTATCTCTCCCTTGTCTCTTCGATCTAGCTATATGTATGCCATGTATCACGGGCAGATCTACGGTACTGTCTGCGGTAAAGCTGCCTGGAGGAGTGTTCGGATTCGAGGTATGGTATGTGATACGTGGACGCTGGGCTTCGGGAACAGTGTTGGATCGCTTAAGACATTGGTGAGATGGCAGCGGATATTGGGGGCGTAGTCTAGGTATGTGTAGTGTCAGAATGAATGTAAGATTCGATGCCTGCCTAGCCGGTCTCTTCCTGGGTGTAGAGAGAGGCACTGGGAGGTGGGCTGAGGTGAACGACCGATGTCATCATGTAAGTACCGCATTGAGTAGAGGTGGTATGCTAGGCCATGTGAATCACTTAACGTCCCGTTCGTAGATACACTGAGATGGAAAACAATCGTGTTCAAGAGGTTGTCATCATTGTGCGGTGTTGCTGAGCACTGAACCGTAACCTGGCCACCCCCATGACAAGTTGCCAGCGGTACAGCAGGGGGAGTTCAGCCAGGTTCCTGCTGCAAGCAGTGCCATGCTCACTGCAGCACACGACCCAACTGTTCAAAGGCCTCTCCTTGAAGATAACGGCAACAAAGCAAAAATCAAAAGCAAAAGTTCTCCCCCCTCCTCCCCGAAAAAGAATGAAGGGCCCGCCTCGATATCCTCCGCCGCAACAAGGGCAGGACCACACCAAAACCCCAGGATCCGCCATTCTTAGACCACAAGGGTAGGTCCACGCGCCACTTGTCCTTGAATCAAGATAACCATTAAACAAGCTCAATATCGTCGGCAAAACCTAGTTTCAAAGCACGATCTCCGCAGGGCTTGAATGGGGGGTCTCAAAACAGGCCACAATGCCGAACGAGCTGCAGGTATGAACTGTTTGAGTAGTCCAATGCCCGACGGTGTCATTAGCCCGACGACGAGGGTGGGGTGAAAGCCTCCTATCCATTGCATGCATTGCAGTCCGCCAGTTCGAAACACACAAGGCAGGAAGGCGGGCAGTCAGTCGACCCCACCACGAGTCTGTGGCGGAGGAGCCTGCCAATCAAGCGATCATCAGAGCCCCAGCTGGCGAATCCACATTATCTGATCTTCCTATCTGGCCTCCGTGACTGGTGCGATGCTTACGCTGGGCTTGTCTTTCCAAAAACCAACTTTTTTTTCACTTCCGGACTACTGGTACCAGTACATACACACACACACACACACACACATACAGATACCCTTGCTCCGCCCGTAGACCGGGAATACGCTGCGAAAGATAGAGAAAGGGCCAAGTCGGCCAGCAGGAAATGCTTGCCAACTCATCTGTTCCCCGCACACTTGCGTGTCGCTTGACTTACTTTTCCAGCTTCTGTAAAGGCCTAGGCAGCCTACGCTCGGAGCAGAGCGGCCGCTTAGAGCAAACGGGGTGTGTATTGTTGGTCATCTTCCTTGGCCTCGTAATTACCATGTACGCCCGAGTGTGACGCGTCCATCTGGTGGGCCGATTGCCAAAGCGCTCCTTGAGTAACATGAGACTAATAGTACTGGTTGGGCACTCTTCTGGTACCGACTACGAGGGCGAGATGACGGTTAGTCAAAGGTTGTTCAGCGTGTTCGTATCTCTTGGGAATGGGACGGAGAAAAGGGCCATTTGCAAAGTGAGGCGATGGGTGACGACTACCACTCCTGAACCTGGTGGAGAGGTTGGAGCACGCGGAGCCGCGCCCGAAACGTTCATGCGCGCATCTTAAAATGCCCTAAGCCGAAGGACTGATGATGGTCCGGATACTGAAAACAGACGCGCCGAAACGTTCGCAGCGAGGTTCTGCTCGGCGTAGACGCGTCGCGCATATTACGAACTCTTTTTCAAACGTTTACTCCTTTCCTGAGGTACTCGAGCGCGTCAAACGCATCCGGGGAAGAACCTGGTGTATACTTGAAGACTACATGTTTGACTGACCAGACTCACCCGGCGCGACTGCCGTGCTAAGAAAATCTAGTCGTACGACGTGGCTTCAAACAAATCTAGGGGGCCTGGTCTCCCGGATACCGGGATGCAATCACGGCCGTTAGCGATTGTCCATCTTTTGAGTTTGAATGTGCACGGCTTTCAATGCGTATTGACGATTCTGAAACACAAGGGTTTGACCACTCTACTCCAACATGTCAACGTTTCGTGAAACTTGGGTAACGCGTATCCCGGTGGCGCTACTCAGTGTCGGACAACTGTGTCGCATACTCTCGCCGCCATGCGTAATGCCTTTGGCGTGCATGTTGATTGCATATCCTGAAGGTTGACTGGTATCAGTAATGTATTGGGGTCGGAAAGCTATTCTGGTCGAAGCTGCTGTGTCAGGTTCCATGTTGTAGAACAGTCTGTTAGCAACAGGATTAATCGCCCGATCTGTGGTTACACGCTACACGTGGCGCATCCTGTCCAGTTTACAGTCGTGTCGCGTCCAGTGCTCTGGGAATGAAATAGGCAGCAAAAAGAGAAGCACACACGAAAGGTCTGTGAGGCGGCAAGACGGTGCGCTCGCGGAGGTCGACTGTGACGCACAGTCCATCTGCTAGTGCTGACCTTGAGAAGATCGTGATGTTTTAGTACATACGTAGCCGTTCCGTCCTCGCAGCCCTGCCGAGATAAGGTAGCAAAAAAGAACGCGCAGTAAGTAGAGTTCGGGATGATGCCATCGACACCGTGCTTGCGGACAGAGCACATGCTTGACTCAAGTCTTCGAGGCATGGATGGATGGCGAGTACAATCTCAGGGCAATCTTCTCGAAGGCCGCTAGAAGGCCGCTAACATGGTGAAACGCGTGCACCGGCCAATCAAGATCGGCATCGTGAATCACTCAAAACGATGACTATGCTGTCAGCTCTACTGCAGGTAGACAAGCCTCGCATTCGTCTTATTCTGGAGAAGTCGACACTATTTGAGTGATAAGGGCCGACTACGCTTGGTCATAACCTGATATGCGTTGCATGAATTGCATTGCTTCTTTCCAGACTAGGCATGGGTGTATGCAGCGCAAACTCGTGTACATTTCCCGAAAAAGTAATCTCTCGACCAACGACAAGCGCTTTCTTCGCCCAGTGCAACAGGTAATAGTGTAGGATTCCTGAGGCGTATCGAAAAGCAATGGCGGAGCAAGCAAAAGACCGAAGTGAAGCCAGCCAAGCGGTTAGAGCTTGAGAACAACCTTTCGGCATATGTCATTCAGCTCAGGACAATGTGCACGGTCATGACATGCTGCAGGTGTCATATGTGCGAAAGAGCAATCATTCCGTGCGTCGCGCAGTATCTATCTTATTGGATAGATAGGGTGCGTTTTGGGTTGATTGGCCAGGTAGTCAGGTCGAGTTTATGAATGGAGTAAACGGAACAGGGTCGTGTTCCGAATCGCAATACTAACTGTGTCTTGGGAGAGGCTGACTAGGCTGATGAGCGTAAGGACTACCTATGTAGATACTCGAAATCTTGCCATGCGGCATCGCCAGATGCGATTAGATATGCGGGGGTCTGGCCCTGGATGGCTATCATGCTGAAGGTGGGCCAATTCGCACCGCATCGCATCGCAACAAGTTACTGCAGCGCATCGAAAACTAGCACTGACTGACATCATCAAAGAAAGCAGTTTACCGTGTCGATGACTTGCTGCATACATCAGCCCATGTCCGAATCCTTCCCTCAAGTGTCCGCTCGAATCAGAGCTGAGGACAGGGAATGTGCGGGAGACCAGCCTGTCCTTGTCGCAGGATTCTGATATGTACTGGGATGACACGGCCCTCGCACACAAGCCGGCAGAAAGTGTGCCTTGGCAGACCCAATCAGAGAAGAACAGTCGCCTGTCAGAAATGCCGCTTATGCAGTCACGTTTGCAAGTGATGGCTCGGCTGGAGAAATAGCGATTTCAAAGCAGATGATGGACTAGTCCTTCGTATACAGATTGCGAAACATGTGGCGCTGTTACATCATGTTCATGCGAGCGGACATGTCGCTCGAGGCTGGTGGACCGGTATGAGTCTTTGCTCAATCTCTTTGCGGAAAGACGAGCGTGGAGAAGTCAGCCGCCGTGGGAGATCGAAGACGATCGAGCTACACAGGCAGCGGCCCTCAAGGGATGCGGGAAGCCAGGTCGAGGGCCCCTGGGGATCTTCAAACCGGGTTCGTGACCGGAGTTCGCATGGACGCTTGGAAAGTTTCGTCCATAATCTCATGATTCGTATCGAAAATAAGCTATCGCATTCTTGCAGCCGGTTGACATCTGCCGACGCAATTGTAATCAGCAACAAAGGCCTAGACCCTGATTGCTGCCTAGCCTGATTTGCACGACAGCTCCCGTGAGCGGAAACCAGCCTGTTGATTCGTTTGTTGCGAAAAAGACCGCGTTGTTATGGAGAGTGCATGTCGATCGCGTTCCGGTTGGTCCGGATGCTACCCCAGTGGGTATGCACTGAAGATGGCAGGAGAGGAAGAAGACAAGATTCAACACAGTCGAGGTCGCCATTACAAGAGCAGGATAAAAGTCCGAATAAGGCAGGTTCAAGAACAGCTGCCATGGGCGCAGATGGAAAGCGGAACGAATCGGGGATGCGCGGTACATGTAGCGGTGGTGGTGTGGCGCCTGTGAGCTTTGCAGCTTCCAGCGCTAGGAAGGAGACTTACGGGACGAGTCGGATCCATGTCAGATAGCGTCGCACACCTTGTCCCTTGTGATCGTCGGCCGTTGCTGTCCAGGCCTGGATCCCTGCTTCCCGCGAGCAGACAGCGGTCAAGATGGATGCAATGTGTAGTGGTAGTCGACGAGCGACGAGCGGACACGGAACTGCGTATGGCCATGTACTGGTACAGTCGCAAGCAGAGACAGCAAAGCTCGTCACGTGTGCAATGTTTTTTGAACTACAGGGACAGCTGCCGGTGAAAGAATTTTCACACAGGTTGGCAGCGCAAAAAACGAGTTGGGCTGCGATACAAGGTGGGAACAAGCGACGCGCCAGTGTTGACGAGCCACCCCAGCTGACCTCGGTGGGCCTGCACGTCGCCGTCAGCCGTCCTTTGCGCAACATTTGCGGGTGCGCAAAGCCAAGTCACTATGGCGGATTGGACTACGAGCAGCAACCCGATGTAACACAATGGATGTTTCTAGCCGCGCTGACGAGATGGACATGCGGCTTTGCATATATTGTGCAACTATGGCGAGCGTGGCCGTCGGTCAAAGCGTCCAGAGGCAGGCTGGCTAAGTGTTTTGGGGAGGGTGTTCAGGAAGCGTTCGGCTTGCACAGGGCAGTGTCAGTTATCGTTGGGGGAGCAGTCAGAATGTGGTCGAGTTCGGCCATGCAGTTACGGATAGGATTTGCGGCTGCAGTCATGGCGGCCTGGAGTTTTAGGTACAGGTATCGAGGGGCGTCAGAATAGAGTTGCTGGTCGCTCGGTACCTGAGCTATCTCCCTTGTCGTGAGCAAGGCCAGCAAGCGTGCTCCAGGGTTTCTCCGCACTGCGAACGCCTCGCTCGGAACATTTACGAGCCCAGGTCCCATGTCGCGATCTTGCCAGGGAGGGTGAAGGCCACGACATGGGACGGGGCAATGTTTCCGCTTCTCGAAGCTTGCCAGGCAAGAGGCACACAGGATGAATCTGTAGAGGCCGCATGTGGCGTTTCAGCGTTGGGGTGATACTCGAGCAGCAGCGGGCAAAAGCAGGCATGAGACATCTAAGTAGGGAACGGCATTGCGGGCTTTGGTGCGGCCGGACGCGACGCAGCAAATGCACCGAGACGAGGCCAGAGGCGTTGCCGTGGCCGCGTCGGGGCTGCAGCAGACGCAGACGCAGACGTGTATTGGTATTGGTATTGGTATTGCCCTCTCCATGCGGAAGCGGCTAATCGGCCGGGACATTGTCGCTATGAGCTTTGTTTGACGCGTAGTGCTCGCGTTGAGCATAATGGCAATTTAACTTTTTATAGCCACACTGGCAATTCTTACCAGGCTGACATTGTGCGGCGTCATGGAGTGGCAGGGCTGACGGAGCCGGGGGGGGGGGGGAGGGGAGGGGGGTTGCAGCCAAGGCTGAGCGAGCATGAGAGGGCCCCTGACGGCCTGTTCTGATCGGGCGCATGGCTCCGGCTAGGAGAGGCAGCTCTCACGGCCGATCATCAGCGATTGGAGCAGGCAGCCCTTGAGCCGTCTCCCGAGAGGCATTTCCGTGACCAGCATGGCGCGGCCGATCCGAGGCAGGCTGACATTAGTGGATGCGGGCATGCGTCGGCCACTGAGGGTGGGCGACGTTGGGGGGCACACCAAGCAGACCAGCAGACGAGCGAGACGTTTGGGCGCGCCCTCACCGGCGGCCGTGGCCAATAGTGGGCGCAGGGGCGGGGACGCTGGGCTGGGTGGTGCAACTGCTAAAACGGTCGACTAGCGGCGGTGAATTGGACTCGAGCGCAGGACACAGCTGCCGGCACAACTGTGGGAGAAAAGCAGGACGCGCCACGGCCAGTGACGCGTCAGATAGGGCCGCGGGCGGGGCACCGAGTGATCCGCGGGAGGCTGCAGGGGCGAAATGAGCATGGCAGAAGCAGCAGGTCGCATCGTGCATGGCTATAGCAAGACGGACTAAGGCGAGGGAAGTGCCGCGGGGTCGCGACTGCCTCGAGGATTTAGCCGAGCCGGCAGGGCAGGGGGGAGGGGGGAAAGAGGGCAGGGCAGGGCAGGGCAGGCGCGCCCGATCGGATGGCAGGAGCGAGCGGGCGAGCGAGCGAGCGTACGTAGAAGGAGCAAGACGGCAGGCAGGCAAGCACGCACGCAGATGGAGGTAAGAGCGAGGCGACAAACAGTAGCAGCAGCAGCAGCAGCAGCAGCAGCAGCAGCGATGACGGCAGCAGCGACGGACGACGGCGGCGGGCCACTGACGACACATGACGGCTCTTTTCTTTGGCGCGTCCTATTCTGAACTTGACGCCTGACTTGACTGACTGCCTACTACCTACTTACTACCTGACGGACTGACTGACCGCCGGCAACCCCCACATACCTACACCCCCGATTCTAGTACTCTTCCAGTGTGCTCTGCTGCCTCGCCCGTCACGTGCTCCACCGGACGCGTGCTGCCAGGCTGCGACGGCCTGCGCGACACCACAACACACAAGCTCGATCCGAAGCAAGCCCCCATAGCACCAGGCCCGACGACATACCATACCGTACTGGTAGCATCCACAGCACCGCCGGCGATCCCTGATCCCGGCCCTCTCGCATCCGCGGCTTGGGCGCTCGAAACAGCTCCTCCGTCCGAGCGTGCTGCGAGCAGGGAGGTGGCTGGCCCCGCAAAGCCCTGCTAGCGGTTCCAAGTTGATTTAACGACCGTCTCCACCACGGCCATCCCACCGCCTTTGCACTCTCTCACACGCTGCCTGCCACCTGGGCCTCGCTCCCCTTCCCTAGCCCTCGCTAGCGCCACCTGCTCTGCGCCTGAAATTGCGCAGGCCACGCTACTGCATCTTGTCCCCAACCCTCGTCCATCGACCTGCGCCCGGACCCAAGCTTGCTCGGATCCTTCGACCTCTACCACCGCGCAATAATAACAATGTCGCAGCCAAAAATCCCAGATAGGGCCCGCAACTATAAGGAAGACCCGGCGCCTGTAGCGTCGCAAAAGATGGTGAGTTGCCTCTGCTTCCTTGTCCACCCCTTACCGCCCCCTCGCGCCCGCATCCCATCGCTCGCTACGCTTCGCACTGGCACAAGATCGGCCCTTCTGCATCCTCGACCGTTGGAGTTTCGAGCAGCGCGTCCCAACCTGCATCCCTAAAACCGTCACCGCCGCTGGCAGCTTCATCCTCGCGCTTTTTGCATGCTGCAGCAGCCACTGCAAGTCGCGACCACACACTACGAGTTACCCCAGCTCCGCCGCGTCGACGCCTACATGGTATGCCCTCCCCGCCAAGCAGCCCTGCTACCCAAACCCGCCTCCCCTGTCGCACTCGTTAGCTTTCCTTGTCTCCAACGAAGCCAGTCCGCCGCCTGTTGTCACGCAAACTCCAGCAGCGGAACCCCTGCGACAGAGCACCTTTCCGCTCCCACCGCTGGTCCGCTCTGTGCTGTCAACGTTGCCAAATCGCGCCCTGCCTTCTTTAGTCTGCCCTTCCCATCCTATAAACTATACCCTACCGTCCTGCCTCTTTCCAGACCCTGCCCCTCGCCTACGCGCTGTTGCAGTCCACCAGAGCCCTATTCCCTAACCGAGCAGCCAACCACAGCTGCCCCCCCACCCCCACCACGCTTCTTTCATTGCACTCCCTGCCCCGATCACCACTACATTTGCTGCTGCACAGTCAACACTTGCTTTTTTTATTTACAACTCCATTTGTTTGCGCATGCAGCCTTGCTGACAGGCCGCGCCTTTTAGCATCATCCCCACTCGGCGCAGGGCTTGCCACCGCCAAATCATCTTCCCGTCCACCATCCAAGGCCGGGTGTAGTCCATCAACAGCATCAACATCAACACCATCCCGACTCTCCCCACCAGTCGGTACCTTCACAGAGCCCTGCTCAAGGTCACTACCCATCGCCTCAGCACCCTAATCCTCAGGGTCCGCCACAGCACCATTCGCCCTACGTCCAGCAAATTCAAGGTCCTCCACCACCCCAGCAGCAGCAGCAACAACAACAGCAGCAGCAGCAAGAGGTTCCCTACTATTCGCAGCATCATCAGAGCCCTTACAGCACCAACAGTGCACCGAGTAACTACTCGTCTTCAGGTATGTTTTGTTTTTCCATGGGCTCAAGCCACACCTGTCAGTGCGCGCGCGCGCATTCATGACGCTTAGACTTGGGTTCCCCCCCGTGGTTTATCCCATGAAGCAAAACATCAATCTGACTTTTTTTTGGTAGAAGCCCCAGAGCTCATGGCGGCCGCAACGATGAATCGGGGCGGATACCCACCGATCTCGTATCACACTCCTCAGTCAAACTCACCAGCATCTGTTCAATCACCTCAGCATGATCAACACGGCAGGCCGATCTACGGGCAACCACCTAGCCAGATGCCTCAGTCCATGTACTACACGCCCTACGGCTCGGCCCCAGTAACTCAACAGTCACCCTACCAACAGCACCCATCAAGTGCTCCTCAGCAGCCAATGGCGACTCAATCGTTGCTCATGTCCCATCAGCAAAACCAGCAGATGCAGCATCAACATCAGCAGCACCACCCTCAGACTCCAGGCATGACCGGAAGCCCCAAGTCGCGAATGTCACAGACACCGCTCCAGAGGCCTCCATCAGGCCTCGGGCCTCCCCAAGCCCCGCCTCAGGGTCCTCCCGTTGGTACTCCCAACATGCACGCGGGACCTCCAGGAGGGCCCAACGTCAACCCCAATGCTGCGCCTGGTCCCATTCCCGCAACGACCCCGCTTGTAGTACGACAAGACCAGAATGGCGTGCAGTGGATTGCGTTCGAGTATTCCCGTGACAGGGTCAAGATGGAGTACACGATCCGCTGCGACGTCGAGTCTGTCAATGTTGATGAGCTTCCCCAAGACTTCAAGACTGAGAACTGCGTCTACCCACGCGCCTGCTGCGCCAAGGACCAGTACAAGGGTAACCGCCTGCACTACGAGACTGAGTGCAACACTGTCGGTTGGGCATTGGCTCAACTAAACCCTTGCCTTCGCGGCAAGCGTGGTC
The DNA here is from genome assembly GCA_014334815.1 of Pyrenophora teres f. maculata. Lineage (NCBI taxonomy): Eukaryota > Fungi > Ascomycota > Dothideomycetes > Pleosporales > Pleosporaceae > Pyrenophora > Pyrenophora teres. The sequence continues at coordinate 3,986,186 of CP060570.1, forward strand.
TTATCCAGCGAGCCGTTGACAGCTGGCGCAACAGCAACCAGGATCCTCGACTGAGGAGCCGACGTGTGCGCAGAATGGCCAAGATGACGACGAGAAAAGCCCAGTCGGGTTCGCATGGCAACCACATGGCTGGACCAGGTGGCCCAGGTGCTCCCGGTGTGCCCAATTCAGCAGGATTAGCAGCACCACCACGACAACCCAACATGGGCATGGGCGGTCCCCAGATGCACCATCACCACGATGGCCCTGGAGGACCCCACGGAGGACCGGATGATGTTAGCGGTATGTTTCACCAGATGTGATGTGATAAAGCGCAGTTGTTGGTTGTTAGAGATACCTTTTGTCATTCTTTCGCTTGCATGTACATTACACACTCCTTGATGTAATACCCCTTCGATACCACTACCCCATGCATGCATGCATATATACCCGCATTCGATAGTTACACACACATGTTTTTTGTTGAGCGCAGGATGGAAAGTACACAGCAATATGTTTGAACGTGCAAGCTAACTTTCTTTGTGTACAGCCAATGAGTATGGTGAATCGCACACTCATCATCACCAAGCACCAAACGGCCAACAGTCACCAACCGACGGGCGCCAAGCGCAGAGCTTCTACCCCAACTTTCCATCGGGCGACTCGGTAGCAACCTCAAACGGCATGCCGCCTATTCACGACGGCTTGAGCCATCCTCCGCCTCTGTCTCACGCAGCAGGTGTCGCAGTCTCCAAGCAACAGGAGCAAGACGAAGAAGAGCGAAAGCTAGCTATGTTCGGCGACTTACCTGACTCGAAGCGTCGCAAGTTCATCCTTGTGGATGATGCGCAACGAGGAACTAGAGTGCGCGTGCGAGTTACGCTTGACACGGTCAAGATGGAAGAAATGCCCGACTCCTACCGCAAGTCTAACTCGGTCTTTCCTCGCAGCTACTTCGCCATGCAAATGACTTCTCCACCTGCCAGTCCTCGCGGCAGTAAAGTCTTCTCTGACGAGCCTGACGTTGAGGGTGACCCAAGCTTCCCACTAGCTGGCTCTACCATTGTGCCTGTGCCTACTCTCGATGGCGAGACACGTGTTCCCAAGCCGCGTCTGACGCGTGCGAAGCGTTCGAAGGAGATTACACTCAACGATCTCGGTTACCGCATGAGTTGGAGTCAGAGCCGTGTGTTCGCAGGTAGAACATTGTTCCTACAAAAGTCATGTAAGTAAAGGCTCGAAAGCGTCTCATAATGGTCAACTAACCTGGATGACAGTGGATGCTTATCGCAATAAGATGCGAAGCAGCATGATGGGTCAAGGTCAAGATGTCACCCAAGTGGCGCCACACTTTGAGACGCGCGTCGGAAAACGGCGGTGGAACGAAAGAATTGAGAGAAGCAAGAAGCCCAGGCGCGAGGGCTCTCCTTAAGAAGTCTCAGGCCACATCTTCCAGGTCGATGGCCTGGTTGCAGGCAGCCGCTCCGCTGACCCGCTTTTTCGGCACTTGCAGGGAGCCCCTACGAACGACCGGGGTTGACACGCTTTATCGACGAGGTACCAAATCCTTCGCCGTAAGCCCGGCTGTTGCTTACAACCTGGTTTCATCACGGCTCTTCCGGGTTTCAGGGTGTCCATCACATCTGCCGATGTCTGATTTGCAACTTTCGCGAGCATCTTGATCATGCATCTAGAGCACTTTTGCGGTACCCTTTGATACCCCTATGCAAGTTATGATCTCTTGCACGATCTCGGTCTGTCTTTTCCTATCTGGTTATATCTTGTCTTGTTAGCGGTACGGTGTTACTACTGTACAAATGAAATTTGGGGGCGCTTGCGGTACGTGGAAGAGTGGGAAATGGTTCAAAAAGCATGACTCGGAAATATGCTCGTGGCTTCAGCGTGGAGTCTTGCCGGTTTACGATTGTGCATCTTCGGATAGTTTTAGAGTGCGATTTTTTTTCTTCTTCCACATTTTGATAGCAAGCTCTGTAAGCTGGTGACTTTCCGCCAGCTTCAATGTCCACATAATAGAAATATATATATCAAAAGCATTCACCTGAAACCATATTGTTGTATTGCCCAGCGCAAAGCTCATCCTCCATGCCAACCGTACCTGGTGTACCAATGGCCCGGGGGAGCACGCGACCTGCCAGTCCAAGTTCATACAAGCCCTCTTTTAGCCTAGTCTGGGTCAAGCAGCCACTCATAGCCCAGGACGGCAAAAACGAGTCTCCATTCCTTCATTTCCTTTCTCATCTGACACGAGGCACACATTGGACGCCCGAAGCAAAGATAGTGATGTACCTAACCCACGAGGGCAAAAAAGAAGGAACATCACATTTTACAAGCCAAAAAAACAACAACACCAGCAGCAGCAACAGCAAAGTTCGCCAGAGTTGCCTTTAACGAACCATGGTGTGGCTTTGTGCCTAGGGTATCCCGACCCCAGACGTTCGTGTAAGCGGGCGTACACGGCACCCGAGCAACGTGACGTTACTGGGATGGCCTGGTCTCGCGTGGGTAATGTGGTGAAATTTAATTTCTACGGTGAGAAGGCTTACTTGGTTTGGAGGCAAGTTGGGGAAAAGCCTGTCTGCGGGTGTACTTTGTATATTAAGGTGACGACGTGTTTGTTGTGTGTGTATATATGTGTGGGGAGATGACAAAAGTGGTACGATGTTTGGCACCGGTGTGCAACGCGTAGTGTGAGAGATAAGAGAAGATGAGCAAATGGGGGGGAGAGGGGAGGGGATGCCCATTCCTTCTGCTGTTTCTCGTATACTTTGTTGGATTGAGAGGGTTTGGGCGTGAGATGGGTATGCTTGTTTGTGATAGGAGGCGAGTGATTCATTGGGCATGCCACGCGTGTTCGGGGGGGGGTGTTGCGTTGCGTTTGCGTTGCGTGTCGAGGCAGTCCAGGTGATCTACTGTAGATACGCGGCTGCTTTGCAGATGTGCACAAAGTCCGAGTGATTAGAATCGCCGGTTGTTTTGTTGGTGTACCTATCATCATCCGTGTGGAATATACAACACATGATTGTCCAATAGCAGATGCAGTGTTGCTCTCCAGGCACACCGATGTGCAATACCCGTGCCCCTCTTTAAAAAAACGTCCCGAAGTTCATGCGAAGGATGCAAAACGGGCACTAGGGAAATGACAGGCCGGGATCTGTCTTGTCGTGGTGGTGTGCGGTAGCGAGATCGTAGGAGTTCCGAAGCATACCTGTTGTTGTCTAATACCGTGTTTGCTTGCGTCTTAGTTGACGGTCTTGATTGCTATTCACTGCTGTGGCATCTCTCTGTGTCGCTTTCTGCCTAGTATTATATTTGTTGGTGATAACAGGACGACGCAATGGCCCCCCCGCAATCACTCAACAACCACTCACCACTCTGCGGACCCTGAAACCGCTCACCTCTCCCCATTTGCTGACAACATACGCAACCCATCTATTTCCCATCTTCCCATGTCCGCGATCCCCCGTCCCATCGCATGTCCGTATCCGGCACTTACCACGTCCGTCCGTTGATGCGGCCCTTTGCCGAAGAATACAGCCGACAACGGCGCGGTGCCGCGTAACAGTCTGGCACACACCATCACACACGCCAGAAAAAAACGGTTTCGTCCGGCACGGCCAAGGTTCGAGTTATGGTCTTATTGCCCCACACACCATTATTATATTTCCCTAGTTTTTGCGCTGGTTTCGAGAGATATTTTTTCTTCACGCGACCGTCGCGTCTATGAGGTGGGACTAGTGGATGCTTGGTTTGTACGTATTTTTCTTGGTGCCGCCTCGCAACAAAGTCCGATGGGGAATGGGGTGTACTGCAATGCGTGAAACTTAGTTTTTATGCAAGCGTTGAGAGATGAGTCAGCTTTGCACGCATATTCGTCGTCTTATCAGTACAGGTAAACGCGATCTCCGAGCTATACGGTACTAGAAGTAGTCCCGTTCAAAGAAGGACACTGCGGGCTCTCGTTGCATGCATGCACGCGACCGATTGACGACCAACATCGAGACAAGGCGGAGCAAGCGCCGTATCCCTGCTATGACGAGTTGTCAAAGTGGGGCGGACCTTTTTTCTTTCATTAGGTTTCAGACTGGGGCGAGAGCGTGAACGGTTGCCGACCGAGGAGGATTAGTCGGTTAGTCATCGAGTTAGTTCAGGTTAGTCCGGTTAGCTAAGTAGACAAGTTGCAACCTTGGAAGCAACCTCGCCCGAGTCTCTCTCTCAAATAAACTTTTCCCGACAAGACATGGAGACGCTGCCATACATTGAATCCACTTTAACTCCTCGGGGAGTGAGAGAAGGCGAAGCAAATGAGATGAGATGAGATGCGTAATGCAGGTGCGTTCTAGGCTTACGTTACTTCCCTCACTTGTCTTGCCCAGTCTTGCCCAGTAACTTTGGCCCGGCCCTGCACCGGTGGTTCCCGCGCGGTCAAGGCTCGAGGGAGCATCAGGCCAGTCTCCATGTGCAGAACGGAGCTCAACGGATGCCGGTAGTGACAAAAGGGCCGATTGTTTGCTATCTAGTGCAACTGTTCCTGAAAGACGCCAGGCGCGGTGCCTGCTGCTGTGCTAGGCGGCGGCCTTGCAGTGCTGCTGCCGACATATGCATGATAATCTTAATTTTTTCGGGCGCCCGCCGCTGCATGCTTGGTTATGCGAACGTGTGGGCAGACGGGCGTGGCTAGCTGGCTAGTTTGGCTGGCTTAGGGGCTTGCGCTTGCTGCTGTTGGGGGCGCGTATGCATGAATTGAGTCCGGCTAGGGCGCCAGGCGTGCGAAGGAATTTCTTTCTTTAGGGTTGTGACTATAGAGGTGTTTGGGATAGAGGGGTTGGTGTTCGGAGTAAATCAAGCAGTCATTCATGCCTCGTAGAACAATTAACACGAGAATAACCTACACGAATTATATTCCCCAAACGCCTCGCGAGACACTTCTAATCCTTAGCATTGTTTAGCTCTAGACAGTGAAATTAATTGCAAACAAGCCCGGTGGTTTCAAGTACTATAGATTAATCCCACCATGTAGATATTATTCCTTAGGCGTCATCAGGTACTATATCCGACAAACCAACTATGATAGTCTAGTAGCACTACTGTGCAATCAAACTGGTAAATCACAGCACTGTAGTTGCAGGCAAGGCAACCAAGAGGCGGATATAGTTTACCTGACATCTTGGGGTCCTCTGGCATATCATCAGCTTGGAACTATGTATTCAAGGTACAGACGATAGTGTGAAAGGATATGAACTAACACCCTCGTCTTGAAATGACCAAGAAGCAGGTGCAAGGATCCGTAGCTTCCTGTGAGGTTCATGGCCCAAGTTCTCACGGGGCCATGCTTTTACCAGTGATAGCAAAGGCTTTTATGGGCTGCATGATGTGGAAGTAAACGCGCACATGGTCTCAATCTATGTACATCTCTATAAGAAAACATGACTAAACGCCTTGAAATATAGGGCTCCACCATCATGATATCCATTTCATGACTGTGAATGTATTCAATGACCGTCCCCATCCTGAAGAACCAGCTTACACTATATATGGCAGTGATGTCACTGATACTACGTGGGAGTAAACGACCATGACGTATGTTATCGATCGTGTCCTATTAAACGCCGTGTAGATGTAAAAGGGTGAGTCAAGTATTGGAGAAAGCATTCCAATGAATTTTCATGGTCCGTATGATCTTCTTGACACTTGCTTCTCGTTGTCAAACATGAGACAAGTCGTATCACACCTCTCTATAGACTCCGAAGTGTTTAAATAGACCTTGAATAATCTCCTGGGTGGCTTCAGAATATATCGGGGTAGTCATGGAGACTCATCTGTGTTTCCGAGTGCCCACGAATATTCACACTGCTGACTACAGGATCCTCGATATTTACATAGGCATCTAACTCGCAACTGTGCATACAAATTTGTGTGTATTATAACGAGAAGCTGGTTAAAGTAAAATACAAAAAGCAACATAGATTAAGGCGATGATGAAAGTGATGGCCAAAAGTGCTTTCCCAAGAACGTCGATACGATGATATAAGTGTCGCGTCAAGGCCCAGCTGGCAGGTGAGGTACCATTTTCGAAAGGACGTCATGTTACCGTCACCCACGCACATGGCATTGTATACGCAAACACGCAAATAATCTTTTATAGAGATTGAGAAAGGTACAGATAACAACGCTACTAACGAGCGAGTCAGTTCAGAATAGTCAATATGCATCAGAACGACATTCAACTGCAGCTCCAGATGGATACACATGTCGCGTCCATGACAACACCAGTAAAACCGAACACGACAGTGACCCATCCAGCTCTTCCGACAAAGGCGTATTTCAGGCCAGCTACCATTATACACTGCTCACCATCAACGCTTTGACACCTGCTCCAGCGCTAGATCAACCAACTCGCCATCAACAATTTAGGCTTCACACTCCAAGTCGCATGAAAAGCCGTGGGACTCCCATTCCAGGTTGCATGACCGAACGGCGATCCTGCCGCTCTGGTCTATGGATCCATGACTGCTGGCACTGACTCTACTTAGTAGCGTTGGTTTCAAGAGACGGCTCCCATGTAATGGGAATCGAGTCATGGTCGCTATGTTTATCTGTTATTGATGACATCGTAGGAAACCCACCGTCGGCGCACGGTATAGATGGCCAGCAACGTTTGCGCCTGAGTTCTGGGGATTCATGTAGGGTAAATCACCACCCGAATCATGCTTGATTTCCATGTTACCTCGTGAGCTGACATGTCGGAGTACACCCGCATATATCTTCAAGACCATGCATACGGATACGAGCCAGGAGAAGTCCAGATTTTGTATTCTCGATTGGTATTCTGGCAACGAACTACTCAGTTAGCAACATGAGTACGGTGTTCGACCTCGAAAGCGGTCTTTGGACTAATACTAACCCATTCTATAGTCGGAGAGACAAAAGAGCCGCGTAGGGGAGTACCCAAAATCAAGGTCTCTTGGCCAACATGCTTCAGCGCCATTATGATGGTTGCCTTCTGCAGTGGAGATGAAGACCCCATCGTAAAATCTACCATAAACATCACAGAAGTCTTCTACTCCGCATAAGATACACCCTCTGCTCGAGTTCACACATGCCCGTACTATCCTGTGCGCCATGGTTTATCTGATATATATCATGATTCCAGTTTGTTTTCCAGCGTCGAGGCCTGTAACAAGCTTAACTATGAGTTCTGCACCGTCTATACTTCTAGGGATTTCCAGGTATTGCAACGGTGGATTAGTTTTGTGAGGGCGCAAAAAAGTGTATATTTGATATACCTACGACTGCGCTGGGTGGAGTATGCGGAGCGTGGGAGACGGGAGTAGTTGTTTGATGGAGGAGTAGCTCATGTAAATTAAACTGTTCCTCTGGGTTGTTTGACAGATTTCCACTACAGTATAAATATAGATATATATAACTATCAATTGTAAGTATTATTGTACCAGCCATTTGTCTACAGCCTAGATGTAGGCCCAGTTTAGCCATGCCCTCCCAGGTTGTTGACTACCCTTTGCTCGTTCCACACAACACGCAAGACACGTAGAGGAGAAACCGAAACAGGGACAGTAAATGTTCGTTGGTATCTAGGGTATTTTCAAACGAAGAATTCTTTGCATCCCTAGGGAGAAAAGAAAATAAAGGGAAATAAACAGAGGACTGGAAAAGTGCAAAAGGTAAGTACATATCCATGTAATGCTCTAAAACAATACTTCGCCTAATAAAGAGAACAGCGGAAGAAACGCTTTCCAGCAAGTCATCTCCCACTAGACAACACCATTCTTTCCCTCACCCTCATCATCATCACACATACTCACAACAACCCCAACCCCACCTCCCCTTCACCCACGGCCGCCGCCGCTGCCATCCTCTTCTCCCCAAAATTATGCAGCCTCTCTCCAATCAAATAAACCTCATCGCGCACCACCAATCTCCAACGAACCAATAGCCTAACCACTGCCGACGAAGCCCACATAAGCACCACACTGCATCCCACAGCCGGAAAGCTAAAGCGCCAAACCATATTCTTTGTCGCCTTTGTCGCACCAAGATAGAGTGTGCGACTCATCACAAACGCCAGACTAGACGGCACAGCAATGGCTACAAGAAAGAGTGCTAAGACAGGCAGTAGGAAACAGCGTGTTGCGATACGCGCGTTGGGGTAGAGATAGCCGTCGCGGACGACGGCGCGAAAAGCGCGAGCAGGACGCGAGTTACGATTTGCAAAGACGACTCTGGCAGCGAGGCGGGAGTAGAGAAAGCCGAGAGTCCAGTCTTGGATGAGGTGGACGACGTGGGGTTCCTTTGGGCCGAGGTAGGCGTGGAGGGGCATGAGAAAGTAGAGTTCAAGGAGGACGGCAAAAAGGAAAGGGATTGCGAAAACGAGGCTGGCCCAGACGAAGGAGAAGCGCATGAGGCGGCCGCCGACGCGTGAGGTTGTTGTTGCGATTGTTTGGAGCGTGGACATGGGGTCGGGGACGGGTCTGTTTAGCGAGGAGATGAATTTGGCGGCGTGGTAAGTGGAGTAGCCGATGCTGGCAAGGGTGTAGATGCCGAGGGAGAAGGCGTGGATGTCGTTCATTTCGACAGTTGGGGGGAGGAAGAGCGAAAAGAGGTAGCGACCGAAGAGGAGCGGGAGGATCGTTACGCTGACGCCGGATAGACCCATGAAGATCCATATTGTGACGACGAAGCAGAGGATGCGGAGACGGAACCATGGCGGTATGAAGACCATAGAGACGAGGTCAGAGTTGTGCACTCCACCTTCTGTCTGCCCGTCTTTCCGCACGTTGTCCTGATCAACCTCGACGAAGACAGGCTGGCCCTTTGGAATGCGGGCTTGATCTGAGGCTGGGGCCCGAACATATCTACCATCGCTGCCTTCTTGCTCTGGGACCTTGTCACCGAAGAGAAAGTTTGAGAGACGAAGGAAGCCGGCGCACTTTTGGAAACACCACTTGTAGACGGCGTGCAGACCCTCGCTGGGCTTATAGAACTTGATAATGACGGGTGTAAGGAAGTTGTAGAACAATAGATCGAGTGGAAATTCGAGTGATGGTGCTTCGGTCGTCCAGTGGATCGGTAGCACGTTTGAAGTCACTCGGCTCAGGCTCCACACTACTCCGCCGAGGCACACGATGACAAGTGCACCGTATACAAGCGCACTAAAGGCTATCTTGCGAAGTTGTGTCGTCACGCTACGTTCCAAAACATCTCGTACCGGATGAAAGGTCGGATCGTCTGGGTCGCGGATGAAGTAGAGTACGCCCTTGCGCATAATCTTCCGGCACATGGACACGAACAGTGCAAAGTGGAACATATAGCAAGTGCCGATGAACCAGTGCACAAACCCAGAAGTCCAGGGACTTTGCATAGCAAACTGCCACCTTGTGTATAATGTGGCGTTCTTGAAAAGTGGCAGCATAGCAAGGTCGAGAAGTAGACCGCAGTACAATGGAAACGCCAGCATCTCGATGCTGATTATCAAGATTACCTTCAATACACCGCCAGCTTGCTGTAGGATGTCGGAGATTATGCGTTCGATCTTCTGTCCTTGTTGTGATGAACTGAAAGGAGTTCCACGCCTGAGATACACAGCTCCAGCTAGGGCGAAGAACCCGTAGCCGGCGAGAATTGCAATCAGGCGATCGCTCGCTGTCCAGCGTTCCATAGCAGTGTATGCAGCAGTAGTGTTGCGACCTAGGTCTAGGTCAAAGGTAATCTTGTATGATTTCGAGGCCCAAAGCCATGAAAGCAAGGCGCAACACCGACTGTGCACAAGGGTAGACGTATTTTGGATTAGAGACGGCAGGTGCCTAAGAATCCTCAACACGAGCCTGGGTGGTGAGTCTGCCGAGATTTCTTCGATGACGGCATTCGCAAAGTTACCCGTCTCGTTCAGTGCAAATGACGTTGCGTTTTGCAGACTTCGCAGTGAGGCATGCGCATTTACAGAGAGCCCAAAGTAGTCCGGCCGAGGCGACAAAGGCGACTCCATGATCATTTTTCCGATACGAATCATGGCACTCTCTGCAAGGGAGAATGCTGGCGCGGACACGGCGCGGAGTGGACCATCTACAGTTTCTGAAAGCTTGCCCCAGGAGCATAGCCTGACCAGGGTAGAGATGGCGTAGGAGCCCCAGTATGTCGCACCAGCTATCACAAAAAGAGTAACGTCTACAATGAAGTCGGTTACGGTGGCGACTACTTGCAGGGGCAGCTTGATCAATAGGGAGATGGGACTTCCCATGAACAGAATGACTACTTTTCCCCAAAGATAGGGAATCCAAACCGCGCAAGCCAGCGTAGCGGATATCAGCACCGCGCTGAATAGAGCGTTCTGGAAGAGGCCGACGATTGGACCTTGCATGCCGATGAGCTCCAGTATACCCTCAAGGTCTTCCGCATCTTCAATGGCGTCCTGGTCGTTGACATCGATACCAGCTTGTGCTGCTGCTGCCGCTACTTCTGGATCCTGTGCAGGCGCATTGCCGTGATCTCGAATCTCATTTCCCAGAAATGGAACAAAAGGCGCTTCGTTGGCTAGGTCGCGAACAATGTGCTCATCATTAGCACCTTCTTCGGCTGTCTGTGTCGCTGGTGCCACATCCCCAAACATCCAATCTAATACCACGTTCATTGGATTTCCTTGGGCTTGAGGCTCTGCTGGTTGGGCTTGGTCTGCCGTTGCAGGAAGCTCATTTACATTTTCCCGAGCTTCTGCAGGTTCGGCCTGCTCCTCGCGAGGGCCGTCATCCTGTCGAGGCTGGCTGTCGGTGTTATCTACTTCAATGGTAGTATCGACTGTGATGATGTTATCCACAATGGCAGAACTGCTGTCCGCCGATGACGCTGTCTCATGCTCAGAATCTTCATTCACGTCAACAACCTTGGCTTTTCCTTTGTCGTGTGCATGTTCTCCTTCCAGCGCTTGGTCGGAGTCATCGTCTACAACCTCGGAAATCTGCTGCCAGCTTCCACTACTGTGCTCACTTTCCGGTTCTTGGTCGGAAAGAACGTCGTGCTCTTGCTTCGGTTGCCGGCCTTCCGCATCGTCTTCCCAGGATCTGGGCACGTTTTCGGTCCTGGCTTCATTCGCCTCTGGTGGTTGGGGTACATTTTCAAATGACCATGTGTTACCTTCTTCCAGACTGCGACGTATCTCGGTGGCAATGAAGGATCGATCGCGTGCGGGCATGTTTGGCCTATGCGAGGACGCCGACGAATCCGAGTCATGTGCATCAGGTGCAGAACTTGAAGATGGTGGGAGAGAAGAGGTACGGGCGGGGAAAAGTGAGCTACTCGCCTCGTCCCTGTCGTCTTCTTCAGGCTCGGGGTCTCCAGCTCTCATTGCCAGCAGAAGAGAGTGCTCAAAAGTGGGAGAAAGGCCGTTGTATTCGGTGAAAGCATTGGCATCGTCATCGGAGGGCCCCGCTTGTATCATTGATCTGACATCATCTGTCAGACCCTCACGTACTATTCTTCGGACTATCTCGTCGCGTTCTCGTCGAAGTGAGGAAGATCGGCGAACACGGCGTATCGTGGGTTCGGGCGCGTCCAACTCGTAGGCCTCCTCGGGTATAGGCAATTCGTCTTGGTGAGCATCCTCGGGCTCGGTGTCGTGCGCCTCGTGGGCCACCTCCTGATCCAGAGCGTCTAGAGCATCGTCGAGCTCGTCCTCGTCGACGACAATGTTGTCCACCTGAACCTCCTCTTCCAGAGCTGCTGCCCGCTGCGCAGCCACATTGTCGCCAAGAGCGACCATGTTGATTACGGGTTGTTGCTGGACTACCCATTCTCGAATGAGAAATACCAGGATGAAGGCGACTACTACGAGTAGTGTAATGATTTGCCCTTCTATCACGTCGACGATGAAGCGATTGGCAGCGGGGGAGTGGAACCAGTTGAAGAAGGGGACATCAGACAGTAGGGACGGGCTGCGGATGCCAAGAGGTTGCGAAGTCGAGTTGGCCGAGGTGGAGTTGATGTACACGTAGCTGGGCCTGTCGATTTGCGCGAGCTGGAGGAAGGGGTATGCGACATTGTAGAAGTATCGTTTGGTGAAGGCCCAGATGATGGACCCATCAGCGGTTATATTGTTTGGGTTGTACGATGTGGAAATTGCGCGAGTCGGAGTTGATGGGTATGTGGTTGCGTTGCGAATGGTACTGAGTTCGGATGGGGAGATGGTTCGCATTTCGGGCGTCTCTGTTGCATCAGCAAAGATATCCTGTGACCAGCCACCGTCGCCGACCCAGAACAAGCTGCGCCATACCACGCGCATGCACCATGGGAGAAGGAAGAGCCACACAGCGCCCACCAGGACACCCCGGCACCACGTCACGAACATGTTGAAGACGTGGAGGGCGGCGCGGCGCAGAAAGATGGCCGTGGGGATGCGGTTGGGCATGCCGGGGTGATAGAGCTTGGTGAAGCGGAACGATGTCTTGCACAGTTCGCAGTGCTTCTTCTGGGTATGCGACAGCCACTCCATCAAGCATTCTTGGTGAACGTATTTTATACTGCCGCTGCACTTGCACGGGAAGAACAGCGGCTCCTCGGGGGTGCCCTCTCCCCGACATATCCGGCATGTGTCGGCGTCGTCTCTATCGATTGCTCTGGAGTCTGGCAGAGGGGTGGCGGCCATGGACGTGTCGAGTGGCCCCGCATTCAGAGGCCCGGCGTCGGTGGCCATTTTGGTAGGGTGGGATTAAAAGTATACAAAGGCAGTATTAACGACTGAAGTGAAGTGAAGAGGCGTGGGTGTAGTGGGTGAGTCGGGCAGGCGCCACAAAGCAAGGGCTCAAGTAGTCATTGGGGAGCAAGATGGCGGAACGGATACGGGGGGCGTCGCGTGGGGATCCTGCAGTGAGTCGAGGGATGAGTGAAAGGACAAACCAAAGGGAGATGGGTCGTGCAGGAAGTTGGGCGTGAAGACGTCTGTTTGGTGTGGTTATGTTATAGATATGCAGGGCGTCTGGCCTAAGGTACCGGGCGGGCAGAGATGGGAAGGCTTGGGTAGTTTGTGGTGATGGCGGTACCACGGTTGACGACACACATGCAGTGGACATTGCAGCTTCTCTTGGCACAGTCCGGCCCTGACCCTGGCCCCCCCAGGACGGCAACTGAACGGACGGGCTAGACGGCTTAGTGCCAGTGTAGAATGATGAATGATGCCTGCCCAGCCTTTGCTGCTTGGTCGCGCTTTTCACATGCTCACCCGCCTGTTGTTCAACGATTGATCGGCGTTGCAGAGTTGCAGAGTTACAGAGGGTAGCAGAAGCCCTGCACTCAGCCCCCCCCCCCCCCCTCCCCAGACACCACCAGCAGGGGCTTTCTGAAGCACTGCGCCGGCTTCTCTCCTGCATGTAGGAATTAGAAATAGAAACTAGAAACTGCACCCTGGAGCTGCACTCCGCCCGTGCCAGCTGTCGCTTGCGTACTAACCAAACTACACCTGCCAGCGTCTATCGCGTAGTAGTGACAACACCCACCACCTGCAACGCTTGATCCTTTATCGCACCTCCGAATCCTGAATCCCAAATCCTGATCTCACGTCCCGTCCTTGTATGTACCGTAGGCCTTCCCGCCTCCGCACGTGCAATTACATCACTGCTGCAGCTCGGTTGTGCCCTCAACGCTAACAAGCAACAAGCAAGTTGCTTCGAGCAGCCATCACCACCATTTTTCCTTTCTCATTCCCCCAGAAGCCACGGGCCTTTTGCTTCATTTTGTATGTCCAGACAATTGTCACTGTGTGCCTGCCAAGTATCACTAACTCGACGTTGCAGAAGACGGCAATCTACATAGCGTCACCGCTCCATCGCCCGACACGCGACTATGGCCGGCCAGGCCAACGGAAGGGCAAAAAAGTCCAAATATTCGCCCAGTGGCAGTGCCAATGGCTCTGCCAACGCGAGTAGCAGCGGAAAATCAAATGGCCACACAGAAAAGACGCAGCTGACGACGCGGTCGAGACGCTCGCAACGGCCCCGGCGAACTTTCACAGGCGCCCTCACAAGCATGATTGCGAGGATCACCACCTGGTATCTCATCGTCACCTTCATCTTCCGGTGTCCGGACTCGCTCACTCAGCTGAATGACGAGTCTCCACGCGTGTGCAAGCCCTATCTGCAGACCCGCTCCTACGCCGCACCCTACCTCGACCCATACTACGAGACATACGTTGCCCCGCAAATTGACAAGGTCAAGCCCTACACCACACCTGTTGTGACATTTGCTCAGGAAAACTACCAAACATATGGTGCACACCGTGTCGAGCAGGCCAAGCAATATGCAGAGGCCGAGTACCACAAGACTGTCCGGCCCCAGCTGCTGAAAGCCCAGGACCAAGTCAAGGCACAGTACAACCAACATCTCAGCCAACATGTCGACAAGGTGACCCATGTCGCCGCTCCTTACTACAACGACCTCAAGGCTAGCTCAGAGGAGATCTACCATCTCACCCTGCTCCCAGCTTACGAGCGTTCCCTGCCCTACCTGAGAAAGGGACACGCATACGGCCACCATGTCCTCGTCCATGTCGTCTACCCTTATGTTCATACTGCAAAAGACACTACATGGGCCTTCTTCCTTCGTAGTGTTTGGCCTCAGCTACGCGTACTATATGGAGACAACGTTGAGCCTCAATTGGTGCGCATCTCCGAGCGACTAGGCCGCTACAAGGACCAGCAAAAGGTCGAATCTGTCATGTCGGCTGTCGAATTTCAGACCGCTCTTTCATCAGAGTCACTCAAGCATACTCCCACCGTTGCAAGCTCCTCTGCCTCTGTCGCATCTCCAAGCTCTACCGGAGGCTCTGGTTGGGGTGTTCTTGACGACTTCTTCGGCAGTGAATCAGCTAGCACTGCTTCGAACGATGCTCCAGCCCACGTCAAGCCTGAAAAGCCCAAACTCACTGGCGCTGAGCTACAAGAGAAACTCAACCAAGATCTACGTGACTGGCAGACCAAGTTCGCAACAGCGGCAGACAAGGGCGCCGAAGACCTGGAGACACGAGTATCAGACATCACTAAGCGACAGATTGACAACGCAGTTAACGGACATGGCAAGGCTTTGCTTGTCAAGCTAGAGGAGACTGCGGACGCCACTATTGCCAAGCTCAAGAAGTTCATCAAGAAAACCGTTGCCGCGCTTCCTGAAGACGCTTCAGAAGCAGACCTAGAGGCTGCGCACGAGAAGTGCAGTGCCAAAACTCGCGAGCTCGGCCTTACTGTCAAGGAGCGGGCACAGGATATTCGTGCCTGGAAGGCATCCTATGAGGAAGAGACTGATTCCCTGGTACAAGCTGCTGTCAGGAGTACCGTCGAGGTTCTTGAAAAGATTCATAGTCTCGGCCTTCAAGAAGTTGGCATGCGATGGGTATGTTTATCCACAATGCATGAATTTATAACTCTGCTAACCACCACAGGCTTGGACCGATGGTGTCACATATCAGGACTGGCAGAACTACCATAAGCTCAGGAACACACTTGAAGAGTGGCAGGCTGAAGTCGAGGCTGTCGGCTCAAGACACGAAGGCCTACGCGTCGCCCATGAGGAGGCCCGAAAGCTTGAAGACAAGGCCATGGCTATCGCTTCGAACATGGTTTCCGAATTGGTTCGATTGAAGGACGTCTCCAAGTCTAAGATCTGGGCAGGTGACGCTACCGATGACTTTTCCGACAAGGCCTTTGCGCCCCGCATCCGCAAAGCTGCTCAACAGGTCCTGGAGAATGTTGGAGATGTCTCATCTCAAATTTCCGAGGCTATTCAAGGTAGCTCTACGCCAGTTACCGAGAGCGTCGCCTCCTCTGTCGAAGAGGCATACACTGAGGTCTCTTCCCAAGCGTCCGAGGCTGTACAGGGTAGCTCAACAGCGACCGAAAGTGTCGCCTCTTCCATAAGCGATGCCGCTTCCGCCGCTTCATCCCAGGCTTCTGAAGTCGTTCTAGGTAGCGAAACCCCACTTGCTGAGAGTGCCACATCCTCTGTCGAGGAAGCAGCGTCTCAGGTCTCATCCCAAGCTTCTGAGGCTATTCGAGATACACCTCCTTCCGAGAGCGTGCTTTCTCAAGCCTCCTCTAAAGCTTCTGAAGTGGCTGATGACACTGCTGCAAAGGCGTCTGAGATCTACGATGCCCCCCAGAAGGTGTTTGGTGGAGCCAATGCACAAATCCTCGCAGAAGCTAAGCAAGTCGTCTTTGACCAACCCTTGGACGACGATGATGACGACGACACCTACTCCGGTAAGGTGCAGGATGTGTTAGCAGGCGCTAGTGACCGAGCTGCTGAGATGAGCAGAGCTGTCAGCGAAGCGCTTTTGGGTCCTACAAAGACACAAGGTAGCGTCGAATCGGCATCCTCGATCGCAAGCGAACAGTACGCAAAAGCGCTTGCCGCTGCATCGAGTGTGTTGTACGGAACTGAGCAAGCAGCTGTTGAGAGTGCCACCAGTGTCGCAGCTGATAAATACGCTCAAGCCGTGACTGCAGCATCATACGCCATCTTCGGTACACCAACACCTACTGCAATCGTTCAAACCATCCAGATCGAAGCAAACTCGCGTTACAACGATGCTGTACGCGTCGCCAGTGAACAGCTTGAAAACGCCAAGGCACAGTTGTCTTTCCTAGTCTCTGGAGAGCCGCAACCTGCTCATAAGACCATGCTCTCTTATTTCGAGAAGGCTTACTCGGATTCCGTCGCTGCTGCTAGTGAGAGCTTGGTGAATGCTATGCAGTATACTGAGTCGGTGAAGAGCTATGCTGCTCGTCCCACCCAAGGCTACTTCGAGTCGGTCTCGTCCATTGCATCTTCTCGGCTCGCAGAGGGTCTGAGCCAGGCTTCCTCTCAATTCTCACCTCAGTCCACTGGTGTCGCTGATGGCGCTCGCCGACAATACTATGAAGCTATTGGTCTTGCGCATGCCCGGTACTCTGAGTTTCTCGGTGCTGCTTCGAGCGCTATCAATGGCCCCGAACAAGGTACTATTGAGTCGATGGCTTCTGTTGCCTCTGCTTCTGCAGCTTCTGCGGCCTCCTACGTCTCCGGCTCAGCTCAGTCAGCCGCTGCCAACGTCCAAGCTGCTGCGCAATCTGCTGCCTCTCAGGTCAGCTCTGGTGTTGTTGGTTCCGAAACCCCGTGGACTGAGTCTGTCGCCTCTCAGGCAAGCCAGAACTGGGAAGCGCTCATTTCACAAGCGAGTAACCAAGTCTACGGCCAGCCCACGCCATGGGCTGAGTCGGCCTACTCCCAAGCAGGCGCATATGGTGCCCAGGCTACTGCAGCAGCAGCTCAGCAGTATGCTGCGGTTCAGGCTCTCATCTCTGAGCTTGTTGTTGGCAAGGAACCAGACTTCACCGAAAGTGTCATGAACCGCTTCGCATCCGCGTACTCCACGGCTCTCCCCGCAGCCATGGCTTCCGCACAATCTTATGCAAGCGATGGTATGCACGCTGCCAGCTCTTACGCGGGCGACAGCTACGACGCAGTGACTGATGCAGCTGCTGATGCTTACGCCTCGGCTTCGTCTGTGGTCAGTGCTGTCTTCACACCCCCAGCTATGATCGAAGACGTTATGAGTCAGGCTAGTGCATCCTTGGATATGGCTGTTGAAAGTGCATCTATTGCCCTTTACGGAACTCCCAAGGGTGCTGCCGAGCAAGCGAGTGAGTCTGTGGCAAGCGCATACTCATCTATCCAATCTCAAGTGAGCGAGAAGCTATATGGGACTCAAGCAGCTCAGGACAGCTTCTCGTCCGCCGCCATCTCTGCACAGGCTGCTATCAGCGCTGCCATATTCGGCACGCCTACCGCCGCAGATTATGTCTCGTCTGCTACAAGCGGTGCCGGTGGTATCTACAGCTCAGTCTCGTCTGCCATGGGCGAAAACGCGGCCTACATATCGTCAGCAGCCAGCTCTGCCGTTTATGGCCCAGAACAAGGCGCCATGGAAAGTGCCAATAGCCGAATTGCAGATGCGGTAGCTGCTGCGAATAGCCGTATTGCGGAGATGTACGCTGCCGCCTCTGGAGGTGCAGAGAAGGCCGCCAACAGCCTCTCAAGCGCAGCTACTCAGGCCACCCAAGCCGTCAAGGATGAACTATAGGCAATGCGTCTCTTTCTTCACATGATACCCGGTTTGGCTTGGGTACAGGTAGCATGTGTATTGATAATGGACTTTGTCGCTCAGCGACATAGACACAAGGCTACCCTCAGTCAGCCCATACCAGCAACCCCCTTATGAGACGATATGCTTATGCTATTCGTCTCATTTCTCTAACCACACCATCAATCGCTACGACACGACGTCCCCTGTATCAATACACAACCCACTGTTCTTTTTCTTTTCAGCACTCTTATCACGAATCATTGTACCCCACGCGGATTTAGTCAGGAGTGGCCTCCAGTTGATCTGGAGTCGTCTTACCACGCGATCTTGACATTAAAGGAAGGAAGAAAAGCAATCACTATTGGAGGAAAGGAATAACAACGAGGTTAACGCCCTGTGTATGTAGTTTATGAAATCAAAGTAAATCTCTTTTTCAGTTTGACGGATATTCTTATGAGTGGTGTACTGTCTTCATAAGTCTTACTCACTTTGGCCACATTTTCATACGTGATCCTCCTGTGGTTTATGTCACTAAAGTGACTCGTCTCTATCTACATCTGTAGCGCTAAGCCCCATCCAGCATAGTAGCTTGACTCGGAACCCTGAAATGAAAATCGACCAGCGACACCACGCCCTCCTCGTTCTTAGCGCGGGGTGCTTCTACACCACACACCTACTATTTTCGAACAGCCCTCACTCTCAACATATTTCTTATTCAAACTTCACCAAGAATTCATATACACTTCTTATTAGAAATTCTAACCACAATGTCATCATCAAAAGAAGCGCAAGCACTAGGCCGCGCCGAATTCTGGGATGAACGCTATGCAAAAGCCGACGGTGACAAGCCAACGCATGAATGGTTCCGCGCCTTCAGCGCACTAGAACCATTTTTCGAAAAACACTTTTTCAGTGCCAGGGCCGAGGCAGGGAAAGGGCAGAGGGTGTTACATCTGGGTAGTGGAGATAGTGTGAGTTTATCCCTTCCCTTATCCCTCTCATTTTCACACTTGACACATACTTGGACTGAGCCGCAGCATTCGCGTTTTCGCTCCACTAACTGACCAACTAATTAACGAACTAACCTAACCAAACAGACTGTACCATACGACCTCCTCTCGCGGGGCTACACCAACCAACTCTGCCTCGACTTCTCCACCGTAGTGGTGGAAGCTATGAAGTCGCGACATAGCGACAAGCCGCAGGTGGAATGGCAAGTCGGCGACGTCCGCGATATGAGCGGTATTGCGAGTAAAAGCGTAGATGTGGCGTTTGACAAGGGGACGTTGGATGCCATGATTTACGGGAGTCCGTGGAGTCCGCCCGATGAGGTGTTGGAGAATAGTGGGAGGTATATGAAGGAGGTGAGTTTAGTTTTAGTTTATTTTTCAATTTGGAGGGGGAAAATTAAGGGGAGGTAGTATTTGGTAGAGTACACGAGTGCAATGCTGACAGTGACGATTAGGTTATGAGAGTCTTGAAAGATGATGGGATTTTCCTTTATATCACTTATAGACAACCGCATTTTATTAAGCCGATTGTTAACAGGGATGGAGAATGGGATTTGGAGATGGAGGTTATGGGGGATGGGGATAGTTTTGAGTATTTTGGGTTTGTGATGAGGAAGGGGGGGAAGAAGGTGGCGTAGAGATAGATTGTGTGTTGTATATAGTTTCTATTCATGTGGTAGAGTGTCGGGCACGCTGTGTTGTTGTGTTGAGATGACAAACAGGTATAAGGTGGGTTTGAAGAGTTAATAATGGCTCGAATAATACTGAAGGTGACATTACCGTGATTTGTATCGGATGTTGTCTCTATGTTTCCAAAATGGTTTGCTGATGTGGTCAACTCGTTAGCATTTGTAGACGACATGGGTTGCCTAGCGGCCCCTTCTCAACCGCATCGCGACTGCCAGGCTACTATCATGGTGTTACGTGACTGCCATACATTACACAAGACATATCAGCTGATCAACCCCTGTCACAATCTGTGTCGAGTATGCTTACCCCGCGTTTGCTATTAAAAGACAGCAATAATCTGCTGCGTCGCATACCCGCATGTAGGACACCTTAACTCCTCTTCATCTCAACAATGCATATCGTACAATGCAACACATTACGTGCAGTACGCACATATATAAGATAAGAAAGCCAAAACGCTTGAGAGAAGTACATGCGCCAACAAGATATCTTAGTTATCTAAGACATGTGACAACATTGTCTCGCCTACCTGGCCACATCAGCCGTATCGACGCGCCCTCCTGTTCACACACCACTAAAGTAACAAGGTAAGCCAACATGCTGGAACACAAAAGTCGGCTTTTATGCGGGTGTTTTGGTAAGAGGAGTCGTACACCAGGAACACTGCCAGGAAAAACGACGGGAAGACTACCAAGAACTCTACAGACCAGTAGGTATCATGCACAATTGTCCGAAGCTGCACTGGCTTACACTACCATTCAGAGCCAATGACCATGCAACATCCCCAGAAGCTCAAAAAAACACCTCTCTTCACACAATCGCTTCGTCACTCGCATCAGCCAAGCTAGGCGAAACAGATAAGTTGCAGCACGAACCCGAACAACTAAACGGAACGGACCCGCTAAGTTCTGCCTTTCGCCGTGCATGCTCACGCCTCAGTGATGACCAGATCAAAACCTTGGAGAATACACAGGGACTACAAAAGTTGTTTGAGCAATTGGACGGCGAAAACGAGAAGAGTAAAGAAACTTCTCCTTTCCGCAGAGGCGCGCAGAAACTTGGTCCTTTTTTGACGGTGTTGGGGGGTGGGTTTGGACTTGTGACTCCGCTGGCTGCGCTGGATCCGATTGCTGGGAATGCTTTTGGTATCATTCAGTCGGTTATGAAAATTGCTATAGGCATTTGTGGTGCAGAAGCAAAGTTCCAGGAAAATGACGAAGCTATGCTCCAGAGGATTCCGATCATCGAACGATGTGATGATATATGGGACTATACAAGGTCTCTAGAGTCGCCTGTGGATGCAGTAACTTTAAATTTCGACTTGATTTATAAAGGGTTATACTGAAAAACGCTACTAGATCCTAGTGCACATTTACACAGGTTTGTTTGAATTCTACTTCGCGGCCATGGATGTGGTCAAGGGAGGAAGTTTCTTTGTCAATCTGCAAAAGAGTCATTTCAACGATAGTCTACCAGGAATTGTAGCTTCATTCACGGCAAACACTGATCAGCTTGATAAAGTTCTCTACATGGAAGCAGTCAGCCTTATCCATAAAATCGATGACGAGCATTCCGATCTTAAGCGTAAGCATCTCACCCAGATATAGACACACAAGCTGACCTAGGCTATAGTTCGGATGCTCCTGAACAGCGACAGCCAGAACAAGGAAGTTGATTACTACAACTCACTTCAGAAGCGAGCCGACAAGGCCTTTACATGGATAGTTTCGACAGTTGACTTCCGCGAATGGCTAAATGAGTCCAACAGCGGACGTTCGAAATCTTCGGCAAGATTTTGCATATTGTTTGGAAATATGGGATCCGGGAAATCAGTGGCAACTAGCTTCGTCGCCGACTTTCTCGTTTCCCATCCAGCCCTGTCCGGCTCACTAAAGCCATTTGTCTGCGTCTACTACTGTAAGAGCGATAGTGAAACCAACAAAGCAAGGAATATTTACCGCAGTATTCTGTCGCAGATCCTGACGCGCATGGTTCAGCTGGAAGCCAGATTCATGGAGTGGTACAAGGAAGCGCAGACCAAGAATAGTCTGGACGAGCTCGCGTATTTGGTCACACTTCGAACAGAGAAGGACAACGTTGCCAGTCTCGCTGATCTCGAAGAATGTATGATAGACTCTGCAGGCCTACTTGAACTCATTAGTTCTTTTGTTAGAATAAAGGATACAGCTGGGAGTGCAATCGTGAGGATAGTGCATCAATCTTTGAAAGAGCTTATTATTAGAGAGACACCGGAGGACTGGGGATCACGCGATAGTGGCATGTCAGCAAAGAAGAAGAACAGGGAACCGATGCTCCACAGTAACTTGTTGGAATGCTGTATCAAGTATCTGCTTCTAAGCGATCTGGAGGACAAGGATCTGTTTCCCAAGGATACACTGGAAGTAATGGAGGAACAAGCATATGGTGAGTCATTTGCTCGAATCGAATGCTACACTCCAGGCTAACAGCTCCTAACAGACCGTGAATTTCTTGCTCACTTCGATATCTGCGCTGATGAGACCGAGGCAGAGAATCAATCACTAAGCCCTCGTCCATCTACTTCTGGAAATGTACAGACGCGCGACTTTGACCCCGAGGTAGCTGGGTTCGGCAAGCTCTTCACATATGCTGCATGTTACTGGACCAAACATCTCCAGCACTGTTCCCCCTCCACTCTCCCCTCCATGGACGAAGTATCCAAGCTCTCACGTCACGGGTCACTGACACTCCGAAATTGGATGGAGGCATATAAACGACCAGCCATGACGTCGTCTCCACAAATCAACTTGGATGTCAAAGACTTTGACGAGCTAGTTGTAGCAGCGCACTTTGGCTCCCATGCCTTGCTCACAAAGTTTCTAGAAAGTACCTCAGCAGACAGTATCGGAGAGGAATCAGCCGCCAAGGTCTTAGAATGATTGTTACAATCCGGTGATCTCACCAAAGCCAGCATACTCCTCCAAAGCCCAACCTCACAATGTAAACTTCAAAGTGGCCCGCTAATCTACGATGTCATGACCATCTGGAACAGGCGCGACCCCGCGAAACAAACAGACACTGTCCTGGAAGAAAAATGAACCGGGCTACTTACTCAGCTCACAAACAACTTCATCTCTCCCATGTCCACTTCTTCTCTCTCCTGGGCAAACACGCTCCTCTGCTCCGCCTCCCGCCAAGGCTGCCTCCCCGTCATAATCAACCTCTTCGCATCCGCGCCCTCCAACCCACCCCTCACCACCGCCCTCTTGGCACAAACCCAAACAGACTCCCTACCAATCCATCGGCGAAGCCGCCTTCTGGAACCAACCCCACACCCTACACTACCTGCTAGAACAACAATCACATGTAGACATGACACCGCACCTACAACACCTCACGCAATCCCCCTCGGGCGCCGCAGACAGAAATATCCTCCACCTAGCCGCAAACTCGCGCAACCCAGATGTTTTCCGCATGCTCTGCCGCGCCTTTCCGCAGGGCGTCAATGCAACAACGGCAAGTGGGGATACGCCATTGATGCTGTTGTTTTTTGCGAGGCCCGCTAGTGTGGAGGCGGTTAGGGTGCTGCTGGAGGTTGGGGCCGCGGATGTGAATTTCTCGCCTGGAGGGGAGTGGTATTCGCCGCTCAGGACGGCGGTGAGGGCCGGGGATGTGGGGGTTGTGGAGTGTTTGGTTAAGAGTGGGGCGAGGGTGAGTGAGGTGCTTGTGAGAGAGGGGGCGGGGTGGAGGTTCAGGGGGGAAGAAGTGGATGGGGAGAGGGAGAGGAGGATGGTGGAGGTTTTGGTTGGGGGTTTAGGAGAAGAGCGGGGGGAAGGTACGTTGGTTGGGTAGAGGGTTTTCGTTCTTGTTGTTGTTGGGTTTAGGTAGGACGGAATAGCATGTGCTGCGGTGCGAGGTTAACAGAAGGAGAAGGGGATAGAAGTCTCATACCATAATACAAAGAGGAGTGCAAAGTGCAAAAGTGGCAAAACTATGACTACCGCTGTTGTATTAAAGGATTATGAACCCATGCCTCTCTTTTGTAGAAGAACACCCGTGGATCTAAAGTCCAGTATACGTAGTACATCCAAGTATCCAGTCTCCAATATACCCATATACCCGGGTCGTCATGTCATGTCATGCGCAGTCATGTCAAGTCTGAACCAGCTGTGAGAGCCCGTTTCCCATTACATTCTTCTCCTTTCCTCCTTGTACCTCTCATCCCTAGCTTCTCCTACACAAACAAAAATCAACGACGTCTCGCACTCGATCTAGTCGCCGGTTTCGCAGCCTTCTCCGGCTTCGCAGCCTTGGCTAGACTGGCCTCTGTAGATCTATCGAAACTTCTCGTAACCCTCTTCTTGATAACCTTTGACCCTGTTTCTTCATCCAGCTGCTCCTGTGCTTTGCGTTTGAGGGTGTGTTTTGGCGGTTGTTCATCTATGTCCTGTTTCTGTGTCTCCTGTGCGTCGCCAGCGTCTTCACCATTACGCTGTCGCGCCACCCACTCCAACAACTTTTCCTCAGCCTCGGTGTCGTCTTCCTCGCCTTCTTCGTCGCCGCCTTGCAACATCGCATCTGCCATTTCACCTGCAATGTCGTCGCCAGCGTCTTGGTCGCTCATCATGCGTAGTGCGTACTCGAGGAGTTGGTTGTGATCCATGTTGCTCAGAGGGCCGCCGGCAGCAGCGAGTTGGCGTTGGAGTGCGGCCATTAGTGCGGTTTTGTCTATGGTTGGTTCTTCGGCCATGGCATCGTCGTCTTCCTTTTCCCCATCTTCGTTGTCCTCATCATCGTACGGCGGTGACGCGGGCTCAGTGACAAAAGCCATCCTACCCTTTCCCTTGTCCAAGCGCGAAGACTCTGCGCCAGGTGGGCTGGGTGGTGAGGCTTTCGCCCACTCGGGTGTGTGTGCGAGTTTCTCGCGCCAGTTCTTGAACAGGGCGTATGGCTGGGCGTTTTCTTCTAGCATTTTGGGCTTTGCGCCGCGGTCGGCTTGGGAACGCCATACTATGGGTGAATGGGCTACTACCACCGTCGGCTCTATCTGCGCGCTGGCATGTTCTGTGATCCTTCTCTTCTTGGCTGAGAGACTCTTGACACTTCGCTTCCGCTTCATGCCAGCTTTTGCGCCCTTGACGTCGTGGGCTTGGAACGTGGCGTCGTCGTAGCCGTCCGAGGCGTACTCCAGGTCATTGAAGTAGTCGAATCGGTCCCAGTCTTCCTCTGCATCCGCATCGCCACAGGTTGCGGGTGGAGGAGATGCCACTGCGTGCTCTGCTAGGTCGTCGGCTGCCATGTATTCGTCTTCGACGTAGAAGAAGTCGGCCTCGTAATCATCGTATTCGTCTTCGTAGTCGCTCATGCTTACGTGGGGGTGTCGTGAATACGCGAGCGCATACGCTGGCTGTGTAGAGTGACCCGGCGAGTAGTAATCGGTGGAAGAAGGCTATGCGATATCAATTTGTTTCGTGTACGGTATCGTTGCGGCGTGGGTTTGCGCAGTCAAAGTGAAGAAACAGGGTATGACGCGCGTGTACGGGACATAGTTTGGTCTGCGAGGCGCAAACACAACCCGCACCCTGCCTGGGCGCACGGTGACCATGGCCACGGCATGGCGCAGTGCAGTTCTCGAGGAGACGGCAACCAGTAAAGAGAAGCAGTCGGCATAGTACGATAGCCAGTGCGGCAGCAGGAGCCACCGATGCGCCTTCCGGATCGAGTCGCCAGTGTTGCGCCTTCCGCAATTGTTTGCTCTAGTTCGGTACAAGTAAACACAAAGCGCGCCTTTCCCCGCGAATTGACGTACCGCGGCTCCACGCGGCTTAACAACCACCGAGGCTTGCCCACACCTGCGGCATAGAAGGATGCAAACAATGTTGCTTCTGTAGTTTTGGACGTCGTTCCTGCTTGCTCCATATACGTCTCCTGTGAAAATGCGTGCTTTTCGCAAGTCTACTCACCTCTCGCGCCAGCTTCTTGCTGCCAAAAGCGCCCGCTGTAACTCTACTGTTGCGCCCGCTACCAAATCCCTTACCTCTGTGCTGATAGCGAACCGTGGAGAGATTGCACTGTGAGAATTTCGGAGCTTCTGAGTCTGCTTCAACTGACACGTATTGTAGACGAGTCGGTCGGACGGCTTCAGAATACGGTATCCGAACCACAACCCTCTTTACGGATCCAGACGCTCGATCACAGCATGCTCTGAGTTCGCCGTACGCTGTGAATCTCGGAGATCCCTCAGCATATCTCGATGGCGACCGGATAATACAGATTGCAAAGGAGCAGGGTTGTCAGGGTATACATCCGGGTTATGGCTTTGTATGAATCTCTACAAACTTCAGTCTGTGTGGGCACTGATAGGAACCATAGCTGAGCGAGAACCCTACATTTGCACGGAAATGTACAGATGCTGGTCTGACCTTTATTGGACCGCCATGGCAAGCAATTGAATCTATGGGCAGCAAGAGGTCAGTGACGATCGTCTAGTGTACTAATGGCGGCTAACGGGTTGAAGTGAGTCGAAAGACATCATGACCAAAGCCGGCGTCCCATGTATCCCGGGTTACCACGGCTCCAACCAAGACCCACAATATCTCAAGGAGCAGGCAGCAAGCATCGGCTACCCGGTCCTTTTGAAGGCCGTCAAAGGTGGAGGCGGCAAGGGCATGCGTATCGTCAATACGGAAGCTGAGTTCTTCGACCAGCTCGAATCCGCGAAATCAGAAGCGCGTAACTCCTTTGGCGATGAAATCATGCTGGTGGAGAAATACATCACTACTCCGCGCCACATCGAAGTCCAGGTCTTTGCTGACAAACATGGCAACTGTGTTGCATTGGGCGAGAGAGATTGCAGTATCCAACGTCGTCATCAGAAGATCTTGGAAGAGTCTCCTGCTCCACATCTAGATGAGACCATTAGACAGGATATCTGGGAAAAGGCGAGACAAGCCGCGTTGGCCGTCGGTTATGAAGGAGCAGGGACGGTTGAATTCATTTTCGACAACGACACGGGCGAGTTCTTCTTCATGGAGATGAACACAAGGCTGCAAGTCGAGCATCCCGTCACTGAGATGGTCACTGGCGAGGATCTGGTACGGTGGCAGCTCATTGTCGCAGAGGGAGGAAAACTGCCTTTGACCCAACAAGAAATTGAGCAGAGGATCAAAGAGAGAGGACATGCCATCGAAGCACGCATATATGCCGAGAACCCAGACATGAACTTCATCCCTGACTCTGGCCTCCTATTACACCTCAAGACACCCACACCCACACCGACCGTCCGCATAGACTCTGGTTTCATCGCCGGTGACGAAGTATCCTCACACTACGACCCCATGATCTCCAAACTCATCGTCCAAGGCCCCACCCGCGAAGCCGCCATCCTCAAGTTGCAGGCCGCCCTAGAAGACTACGAAGTCGCGGGCCCCATCACAAACATCGAATTCATAAAACGCATGTGTGTCTCCCCCGACTTCATCGCCGGCGACGTAGAAACCGGCTACATTCAAAAACACCACGCCGAGCTCTTCACGCCTGTGCCGCCAGCCCCAGAAGTCTACGCACAAGCTGCCCTGGGTCTCGCACTGCAAGAAATCTCCGCCTCCAAAGTAGACGCTTGGAGCCAAGGAGGAGGTCCACCCGTCACAGCCGTAGGCTACGGCTTCAGCACTTCCTATCAAGCCCGCGACATCCACCTCATCGAGACACCCGCGTCAGGCAAAGGCGAACCCACAACAACAAAAATCTCTGTCCGCCAAACCAGCCCCCAAAACTTCGACATCACCATAGCCGATACCACCTACACCAACGTCACATCCGACTTTTCCCCCTCATCCAACACCCTGACATCATTCTACCCCCACACCCGGCTCTCCACAACTCTAATCCGCCACGAAGATAGTCTCACACTCTTTCACCTCGGCCGCCAGTACCGCTTCAAGCTCGCCATGCCCGCGTGGACAAAGAAGGCCCTCGGCGTCAAGGACGTCGCTAATAGCGTGCTAGCGCCCATGCCGTGCAAGGTGCTGAGGGTGGAAGTCGAAGAGGGACAGGAGGTCAAGAAGGATCAGCCGCTTGTGGTGATTGAGAGTATGAAGATGGAGACTGTGATTCGAAGTCCGAGTCACGGCGTCGTTAAGCGGATTGTGCATGGGAAGGGGGATTTGTGTAAGGCAGGGACGGCGCTGGTGGAGTTTGAGGATCCTGGGGAGGAAGGTGGAAAGCAGTGAGAGAGAGAGAAGGGTGGGAGAGGAGAATACTAGGATATCAAAATTTCGGGGTTGATTTCCTGGAGTTGATTGAAGTGGTTCTTATGAGTAAACTGACACGATTCAACTAAAAAATGAAAACATTTATACATCTATTATTTGCGATGACTATCGCATGAATCCGTTCAGTCCTTCATACTTATTTCATCAGACTCATTTGTCAAGAATCTTCAGCACGTGGAATCATGGCTGGGTATAATCACTCCTCCGTCCATCAATCATCTATATAAACATGGGCCATCTGCTCAGCAAAACCCAGTGCCATCATCATCATCATCATCGCTATGTGCATGAAACCCGTCAAGAGAACGCTCTACTGGAAAGAAACAAACAAACAAAGAAGCAGAATACTACCAACTACCCCATCTCTCTCCCCATCTAATCACTATCACTCAAACTGTCCCTCCGTCCAACAGCCCTGACACCGCCCCTCCTATACCCATCCATAACATCGCGTCCACCCCTCTCCCTCCTTGCATTCGTCGGAATACCAACCTGCGACACACTCTCCATAGGATGCACACTCCCAGCCTGGCTGAGGCCAGGGATATGGCACGGGTAGCTCATATGGCCATGCGCATCACCGTTGGCAGTAGTGAAGATATCAGACGCCGGGGGCGCAGGCCGCGAAGAACGGTGTTGTTGATGCTTACGAGGAGATTCAGACGTGGGTCTGGAGCGGGAGCCCGAGGGGCGAGGACGAGATTGCGATTGCGAGGTAGGTCGGGAGGAACGGGCGCGGTCTTGGGACGAGCGGGCGCGGTCTTTGTCTTGGGAGGGGCGGGCGGAGCGGGAGCGCGGGGCGTGCTTGTTGGGGTCTGTGTAGACTGAGGGATCGGCGTTGGGGCGGTAGTCGGAGTAGTAGGATGACTCGGCGACTTCAGAGGGGGCGGTGCGTTGGGTTTTTGTGGCGAAGTCGCTGGTGGAGACGCCCGTGTAGACGGTTGCGTTGTCGTCGTCGCCCGTGGTGAAGGAGTAGGCGGCGGAAGGGGGAGCACGACGCGGGCCGGTGAGGGCCTTGCTCTTTGTGGGGGCGCGGGATGGTGTTCCGATTTCAGACGGGGCCGTGTACTCTGTGTAAGCGCGTGTGTATTCACTTTGGGGCGAGGTGTATTCGGTCAGTGGGCGGTTGACTTCGGCCATTTCGGGAGCTTCGGACGGCGTGGGGTTGTGCTTCTTGGACTTCTTTTGCTCTTCCTTTGCTCGCTTGGCTTCGGCCTTTTGCTCTTCCTTGCGGGCTTTGGCTTCGGCGGCTTCCTTTCGGGCGGTTTCCTTTTCAGCGGCTTTGGCCTTGCGCATACGTTCGCGGGCACGCATTTCCTTGGCCTTGGCTTCTTTCTTGGGATCCTTGACTTCCTTGGCCTCTCTGGTGGCTTCCTTCTTGACGAGTGGTGCGTTGCTGGAGACGTGGGAGCCGAGTTCAGAAGGTTGGGAGCCAGAGTAGTCAGTGTACATGCCATCGCCGACACGGTTCAGGCCACCGACACGGGCAGCCTTCTCCTCGCGGTACTGGCGGAGTTCGGGGTCCTTGTAGTCGTTGGTGTGGTCACGGTGATGCTTCTTCTTTTGCTTGCGGCCATCACCTCCACGAAGTCCGCCTTCACCCCTCTCAGCATCGCGATATTCGGTTGCATCAGTGGTACCAGTAACGTCAGTGTAGCCGGTATCGCTCTGTGCACCAAAGTAGCTGCCGCCGTGTACAACACTGCCACCGCCGAGCCTGGTGCTCTTGGTGGCATTTGAGAGAGTCTTTCCGTCCGGTCCTTTGCGCCGCAATACCGTTGACTTGTAGTCTTCCCAGTCATTCTCGCGCCATTTGAATCCGCCATTCTTGGCCCAGAAGAAGAACCAGATGGCACCGAGAGCTAGTCCGACACCAATGAGGGCAAAGAGAGCCTGGAAACCAGGACCGGAAAGGTCGTTTGGCGGACGGGCGCCTGCAGAGGCAAGATTCTTGTACGGGTCGGGATTGCCACGTTTAACCCATGACTTTGCAAGCTGCATAGCATTCACAGCCATGGGCGAAAGTGCACCGTCATCGGTCGTGATGTCGGGACGGGGCGCCATAATGGGCGACTTTGTCGAGGCGGTGTGCTCGTAGAAGCACGACTATGATTGCGAACAACAATTGCAACTGATAAAAGTAGTCAGGCTGAGTACTGAAAGAATTAATGGATGGATAGTCTTGTGGGGTTTGGAGTGTGCAAGTGTGGAAGCGCAACTCGGGCTAAATTTTGGTTTGGTGGTTGTTGGGTGCGGTCTGGTGGCTGGTGCAAATGCGGGTGGTTAGGAAGAGGTTGGGGACGCAAGCGACGTCACCCCAAACAAGCCGTTGGTGCAGCAACAGCACGCGCCGGACGACAAATTGCCACGCGGCAGCCAGCCATTGATTCACATTTGTAGAATAGAGGGACCGTGACCGCTTCTTGACGTTGACTTTGCTTTATACTTGCCTGGTGCGACGGTTGTTGTACCTGCAGCCGATCCGCGCACACCGTCTTTACCCTGCCACGCCCTCATCTGGCGACAACGAGCCCTCGGTGTGCGCGACTTCTTTCCTTTATGTTGTAAATCCGTAGAGATAATACGGCTACGCCTACCAAATATGTCGTGTCTAGCAGTTCAGATATTGGTGCCAGACCCGTCAATGTCGCTTGTGTCACGTGACGGGATTGGCATGTCTCTTCGCTACCCAGCATGCAGTCTCGCAATCTCAGCGCTTCTTACCCTACATCCAATCGATTCATGGCAAGTGTAAGCCGAAGCAACTCCGGCCAAAAGCAGTAGAGGGGCAATCCCATCGGCCATTACACTTGAAAACCGTCGACAGAGACGTCTGATGTGTTGGAATGATTGTCAGAGATGCTGTAAGAGTGTTGTTAGTCTTCACAGCGCTGCTAAGCTCTAAAGCTTCGCATGCCCAGCATGCTTCTCCTCTACGAAAATACCGTGATTTCATCCTAGTGCTGCATATCCTGCGTTGGTACACGACCGATACCGATAGCAGACGGCTACGAGCGGCGACTTAAGAGCGAATGCGGAAGGTCGCAAATCCCCCGGATCAGCTCCCACGCGCCGTCGCCAGTCTAACCACCATCATCAGTCATCACGTCCTATACCAACTCGTTCCGACGCATCATTATGTCTTGGCAACAGGCCAGGAAGTAAATACGCCAGCTTGTTTTGGCAGTTCACTGGCTGCAGCCGACTTAGTTCCCTGCAGATGCCCGCGTAGGCGCATAATGCTTGGGCTGGCCGTTGGCTTATCGCAAGCCGGTATATTAAACACCTGCCTACCATTCGATTTATACCACTGCAATGGACCCAGCTTCCCGAGCAAGGGTGTAACCCCGTGAGGTTAAGGCCAGTTGGGCAGGTGAAGTCGGAGATGCAGTTGCTTAATCAGGCTATGCATGCTTGTTACTTACAACGGCTCAATCACTTGACTTCCACAACATGTATATAATGAGATGGAAGCGACTTCTCAAATTCTGATTTCTCATCTTCATAGCTACCTATTTTGACGCCATGAAGTTCCTCGGTGTCACCCTCGCCTCTTTGGGCCTTGTGTCTGCTGCCACTGTCGCAAAGAAGGTCAGTTACGATGATTGGAAAGTCTACCGCGTCAATGTCGGCCCCGATGCTGCCAAACTCGAGAATGTCATGAGCAAGCTGCAACTCGAGCTCTGGAAAGGCAAGCCAGCTACTAGCGATGTCGTGGACCTGATGGTGCCACCCACTGCTATCCAGGACTTTGAAGCCTCAACCGCCGATTTTGAGACCAAGGTCATGCACACCAACCTTGGACTCTCTATCGCAAACGAGACGACCTTTAGCACATATGCCGGTATATATTTACCCCACACAACGGCATACTACGAAACTTGCGCTGACCAGTCACCTCAGCCGGTGCCGCACCCAGTGCTACATGGTTTAACTCGTACCATTCCATTGCCGACCACATGCAATGGATCTCTGATCTAGCAGCTGCATACCCCAAAAATGCTGAAGTGATTTCAGCCGGCAAGTCAGTTGAAGGCCGTGACATCAAAGGTATCCACATCTGGGGTAGCGGGGGTAAAGGCTCAAAGAGAGGGGTAGTCTGGCACGGCACAGTGCACGCACGAGAATGGATTACCACCATGGTAAATCTCAAGTCTCCCAGAAATATGGCCATCATACTGATATCTCCCAGGTCGTAGAATACGCAGCCTACCAACTCCTCACCTCAACCGACTCCACAACCGCAAACTTCAAAAACAACTATGACTTCTACATCTTCCCCATTGTAAACCCCGACGGCTTCGCCTACACCCAAACCACAGACCGCATGTGGCGCAAGAACCGTCAGACCACACCCTCTGCCTCTTGCATCGGCCGCGACATCAACCGCAACTGGCCCTCGCACTGGGACCAACGCGGCGGCGCCTCGACCTCCCCCTGCGCCGAAGACTACAAAGGCCCTTCTGCTGGCGATGGCGTTGAAACCAAGGCCCTGAAAGCCCAACTTGATAGCATCGCCGCTGGAAAGGGTGTCATGCTCTACATGGACATTCACTCGTACTCGCAACTCTGGCTGTACCCCTACGGCTACACGTGCTCTGGCACCGTTCCCAACTCCGCAAAGTACGCTTCGCTGACCAAAGGCGCCATTGCCGCCGTTAAAGCTGTACACGGGACGACTTTCACCGGCGGACCTATCTGCAGCACTATTTACCAGGTTAGTGGTGACAGTGTGGACTATGCGTTTGAAGTTGCAAAGGCGAATTTCAGTATGACGGTCGAGTTGAGGGATACGGGCACGTATGGTTTCATACTGCCCGCAGCACAGATTGTGCCTAGTGCTGAGGAGATGTGGGCGGGTTTGAGGTATTTGGTAGCGAATATGTAGGTTGTTGAGGTCGTGGTCATGATGAGAGATGATGAGGATGGAATGCATGGGAGTAGATTGTAGCATTACTATTATATGATGGATATCACTCCAATATACAGCATTTTCGTACCTTCTCGTTATCCCCCACCCATCGTTATACCCGGATCTCGTCCCCTTCTGACACCCGTATACATGCTTTGGCATCCCAGCCGAAAGCATCCTTTGCGCTTTCCACGATGACAATCCCTTAGTGCCGTTGCAGGGTGACCTATGTTGTGCACTAAGAACACAATCAGAACCAAGACCGGTTTCTAGGATCAATTCAAACCTTACACACCACCAATTTCTACCAAAACGCGCTGATAAAAATATACACGTACGTCTCGGTGGGGATTCTTTCCACGAGAGATCGCACTATTTGCAAGATTAGCATATAAATAGATTTCATGAGAGTGCTATACCATACCAGGTAAGAATATGGCGCATCTGGACCACTTATTGATATTCTGGTGTTACCACAGAGGTTACCTTTGTCGGTATGACATGGGGAACTCAGACCCATGCTACTTCCTGCATAAGAGAGCAGCACTACCACCGTGAGAAGGTTGAAATGCATCGTGATAAAGAGTTGCCTGGAAAAAGATTATAGTAGTAATTGCTGTGTGTATTTGGATGTAAGACAAGTGTGTTTTCAACGTTTATTGTTTGCCAGAGGTGGGACTGGCAGGTTTATATTGCCAGATTATTACCCGCAAAGGCCTGGCCAGCTTGGCGCACCACCCACGGCGGTAAACCCTTTACCCGTCATCCTTTCTGGATAGGGCGATGAGGTTTGCTCCTCAAGCAGTGGAAATATTCCCGGCAGCTTCCGGATAAGAGATGCTGAGAAGGCTCACATCGATACGAGCGCTAGGACGCTAGATCTGCTCGTTGGATGGTCGGAATTCTGACTCGGCGGCTCTCCGGAAACGAGAGGGTGACAACATGGCACGATTATCGTGTTAATAACGAGCGTTGGGGTACGTGGCATCCGTAACTGCTCGTCCACGACGATAGTCCTGCTGTTCTATAGGCTAACTCATTGATTCTGTTTCAGTGCCATACACACGATCTCGTTTTTCCTTCAGCGAAGCCGTTATCGTACATGTCCACTGGTAGAAATGGAACCGGTCGGCCCACTTAAGCCTCTTTCTTCTCTGCTACACGACAACAGCTCCTCTCGTCTTCGAGAGAAACATATTAGAGGCTAAGACGACAACGAGATTCCAACCCACTCTCCGACTTGGAGTTGATGCTAGAGCACCCAGGTGTACGCCTCCACTACACACCCTTATGCCCTTAGGAAGGAGGCTCATTACCGGGACCGTATCTATCGCACTAAGAGTGAATGAGACTAGAGTTACATTAAGAGCAGGTTTTGAACCTGATTAAGGATTCAAAGGCTCTGGAGGTAAGTTGTAAGACTTGTTTTTGACGTTTCTTACCGGTTGGAAGGAGAGAGATGTATATCTAACAAGTTTATATGTATTCAGCATGCGAGTCTTGGGCTGCAAAGTCTACTCCTTGAATGGCTGAAATTTGGAATCATGGTAAGTTCCTATAAACACAACGCTGAGAGCTTAGCACTGGCATCGTTTTACATTGCATAGCATGGAAATCATGTGTCAACACCCCATCCAGCATCCCTTCTCTCAAACTCTGCAACCTCTGCCATCTGCTCAGCCACCGCTTTACCGTGAAGCTGCTCCACAATCCAAAGAGTCGCATCAATTCCCGAACTAACACCCCCGGCGTTCACAATGCGCACACCGGCTTCCGTCGTGCCTGCATCCACCCACCTCTGCCTCACAACGTTGACTTTTGAATCTCCACCCGCAGCATCATCGGCCACCTTCTTGAGCATGTTGAGACCCAGGTGGTGCGTCGTAATCGTGCGACCAGCTAGCACTCCAGAAGCTGCTACCAGAACACTGCCGGTGCAGACCGACTGAAGTATTCTCTTTCCCGTTTCGGATCTGGGCTTCGCCTGCGCAAACTTCCGGATCAGCTGGCTTAGTTCTTTGCCCTCTTCCGCGTCGATCAACTCCGTTATGGTGTCGAAGGCTGCACCTGGGATGAGAAGGATATCAAAGTCCTCGATACGCGCTGAGACGTCGGCGAACGTGGCGTTGGGGACGTATACCAGCGCGCTGGAGCCAGACGTGACCGGATTCTGATGAGCAAATGAAGTCACTGAGAATGGCATTTCAGTGCTTCCTTCGTATGGGTAAGAGTAGATTTCTACCGGACCGGAAAAGTCCAGCAGATCGGCTTTCGGGTACAGGTAAACTGCAACATTGAATTGAGGCATTGCTTTTTTGTGTTCTTGTAGGTCCTTGGTAGGCTTAATGATGATCAGAGATAGTCGATAGCTGGTGACTTCTTGCTGATGTAGATTATTGATTTGTTGTCGCTTTTATGTGCTTGCGCTGGGCCGGATCGGATGAAAGACCGGATCCGTCTTCCGTGACGGCTAGTTGGGTAGCCAGCACTTCCCTTCTAGCGCACGACAACACACATCGAGACACGATAATTTTTAGATTCTAGGAACTCATCAGCAAGCTTACATGCACCATGGACTTACTCTCTGACGCGCCGCAGCCAAAGTTCCGACAGGAGTGTCGTGCTACCAATGACGTCAGCAACAACTCTAGAAACTTTCAGATGCTGGTGCTCGCTGCACCTTCATATGGTCTTTCTGTAAAGGAAACCAACAACAGAGAAGTCACAGCAATTCTTCAAGCAAAAGCGAATACAACCCCTACTTACAAATGCTATCCTGGCGTCAAGCCGACATATGAGCCAGTAAACGGGTCTGCTAGCCTACTTTTGAAAATACTGAAAATGATATAAAAATCGTTTTTAGTGGTCCAGATCACGACAGGATGGTGGTGGTATTAGTTAACGAGCTAGGCTGATCACCGCCTGGTCGATCCTGGACTACATACGGACAACCCCATCTTCGACCCGAGATCCAGACAGGCGGAGAGAATATCCATGCAGCTAATGAATACTGTATGTTAAACGGTTAGCAAGGAGACGCTAACTAGTATACTGCAGTACCGGTATAGCTTTCTCGTGGCTTAATGTTGACCTTACGGAGTCTACCACCAAACCAGGTAGCGCTTATCTACACCAAGAATTTTCTTGAGTCGACCCTTTCCACTACCACTACGACCGTATCATGACGTTCACACCAGTATACGCGAGTGGCAGTTGTCCAGCTACACAACGCCGACTGGCCAAGCTTTAGCGAACACGCGACGAAGTACCAAGACATCGCGCTTCTCGACACCAACGAGAGCCTTGACACCTCAGCGCCCAGTTCCTTCATGCCGAGATAATCGCCATTTTCCAGATTAGTGGACTTGGAGATAGCGATGCTCGCCACAGGACGCCGCCTAGCCGAGCCCTGCAGTCCCAAGACCAGCCGAGACGGAACTCGGAACGCAACTGTGCTTGTAACCTTCCCAGCGTGCAGTAGTCGCCAACACTGCCAACCAACCCAGGAACTAGTCCTCATGTCAGAGCTTTGAAAAGTGATAGCATGCCTGAGGTTTGCACATCACTTCAAGACCGAGGCGTTTGTGGAGCAAATCAACGGCCAGATGTAAATAGTGGCTTGTTACCATGATAGGCCAAGATGAGTAAAGGATGGGGCGGTGCGCAAGTGTAGGGGCATTCCGAAATATTGGTAACAGGTTCGTTATCTCTTGGTTGCCACACGAGATGATGTGAGGAGGCGCCTGGGCGGTGTTGGTTGCATAAGATATTCATATAGCACGCGACCGACTCAACGGTCTGCTCGATCGTCGCTCCACCATTTGCCTGAAGAATTTGTTAATACTTCACTGTCTTTTTATCTGCCAGCCATGGGCGAGACCGAAGGCATCAAACATGGCGAGGCTGAACGCACAATCAGCGGGAACAGCTCCCCTTCTGAGGATATCATGCCTCAGCCGGGTGTAGCCGTGGAAGAGAAAAAGACATTCATTCAGAGTGTAATGACGCCAGGTTCCGTATGGCAAATCATCTTTGCCGCTCTTCTGGCCATCGCTATCGGCTTGGCTGTTACCTTCACAGTGGATGAGGTTCCTGAGGCAGCAATCGCTATCCTTGGTATCCCAGGTAATCTTTGGCTACGAGCTTTGAAGGCAGCTGGTATGTCCCACAGGAATGTTGGTGAGAAAACAAGTTAATGCGTACAGTTCTTCCCATGATTGTAACTGCCATGATCATGGCTATCCAGCGACTTCGGAACATGACCCAAGGAGGTGGTGCAGCCGGCAAACTCGCTCGCTGGACAGTTGCATACTATGTCATCACTACAATCATTGCCGTCGCTCATTCTGCCCTCCTAGTCGGTCTACTCTGGAGTAAACTCTTTGAGCAAGTCTCCGGCAGCTCTCTGGCCGTCTCCGAGGAGGACCAAGAAGTAATTGACGAGAGGAAAGATACAGCCATCCACGACGTAGTGGTCGACATGTTCTACTCTCTAGTCCCGGGTAACATTGTCGATGCACTAGCCTCCGACGCCCTCCTCTCAGTACTCATTACCGCCATCGTCCTCGGGTATGTCATCAAGCCCGGAGGCGCCATCTACCGAGCAGTCGAAGAAGTCGAAGTCATTGTCCTCAAAGTCATCACTGTGTTGATACACCTTGCGCCAATCGGTGTTTTCTTTTTGATCATGCCCAACCTCTTCCGCCTTGACATTGCTGAGATTGGTGCCAATCTGGGTATACTCATTGGCGGAACTTTATGCGGCATGTTCATTCATCTGTTCATCATCATTCCCATCATCTTCTTCGCCGTTACCAGATCAAACCCCTATACCTACTGGATGAAGATGAGCCCAGCCTGGATTACTGCTTGGGGTACCGCGTCGAGCGCTGCGACCTTGCCTGTTACTATCCGTTGCGTCCTCAAGGCGGGAGTTCCCATTACAGGTAAGTAAACACGACGAATGGGCTGGAAGTATATCTAACACGCTTTTTAGTGACCAAATTTGCCGTACCTCTCGGTTGTTTAATCAATATGGACGGCACCGCAATCTATTTCCCCATCGTCGTCGTCTTCCTAGCCGCTACACAGGGCATCACGCTCAACGCTGCCGACTACATCATTGTCATCCTGCTCTCAACTCTTGCCTCGATTGGAACGACACCCATCCCAAGCTCCAGTCTGGTGCTGGTTGTCATGATCGCCTCGAGTGTCGGAGTTCCCATCACTGGAATGTACGCTGTTGTCATCGCTATCGATTGGTTCTTGGATCGTTTCCGAACAGCGCTCAACGTCAGTTGCGACACTTTTGCGGCCAGAGTGGTTACGCACATCACGAAAATCAAAGATGAGGATGGCCAGACGTACGACGAGGCTACGAATGTCGATCCTAATGCCATGGGACGTAACGACGAGAAGGTTTAGATTAATTCTGTTTGTATTAGCTTCTAGGGTTTCCGTTGTCTGCGAGATGTATGATAGTTTGGCTACATAATGTTACCTCTTTCGCTAAGATTTCAAACAACCTTTTTCCTCTCTTCTCTGCTGGGGCTCTTGTGGAACATGCTCACATCTAAGCCATTCCAATTGCAAAAGCCCAATTTTGATCCAAACCAAGACATCTTCTTCATCCCGTTTGCTCCTCAACCAGCCTAGAGCAAACTTCACTGTTAATACATCAATTCAGTGGCACAATTCCCGCAGTAGTTCGCATCGTTTACCCAAAACGCTAGGCAAATCATGGCTTTGTATATATGCTATTTGCTTTCAACTCTGTACAATGTACGTTCCCCCTTAGCCCAGTCTGCTTTTCGTCAAAGATAATTCAGTCACTGTGTACATACACCTACCGCAATCACGCTTCACAACGTCACCCCGTCCTTTGACCCATACAGTGTCAAAACAAAAAAAGATATCCTGCTCCAGCAGCCCCTAGTCACTATAGATTTCCCCCAAACCCACATACTATACCCAATTTTATCCAGAAATTACGATCACAACCAACAAATATCAGCTGCACATCACACCAAGCCGTATCCTTCACCAAGTTCCAAAAAAAACTATAATCAATCATGTGCGGCTACACAATAATAACCTACACGACGGAATGCACCCACGAGATGCTTTCCACCACCCCCCAGCACACGCGTCTCTGTGCCTACGCGCTCATGGTCGAACTTGTCCAAGGCATCGACACAGCACCACCCCCATGCGTCCTCTGTTCATCCACGACCACGCAAATCTCCGCGTCTCAGAAACTCTTCGACTACTGCCCGGACTGCCGGCCCATTGTCGACGCCGAGGATCCTGAGCGGACCCAGCGCGGAGAGTTAGATGACGTCCTTCAAACGCACGCGCACATCAAGGAAGATGATGTAGGCGTGTACGACGAGGCTGAGACGAGCCAGTTGTTTGATTTGCGGGTGTACATTGATTTGAAGATGAAGGCGGGTATGGCGTTGGCAGAAACACTCGAAACCCACATCCTTACCAATCCATCGGCACTGTCTCGTATTCCCTCGCCCACCCTCCGCGCCCTACTCTCGTTCCCCGGCCGCCAGAAGTACGAAAATTTGTACCTCTCTGCCTTCCGCACGTGCGCGGATATGCTGCCCGTGCTGGAAATGTACGTTCAGCGGAAAGTGTCTCACCAACTTTTTGTGGATACGTTCAAGTGGGTGCATGATAAGGCGCTGCGGACGAATGCGGTGTTGGATACTTTCCACGTTGTAGTACAGGCTGTAGTGGACGGGGATGGGTATGAGGCAAGGCTGGAGTTCTTTGGGGATGTGCTTGTGAGGGCGGTGGGGGGAATGGGGCCGCATGGGGCGGTCGAGGGGGGCTGGGGGGAGGTAGAGGTAGAGGATGGGGAGGGGGACGTGCATCCTTTGGCGGAGGAGGAGGAGGAGGCTAGGGTGGATGTTCCGGTGAAGACGGTTGTGAAGACGGGACCGAAGAAGCTGTCGAGGAAAGAAGCTGGAACACTGAACCTCCGTGGGCTCAATTATGACTCCAAGAGCTTGGAGGGGTTGCTAGAGCACGAGCCGGCTGAGGAGGTCAAACTGGACATCCTCTACATCCCTGAGGGTGTAAACGGGATGGGCGTTGACGTGGAAGATGAGCAAGGCAACAAGCTTGTCTGGGACGGCGAAGGAAATTCACGTCTGATCTGCGCTTCAGAGTCGGACGACACCACGCTTGGTTCAACGATAAATTCCGCATCACCTGACACCGAACCGCCAGCGGCCAAGCCAGAGTCCACGGCTACGATTGAGGTCCCGAAGCCAAAGAAAGTGGCCGAAGGCTTCTGCTTCAGCTACTCAGACACCGACTCCACCGATGAAGGTGACAACAACGGGCCGGTCCGTCTTCGCAGAGACGATGTGGTCGAACCCTCACCCATCTCAATAGCCGCAGGCCCAATGAACCCGCAATCGCCTGCGAGCACCCCATCACCACCTCCCTCCCTGTCATCGTCATCGTCCTCCCCTCGCAAACGCAAGTTGTCTTCTGACAAGGAAGAGGATAGTGATGACGATCACTTTGATCCACCAGTACAGCCGAAGCGGAGGAAGCCGTCGCCTCTGCCACGAAGCGCCTCGATGGTACGTCGGGTACCACAGCCGGTATCCAGCGGCGAGTCCGTAGAGAGTACAAGCAGTAGCTCGTCGGCCTCATCATCATCGTCTGTAAAACGCAACTGGAGGCACTTGCATAGGCTGAAGCAGGCTCAGAAGTGATGGTGAGAGGCGGGGTGCCAGGCTCACAGGAGACTTGGGAGAGTCAATATTGGACTGGAAACTAGAGCCCAGATGAAAAGGAAGGCTGCTAAATCTCTTGTTGTGCATAGTATTGCGTTGCTGTTACAATGTTCACTAAGCAATTTATGAGTCATTTTGACACACTCTCTCGTTCTATGCTGTGATTCGAACAGTGAAAACTGGATTACTTTTTAGGGGTATCGAATATCCGACTATACCAAACAACAACGCCAGCATTTTGTATATGAACATGGGTCTCCCATATAGATAGTCAAGGCACCTAAAAGAATATTACTCAGAATCGTCGCCTGCAGAGTCGTCACTCTTGTCTCCATCATCTTCTTCTTCAGAGTCGACTTGAACGTCGTCGTCGTCATCGTCGTCACCGTCGTCGCCACCACCTTCTGCTTCTTCTTCGCTGTCATCTTCCAGTACAACCTTTTGTTGTGGCACGGGTCTAGCGGCTGCCCTACGACTAGGTCGACCGGTAGCCGTGACCTCGTTCGTCTTGCCCCACGCTAGCTCACCCTCTTTTATGGCCTCAAGATCCTTTGCAAACTCCCTCTGTTCCTTGATCTTTGCTGCCTTTTCGTTTGAGTATTTTCCATCCATGCCGACGTCCTTTAGCCAGCCCTTAAGGACACGAATCTTTTCCTTTGCGGTTTCGCATTTCGAGAGCTCAGGATCGCGGGCCCAAACTTTGCGGATGCCGCATTTGACGAGCCAGCCCTGAAGCCGCTTGACTTCGGCGGTATCTGGGTCGTCTTCAGCTTTGGCCTTGGGAGCGGCCTTTTGTTTGGCAGGCGCCTTTTCTTTCTTGCCCTTTGCAGCTGTTGCCTTTTTTCTCTTCACAGGTGCCTCATCTATGACGCTTGACAGATCGCTATCTGAAATGTCGCCATTTGTCTCTGGTTGTTTGCTCTCGTCCTCTTCTACCACAGCACTGGGTTTATCGGCCGACTTTGGCGCCTCTTCCTCTTCATCCGAGTCCTCTGTCACAGTCTTGTTGGTCCGACGTGCTGGCTTCTTTGGGGGCTCGCTCTCGACATCGGAGATTTCGGCAGGTGGCTCTGAAAGTTGGGCTTCAGACTCTTCGGACTCGGTCTTTGCGCGCTTCTTTGCCTTCTTCGCGGGTGCAGCTGCCTTGCGTTTCACGCCACGCGTGGTTTCGGATGCTGCTTTGGTCTTCTTTTCTGCAGGCTTGGCTCGCGGTTTAGGTGTTTGTTTTTTAGGCGTCGGTTGTGGTGAGGGTTCGTCGGTGCAGAATTTATCCTAGATATTTAGACAATGGTCTGGAACATGCGACTTGCATCACATACCACGGCATCTACAATCAGCTCCTGGGATTTCTGCTTCCATGTAGAGTTCGTCTTGAAGAAACCCGCTTCCAGGCCTAGCTCCTTCTCGGCGCGTGCGCGAACGCGCTTGACGGTAAGGTCGTCATCTTTTCCGGATTTGTGTATCGCAATGACAGTGTCGCGCAATTTGCTAGCAATGACGGCCTCCGAGGGCCCGTCTCGTTCAGAATCAGACATGGTAAATGTTGCGCGGCGCGCGTGTTGGTGGTGGAGAGGGATCGACAAGGAGCCCTAGCTACAGCTCCGATAGCGTCCACGTGACGTCGCGGAGAGAAGCAATAGGTATCAATGTACCATTGCGTCAATGGACATGAGGGCCCGGAATAAATTCCCCTGGACGTCCAAGTAAATAAGTACTTACATGCAATGAATCCAAGGGCTCGATCGGCCTGTTGCTGCTTTGTCGGCCATAGTCAAGTTTGTGTTGGGGTACCTGTCGTCAGGGGGGTTCGCTGTTAACTACTATGTATGGCTTGTGAGGCCACCCCGCGCGACGTCACTTTTAATCGCAAGTTTGACACGGACACAACCAGCGTCTACTTTTGCGTTGCCCACGTCGTCAACGTATTGTCGGTGAACAAGGTGCATACCGCCAGTCCCGGTCTCATCTAGGCTTTCCATAGTCGTTGCCAAGTTTAGTTCCTGCCCTCGGCTGCACCGGCGGTGGTGCCCTGCGACGTGCCATATCTCTCCGTCGCCTGAGCTCGGAACCTGCGAGAAGCTACCTCCACCTCAGCGGGCCCTAATCCATTATCATTCTTTCGTCACCCAAGCACCACAATAAAAGCTACTGACCCGTCCCGCGCGTCTGACAGGCTTGCTTGCTTCTCTCACTCGCCGCCTTCACACGTTGCGGACTTTGGTGTTGATTGCGCGCCATTGTTTACGTAGCAGACAAACTTACGACCTGAGCAAATTTCACGACTTTGAATCCGACCCCACTATCCTAAACACACGCACAGATATAGACGGCCAAGATGCCTGAGGCGCCGACGAAACTCGTCCAACCCGAGTCATCGGAGGGACGTCTGCTGCTCGTATCAAATCGCTTGCCCATCACCATCAAGCGCTCGGATGAGGGCAAGTATGACATGTCCATGTCCTCTGGTGGACTTGTCAGTGGATTGAGCGGACTGTCCAAGACGACGACGTTCCAGTGGTATGGCTGGCCCGGTCTGGAGGTGCCCGAAGACGAGGCCCAGAGCCTAAACGACCAACTCAAGGAGAAGTACAACGCGGTGCCCGTCATGCTTGACGACGAGCTCGCAGACAGGCATTACAACGGCTTCTCAAGTGAGAATACCCGGTTAGGGGATGCTGTACATGTACTAATAGCGCGCAGATGAGATCATGTGGCCGCTTTTCCACTACCACCCCGGTGAGATCACGTTTGACGAATCCGCTTGGGACGCGTATACCGAGGCCAATCGCCTGTTCGCAAAGGCCGTCGCAAAGGACGTACAAGATAATGACATGGTCTGGGTGCACGACTACCACCTGATGCTCATGCCAGCCATGCTGCGTGAGGAGCTCGGCAACACCAAGAAGAACGTCAAGATTGGCTTCTTCTTGCACACACCCTTCCCCAGTTCCGAAATCTACCGTATCCTCCCCGTCCGTAACGAGATTCTGCTGGGTGTACTTCACTGCGATCTCATCGGCTTCCACACATACGACTATGCTCGCCACTTCTTGAGCAGTTGCTCGCGCATTCTGTAGGTATCCAAATCAGACCACTACCTTCTCTTACTAATTCAACCCAGCGGTCTAGCCACAACACCCAATGGAGTCGAGTTCCAGGGCAAGGTCGTCACCGTCGGCGCCTTCCCCATCGGTATCGACCCCGAGAAGTTCGACGAGGGTCTCCAGAAGCCCAAGGTACAAGAGCGGATAGCGGCGCTTGAGAAGAAGTTCCAGGGTGTCAAGCTCATCGTCGGTGTGGACCGTCTCGACTACATCAAGGGTGTCCCTCAGAAGCTGCACGCTCTCGAAGTCTTCCTCACCGAGCACCCGGAGTGGATCGGCAAGGTTGTACTTGTCCAAGTCGCCGTCCCCTCCCGCCAAGATGTCGAAGAGTATCAAAACTTGCGCGCCGTCGTCAACGAGCTCGTTGGTCGCATTAATGGCAAATTCGGCACCATCGAATTTATGCCTATTCATTTCATGCACAAGTCCGTCTCTTTCGACGAACTCATTGCGCTCTACGCCGTGTCTGATGTCTGTCTCGTCTCATCGACGCGTGATGGTATGAACCTGGTGTCATACGAGTATATTGCCACCCAGGAGAAGCGCCACGGTGTCATGATTCTGTCAGAATTCACTGGAGCTGCACAGAGTCTCAATGGCAGTCTCATTGTCAACCCCTGGAACACTGAGGAGTTGGCAGATGCTATCCATGACGCAGTCACAATGGGTGACGAGCAAAGGAGCCTAAACTACCAGAAGCTCTCCAAATACGTCAGGAAATACACAAGGTAAGTCTCCGCAATCATCTAACAGCAAGCCTATACTGACATCGCTTAGTGCCTGGTGGGGCGAGTCGTTTGTCACCGAGCTTAGAAGGATCTCGGAGATGCCAGACCGCAAAGTGCACTTTGCCAATGTCACCGTCGCGGGCGTTGATGACTCCACGAAGATCGCCGGAGAGAAGGCTTCTGAGGAGCCCGCTCCCGCTACCCAAGCCTAAACCAAACGCGCTCGGTACGCCAATGCAACAAAAGCTACGACCTTGGGTCATCACCCTTTTTTACGATGAATGAAACAGCATGTGGGGGAAACACGGCGTGACGGAAAGCAATTCGGATTACATA
This sequence comes from Pyrenophora teres f. maculata, assembly GCA_014334815.1. Classification (NCBI taxonomy): domain Eukaryota; kingdom Fungi; phylum Ascomycota; class Dothideomycetes; order Pleosporales; family Pleosporaceae; genus Pyrenophora; species Pyrenophora teres. Next base: position 4,031,093 of record CP060570.1, read on the forward strand.
GTGATGGAAGGTTTCTGTTCTCTCAGTATCCCTCAGTTACTAGATCCTTTACCTAGATGCTGGAGTGAGATGCCTCACTAGAGCAACGAGAATATACCCCCTATAGACGGCATGACAGTTCTTCCCTGAATGCGTCCCGTACCATCTTCTTCCGCCATTTGCCGCGGGTTGACACATCGTTTTGAATAGTGTCTCTTTCGATCACGGTCCAAGGAGGTCACAGGCGGAGGCTTGGGTTGGTACTCCTCGGGATTACTATTCCAACTAAGCTTTTCTACACTAGCCACCCCCGTGACTTCGGTCCTATTAAATTCACATTGTCAGCATGAGTGCGTATGCCGGCTTTCTCTTACCCCATATCTTTCTAACCTCTCCTGGCACCTGTTCTTTTTCCCACTCCTATCTCTTTGACTCTACCAACTACTCTCTCGTCTACCACTTACCCTCTCTCTTGTAATCTTCGTCATCCCCCATTTTTTTCACCCTCAGACTCTCTACCTGCACCCTGAAACTTGTATCAACGTAATAACACGCCGCTATTATTTAGTTGTTAGGTACTTATTTTGTGCAAGGCCACCCGAAGAGGGAATCATCTGAATATCAGAGAGTTGTGCTCTGCAGTCTAACGCTCGTAGGAATACGACTATCAAAAGGGGTAGATATACGAGTACCGCCGTAGTTGAAGGGCTGAAAAGTTCTAGCCAAGCCCCTTAGTAAAATCGCACAGCTAGCAAGTAAATCGAGAAAAGTGACACGTGTACAGTACTGTCGTGAATGGAGTGCGCAAAAAGGAAAGGATAAAGAACACTGCTAGCCACAACTTTTTGGCGACAAACTCTATATTGTACCAAGTGCCAGGCTACCCCTGCAACACCCGTATTTAGAGTGGTTCATCATTATCTTACAGACAGACTAGGCACTTGGACCAGCAATTTAACTATACGTTACCGATCTATCTATATAAACCCGCGATGTTGTACTGCCTACCTGCTCAGACAAGGTCAACAACAACACAAATTACTCACTATTCACCACCAAAAACCTAAAATCCGAAACTAGTCTTCACCACTACCATGCACATCCATCTCCTTGCACTGGCGGTAGCGTTTCTCGCATATGCAGAGGGCAAACCAAATAACGGCTGTGAGAAGTCGTCGATGATATCCTGTCAAGGCAAACAAGCGGTTGGTTATATGGTATTTCTACACCGCACTCTCCAGCCAACTTTCTTCATATGCTTACTTTTCTAGTGTTCCGGCTCTGCTCCGCCATACAGCAGACGTGGAGTCTGTTCGGAAATCAGAAAACCTTATGGTGGCACGCACTATTATTGCGTAAGTTTTTGTCTTTTTCATCTAATTTTGCAATCTGGACTTGGGCTAATTTTCTTCATAGTGCAACTATTAGTTTATTTTCCTACGACGGGAATGCGGTGGTGTGGTGTGGTGGGGTGTGGTGGAGGCGGCGTTTACACATGGTCGCGCTCTGGTGTTACTTGGATGCGGTTTGGTGCAGAAGACGGCAGATGGTATCACGGATATATGGGCTGTGTGCAAAGTAGACTTTCAATCACACGCTTATCGGCTAGCTTGTATAACTACGAATGCCCATTCTGAATAGTAAGAGAGAACGAACAGAGTTTTATCTTGACTTGACCATCTATTGTTTCCCACGCGACATGGTTGGAAACGGAGGACGTTGGTTAACACTTGATAATACCAAAATTTGAAATTATTACATTCGGCAAAAGGTTTGATAAAAATGTGACCAAAAAGCGGGGTATACTGCAAATGGAATAACTACAAACTCAAAATAAAAACAGGATGATAAAGCGGTGTAGGAAGGTAAGCGCAACCCAAGCTAGAATACATACACAGCTGAATCGCCTCAGAGTCGGGCCTAACCAGCCCCTCTTCAATCCTCACACCCATGCTTCCAGCACAGCCGTCTTCTCTCGAACTGATGCCCAAAGCTTCCTCTGCAGCTTCGCCTCCTTGACCACGGCCTTTTTTAAATCTTCGCCTTCTCATCGTGCTCAGCCTCCTTGATCAGCCTAGCCTCCGTCTGTCGCAACCGCGACCGCTGAGTCTTTGTCTGACATGCCTCACGCCGGAACCTGCCGCTTGAACAGAGCGGCCGCACGTTACCAACAGCAGGCGAATTATGCAAATTGCGCCAAAGTATGAAGGATGCAGCTGGATCGTCTTCTCACGTCAGCGACAACAGGGTCACCCTTGCGGAAGTACTCTTCCTCATCCACGCCGTCCTGGTAGATGTCATAGGTGTAGTCAGATTGGGCACGGTGGGTGGCCAGGGCTTCACGCTCACGTCGTCGAAGGCGCTGGTGCATTCTGCTGATTTTCTGTTCACTGGTCTTCCTTGTCGTGTTTTTCGATGTACTTAGAGACGACGCCAGTCGCAGAAGCCTTGGGTGCGAGGCCAAGAACAGCGAAGAAGTGTGCGTCGTTTGACATATATGCGGTCATGTTGATTTAAAGAAAGGATGCAATGCTCGCTGTATGCTTTGAAAACATTCTCTCAAAGTGAACAATGAATCTACTCTGACATTTTGTGTTGTTTCTGATAGTATCGCGTTTTACGCATAATGAATGCTGCAGGGTCCCTTGATATTCACCTAGCGGAAGCCAACCATGGTTCGCGCACAGGAGTTGGAGGAAATATGGGGCTTCTCAGCTGAGCGATTAGAGACTCGTCAGTCATACCCGTTGACTACATGGTAGATCCCCTGTAGAAACTTTGCGGGTTGGTTTAGAAGGTATGACACCAGTCATATATTGTGGAAACGAAGATATGACACACGGTAGCAATGGAATGATTGTGTGAGGATAACCCATGGTTCCTTGTTCGCCATCACAGTTGCTCTGAAATACCTCTCCAGTTCGAGAGAAACCAAAATTCGGAGCTTGCATACTCTAGAAGCTTACAGTAATACTTGAAAAGTCTTCTGACATCTGGATGTCCCCTTTCCTTTAGAGCTTCTAAAAATTCCGTTTGAAGGCTGATGGGCCATACCATGATGGCGCGCAGGGCTGGATGAGAAGTTGTTTCTAGAGAATATTGCAGAGCGATTCGTAATTGCTCGGTGGCTTCAACAATAGCAAGACCACAAGGCGATGAGTCCGTAGAGAGCGAGCAGCCCAGAGCCTGTATTTCGACCAGGAAAGTAGACAATAATGACGGTGGCTTTGGCAGCTCTCCCACAGGCTTAATGATAAGTGCCAAAGGACCCCTTAGCAGTATGTGGATGACATCTTTCATCACGATATGTACTCCACGCACGACCCGGAACGTCTCCACGAGCACGTCTAGATTGTAAGCGCGCGCATCGGCAAAGGCGTTCATCACAGTCAACATGGCCGAAGCAAAAACGGCGTGGCAGTTCAGTGGTCCAATATCCGTGATCGCCTTGTTCAGGCTTGTGAGCGCGACGGTTTGATGCGCAGAAGCAGCCAAGCGAAAATATGTCGCCCTGGATGGATTGATGTAGGCGAGATGGTTTGACGAAAACGCCAATATGCTGTGCAGGAGAAAATCGAATTTGAACGCCTCTTGTGGAACTGCAAATCCCCATATCTGTTTGATTTCGTCGGTGCCTGGCAGGGTGTGGTGCGCGTGTAAGGAATAATGATGCATCAACTCCATATCTCGTAGCCAGTCGGCTGTTGGCACTCCAGCTGGAGCCTCAGCTGGCGCGATAGGTAAAACATGCTCCTGCACTGGCCGGAGATGCGAGGGATCCGGTGAGTATCCGTCCGTCTGGGTTGACAGGCTTCCCGGGCTACCTGATGCAGATAGCTGTATGTTGTGCGGCGACGCAGTCTCCGAACCGCTTGCACTTTGGTTATCAGCACCAAGAAGACTACATTCCGCTCTATACCGGGGTGCATGCGCCACATGGCCGGGCCTTCGTCACACTAGATGTGTGAGTGTTGGAAAGACGGTGAAGGCGTGGCGGAAGCTAGATACCTTGACGCGTCGCGCTTTGCATTGTAAACAACCATTACGACTTTTTCTTGAACCAAGTCTAGGCATTGTGCAAGGTTATACACTCCTTATGAGTGGATGGGTCGCTCCCGGGTTGGCTGAGAGCAGGCAAGCTGGCAGAATGTGTGAGTGGCTCCGATCCGTTCACGGGTAGCTCCGATCCAAGTGCGAGTGCGAGTGCGACGGGTGTGGGTGGGTACCATCTGCTTACGTCATCGACCGAAACAGCCGGGCACCCACATTCTCGGCATTCCACGCCACACTATCACATCAATCTTCCAGCCTACAAGATTCACAATCACCCTATCTCGACCATGCTCTACTCCAAAATTGCCCAGATGGATATCGGGTGTTCGTTCCGTACCCAAGTGGCCAACCTTGGTAGCTAATCCTAGGTACCTAGGTAGACTACACGAAACATGAACAGCGAATGCAACCATGGATCTTTCAGGTCGCTTGTGAACTGGATACACGTGGTTGATGAAGACATTCTGGAGCATCACGTATTGCAGCGGTCACGAAAACATGGAATCCCCGTCATTCGTTCTCCTCTACCATGGTCACACGCGATGCGCGATCTCGTCCACATCTCATTGAGAATTTAGTGATTCAAAAGTTCATTGTCAAGCTGACTGAAAAGATCACTGAGCTCCCATAATTTTCAAGTAGGTCGAACGGCATCGTATGACGATTTGCCTTTCACTAGCAAAGAGCCTGTCAGGTGGACCCTGAATCTTGACCACGAGATTTCTCCCATTAAATGCACCCACGGGCTTTGCCTCAGGTTGCAGAGCTCGACACACATACTAGAACCGATCCTCATCCAACTCACTCTAAGAAACAATAGCGATGCCATTCCGCTTGAACCCGTTCCGAAAGCCGCCTCCGGCCGGCAACCTTGATATATCCAATTCCAACCCTGCCAATGGATTTCCGAAAAAGCACAAGTTCATCCGCAAGGTTCAGGCGGGGTCACAAGGCTACGTAGATCAATGGATGCACGTTCCTACGGAGACATTGATTGCAGTAAAGGTCATCCGACACACCCAGCCTACGCCTAATGAAGTTGTTATCCATCGAGAATTACCACCACATAAGTCGATTATCGGCTACTTGGGCTACTACGAACACCTGCCAAAGCGGGAAGATTCCTCGCTGCTACTTGAGTTTTGTCCTTTCGGCGACTTCTACGATTTCCGTATACGGTTTCGGAGAGCTCAGACGGGTGAATTTCCTTCTTTCTCCGAAGCTTTCATGTGGCCAGTATATTACCAGCTAATGAGTGCTCTCGCCTTTTTGCATGAAGGCATCGATGCACAGAATCCACAAGGTCGCGACGGCTGGAGACCAATAGTACACCAAGATATCAAGGTCGAGAACGTGTTCGTTAAGCGCTTAGGCTCCAAATGCGACTTTTCGGAAATTGAACTGAAGATTGGAGATTTCGGCATGTCTACTTACTACGATCCTGCCAACCCCAATCCCCACGGTTACATTGGTACAAGTTCAAACTGGTCGCCGGAAATCACCTGGGAAACCAAGCACTTCACACCTGCGAGCGACGTATGGGCAGCTGCTAGCATCATCCATGGGCTAGCTCATAACTTTGGGCCAAAAGTCGCCTCCGAACTTACCAAGAAGAAGTGGTTCCTCCAAAACGATGAACTGCCCTTCCCAGCGACATGGTCGGCAAATCTACAAGTCAGCTATTGGTCGTCGCAAGCACCACGTAGAGTCGTTCCGATCAATCTCGACCCTAAAGAGCCCGTTCCCATCTTGTCTGATTACGGAGTGGGATATGACGCATACGCACTGAGTATTCGCCAGCATCGGCCGAGCCCAAAGTACTCTGACGCACTGAACGATTGCATGATGGCGGGTCTCAAGATTTCGCCAGATGAGCGTACAGAGTCTGGGAAACTACTGCGCAAAATTGAGGCAGCACACGCTGAATTCCTTTTCAAGGATTTATGTGTGGCGCATGACAGTGAGATTGTGTCGGAATGAGATGGAAGCGACGCGAAGGGAGGGTATTTGTGAATTCGGGGCGCATTCCAGCCGATTGACAACCTTTGCCAAACTATTCAGAGTTGTAAGCAACTCGTTGTGAATGAGAGTGCTAAATGAAGTGTACGATAGTGGAAAATATGTGTCCCAGACCATGTTGGCACTACACATTGGATGAAAGGAACTTCTTTGTATGAAAACTGGCCGACAAAGAGATTCTAGATTAAGTGATAATATTAAATATTGAAGTAATCACACTCAAATCGCGATAGTGCCCTGCTTTGTATCGCCATATCAATGATCTCCTCAACAAGGCGATTTACATCCTTTGTCTTTATGGGAACCCGGTGCCCACCCTCCCACTCCTGGACTCTTACATACCGCTTGTCAAAGTACTCATGGAGTAATCGACGATGTAGCTGAATATTAGGATCTTTCAAGCCGTGGTAATGAATCGTAGGTATCCTTATCAAATCTAACATTGGAAACCGCAGCTTCTCCTCGACCGCCGTATTCGTGACAGCTGAAGCAGGAACAAGGCCATGTGGAACGGGCATATCGGGTATCAACGACACCAGCGGCCCTCTTCCGGCTAGAAGTACTGCGAAGCGAAACTGAGGCCAGTCGGTATCGATTCCAAACACGTCGCGGGAGAACTGTTGCATGTACAACAAACTCGCGCATATCTTTGCTCCCTGACTGAACCCCAATAGTCCTACCCACTCGCCCGTCGCACCTTTCTCGTCGTCCTCGGCCATGGCGTCGAGAAGTGAGCACTGGATACGTTCGATAGCGCTGGTCGCATCTCGATGTGGATCTTCAGGGCTCCAGCGGAGCCATGCTTTGAATGGGCCATAGCTTTTGTATACTGAGACGACATCTGGACCGGGCTTGGAGGGGAACGGTGCTTCCGCGTAACAAAGTCTGAAATATGGTGACAGACTACGTTCGAGGACGCGGCATTGAGCACGGAAGATTCTGGCGTTGGTTCCGCCGCCGTGTAAGCAGAGGATTCTCGGCTTGTGTAGAGTTGGGTCGGCGCTGGGGGATGGTGTTTCGTAATTCATCATATGAGAAGCACTTGCAATAGTACAACAGTGGTATGAAGAGTAGAAAGAGGGCGTTGATGAAATTGCTTGGTATGCTATCGACGCTGCGAGTTAAGATACCGACAAGCCATGATAAGCATCAACTCATTCTCCCAATAGAGTTAATCATTTCTTGGCCAGGTGAGTAACCTTAGCATGTCCTGAAACTCCGAGAGATACTCCATATATCTTAGGCTGGGCTGCCTGAAACTCTGATGTGGTCGTGTCCACGGGGGCGAAGAACTGCATAGGTGGCTAAGCAAGATACCACACTGTAGGTTAAGTTCTTAACCTGATGCCACTTTAAGCTATGAAGAAGCTACTCACATCTATGTGAGTCTTAATAACAAAGGTTAGATTCGTGGGTTGTAATGATCAAGAGTGCTGCAAAGGCTGAGGACGGCCACTGAGGTGCGCATTGCGAAGTAAGCATCAGTGGTGACAGCTTGCTAAACTAGCGTTGCTACATGTAATGTAACCTCATAGATTATGGGCCAGATAGGTTTCATGATGTGGGGACAACGTCAGTATGGCATACATTGAACTACATGCTGTATTGTATCACGGGTTAGACGTGGGTTGAAAATAGAGTTGAAGGATTGAACTAAGGTAGAATTCGGTGGAACTACAAAGAAGTTTCTATCGGAGGAATCTGTAAACCCCGCTAGTCCTAAATAGCCATAGCTTCCCTAACCAATCAGTGAGATGTGATATCACCTGACATCCTCACCGTGACATATTGCTACAGATTTGTGTTAGCAGTGGCGTCACGACATCATGAAAAAGTTCTATTTTCTGTGATAGTATCAAGATCAATCATGCCAGGCCGCGACCTATTGAACTATGAGGTTATTGCTATAGGAACAGAACATCCGGGCGTAGATGATTCTAGATGGTTACCCCACTCCCACCGAGGCGGCAACGCCGACGGCTAGCTAGTCAGCCATTTTAAGCGAATAGACGGTACCGTGATGACCTGCATAGACGACGGCAGTGTTACCTAGGATGGATAAGTTCGACGCCTCAAATGTACCGTGAGATCGCGAATAGCCTGGAGATCGGGATATATCACGAGAGAGGTAGTCATTCACGTTAAGAGGGTACGCGACTGACTTACCATTAGAGTCTACTTAGAACCGGAAAACGGTAAGTTTTGAATGAATCGGTGTGTCAGGTATCATCAACCTCAGCCAGTCAGGCACTGATACTCCGAAGTTTTCCCTGGACTTCATGAACATTCTTTCTCAGGGGTGATCCCCTCCACTTTCCGGTATCTAGTACGTGCATAACGAAGCATGGTCGCATAATAGCTCATGTCTAGAGTGACTTTGTTCGGACTATTATTTCTTCTCATGCACAATCTAAACTATCATGGATACATACCCTACAGCTGTGGGTTCTCTTTAATGATAGCAGTGCACCTACTCCACTCCGGATCCTCACACAAGCCCTTGATCTCCATCTCCGGAAGACAAAGCAAAAGCAATAGATCGCCATTCGCCTCCTGAGGATAGATGTAAAACACGCCAGGGAGTGGCGTCAGCTTGGGCCTGCGACCTAGATCCGGCTTTCCTAAGATACCAAAATCAAACCCATTGACCTTGGCGTTCATCATAGATGAGTGACCAATGTCTGTGACAGGATTGGCGCCGCCTGCGTACATGAGCCGCGACTTGTCCTTCACTGAGTCGACAAAAGTAGCGTAGGATCGGGCCGAAAAGTCATTATTCGTGTCGTCAAGATCCTTGCGCAGACGCGTTGCTACCGTAGCAAGTGGCAAGTCTACAAGCTCTCGGAAGGTGAGGCGCGTAGCAGACTGATACACCATTTGTCCAAGATAGCCCGGGGAAACGCCGACAACTGGTCGGATATCGATGGCGCGACTGAACTTGGAGACGCAAGTTGGATCGAGGCCTGTACTGATTCGAACAGCGGCTATGCTCTTCCAGAAAAGTGCACATAAAGCATCGTTGGGAGAAATAAAGGGAACGTCTGGATCGAAGCCTACTGCGTCTTCGGCTAGCTTCTTGACTTCGGCGAGCCTGTCCTTGAAGAAGCGGAAATAGGTCCATTGGGCGGATGCGCGAGGCTTAATCGGTTCCGGCGCCGGATCAGGCTTTAGAAGATGGCTGTGATCAAGCATCGGCTCGAAGGGGTCAAGAAGCCGTATGACGTTTGCAGGATCTTGATTGGCGGCTTCGATAATGTCTTCAGCGAACGGCTCGCCGCGGAGAGCGGCAGACAGAAGGGTGATGATGGTGAACAACCCCGTCCCGTCAACCATATTATGTTGGTTGCTGTACGTGAGGAGGAACCCGCCCTTCACAAAATTAACTTGCAGCATAGCAGGAGGCGCCGGCCCGATCTTGGCGGTGTCGTAACCCAGAGGGAATCCTGGGTAAGGACAGATGAGATCTCCATCAAGCATCGAGAAAGGCGCCTCAGCTGCAAGCATCTCCGCGTAAGTGGGCAGAAGATCAGAGCAATCTCTGACCTTGAGGAGGCCGTGTGGTGGGACATCTTCGGGCCATGGTGCCATGCGGAGAATACCCGAACTACCATCTTCGCCCGGCACATGAATGACTTGACCCGTGAGCCAGGGGATAGCAGCAAGAATTTTAGATGTAGCGTCTTTGAGGGCAGAGACGACTATCTCTTGGGTGAGGCCTTCCCTCATTTGGGAATAGAGAGACGCCATGGTTGTAGGTCGTCAGTTGGGGAAACTGACCCAGGACATCCGGGTTGCGCTCAGGGTAAGGCATTTTGAACTAAAAGTGGGTATTGTTTGGGTAGTTTGAATAGACCGGGTATGGTGATGGTAGTACCTGGGGTATGAGAAGGCAGGTATGATAACGAAAAGATGTGATATTTCCACCCACCCACAAGGAATAAGCAAAACGTATCGAGTACCATGAATCAATACTATCAGTAGATTCAGTGGCTTAACATATATTGTACATAATTCGTTGTTTCTCCCTGTGCCTCGCGCACCGCGTTGTGTTGCCGTTGAGATACTCCGAGCTCCGTGCTAATCGGCCCATCCAAAGTCCAACGCTGCCCCTTCCAGAACACGAGTTCGTGAGCTAGACGAGTTTCTCCGACAAGACAAAAAGCGATCAGTTCACACGGAGCAACTGCTGCGCCCGCACCGTACTGCTCATAATACGGACTAGTCTCACAATCGTACAAGATGGCAAACCCCGCTCTCGACGTCTTGCATAATGGCAAACGCCCCAGCCGATCACATTCACCTCCTCTCATCTCGCTTTTTTTCAGAACAACGTCCATACCAGTACTAGTATTTTTTCCAATAGGAATATACGGGTGCAATTGAATTTTCTTATGATGTCCGACGACGTTCCCTTTGAGGTTGCCATTGTGGGTGGCGGCATTGCCGGTCTGACACTGGCAATTGGCCTCCTACGCCGTAACATACCTTTCAAGATCTACGAGCGCGCAAAGAGTTTCCGTGAGATTGGTGCTGGGATTGGATTCACTGCAAATGCAGAACGTGCCATGCTCGCGCTGGATCCGCGGATTCACGCAGGATTCCGGAAGCTCGCTTTTCGCAACAACGAAGATAACTTCTATTATGTTGATGGATATCACTGGGACCCTAGTAATCCGGATCATGAGGAAGTCATCTTCAAGATGTATCTTGGGGAGAGGGGATTTGAGGGCTGCCGCAGACCAGACTTTTTGGAGGAATTGGTACGACATATTCCACCGCAGTTTGTTGCGTTTGGGAAGGATTTGGTTTCGGTGAAAGATGATGCAGAGGATAGCAAGTGCACTCTATCATTTTGTGATGGTTCCACAGCCACAGCTGATCTTGGTGAGTTTCATACGGCAACGTCCTATACAGCGATATGAACAGACATGGCTAACAAATCACCAGTCATTGGCTGCGACGGCATCCGCTCCAAACTTCGACGCGTCATGTTTGGAGAGGATCACCCAGCTGCTCACCCCCAATACACCCACAAATATGCCATCCGAGGTCTTATCCCCATGGACCAAGCAAAAGCCGCAGTCGGCGAATTCCAAACCTTCAACCGCATGATGCACTTTGGCCCTGGTGCCCATGCCCTGACCTTTCCCGTCGCTGGCGGTAGCATTCTCAACGTTGTCGCTTTTGTCACTGACCCAAACCAGTGGACAGCTCCAGATGGCAAGCTCACCGCACCAGCGTCGAAGGCTGAAGCAGCGAAGGCCTTTTCCGCGTTCAGTCCCGTTGTGCGCAAGATCATGGATCTCCTTCCTGACACAATCGATAAATGGGCTGTGTTTGACACTGGGATTCATCCTCCTCCTTCCTACGTGTCTGGTCGTCTTTGCCTCGCAGGTGATGCGGCACATGCTGCTGCACCTCACCATGGAGCAGGCGCTGGCTGTGGTATCGAAGATGCACTAATTCTCGCCTGTCTCCTAGAAGCTGTTGCACGGTCTAATCTAGCCGACCGGCCGACAGCCATACGATTTGCCCTTCAGATCTACAATAACATACGATATGAGCGAACACAATGGCTCGTCCAGAGTAGCCGCATGATAGGCGATGTGTACGAGTTCATGCATCCCGAATGCGGCCAAGATCATCAGAAGATTGCCCACGAAATCTACACACGCTCACACAAGATCTGGGACTACGACGTCGATGCCATGGTGCAAGATGCACTCCACCAATTCGGAAGTACGATGAAGAAGACCCCATCATTCACATCGGCCAACAAGGAGGCATACAAGAGCTCAACCCAAGTATCGTTCGTTGGCGAAAAGCCTATTGAGCATACGTACATGTCTGGTTTTGCGCTCGCGGCGGTCATGGTCACGTTTACGCTTGTGTACTTTCTGCTCATGTTGGATATTTCGATCCTGTCTACTGTACGTAACCCTTTTCTCAGCGTACAATACAATTTTAACACAATGACTAGGCTATTCCGTACATCACTGATGAATTCCACTCGCTCCTCGATGTTGGTTGGTATGGCAGTGCGTATCAGCTCGTCTGTGCGACATTACAACCTCTTACCGGCAGCATGTACGCCCGCTTGAACTCAAAGATCCTGTTTCTGACATTCTTCACCATCTTCATGGGCGGCTCCGCTATCTGTGGTGCAGCGCAAAGTTCAGTCATGTTGATCTTGGGGAGAGCGGTGGCTGGCTTTGGTGCCGCCGGTATTATGAATGGCGGCTTCACTATGCTCAACTCTTGCGTTTCACCGCAGCAGCGACCGGGGATGCTTGGCATTATGATGGCTTTTGGCAATCTCGGTGCAGCAGCTGGTCCGCTCATTGGAGGAGCAATCACAGAATACGCCACATGGCGATGGTGTATGCATTTGCCCTTCTTCCCCTCGCATTTTAAGAATACTAACGACTTTAAGGTTTCTACATCAACCTGCCCGCCAGCGCCATCGTCTTCCCTTTCTTAGTCTGGCTTAGAATTCCTGAGCAGATACCCAAGCCTCACTGGAAAGCCATTCTCCGAAACGCACATCATGAATTCGACCTCATCGGCTTTTCCGTCTTCGCTCCTGCTGCCATAATGCTATGGCTTGCACTTGACTTTGGTGGCAATCGCTGGGCATGGGACAGTGCTACCACTATTGGTCTTCTCTGTGGCTCAGTCGCCACGTTCGCTCTCTTTGCTGCATTGAACAATCACAAAGGCGATAGGGCGATGCTGCCTTTCTCCACGTTGAAGCTGCGCGTGGTGTGGTCTAGCTGCTTGACCATTCTCATGCTGGCTGGAACACTGCTTGTTCTCACATACTATCTCCCGCTGTACTTCCAAGGTGTGAGAGGCGACACTCCGTTTCTGAGTGGTGTGCACTTCTTGCCTACAGCAGTGACGCAGGTTGTACTTACTCTGATTAGTGGCAGGTTGAGTTAGTCCTTGTCCTCATCCTCGTCCTATCTTCCGACATGAATACTAACAATGCTGTAGTCCAGGTCTTTGGCTACTACCTCCCTTTCCTCCTCATCGGCGGCGTCTTGGGTACCATTGGCTCAGGCCTCATGACGCTCATATCACCATCACTCAGCCTGGCCGAGATCGTCGGATTCCAGATCCTAGCCGGAATAGGCAGAGGTATCGCGTTCCCCATGGTAGGTCCCTACCCCCACTGCCTCAACCCATAGTACCCGACTAACCAACCAACACAGCCCATGATCGCCCTCCAGAACTCTCTCCCACCCGCTCGCATTCCTACCGCAATCTCCACCTTTGTCTTCTGCCAGAACCTCGGCGGCGCTCTCTTCACCATCATTGCACAAACCATCTTTGCTAACTCGCTGAAAACGAAACTCAGCGAGGATGCTCCCACAATCGACGCTGGAGCTATTATCCGTGCTGGTTCTACTAAGATGCGGACATTGGTCACCAGCGAACAACTACCGCAGTTGCTGGAGGCGTACAGCTCGAGCATCCGGCGAACATTCATCTTGGGCACTGCGACGAGCATAGTTAGTCTACTGGTGTCGTGTTTCATGGGGTGGAAAGATATAAGGCACAAGAGGTCGCCTGTGACAAAGACATAGAAGACATATCGAAATCAACTGCAAGTCACTCTGAAGTAGAGAGTAGAGACAAAAACAACTAGAAGATATTCCGATGTAGACTAGAAGCGATTCCAGAAAAGGTTCTAATCGTAATTGAGCACTACGTTCCCACTCACATAGGCGTGACCTACAAAACTCGAAAGATGCAAACCTTTACGTATCCCGATGTCTAGGAAGACGGTGATGATGACGTGGTTTTTATTGAAAGCTCTCGAGGCCTTTCGGAGCTCCATCACCTCTATTTCTCTGCAGTAATGAATGTACAGTGCCATCTCCGAACTCCATAGTCGGCGAAATTATATTCGGGGTTCAAATGCCCATGGCGGAGCTGGTGTGCCCTCGCGACCGTTTGTACCTACCCCGCGACGCCAACAGGACATGGCGCGGCGTTAGCCCGGCTATAACCAATCGCTTGCCTCACCACTTCCCCGCCGTATCATTCGCCGCGGGTTACCTTCTTTAGCCTACCTATCCACGTAGTTCCTACAAGTGCTTGCCTATAAAATGACGCCTGTGGTAAGCAGTTGCAGAGTGATACGCACGCTGGATTACCTGCCCAGGTACCATCTGAACTATCATGCGACATGAACGCGCAAACCTCCCGACGCCAAAGTCGACCGATTCCTTCTGGCACAGCGAGCCTGATGAATATCTCCTCGGCCATCGTACGACGGAGGATCTGCCCACCGAGGCCGATATTGTGATTGTGGGGTCGGGTATAACAGGCACGAGTGCAGCAAGATATCTCGCTGAGGATGAGAGGGCTAATGGGAAGAGTATTGTGGTGCTTGAGGCTAGAGAGGCATGTTGGGGTGCGACAGGAAGGGTGAGTTGGCCCTGTTGGTGTAAGTTAAGAAAGCCTGCTGATACTGTTACCATCAGAACGGCGGGCATTGCCAACCCCCTCCTCTTCGATCGGGGCAGCGAAGTGGGCCGAGTTCGAACTAAAGAACGTCGCTGCTGTGCGATCATACGTCAAAGAAAATGACGTACCCTGCGAGTGGCGCGATGTGACCGGCTGTCGCACATTCTGGACTGAAGATTCGTTGAAAGAGACTGAGAAACAAGTAAACCACCTCCGGGTGGTGGCACCCGAGATAGCACGCCATGTCACTATCATTAAAGACAAGGAAGACATCAAGAAACACCGCGTTGCGCCTGATTGTGTTGGGGCGACTCTGAGTGAGGGAGCTGCAAGTCTATGGCCCTACAAGCTCATCGCCTTTATCCTAAAGAAGCTGGTGAAATCCGGCCGAATCAACCTACAAACTACAACGCCCGTCACTGAAATCACCTCTTCAAACGGCACGCACACACTACATACAGCTCGCGGTACCATAAGCAGCAAGACCGTCATCCTTGCAACCAACGGCTACACATCAGCCATCCTCCCGCACTTTGCCGATCTCATCGTTCCCTGTCGTGGTGAAATGTCTGCTCTCTACCCCCCGAAAGGATCGACCATCCTCCCAAACTCATACGGCATGGTTGCAGCTCTAGGCCAGCCTGCCAACAGCGATGACTACCTCATCCAACGCCCATATGAAGGCGTTCCCAATCCCGCGGGCCATCTCATGTTTGGTGGCGGTCGCAGAGCTGGGAACTATCCTAGCATAGGTACTTCAGACGACAGCATCATCGACGAAGGTGCCGCCGCCTATCTCCGCGGCGCCCTGTTGAAAGTGCTCGAACTAGACGGCCAAACTGAGGGTCTTCAGGAACTCCAGGCCGCTGCAGAATGGACTGGTATCATGGGGTACTCGCGCGACGACCACCCGTGGGTGGGCAAGGTGCCTGATAAAGATGGCTTGTGGCTCTGTGGTGGCTATACAGGCCATGGGATGCCGAACGGCACGCTTTGCGGAAAAGCTGTTATTGATATGGTGCTGGGAGAGTTGGGGGGGCAGGACTTGAGTGCTGTGCAAACTGCCATGGTGGAAAAGGGTCATATTCCTAGTAGTTATATTCTGTCCAAGGAGAGGATCAATCAGGCGAGGCAGATGCTCACTGTACAGCAGCAGGATGAGAGAGGGGAGCGTATGGACCCTATGGTTTGAGGGGAGAGATCTTAGGAGAATATCGCAGTGTAGTCGTAGTACCACGACTCTGGCTCTTAGTATAAACCCGCTTCTGATTAGCTTTGACTAGGCAATGTGATAAGACGCATATTCGGTGTTACTGTGTTACTGTGTTACTGGTTGGATCTCCTGTAGTCAGGCACCTACAACTGCTACCATTGCTTCGTAGACCGCCTCAATTGTCTCTTGGTAAATTTATTGTTGCAGGTTTAAAGTAGATAAAAACTGTATCAGCATGTTGGTGTCTCGATCAGCGCGCGGGTCACTCATTATGTGTTGCACCTGGGATAGAGTGAAGGGGTGGAAGGTCAGTCTGATAGATTGGGAGGACGTGGGTTGGTTGGTACCCAGTGTATTGGGAGTACTTCATTGCGTGGCAGAGTTATACAGTGGAACAAGGACGATTAAGCCCAGCGTATAGACAAAGTTGTAGAACCGTGTCTTAGTTAAGCAGCAGTTATGAATATGTTGTATCGAGATACATGATCTTGAACTCTGATATCCAGAGTCGGTCGTGTAACTCTTGTTCAGCAAGCCCACCCACCCGTTCAAATAGCACCCCACCTCTCCGCAAAACCCCCATCATCACCCGCATCAGTGTTTCTAACATACTCACTTCGATCCGCAATATCCTGTGCCACGTCCTCTCCAAACACATGGCCTATCCACGCATACGTCAGATCGATGCCTGCTGAAACACCGGAACTAGTCCAGAATCTGCCGTCGACGACCCAGCGCGCTTTGGCGATCCAGTCGACGTTTGGGTGGCGGGATTTTACCTGTTTGAAAGAAAAAGAAATTTAGTAGTTGTGCTGTGTTGGATTGGAAACAGGGGGTATATGAGGGGGGAAAACCGACCTCATTAAAAGCCCTCTTATTACACGTCGCTTTCCTCCCCTGCAAAGCACCCGTTCGAGCTAAAATCTCACTCCCAGTACAAATCGTCAATACCCACTTTGGCCCCCTGTCCTCACCCCACCCCAGCCCCAGTCCCTCCAACCATTCCCCCACCCCCTTCATTCTCTCCTCCCATCCCTCCCCTCTCATTCCTAACCCCCCGGGTACAATCACAACATCTAGATCCCGCGGCGCCGTCTCAAACGTATGCGTCGGCATGATGGATTGGGCGAAGATGCTGCCGCGCTGCGTGCCAGCGGCTGTTTGAGTCGAGATGGGGGTTAGGGTGGCGGCGACGATGGAGAGGGTGAGGGGGTGGGTGTAGGAGAGGATGTTTAGGGCATCGAGGGGGCCGGCGACGTCGATGAGCTGAAACGAGGGGTAGAGGAGTATGCCGATCTTAGTGGGGAGGGTGGTTGAGGGGGAGGTAGAGGAGGGGGGTGGAGTCATTGTTTGTATTGGGAGTTGGGATTGCGTGGATGACGATCTTGGGAAGATGGATATTCTAGACCACTTTAAGAGTAAGAATAGATTATAAAACAAGGTATCACAAATTTAAACTCAAGGTGTAGGGGGTGGGGTATATCAGTTATCTAATATAGCTATCGATGGGCTGCGAGAGAGAGTGGAGGAGAGGGGGCTAAGCAATACTATTTGTCAGCGCCACGGCTTGGTCGCCATGGGAAAGAAGCCGAGTAAACGCCGTAAACGCTACGATTCACTAAGCCAGCGACAGACGTACATGATGGTAAATTTCTGAACGAAAAAGGCATGTAGGGACCGGCCTTGAGTTTATCGTTTTCGTGAAACCTACATGGACTTGAATTGTACTATACCTACTGTACTACGGTAATAAGTGGATATATAGTAAAAGAGTAACCATTATAACGAACCAAAGAAGATCCCCCCAGAAAAGACCAAACCAACAGCTACCATTACCGAAAAAGACGTCTCAAAACCCTACAGCACAACAACCAACTTCTTCGCACTAACACCCTGCATCATCCTATCCAAACCCTCCTGCACACTCTCCAACCCCCTCCCCACAACCTCCGCCTCAGGCGCCGCCCTATACCGACCCAGGCCCAAGGCCTCTGGCAGAAAGTCCTCATAAACCGCTTTGCCCACCTCATTAACCATGAGATCGTTTCCCCAAATAAACTTGTACCCCACGCCTTTAACCTTGCACTTCACAAACGTGCTAAGCTTAAACCACACAAACCCAGCTATAAAACTGACCAGCTGCATGCCCTTTGGTGGAACGACTTTAGGCATGGGCAGGGAGGCTTGCGCTATGAATTTCCGACCGGGGCAGGAGGATACGATGGGGATGCAGGATTCCATGCTGTTTGGGCCGATGGCGAGGGCGCCGGCGTGGTGGTTGTGGTTGGTGCGGAGGAGGGATATGATGGCGGGGATGGTGGAGGCGTCGTTGTAGTCGAAGACGTGTGTTGCACCTAGTGATTTGACGTAGTCAAAGTTTCGCGGCGAGCACGTGGTTATGACATCGTAGCCAGATGCGACGGCTAGTTGGATGGCGTTGGAACCGAGAGATGTAGAACCACCCCAGATGAGCAAGTATTGGCCTGCGGATCCTTTTGGTGTTTTCACAGACGGGTGTGGCAGGGCGAGGTAGTCTTTCATGTAGAGGCCACAGGCGGCGGTGGAGAGGCACAGGGGGAGTACGCAGGCTTTTTCGTAGGAGAGGGAGTCCGGGATGGGGGATATGAGGTTGGAGCGAAGGACGACGTATTCTTGGAATGCGCCTTCCGAGGACTTGTTACTGCGGGAGTCGAGGCCTACGGCGTGGCCGATGACGCGGTCGCCGGGGGAGAAGCGCTTGACGTTTGAACCGACTTCTACGATTTCACCGGCGACGTCTTCGCCCAGGGTGAAGGGGTATTTTACCCAGCCCATCATATTGTCGCCCATGAGTTGCTTCATGCTGTCGATGGGGTTGATGGCTACGGCGCTGGTTTTGACGACGACTTCGTTTTCGCCGGGGGGTGTGTAGGGGGCTTCTGAGACTACGAGGGGGTGGACTTGCTTGCCGGTGAGCCAGGCGGCTCGGTTAGTTGGAGCCATGGTAGTGTGGCGGCGTGAAGAATGAAAATGTGAGGTTGGAAACTGCCTCCTCTCAAAGACAGCTGATGGGTATAGAGCGGAAAATGCAAGAGCGTGACAAAGATGTTGAATCAAAGGTACAATCCAAACCACCAGGAACGCCTAGACATGAGTATATAAACACTTACCTAACCGTTTCTCAGCATGAGCATTCCATCGGTCCGAGGCGGCATATGCATTGTGTGGTTGACGTCCATTCCAAGGACGGAGTAACTCAGCGGACTTTGTGATGCACCGGGATCCGTGTACCTCAATGGCAATTCGAAATGCAACACGGTAATAACCACCAACCCCACCACAGCCATCACCATCGGCTCCGTCTCTTACCCGGAATCAAACACGAACCTATTAGCCGCATATCATGGAAAGAAAGTTGACCCGCCTCGCCGCTTGCACAAAACGCCCCCCCTGGCAAGCGGCTTGTCTTTTCTTCCCCATCGGTCCACCCGATGTGTCGATCGAGGACCCACTTCAACCCCACGTGATGTGCTGGGCGCAAATAACACCAAATAGGGAAGTCTTGCATGAACCTAGCGGGTGGCGGTCAGATGTGGTCCGTGGGGGCTGGCGGGTGATGCGATGCTCAAGACGATGCACACGTGAATGCGCCGCCGCTGCTGCCATCGACACGTGCCTGGATGAGATGACGTCTGAGGCAGTCTTCAGACACTCTAACCATCCATGACTACAACTCAGCACTCACAGCCAAAGTCTGCATGAGGCGCTGCACCTCGAACTGATAGTTACAGGCTAAGCTATATATCGAAACGACTAGTTTCTCTGTCACGCCAGTCGTATCCTATGTAGGCAATCAACAGCCTTTCAACAGCACGTATACACTTGGTGGGTAGCAACAGGACCTGTGATAACCGTAAAAGCATGAACCCCAAACGTCCTCCATATACAAATGTCGTTCTCATCATCAGAATCCATGTAACAAGCTTTCGTCATCAGCACATGGGAATTTCTTATCCAATGTTCCACTTCGTTACCATGCTTATATTCCACCTCTTATCAGATCTTTTCGGGGAACATGGTCGTCCCCTAGACCCAGGTTTTTTTTTCTGTAACGGCCTAAAAGTCTTTAAAACTGTCCTCCCATCTATCGCTCAGTTCTTTGGTATAGGGGTCTCTCTTGTCCGACTCGGGTTCATACTCGTCAAAATTCCGTGTATCGGCGGGCCCTCTTAGGTGTGGTACTATGGGACCTTGTACTTCGCGGTTATATAGTTTTTCCCAGTCAATGTTCTTGAACCATTCATGTTGCTTGACGCGCTGGGCGCCGCCAGCGACATTGCCGAGACGTTTTGATGTGTCGACTGTGCAGAGACCAGAAATGAGGTCGCGGGCAGTGGGAGACATGGCACTAGGGAAGCGAACACGACCTTCTACGATTCTGCAACAAGTTAGGATAAGCACAAATGCCCAGCAACACTAAAGCGTACTGTTCGTAGATCTTCATGGGATTCTGGTCCCAGAAGGGTGGTTGGCCAACAAGGAATTCGTATACTAGAATGCCAAAAGCCCACCAATCGACGGCAGTACCGTGGCCTGCATGCGTGTTAGCGGCATACCCCCACACAGCGTCATGCATGAAGTACCTGTGTTGCGAATGACCTCGGGAGCCAGATACTCGGGAGTGCCGCAGAGGGTGTAGGTTTCTCCTGTCCAGTGGTTAGTTTTTTCGGAAACTAGTAATGGTGACGTCAGACGTACTATTATCTACTTTCTTAGCAAACCCAAAATCTACCAGCTTAAGATGACCCTCGGCATCTATGAGGATGTTCTCGGGTTTGAGGTCTCTGTATGCAACACCTTCTCTTTCGTGGAGGAATTCGAGTATGAGGACTATTTCGGCGGCATAGAATTGGGAAGTGGGTTCGTTGAAGCGTCGCGCTCGGCGCAGGTAGCTAAAGACCTCACCACCGGGGCAGTAGTCGAGTACCATGTACAGCGAGTCGAGCGACTGGAAGCTGGCGACCATGGTGGTTATGAAGGGGTGTCCCGCGACTTTGGCGAGGACATTGCGCTCGTTGCGAACATGCTCGACCTGCTTGAGACGAATGACTGAGAAGAGGGCGATGAGCAGCTGGACAGACGCAAGCGACCGGGAACAAACGTACCGTCTACCTTGCGCAGGATCTTTAGGGCGAAAACTTTGTTCTCGTCGCCGGCCTTTGCATCCTTTAATCGCACCAGCCACACGCGCGCAAAAGTACCTGACACATGGTCAGCGTCCGGTCTCGTTGTCGGTCATGATTCAAGATGCGCACCCGTGCCCAGTGTTTTGATCAACTCAAAGTCTTCCTGTCGCAACACCTTGGATGAATGGCCCACGGGCTTCTTCTCCGGGTCGATGTCGATTTGGTCGGGACTTAGGGTATGCTTTTGCGCCTCCCAGTGCGCCAAGTGCTGCTTCTCTTCCTCGCGCGGCTTGTCCATGGCCGAATCGGTGCGGTCGTGGAGCGGGCCGGCATGCGAGGGCGAAGAGGCGTCCTTCTTGTCGCGGTGGTGCTGGACGGGGTGCAGCATGTTCTTGAAGGTAGTCGCCATGGTGGGCGGCAGGTCGTCGTGTCGTCGTCGTCGTCGTCGGCGTGCTAGCTTGCGCCGGCGGCGTGCAACAACAGCAGTCGCGGGCGTTGTAGGAGCGAGCGGGCGGACGGGCGGGGGGGTTCCAAGGTTGTTTCCGGTCTTGGGGGGGGGGGGGGGTGCGAGTTCAGTAGCAAAGACACCACATGGCAGCAGCACACAGCAAACGTATAAAC
The DNA here is from genome assembly GCA_014334815.1 of Pyrenophora teres f. maculata. Taxonomy (NCBI): domain Eukaryota; kingdom Fungi; phylum Ascomycota; class Dothideomycetes; order Pleosporales; family Pleosporaceae; genus Pyrenophora; species Pyrenophora teres. The sequence continues at coordinate 4,052,618 of CP060570.1, forward strand.
GTATAAACAGACGGATGGATCGTGACCGAGGCGGTGCGGTTAGGCGGTGCGACGGGACTGGTGGCAGTCATCAACCATGGATATGCTTGCGGGTGGTTTGGAGACTTGGTGCAAGGGAGCGGGAGCGGGCGCAACAAGTCATGCTAAGTGTGCACAGCAGCGTGCAGATATGGCGGGGGGTTGACGTGCCCCCAAAACATGACGCAGCCGGCGTGGGGAGCTTCTGCAATCCGCAACCCGCAAGCCGAAGCTGCAACAAAGCCGAAGGGCCTGCATGGTTGCGTCGACGGCCGAGTCTGACAGCTTGCTTGCTCACATGCATGCATGTGCACATGGCCGGCAGTACTCTTCTTGGGTTGGCAACTTTGAGTCCGATACGAGCCAAACTGGCGCTATACATTCATCTCAACCTTTAAATACAATTCATGCCCGGGCAGAACATGCCCACAATAACTCCCATGTAAACTCCCGTCTGTTGCATGCGCGTCCCACTGTTTTCTACACCCAGCTAGTCGTACAGTCTGCCTTTTCCGTGCCGCTTCAGCCACTTGCTCTGGTGTTGAGAATGAGGGCAACAATGAGTCTGCAGAGGTTAGTACATGCTTTGCTTGGTCGTGCACCAGATGCATACCCGTAGAGACCCAGCACTTCAGCGAAAATGAGAATGAGCACCATGCCGACAAAGATTCTCGACTGGCTCATAAAGGAGCGTACGCCCTGCACATGTTAGTGCATGCCCTAGTAGACACTGTTTCCACCACGCGACCTACAGCATCTCCTACGATTCCAATGGCGTATCCTGCAGCCAGACCCGACAGCCCGACCGACAGACCGGCTGCCATGTGCATGAATCCAGCATACAGCGAGTACGTGTTGTTTGGCGGCGGCTTGATGTCACTGGCGATGAGGACTGATATGACGAGGGCGTAGACGGCCAAGATACCCGACATGACAATGGGAATGAGCGACTGGGGCAGAGTGGTTAGCTTGGATGGAAGCTCCTTGGGCACCTGCCAGCGTCTCGTACCTTCATAATCAGGTCCGGCCTGTATGTACCAATACCGGCAATGCCGATGCCAGCTTTAGCAGTTCCATACGCAGCTCCGGCGCCTGCTCTTGTTAGCTCGTCGTATACAGCCAAGTACGCGTCGGGGGCGGCATACATCCAAAGATCATCTGTCGTGGGTTGGTATATTAGAACGACAGCCAAAAGGGGCTTGGCTACTCACAGCAAACGCGATTCCGCTCTACGTGCTGTTAGCTATCAAATCATCATCGTCATCAACGTCAGGGTCCGGTGCACTCACCATGCCAAAGAAGGGCGCGAAGCTCGGCGCGAGCTCATTTGAAGACATGCTGGCGGGGGTGCAGCAGCAGCAGCAGCAGCAGCAGCAGACTAAGACTAGGCAAAGGGGAGGGAGGACGCGGTGAAGGTCGAGTCGGGGTTGTGGTCGGGGTTGATGCGTCCAAGACGGACAGGATGCTGCGGCAAAGCGGTTTGGTGAGGACGGCGACGGATGGCGGCGCCAAGCATAGAGCGGTCCAACACCTGCACCACCGCCATTCTCCCACGACAACGCCGCGAGCTGCTAGGAAGGCCGGCCAGCAGCGCTTCCCTCAGCCAACGCTACCACGCATTTCGCCCATTGCTAGTCGCTCTCTTGTACAAGACACCAACCTCTCACCACTTACGCCGTCCTCGTCGGCCCCTCGCTGGGCGGCGTCATTGCAGCTGCCAGAATCGCCCTGGGCTCGCACTCGTGCACTCGTGCACTCTCGTTTGCACCCCGCCGGCACTGCACCCGACTCGCACTCGCTCGCTGTATCGCAGCACCGCCAGCACTCTTGTAGCGACGACGTGCGCTGCCCATTTCCACGCCCTCGCCCCGCTGGTAGATACGCCCTACTGCCCCCCCCCCCAGAAGAAGCCCAAGCCACGGCCGAAAGCCCAGGACGAAAAAGCCCGCTCCCCGCCAAACCCGCACGGCGAATGCACACGACAGGTCGCTAGCGCTGTCCAAGATAGAGAGACATGGCCGATTACGGGAACCAACAGCGGCCAGACTTTGCGCGCGGCCCGGGCCCTGGACAGCCCTCAGGCGCAAGGGAAACCGCCTTTACAAACATCTTCGGCGCCAACCCTGCCATGGCCGGCCGCTCGCAGACCATGACCTCGCAGTCCCATCCGCGCATGAACGACCGGGCTGCCACAATGTCCAGCCAGACGGCCGACATGATGCAGCGCGCCCCGCCAATGCGTCAGCCTGTCAATGGCTATGATCGACGGCCTCAACCGCCATACGATGGGCGCACGGGACCCGGCTTCGGGGAGCAGCGCCCCATGGATCCGCAGAATGGCTATAATCGCCCCGTGCAAAACGGTTACGGCCCAAATTCGCGATATCCTGAAGCGCAGCAGCAACCACCGCAACAGCAACAGCAGCAGCAGCAGCAGCAGCGCCAGCCGCAGCCACAGTACTTGCCACAACCCCTTCGCCCTGAGCGTCAGCCATACGGCCAGCCCCAGCGTTTTGACCCCCGAACGCCTGTTGGTCAGCCCCCGTACAACAAACCCATCCCTAATCGCTTTCCCGGCCCTCCTGGTCCTGCTATGAATGCTGACCCGTACCGCTCACAATCGCTAGCATTGAACCCGCGCCCGCAATTCACCCCTGGCGGCCCGTCGCATCCATCCCAAGCCAACACGTTCCGTCAACAGCCATACATGAACCACATGGCAAGAACGACGGCCCAGGGACGAGTGGTGCCTGAGCGCCCTGATGAGCGGACCATGTCCATGACCTCGTATACACGGGACCCTGAACACACGCAGACCATGAGTGGAAGAATCATACCAAATCGAAGACGAGAATCGGGCGGAAATGACATGGCACCGCCTGGCCACCCTCAGGATAGAGGACTGCCACCAAATCCCAGAAGTGTCAGCCAGGGCAGCATGCCAAACCAGACACCGAGCCAGTCGCGGACCATGTCCATGGCATCTACTATTGTGCCTCCCTCGGAGCGTACCAGCACCATGTCTTCCATGAGCTCGCGTCCTGATTCCACCCAAACCATGGGGAGCAACTCCAGCAACAACAGGACTTCCAACCAGTCGATGAATTCATTGACACCAAGTGGTCAACAAGCACCCGCCCAGCGACGCGCCCCTCTAGTCTATCCCGCCCTCTTGTCTCGAGTCGCCGAAACCTTTCAAGACCGAGTGGGCCTCACAGAGAAAGAAAAGGATGGCCTCGTGTACAAGCAAGCCTTTACTGGCGCAGATGCTGTCGATCTCATCTCGTTTATCATCAAAACGACGGATCGCAATCTGGCGCTGCTCCTCGGCAGGTCTCTGGACGCGCAAAAGTTCTTCCATGACGTGACATATGCCCACCGATTGCGCGACTCATCCAATGAGATTTACCAGTTCCGCGAGACCATGGTCGAGGACAAGTCGGAGATTAATGGCGTCTTCACTCTCCTCACAGAGTGCTACTCTCCTACATGTACTCGTGACCGTCTTTGCTATTCCATCGCGTGCCCCCGCCGCCTGGAGCAGCAAGCCCGTCTCAACATGCGCATCCAGCCTGGTCTCAAACGCGAGGAGTCTAGGGCAAGTTTGCACGAGGAAAAGGATAATGAGGAACAGAAGTTGTGGATCAACACTGTACCAAAAGAAATCTCGGACAGCGTATCCGAGAAGGAGCAGAAGAGGCAGGAGGTCATTTCCGAACTCATGTACACGGAGCGCGATTTCGTAAAGGATCTCGAGTACCTCCGAGATTTCTGGATGAAGCCCCTGCGCAACCCGGCAACATCGCCAATCCCCGAGCACCGTCGCGAAAAGTTCGTCCGGACCGTATTCTCAAACTGCCAAGAGGTTTACATGGTCAACTCCCGTATGGCCGAGCAGCTCACCAGGCGACAGCAGAAAGAGGCCGTTGTTCGAAATGTTGGAGACATCTTCTTGGAATATGTGCCGCACTTTGCGCCATTTATCAAGTATGGTGCTAACCAGCTCTTCGGTAAGTACGAGTTTGAGCATGAAAAACGCACAAATACTGGCTTTGCCAAGTTTGTGGACGAAGTGGAGAGGATGAAAGAGTCGCGAAAGCTGGAACTGAACGGTTATCTCACAAAACCAACAACGAGATTGGCTAGGTACCCACTACTCCTGGAGAACATTGTCAAGTACACAGCAGATGACAATCCGGATAAAGAAGATATTCCCAAGGTCATCAAAATCATCAAGGAAACTTTGTCAAAGGTCAACGTTGAATCTGGAAAGGCTGAGAACCATTTCAACCTGATGCAGCTCAACAAGGATCTTAAATTCAGGCCTGGCGAGTTTGTCGACTTGAAGTTGACCGACGAGAACCGACAGTTGGTTTTCAAGGGTACCCTGAAGAAGACGCCAACCGAAACTACTGGCGACATTACTTGCTACCTCTTCGACCATGCAGTCCTTCTAGTACGGGCCAAGACAGTAAACAAACGCGAAGAGCAAAAGGTTTACAAGAAGCCCATCCCGCTGGAGCTATTGGTAATCACGCAAATGGAGGAAGTCAACCCCAAGCTGGGCATCGCCAAACGCCCATCAGCAAACTTGATCGCAGGCAAAGCCATTGCTGCTGCAACACCAAGAAACAACGACCCCAAGCAACAAGGATACCCTATCACATTCAAACATCTCGGCAAAGGCGGTTACGAGTTGACGCTTTTTGCTAGTACCCCCATCTCGCAGCAAAAGTGGATGGAGCACATTGACACACAGCAGCGAAGCTTGAGAGAGCGTAGCAACATCTTCACAAAGACGATTGTCAACGAGGGCTTCTTCTCTCCGACTATCAGAGTCACGTGTGCTGTTCCTCTCGATGGTGGACGCAAGCTGGCCCTGGGTACGGATGCCGGTGTCTATGTTGTGGAGCGGAAGCCGAAAGATGCCTCGATACGGCCTCGTCGTGTGCTGGATTGCAAGGGCGTTACCCAGATTGAAGTCCTGGAACAACACGCTATTGTGCTTGTCTTGGCTGACAAAACACTCTATTCATACTCAACCGATGCCCTGGAGCCCGATGAGTCGCAGGCCATGGTCAAGCGACCACGCAAGATTTGCCACGCCAACTTCTTCAAGGCTGGTATCTGTTTGGGACAACAACTGGTCGCCGCAGTCAAGACTTCAGCGCTCTCGACCACGATCAAGGTGTACGAGCCAAAGGAGCAGATGGGCAACAAGAACAAGAAGTCTGGCTTTGCGAAGATGATGCTCTCTACAGGCGGCGCAGATCAACTGAAACCGTACAAGGAGTTTTATATTCCTACCGAATCCACATCGATACACTTCCTGCGGTCCAAGCTATGCGTTGGCTGTGCGCGTGGATTTGAAGTGGTCAGTCTCGAGACGCTCGAAACACAATCGCTTCTTGATCAGGCCGATACATCGCTCGACTTTGTCGTGCGGAAAGAAAACATCAAGCCCATTCACATCGAACGCATGGGAGGAGAATTCTTGCTGTGCTACACGGACTACTCTTTCTTCGTCAACCGCAACGGCTGGCGAGCGCGACCGGACTGGAAGATTACCTGGGAAGGCACGCCTCAGGCTTTTGCAATCTTCAATCCGTACATTCTGGCTTTCGAGCCTAGCTTCATCGAAATCCGGCATATGGAGAGCGGTGGTCTGGTTCACATCATCACAGCCAAGAACATAAGATGGTTACACACATCGACAAGAGAGGTACCTTCTTCCGATGAACTGATACTAGACGAATTCACTAACACGACACAGATACTATACGCGTACGAAGATGAAATCGGCAACGACGTGATTGCAAGCCTGGACTTTTGGCAAACTGGAAATGGAGGAAAGCAATCTCTCGATACCCAGCGATCCTACGAAAAGAGCTAGAACTTGCCCGACCAACAATAAGATTCAGCAAGTTTTGATCAGTCTCCAAACGTTCGAGAGCCTCTTTCATCGTATGACCGAGTACACACCAAAATCGGCGACATCTCACAGTCGCAAAACAGCTGGCAAATGAACTCCTATCACTACCGCTATCACCTCCTCGTTTCCACTTCTGCCGACGGCTAACAGGAATAATGATCAAAGAGAATCGGCCACAGTAAAGCTGGGCTTGACCGAGCCGCGGCGGGACCGGTGGTTGTTAACGATGGAATGTTGGCCCTTTTTTTGATAACAAATCCTTTTCTCCATCTCTCTCTCTCTCTCTCTTGCTCCCTTTTTCTACCTTTCTACTGCGAACCTGCTGAGTTTGTTTTTCTATTCAAAATTAGGAAAGGAGAGTATCTTTGTATCATACTAGAATTCTTAGCGAGCGGCGATTTGTTTGTGGTTTTTGAGAATATGTGATGGGGGTTTTTGTTTTTGACTTTGGAACTGGGGTGTATGTGTGTGTGTCTGTGGAGAGAGTGTGTGGGGGGTGTATGTGGGGAATGATGAATGTGGTGTGTAGCGCGAAAGCCGGATCTTGACATGTAATTGAAGAAGCGATTTAGCGTGTTTTTACTGTACTGACTGGCAAACATGATGGATATTAGTTGACTTTTTGCTTCTCGTTCTCGACCATGGGACTGCGGACTACCTACTCTCTATCTCTCTCCTTTTTTTTCTCCCGGAACTTTCTCGTCCTTGGCGGCCCCTCCCGCGTAACTGTCTCTCTCCTACCTTCCCTTCCTGGGTGAGGGGGAAAGAGGAATCGGCGGCTACGGCGCTATTTTCCCCCAGCATGGCTAATTCTCCGACCACGGGCCTTTTCTCTACTGCCATATTACTAGGATCACTGTAGACGCTTTCCTCACTTTCGTAGTACTTAGGCCGGTTTCAAACAAGTGCAGTGGGTAACCACGAGCTGGAAACTCCACTTGAGCTAGGGTTCGAGGTGGATAATTTTTTGGTGCCGGTGTACCTACCTACTGCCTTGATCTCATGACTCGTGGCTCGTGTGATGCTAGTGCTGGCGTTGGCGTGCCACGAGGCGGGGGAGGGGCTGTTTTGTGTTGTGGTACTTTACCGGCAATCGCTCAGTTCCTGTCACGTTTTTTTGTTTGCAAGGTCTGCTTGAGAGAGCTGTCGTTGGATAAATTGGACAGTCTGTGGCTTGATGACTGGGAAAAGAAAGGCAAATAGATAAGAGAAAAGAAGAGAAGAGGTAGAAAGAAAGAGACTGGAACGAAGGAAAGATAAGAAAGTAAGACAAGGAAGGAAAGAAAAGAAAAAACCATGGCACCAGGAATCCTATGGGTATCCTCACGAATAGTGAATAAGGATAAATTGGATGTGGATAAGTTTTGTGACTGGTATGAGAATGTACGTCTTTCCCTCTGCTCAGCCACCCATTCCCCCCTAACTTCTTCATATCACCCTCCTTCTGTCGTTGTCCGAATATCTAACAGCACTCTTAATCCAACGCTACCAGCTAAGCCGTCTGTGACAAAGACTGGAAAGCTAATAAATGAAACTATAGACACACATCCAAGAAGTCCTCATCCTCCCCGGTTTTCCCTCCGCCTTACGATATGAAGCCGTTACCCCCGCTCCCAAGGGTATGCAGTATGGGAACGAGGCGCCATGGTTGGTACGTTCCCCCCTCCCCTCTTCCTCAACCCTCAATTCACTATATCCCACCCATCCTAAGCGTATCTAACCCCACAGACAACCTACGCCATGCCGGACGTCGACTACCGCCTCTCCCAAGCCTTCAAAGACCTCTCTGGCGGAAACCCCCCCAGCGCCGAATTAATCGAAGCCATTTACAAACACACGCGATTTGACACTAGGTTTTATGAGGAACGCGGCGTTTACCCTCCTACCTCCCCTGCCGCCACCCCATCCCCCACATCCGAGTCCTCGCCTACCCCATCGTCCTCGTCGTCGTCCTCGTCGCCCCCGAAATTCCTCATCGCCGCTACTTTTCACGCCCCCAAGGACGGTACTACAGACTTTTCAACACACTTCAGCACAACGCTCCTCCCGCAGTTGGAGAAAACAAAAGGCTTCGTGAGGGCGAAGACGTATGAGGTCGCTACTGCGCTGGTGCTTGATTGTTGGAATTGGGCGGCTGCCGAGGGCGTGCCGGGGTGGTTAGTTATGGCTGAGTTTGAGGGGGGTGAGGCGCCTGTTCTAGAGGGCCTGGAAGGTGCGGAAGTGGGTGTTTATAGGGTGGGCAGGATTTATTCCGAGGAAGAGTGGGGGGTGGGGGGAAGTAAGGGGTGGTAGAAGGAGTGATGCATTCATGTTGCCGTGTAATTTAACAGTAAGAGATGAAATGCAGATATGTCTAATCTTGACAGATGTATATTCAATTCTGTAAACGCCGGAACAGAGACACGAACTTCATCGTCATAGTTCATCTCAGTTTCTAGAATGTTCGGAACGATAGTTTTGTCCGCCTAGTGGCAGGCACATGAGGTGGGAACAACGGAAGTTTTGCAAATGGGGCAGAATAGAAAGCGCTCGTCGCATAAGTACAATCACCGAATGCTTTGAGGGGAAAATCGGAAATTGTCCTTTTTGAGGAACTCGCAGGAAGGAAGCAGGCCCATGATACGCATTCCTTGTCTCTTTTTTTTTTAGCAATTTTAGAACAGGGTAGCAGGCCACATTTTCACTTTTGTTACCGCGTTTTGGAAAAAATTAGAGTAAAAGGTAGTAGAAGAGACAAAGTACGAAAGAGAGTGCCGACTCTGTCTTTTATATTCGCTGCCAAGAAAAACAAGTCGTAAATAATAAGAATGAAGAAGAGTACGTGAAGAGGAGCATGACCAATGGAAGAAAAGTACTCAGCAGAGGCTCGTTAGTATTACGTCCCCGGGTCCGATCAGCATGCTGACCTTTTCTCAGTTTGAGGAGGCGCGTCGCGCCTACGCGCGGAGCCTGTGCATAACCTCCTGCTAGTTCTGATTGATATTGGATACACAGAGGGCGAAGACATCGGCATAAGGTTAAATATGGCTTTCTTTTAGCGAAAATAGAATAAGGTTATCCACGATACCAGGAAGAGAGAGCGCACATGCGGCTGGTGTTGTTGCTCATTGAAGACCCATCCCATAGCTGCGTTGACATGTTGTTTTAGATGTAGTAAGATGTTCCAAGGTTCTAGAGAGAATTTTTAAGTGCTTAATATTATCGCGCACCGCCAGATGCAAAGGTCGTAATAGAGGCAAGTGTGCGTTTTTTGACAGCGCAAAAGGCACTTCCCATTAAACTTTTCTTTATCGTATTTTATTTTAATAAGGATAAGAAGGAAGAACAACCACATAATACGAAAGCACTATGCGTTTCTAACTATTCTCCAGCACCATTTCTGTGAAAGGGGACAGAGGCGACAGCGAACTCATAGGACGTTAGGAGAGATTTTTTTGGGAAAAGGGAGAGAGGTGAAGGTTTCCATGCGTGAGCAGCTCAGAAGTTTCAATAGAAAAAAGAGGAACGAGTCGAGGAAGAGCCGCATCTCGCGTCGCTGGTTTTAGTTTAGAAGAGGGAGACAGCGGCCACATATACAGGGGGAGGATAGGTTTTTAGAAAAGAGACAACAAGGGGAACAACCATGCAAATCTACCGTCCAGGTGTTCGGTGTAGAAAAGAGAGAAAGGAGACAGGATCCAAACATAGTACATCATATATACTTTATAAGAAAGAAAGAAACGAGAAGCGACACATCACCCATCGAACTCGATGTTGTCAGTTTTTAGAGAGAAAAAAAGGATACAGGTGGTCTCCATGGAGCAAAAAGATGATATTTTTTCCAAGGAAGGAGGAGGGAAACAACCATAGAAATGATATTTCCCACTTTTAAGTTTAGAAAGGAGAGAAAGGCGACAAATTCTACAAGTCGATCAAATGGATTTTCTTTTAAAGAGAAGACGAGGGGCGAGAGCCACATTGCGAGGATATCTCAAGGGTTTTGATCTTCAGAAAGAGACAACAGGAGACGACCTCAATAGCTTATCCGGCCTAGAAAATTCCAATGAATAGGGTAGAAGAAAAGAGAAACAGCCATGATTCGATAAGCTGTATCATTTTTAGTTTTGAGAGGAGAGACGGGCAACACCCCCATAGTGCTTCTGTATTCGTTTTTCTGGGAAAAAGAGAAGAAGAGGAACACCATGTATACTCAGGTTTGCCAATTTTGATGTTTGAGAAAAGGGAGACAGGCAACAACCCTCCATAGCTGGTCCAGGTAGGCTTTTATGAGAAAGAAGGAATGAAAATGAAGAATATAGGAAGACAAGACAGCAAATTTTCGAGTGTGCCTCGTGTTTTATTTTAGAGAAACCCGGCCAAACAAGATTCAAACAATCATTTGAAAGAGTAGTTAGAAATTTCGGAATCTTGAAATTCAGGCAGGGCAGCAGAGACAGCTACCCACATACAATGTCTGCATGTACTTTTTAAATCTAGACAGAACGGTGGAACAGAGCCCATGGTCGCATAGTCGACAGAAATGTTTTGGAAGGAGGGGAAAAGAAGTAGAAGGAGGAAGAGGGACAGCCACATCGATATATCCAGTCGGGCTTTTATTTTGCAGGCAGAGAGAGAGAGCACACAAACACCCTCCATTCTATGTCCCAAATCACCTTTCAAGTAAAAGTCAAAAGAGGAAGACGAGAACCCCCGCATGTCTTCGTAACGTTGCATTTTTAGTCCAGAAAAAAACCGAAACACTCAGCTCATGTCCTTAGAGGACCAGGATTTCAATTTTCCAACGAAAAAGGGAGAAACAGGAGGGAGCAAGCACATGTTATCGTCGCATTCTGGAGTTTAGTCCCGCAACACGCAGCCCATGTCCCAGGACGGACTCCGTTTTGGGATTTTGGGATTTTCAGAAAAGGAAGAGAAACCAACAACCCCCCATGTCAGACAGATAATCCCGTTTCAATTTAGACACGAGGGGGGGGGGGGGGGGGGGAGAGTGGCACAACACCCACGGCTCCGCACATTGCGCGGAAAGGGATTTCTTTTTTAGGATGTTTTAAAACTTTCAGAGAGGCAAAGGAGAGGGGAGACTCCCATTTCGTGGACGCGATCTATTTTCTAGAAAAAGGAGGAAGAAATTCTGTAGATTGTGGATGAGAAAGAAAGGCAGGAAGGGAGGTAGAGAGGGGGTTTATATACTTCTCTGCCAGCCGCCGAGATCTGAATCATGTGACCAGAGCTGGCCGTCAGCTGCCAATGTACAAACGGACAGACAGCAGCATTGGCCATTGGACATCACACATGCGTCACCCCGCTCCATGTTTAGAAAATGAGATTGACAGATAACATTCAAAATATACATAAATACACCCCATCTGGCTAATCCTACTATACACCACCCCTCATCCTCACCCTCTTAGCCCATCCTGATCCCTTCTCCAACACAGCCCCTTAGTTCGTCTTATACTCACTCCCCGCGCCCCCACACCAACACCGCCCTTCACCCTCCTTCTCCACATGCACAACGACATCCATACCGCGGTCCTTTAGGAACTGCTGTGAGCGCTCGCGAACGTCTTCTAGATCTGCGACGCGGGAGGCGATGATGTGGATGACGCCGAGAATGCGACGTTGTTTTGGGGGATGATCGTGCGAGTGCGCGTGGTCGTGGGCATCGTCGTGGGAGTGAGAGTGGGAGTGGCCATGGGCATGGTCATGCGAGTGGCCGTGAGAGTGGGAATGAGAATGGCCGTGATCATGGCCATGATCGTGCCTATGACTGTGGCTGTGGTCGTGATCATGCGAGTGGTCATGCGAGTGATGATGGTCGTGGTGCTCGTGTGCGTGATCGTCGTGATCGTGTCCGCTTCCTCCGCAATCATGCTGCTTTTTTGCGTGAGCTTCGGCGTGTGCGGCACCCTCATCTTCAAGCCAGAACTTTGGTACGGCATAGCCGATGACACCTCTAAGCGTGCCGAGCTCACCCAAAGTGTTCCGGATGCCGTACTCTACGTCGCTGGGTAGGCTGAGCATGAGCCTGGCTCCACTTGACTTGACGAGTGGGATGGCTGAAAGGAAAATTAGGATGGCGATCATGCATGAGGCAATAGGATCCCATCCAGACCACCCATAGTATTTGGTAAGAAGCGTGGAGACAATGACGGCCACAGAACCAAGTGCATCGGCCAGAATGTGAAGGAAGATTCCTTGCATGTTTTCATTGTCATGAGAATGCCCATGGTCATGGCCTTCGTGTCCGTGATCGTGTCCGTGGCCATGGTGAGCGTGACCGAAAGCAGTGAGACCGACAATGTTGACGAGGAAGCCAAGTACACTGACAATCAGAAGTTCATTGAGGCGGTGAATTTCGTGGCCTTCCCAGAGGCGCTCAAAGGCGTCAAAGATGATTTCCACACTGACAAGCCTGAATCGTGTTAGTTTACTCTTTACTGATGACTAGATGCGATGACTTACAAAAGGAACACGCCGTTTGCAAAACCCGATAGAGTATCGATCTTTCCATAGCCGTACGGGAAGCGAGCGTTCGGGCGCCATTTGCTCATGACTGCAGCTGCAAGACCCACTGCGAGACCAGCGCAGTCGAAAAGCATGTGAATACTGTCTGTGAGCAATCCCAAAGATCCGCTGACAAAGCCGTAGAAGAACTGGACCATCATGAACCCCAGGTTAAGTCTATCTAAGTCAGCATGGCTCTTCGATCCTCAAAGGCAGATGGGTACTTACACGCCAAAGTATGCAATGCGTCGCGAGTCCCGCTCAATCAGCACGCTATGTACAATCGAGCCTGGAGTGGCGCGCGCAATGAGAAAGGCCGAGATTCTTGAATGGTTTCCATGAAGGTGGTGATCGTCGTGGCCATCAGCATGCTTATGACCGGCGTGTCCATGGCTATGCGAATGAGGTACGGGCGAGCGCGTATCGAAAGCAACAGCCCCAACCAACAACGCGCACACCCACGGAAATGCAATGTTGATGTGCCCCGCAGAATAATGCTCCCAAAAGCTAAATGCGAAGATGAAGATACCGCTCAACTTCAACCCGACTTGTTTCTGACTCCGTAACGATGTTGGAAGGGAAAAGTATACAAGCGCGACGGCCGATGCAATTGACAAACTGGAAAAGCCAAAGGTGTGTTGAGAAAATGACAAAGCAGATGACGAAACGAGCGAATACAAGAAAGTGGTAACGGTTAAAACGAGACCAGACGCAATCGTGAGCAATTGGTTCTCGGAGGTGTTGGTGAGGGGCGATGACGGTTTTGGCAGCGAGGCACGGGAAGGCACTCCACCCATGTATGAGCCCTGGCCCTGAGTGCCAGTCATGATGGACCAGCGAGCTGTAGGAAGCGGGGGCGGGGCTAGGAGAATCGAGGTCAGAAGCGCCGCATATCCGACTAAACTTCCTGCCAGATTGCCCGAAGTTGTGATATCGGCGACCATAGCCAGGAAGAGTGCACCGCATGTCACTTTTCGGGTCCTCAATGTTCGCCGGACGTCGTCCCAAGGTGTGTTTTTGCCGGGTCTCTGGTCCATGGCTCCAATTCCTGCGCCTAGTGCAACCAACAGGAGCAGCGCTGTCTTTGCCCCTTCCAGCTGCAGGGTAGCATAGAATGGCAGTAGTACGCCGGCTACATTGGTCGCCATGCGCAGGGGCGCATTGGTTCGATTTGACCTGTCCTCCTTCCGCCTGTCTAGTGGCTGCAAACTGGAGCTGACCTTTGCTATTATACCGACTAACAACAGCGTCGCGGAGGAAAGAACGAGCGATTGTAGTAGTGGGGAATCGTTGAGCGTCTTGTTTGTTTCTAATGGAGGTGCCGCCTCCGCCACGGCTTCTGAAAGCGTTGATGGCAACTTCGGCAGCCGCCTAACGCCGGCTGGGTATGCTATTGAGGCGAAAAGGTACGGCAAGGGAATGAGGAATGCAGTCAGGGCTTCAGGCAGTTCCAGCCATGATCTACACGTCGTATTAGCAATCGTCAGAATACCGCAGAATTGTCCTTACGAGGTCACTGCCGGAAGCGCGTGGGGCGTCTGAGCTGGCGACTCTTGTATTGGCGATACCGGCGAGAAGCCGTATTTGTCAACAACCGGCGTCTTCTTTGATCTCGCGTTCAAGAACGGCTTCAATGTGTAGGCCGAATCAGACGACGTCGATCGCTCAAGACCGTGACTGTGCTCATGCACGTTTGTGTCGTTGTTGTTGGCATAAGGCGAGGATGCCGCGCCATGCGAATGTCCGTTTCCATTCATCTCAGAACGTGCATGTCGATGACCGTGTTTCTTCTCGGGCGTTGAACCGTTTAATGCGCCGTTTGAGTATGAAGAAGCCTCGGGTGTGTATTGTGATATGGAACGCGCATGACTGTGTGCGTGCGCCGTAGTAACGATGGGCAGGGCATACGTCGACGCCATGTCGTCGTACAACCTTCAGGTGCGTCGCGACAACTGTCTTGACTCGGTCGACAAGTCGGCGGTGTGGGGCCGCAAATGGTTGAGGGGAGACGGGTGCAAAAGTGCTTTTGCTATGTACAAATCTCGGCGGGAAGAGTATGGCGTAGATTTAAGCCGGCGGGGGTGTCAAGGCGCTGCATTGAGGCTACGCCGCCATCTGATAGCAGCTTCCTGGGCTAGCATTATCACGTATCTACTTTCAGGGGTCTTACAGATGGACATGACTGTCTTAGCCGACTTCCTCTTTCGGCCGCGCCCCGGTTCCATCTCCGCAATCCTTGGCACTGACGCACGACGCCGAAACCTCTCCCGCACCCGGCACTAACAAAACACCACAATGTTCGACGACGACACCCCCGAAAAGTACGCTACTGTCTTTTCTGTGCTTCTCGGTGTTGGTGTAGTCGTGTCGACGCTGTTCACGCTTTTGCTGGTTACGTTGCCCAGGCAATATGATCCGTACAAGGATAAGCCGCTTAGGTTTGTGGGCGCGGATGGAAAGGAGATACCGATGAAGACAAGAGATGGAAAGGATCCCATTCACTGGAAACAGGGACGGTCTGTGCAAGTTGTGGTGTTGGGAGACATTGGACGATCACCCCGGATGCAGTATCATGCCTTGAGCATCGCCAACCACGGCGGTAGAGTGTTTCTCATCGGCTATCAAGGCGAGTAGCATCCTCTTGGCGTTTATGCACACGGCTGATGCAACTATAGAGTCTGAGATACTTCCCGAGATTGTCTCTAATCCACTAATTGACATCATCCCACTTTCACCAGCACCGAGTGTCCTACGTTCCAGCAACACACTTCTATTCCAGATTCTAGCACCGCTCAAAGTTCTCTGGCAAGTATGGTCGCTATACTACGCACTTGGCTACCGTTCTCAGCCGGCGAGATGGACTCTAGTACAGAACCCACCTTCAATACCAACGCTCGCTGTAGCAAGCCTAGTATGCTTCCTCCGCCGTACTGACCTCGTGATCGACTGGCACAACTTTGGCTACTCCATCCTCGCCATGAAACTCAGCCCCACCCACCCTCTCGTCCGAATATCAGAAAAATACGAAAAGCTCTTTGCAAAAGCCGCAACCCACCACATCACCGTAACCAACGCCATGGCCCGCGTCCTCAAAGTCGACTACGGCGTCACAGCCTCCGCCCTACACGACCGCCCCGCCTCCATCTTCCAGCCCACCAGTCCCGAGGAACGCTCAAAGTTCCTTGCGCGATTACCAGAGACGGCCCAACACGCCGCCGACCTCTCCCCTACTTCCCAATCCCCCTGGAAACTCGTCGTCAGCGCCACCTCCTGGACCGCCGACGAAGACTTCTCCCTCCTCCTCTCCGCCCTTGTCGCTTACTCGGCACAATGCACAAACAAACCCCATCTCCCCAAACTCCTCGCCATCATCACGGGAAAAGGGCCGCAGAAAGAAGACTATCTCGACAGAATCAAACAGCTAAACCAGGAGAATAAACTCCTAAACGTCGTTATCAAAACAGCGTGGCTATCGCATTCCGACTATGCTCTCCTCCTCGCCGCAGCGGATTTAGGAGTTTCACTACACACCTCATCCTCGGGCGTCGACCTCCCCATGAAAGTTGTCGACATGTTTGGTGCCGGCCTACCTGTTGTGGGATGGGGGAAATTCGAAGCGTGGCCCGAGTTGGTGAAGCAGGGCGTTAATGGATTGGGTTTCCAGAGCGAGGAGGAGCTGGCGTTGCAGTTGGAGGCGTTTTTTGATAGAGATACGAGGTTGAGGGAGACGTTGAAGAGGGGGGCGTTGGAGGAGAGTGGGCATCGGTGGGATGATGAGTGGGATGCTGTTGGGGGGAAGTTGTTTGGGCTTTTGTGAGGGTGGAGGACGGCGTGTAGTGGTGGTGAAAGGGATTAGTAATGTGTATGTTTTGACAAATATCACAGTTGAAGTGCGCGCAGAGGAGAAACAATCCCAGCGTATATAAATGCGATTAATGCCTATGCAATCGTAAATGAAAAACTCCACATGAAAAGCCTTGATATCGTAACCGTGAAACCGCCGCCCCCCCCCCCCCCCCCAAGAACCCATTACACCATGCCAAACACGTCATTAAACCCCCATGGGATCTTTCAGCCTAACCGCCATCCACTCGCTGTTATGCCGGTCATCTACAAGAAAAACGCCAATCCAGCAATGCCCACAACGCCCACGAGCATGGACCCAGCGATCTTGTTCCCGGAAGCGGCGTTTGGTCGGCCCGTGTTCTGGACGGCACCTGCACCAACGTTTTGACCACCGTTGCCATTTTGGCCGTTGCCGTTCTGACCGCCGCCCTGGCCGCCGCCCTGACCACCCTGACCGTTGCCGCCCTGGCCATTTTGTCCACCCTGGCCGCCGCCTTGTCCTTGGCCACCTTGGCCACCTTGTCCCTGACCGCCCTGGCCGCCCTGACCACCGCCCGGAGTAGGAGCAGGCGCACCGTTGCCCCTGGGACCGGTGGGTGTAGGACCACTGGGCATGGCGAAGTTGCAGGCGCGCATTATCTCGTTGACGTCGTCTGTATGTCCATGTTAGAAGATATGTACCAGGGAAAAAGGGAAAGAGAACATACCATTCTTTCCACGATATCCTCCATTCTGATTGACGCAAGCCGCGCAAGCTGGCACAGCAGTGGGAGCGTTCTGGTCACTGCAGATGCAGCGGAGCTCTGCGGCATCATCTCCGCCTGTCATTGTTAGCTTTTATCTTGATATCGCCGGCATGCCTGGAAAACATACGGATGTTGTTGTCGCAGTTCTGAGTCAAGAGTACAACAGGGTTGCAAGTGTCGCGGCACGCCAAGGGCAAATCGTCAAAGTCGACGTCTCCAACATCAGGAACACCGTTGTTGTTACGGTCGCCATCGCGGTCGCCATCGCGGTCATCACGGTCATCGCGGTCATCGCGGTCGGGGTGGGCGAGGATGGCGCTGGAGAGGGCGAAAGCGAGGGCGAGGGATTGGAAACGCATATTGAAGTGTGGAAGTGAAGTTTGTAAAAGTATCAACGATTGACAAGAGATGGATGAAGAGGATTGGGATTGTTGGCTGTTGTTGCTGTGATTGTTGTGGTTGTGATTGTATTTCTTTTATGGCAACGGGCACCTCAATTATATATCTTCAACACGCATGGAGACTGCAAGTGCCCTTCGTCATCTCTCACAGCCATGCTTGACAATCTTTTTCCCAATCCTACGCACTCAAGCTGGCATCGTGAGCGATGACGAAGGCGTGGTCGGCTTGGCAGTGGCCTCGTGCGCCCCGCCGCGTATCGGGCCGTTGTCGGTAACCATCATCTATGGTTCTGCGTCACTGTGCCATGGGGAAATCTTGGTCCAGTTCCTGGGGTGGCGTATGCTTCTGGGCTTTACGGGCATCGTGCTGGCTGACAAGTGGTCGAGTATGTCCCAAGGCGCCACAATTCACCACCGGAACGTTGCGCTGTGGGTGTGTGCAAGCCCCACGAGCAACGTAAGTCTTCTAAGCCGACTTCGCCAGTAGGATGCGGAGCTTGTTCTTGGGCGACACGATTGCGGAGACATGTAGATCTTAGCCAAGAAACCACAGCCTCAAGACAGGTAAATCATTTTACGCTGCGCAGCGATTCCAGAGCACTTGGCGAGAAGCGAATTCGAATTACCACAAAGTAAACATGGATAAGTGTTCCTGGGATCTAGCTACGCGCGTCACAGCGGCGCAGCTAAGCAAAGGAAACGGCCTTGGTGGAGTACGGCCGATCGACATGACTGACACAATGATGCCGAGAGATCCAGCAAAGGGGGCCAAGCTCCCGGATGACCTCTAAGATTTCCCGCCGCACACAAGACCGATGCGTTTCATGATAGAACCATGTTTATGCAAAGTGCAAACAGCAAAAACTGACGCGTCGAACTTGGAAAAAAAAAGATTAAATTTACCAAGATGTGAAAAGCAGCAAAAATGGTATCTCGCGCGCCCGCTATGCTATGTATGATGTAAGGAAAATGCTCGATATAAACGCCAGACGCGACGCAGATGCTCCCAAGGGCCTGCTAAGAGGCGCGTGATGCTGCTTTGCGTAATACACTGTGCTGTGCTGCAGAAACTTTGGAAAACCACATAGGTGGGCTAAGAAATCGCATCCAGGAATAGATGCAATGCGTGTTTACCGACCGTAGGTAGTGTACGCTTGCAAGCCATGGTCGTCGTCATCCAGATGGGTGTCATGTATACCGTTGGGCCGACGTGAGGGCGGCGGTGTAGCAACCCAGGTCTCATTTTGAAACACTTGATCGTTTTCCGCTGGGCGTCAAGGGTCTTGAGCCTGGGATAGAGCCGGACAGGAATGCACGTGACCCTTTCCGAGCTTCCGGCTTAGGTGGCTCGCGCCTTGTATCCTCTGGTTTCAACTCTCCAGTAAGCCATTGGCCCATGTGTGTCTGCCACCTCTTTAGGTCATCTGTCTTTGACGCCTCTCTAAGCCTCCTGTGTCGTACGAGTCTTTCAGCAACCTGACGAAGAACAATCTTGGGGGGCTGATATTCGGCCAAGTTTCCTGGACTCGTAGTTGTATCGCGCTCAAGATACTCCCTAGTTGCTGCCTCCATCTTCGAAAGCGTCTTTCCACCAGCGACTTCCTTGGTCTCCTTGGTTTGAGGGTTTGTCCATGTCCCCTTCTCCCAATGGTCAAGTGGTAGGTTCTCAAGTCCCTTGTCCACGTTGAGACGCTTATACCATCGATGCTCTCCTTTTGCTATTGTGCGCATCATCTTATGGCGGTCTTCACCTTCAGTATATTTGATCAGGACATTCTTGAACACAGCCAGCTTCTCACTCCATTTCTGAAGCGCTCTGACCTTGCCAAGAGGCCCGGGCCAAACAGCAGCGAAACCGTCATTGGTGGTGTCTGGTCGTCCGGTTCCGATAGAAAGTAACAGTCCTGGTTCACAATCATCCCCGTTTAAGGATGCATGCTCACTATAAGCAGCATACGAAGGGTTGTTCTCCCGGATTCCTCCATCTTTAAAACTCATTTTGCGTCCTGTGCCCAAGTCGGCAGTGAGCATTTCAAAATAAAACGGCGCGGCTGAGGTTGCACGCGTCACCTGCCATATCTTCAACTTGTCTGCACCAGGATTGTAGGACGTCACCCAAGGTGGGGCAATATCGGGGTTGTATTGGTGGTCATATGAGCGGAGAAGATGGGCTTCATCGATCCGACCGTTGTGAGTTGCGGTGAGGCAGATTCTGGTGACAATTAGCTCTGGACGGGACGGCTTGGACACGACGGCGAGTAATTGAAAACGCCCGCATCGAAGGCAATAGTCCTGGTGTATACATGACCATGTTTCGCTCATGTAGATGGACAACACGATCGATGTATACATGCAGCAGAGAGATGCAATCATCGAGGGTGCGAGTAACTTTTACGGGGGTTGTGGACAATACTTACGACTGACATATGCGTTCTACCGGCCTGACATCACCCGTCCATGTCGCAGCGGAGCTTACGGCGATGGAATGTGCTGACGTCTCGCCTTCTGGGTCCCAAGGATGCCAATCATCTCCTGTACAGCTCTCATGTTCCTTGCAGTACTTCCTCACGATATCTTGCACGGCCTTCTCCAACGGCCTGTGGTGGTACTTGGTCGCGAGCGGCAACATATTTCTCCTCTGTCCAAACAGCTCGTGTCCTACTTTTCTGTAGATTTCCAGACACTGCGGTACACTCATACGTAATCGGGCCAGCATAACGGATATGAGGCCGCCTGTACTTGTTCCATACATGAAATCAAAGTAGTGACACGGAAGTAACTCGTCTTCGATGAAGTCGCGGCGTTGGCTTCCTGGCACCGGACCTTCGTCTCGTTGCAATCGGCGTTCGCATTCGGCAATCTCATGCATAAGGCGCTGGATGATGAGGAGACTCGAGTAACCACGTATACCACCGCCGTCTACCATACTGGTTAGCATGTCTGTATCTATCCTGCATGTTTCTAGCTTATACACGCAACTCGCATTATGAGATGCAGGATATCACAATAGTACGTATTTTCCTACTAGGAAATGCAGGTGGCATACCGAGGATGCCTTGTCACAACAGGGGCTAGAATAACGTACCTAGTGTGAGTATCAAATCATCCCAGCAATTCTCCTTGGTAACTCCCATCTTCCAGGTTTCGCCTGTTTTATCTTGCTGAGTCGCACTGGTACGAATTGTCTCAATGCTGATCGGCCTTGACGCCGGCTCCGGGGGTGGTCGCAGCATAGTGTCGGCGCGTGCTTTGTGTCTACTATTTGCGCTTGGGGGATGCAGCCTCGCGCGGGTTTGTGGTGGGAACAAGTGGGACAAGTCAGGAGGGTATTTGAAAAGCAAAGTGTATATCAGGCAAGAAGGAAGCGGCGACGGGAAGAGGACAGTGGATATAAGGCTGCAGAGAGCCTCATGACAAGTTGCGCGACTTGTTGCTAAAGGCGCGACAACTGCAGGTGGAAGGGTGGGCGAACCGCGGGAGTGGCTTCATGCTACCGCTAGCAAAAGCGTCCCGGCGTTTTGACGAATTAGGTAGCAGAGTGGCCGGGCAAAGCCCCTGCTAAGCCTCGGGGGTCCAATATAGTCGTGAGGCTTGTCTCTCCATTGCGGTCACTTCTGCATCGAAGTTCAGAGAGCCAGGGGATGATCGAGTTTGTGTGACGCGGAGAATAGGGTGATGAGATCAGCCCGCCTTCCGCAATCCCGCCCGCCTTGTTGGTAGCAAAAGAGCAAGCGAGAGTCATATCTGGTCAGTAACAGATGGTCTGACTCAGCCCCAACTTGTAGGCAAACTCGTTCGCTTCGCTGCCTTGCACTGAGCCAAACCCGGTGCAGAAACTCGGGCTCGCCTCCTCAACTGCAGTCTTGTACCCAGCAAACAGCAACACCGGAGAAGATTGATTCTCCAGCCGGACTGACGCCTCCTTGTGACCTCTTGCTCCTGCCTGCTTAGCAAGCGCAACTTCTTGCTGGTCAGGACCAAGCCGAGGCATGTCCGAGAGCGTCACCTGGATGGCGTTCTGGGGGGGCAGACTGGCAGGTGACGCATGCTTTCTACCGTTTACCTTTGTCGAGGTTTTCATCTGGGGAAACAAAAGAACAATGTACAAGACTAGTAGAAATTACACCATGTGCACTTGGAATGATGGGAATGTCACCATGATAAGTCGCTGACGAAAAAGAGAGGGCGTTTTGGGTGGTGTTGGAAGACGGAACATGAACTAGAAGGCGCCTGGCCAATCACATGGCGACGGGTCACAGCCACTTCAGCCACGGCTACGTCAGGCTACCCAGGAAGGCGCAGCCGCTGAGTGTGACGATTGTGGAAGGGTCGACGCTCTTTGATGACCTAGACCTCACTCCACCTGCCACACTCGCACCGTCGCTACTCACGCGACCCGCCCAGCCTCTGCACCTATACAAACCACAATCCGCCATTTAGTCGCCTACAAACAATAACGCCCTCTGCCACCAAGACACAAGCAACCGTCGATACCCAACCTTGGCCGCCCCCTCGCAACAGCTTCGTTCTCGCCCACTCCATCGTCTCAGCCTCACCTTTTCTTCTTCGGCTGTCGTGCAAATGGAAGAAAGCATGACGTTCAAATCCGTGTCCTCGCATGGAACGTCGTCTAGTAAGGCAAGCAGCCTGTTCAGCCTGAATGCGGACAGCAAAAAGTCCATCCTCGTCTACCGGTACCGTTCGGGCGCAAAAGGACTAGAAGTCAAGACGGAGCGCGACCTCTGCGCTGAACTCGACCAAGGTACGTAGGCCTGACGTTGCCGTGTATCCAGCGCTAACGCCGCCGCCCACAGACCCTAACCTAGCCTTTGTACGCGTTGCAAGGAAACCGATACCGCGTGGCAACAGCAGACTTGACATCTTGAACGAAGATTTACTGTCGCCTTCCGAACGCGAAATGTACGGCGAGAAGCCTACGCTCAAAGCCTCGGTTGCCAACGTCGGACTGCCCACCATGGCAAGGTGGAAGCACATGATCCTTGGCAGCTACGAAGACCTCTACATCGTCTCACGGTTACATACGCCCTCTCCCGAGTCGAGCAAGAACAACAGTCCCGAATCTAGCCAACATGTCAGCCCTGCGGCGACGTTTCCAAACGAAGCATTGCACGCTCCGAATGCGTGAATGCAGTGGCAGGCTTGGGCCGGTTTCTATTTTTGGGGGGGGGCTTCTAGATGATGGAAGCTGTCTCACCCTCCTTGCATGCACGAGTGGGAGTCGACTCGGCCGGGCCAGCAGGGACGACATGCTTAGGCCGGAAATACGTTTCTTTTGTACGCATTTATGAGATACCCCACGAGCACCGCTCAGAGCGCGGCGCTGCATGGAGTTGGTTGTTATTTCCTCATCTCCTTGGTTTCCTCTAGACCTTTCTGTCACATACCGTCTCAACGCCGGTGACTGTGTGATATGATAATTGAGCCCATGTATCCATCCTAATTAGTCCATACTAGGTACCCTTGACTATGCCATGTCAGATCGATAAAACGTGAAGTGGAGCAAATGAGATGGAACACGGATGATCCTTTGGCATGACAATGGCCCGTCTTATCGTATCGAGGTTATCCTTGGTGTAGGAGTGATGTGTTGATGTAAACAAGACGTGCACTGATTCGGCACATGTATTGCTCCAACGTCATCACACGTCCGATTCGCCAATGGATGGGACAACAGGGACTGAGTAAAGCTTTTCTCCCTCTCTTGCAGGCTCTTGCAGGTTCTTGCAGCGTAGGAACTGGTGTTTCTACCTACACGTGGGGAGCCTCGGGCCTTCTGTATGGCTGTGCGCCATGGCGGACCCATCTCTTAAGCGTGCTCACGGCCCTACAGTAGGAAGGGCCGGGTCCACTCAGTTGCACATGCAGGCAGCGGGGAGCTTCATGCTTGCGCTTGGGTCCGGTCTTTCTTCTGCTTGGGCCCTGCAGTGAAGCTTCGACTGTAGTTTCACCTTCTCAACACCTCTCTCTTTTTCACTCTTACCTTGGCCTCTGCAATTGCACAGCCTACACATCGCCAGCATGAGGTGCGTAAAAACTCAATCTGACAAAGATGCAGCCGCATGCGCATCCTCCAATCGTCGCACAGCGGATGATGTCAACGGGAACTAATGCGCGTCCACAGGTTCGGCCAGCAGCTCAAGCAGTCGCTCAACAAGGAGTGGGTCTTTTACTACATCGATTATGAGGGCCTCAAAAACTCTCTGCGTGTCCATCACATCTGGGACGAGAAGTCTGAACAGAGTTTCGTCGAGCAGCTGGAGAAGGAGCTCGAGAAGGTCTACACGTTCCAGCGCGTCAAGGCCGAGGAAATCATTCGTCGCATAGCAGCCTCGGAGAAGGAGGTCAACGACGCCGTCGCGCGCTCCCAGCAGGCGCCCGAGCAAGCTGACAGCTTCGAGGAGGACTTTGATTTGCTCGAGGAGGATCTCAGCGACATCATCGCCGACGTGCACGACCTGGCAAAGTTCACGCAGCTAAACTACACGGGCTTCCAGAAGATTATCAAGAAGCATGATGTGCGTATATATGCTTGCGGATACTTGATTAGGCTAACACATGGCAGAAAAACACAAGCTGGTACCTCAAGCCCGTCTTCGCCGCCCGTCTCAAGCGCAAGCCCTTCTTCCAGGACAACTACGACTCGTACGTGGTGAAGCTCTCGCGACTCTACGATATCGTCCGCACGCGCGGCAACCCAGTCAAAGGAGATGCATCGGCAGGAGGAAAGCAACAGAACTTTGTGCGCCAAACCACAAAATACTGGGTACATCCGGATAACATCCTTGAGCTGAAACTCATTGTTCTCAAGCACCTGCCTGTGCTCGTCTTCAACCCTAACAAGGAGTTCAACGAGGAGGACTCCGCCATTACATCCATCTACTTTGACAACACCGAGACGTGGGAGCTATACGAGGGCCGTTTGAAGAAGACCGAAGGAGCCGAAGCAATCCGTCTGCGATGGTATGGAGGCATGTCGAGCGACACAATCTTCGTCGAGCGTAAGACTCATCGTGAAGATTGGACAGGTGAGGAGTCGGTCAAGGCACGCTTTAAGCTCAAGGAGAAGAATGTCAACGCATACCTCCGTGGTGAGCTCAGGCCCGAGCAGATCTTTGAGAAGGAGCGCAGGGAACAGAAGAGACCAGAGAAGGACATTGCTTCTGACGAGCAGCTGGCACGCGAAATTCAGTACCGCGTCCTTACCCGCAAACTCGAACCCGTCACTCGTTCCTTCTACCACCGCACCGCCTTCCAACTCCCCGGAGATGCCCGCGTCCGTATCTCACTCGATACCGAGCTTACCATGACCCGTGAGGACAACCTGGATGGCAAGAAGCGTTCCGGAGACAACTGGCGTCGTACCGACATTGGTGTGGATTGGCCGTTCAAGCAGCTGCCCAAAGAGGACAAGGAACTCTTTCCTTACGCTGTCCTTGAGGTCAAGCTTCAGACACAAGCTGGAGGAGAGCCACCGCAGTGGATTCGTGACCTGACTTCATCTCATCTTGTCGAGGCTGTGCCCAAGTTCTCCAAGTACATCCACGGCACCGCTACGCTCAACCCCAAGCGCATCCACCTAATTCCATACTGGTACCCACAGATGGATGTCGACATCCGTAAGCCTGTTACGCACAAGTTCGGTATTGAGCGCCCCGGCGCAAGCAACGATATCAGCACCAGTGGTAACCTCGACGACGATAGCGACGATGACGAAGATGCCGTAGAACTGCCCGCTGTCAACGGCACCGAGGATGATGACCGGTTGAGAAGACTTCGTGAGGCCCGGGACGTCATGGAGCAGAATGAGATGAACCGAACGCGCGACTATGGTACTCTTACCAACGCCAACGATCCCAACACGCTCGACATCGAGGAACGTGTCGCTGCCGGCCGCACAACCGACAACGATTACCCCATCTACGATTCCGATAGCGATGACGAGGAAGACGACTTTCAAGCCGCAAAGCGAGAAGGAGGCCTTCGCTATGCACGGAAGTGGGTTGAGCGCACAGCTGCCAACGTAGGCACCACCATCCTCAACACGGTCGTCGCAATCATCCCCAAGCCCACGCCGACCGATGTCGGCGACGGCGGCTTCTCTCTCGGTGTCCCAACATGGAAGCAACAAGGCGAAGTAAAGCGATTCAAAGCACCAAAGGGCAAGCGTAAGTCCACTTCATCTTCCCATCTAACTCCCCCAAACTAACATCACCCACAGGCATCCACGTCCCCGTCCGTGTCGAACCAAAAGTCCAACTAGCAACCGAGCGCACATTCCTCTCCTGGCTCGAATTCTCAATCCTCATCGGCTCCATCGCCGCCACTTTGCTCAACTTTGGCGATAGCCTGGCTTTCGCCGCTGCCTGGGCGTTCACTGTTATCGCATGTATTGCGCTGTGTTACTCGGCTGGACTGTACCTTTGGCGCGTTAATAAAATCAAGGAGAGGAGAGCGGTTACGTATCATGATCGATGGGGACCCACGCTGCTTTGTGCGGGCTTGTTTTGTGCGGTCGCGGTTAGTTTTGGATTTAGGTTTGGGGAGGGGGGTGGTGAGGGAGGGTTGAAAGGGGGCATGAGGGGGTAGAATGATGTTTGAAATGGAAAGGACGAGAGGGGAGATGATGGTATGGCTGCATGGCTGTATGAATGATAGGTTTTGGTTTTTGGTCTTTGCAGAAAATGGGAGATGGATGTTGCATCACTGGCGTTATCTTTCCTCGTTCTCCCGTTTTTTTTTTGGATTCTGCATTGTTCGTTTTTGCCTTTGCGTTTCCGTTTGCATTCCTTGTTTGCTCTTTTACTACGCATGTGGATACGTTAGCTCAGGCTGTAATATTTTTTCCAAACCCCCCATTCATTCCTCATGTGTTGTCTTCTCACCTCGCGCCCATACAACCCCCCTCCCCAATCTTTTGAAAACACCAACCTCCAACGCACGTGACCCCCCCTCGCTACTGCATATATAAACCCCCTTCTCCCCACCCACCTACCTTCCTTCTTTCCCTTATCTTGTCACTCGTTCTATATACTAAAATCACAGTCCTGCCATTTTTTTTCTTCCTAAACAGCAGCAACTATACCACTATGTGTCTCTGTTTCTGTTTTCTTCTTCTTCTTCTAAAACATCTACGACGATAGAGATGTGGAGGCGGTGTTCTCTGCCTTTCTTTTTGTTTTCTGAAAATATTGAAACTCTGTTTGCACTGGCGGGATGGGGGTGTGGTTCTGCTTCTCTTCTAAAAGACTCTATGCTGCATGGGATGTGTGGCTTTCCCTCTTCTTAAAATTGTCGAGCACATCGCAAATGTGTGGTTCTTCTGCCTCTCTTGTTAAATTAATCGACTACCGAGCAAATGTGTGGCTTTCCCTCATCTTCTTAAAATTGTCGAGCACATCGCAAATGTGTGCTCTTGTTAAAATCGTCGAACACATCGCAAATGTGTGGTTTTCCCTCTTCTTCTTAAAATTGTAGGACACGTAGCAAATGTGTGGTCTTGCATCTTCTTCCAAACAGTTAGCAGAAAAAGTCCTGAGAACAAAAGATTATGAGGTTGTTTTCGCCTCTCTCTTTCACAAGCAAGAAGAGAGCATTATATGTTGGTCCCTGCCTCTTCTTATTCTGAAAATGTTTATGAGTAAATATATGTGCTTCATTGCCTATTTTAAAATCCTTAGAGCCCTTTACCATGTGTTTTTCCTTTTTTTTCTCTCTGAAATGAACGAAACGAAGTATGTATGGGAGAAGTCTTTGCCTGTCTTTGGAAGGCTATTAGCACTCAATTATGTGCGTCTCTACCTCTACTTCTGCCTTTGTGTAAACTCCTTCTGGTATTTCTACACTATATCGCGGACGCAATCATGCTTCTGTGTGGTTGTTCCTTTCTCGGTTCCCTTCTCTGTCTCTTCTATACCACCAAAAACGACACACGAATGGAGCAAGGCGTGCTTGTGCTGAACTGGGACTAGTGGGTAGGAAGTAGAGGCATATAAACACGTTCTCTCTCTACTATCCTTCTTCTTCTTTCTTCTCTAGCTTCTACGCATATGAATATACTGTTTACTAGGGTTTTCTTAAAAGTCGATTGGGTTGGAGGCATGTCCAGCTTTCGCGAGAGAAAAAGAAATTACAACTCGGCCGTATGTGTGGGATTTTTCTCTCTTGTGCAAAATGAAAAGGTGTTCCTCTTCTTCTCCGCCGAGGTTTTCTACATACTAAAAACCATCTCCCTCGAATTCATGAGTGGCTTTCTAGCGGAAAGAAAAAAACGTTTCTAGGGAGTTCTTGTATAAGACTCTGCTCTTCTCTCTCATCTTCTACCCTAAAAGCCTTCTAAATTTCGAAAAAAAAATCCTCTGAAAATGCATATGTGGCTTTCTGGCAGAAAAGAAGTGCAAGATCGAACAGATTATGTGTGGGATTCTGCTTTTTTGCTCTAAAAGACCCACTCTTCCTTCTTATTGTTTCACATATGAGTTTCCTGAATTTGGAAAAGAGAATGTTCCTGCAAGGTCATGTTTGGCTTTCTGGCCGGAATAAAAGATATTCTACCTCTAGACTATACGCGTTTTTCTGCACTTCCCTCTGAAGGATGTAATCTTTCTCCTTTTCTTCTGCCCATAGCTTTCTGAATGCCTAAAGAGGTGATGGTAGACGACAGGTGTGGTTCCTATCTTTTCTAAAACAAGATAGTTATCACCGATGTGTGTGGGGCGGAATCTGCCACTGTTAATATAAGAGAGGCTCCTTCTTCCTCTTCTTCGTTCTATTCTACACAAATTTCCCAAAGCTCTCAGAAAAAGATTTCAACTACGACTATGCGACCTCTTTGTAAAACAAGATCAAAGTACAGTCTGCTTATATATGACACTCTTCCCTCTTCTTCCACTCGACTCCCCCATGCTCCTTATCCTCTTTTATCATACCACTTTCCAAATTTACTCAAAAAGATCGACCGCACCTTACATGTCTAGTTTTCTCACAGAACAGAAGAACATGCGAGCTCGACCTATGGACGGCTCTGCTCTTCTCTTAGAAAGATATGAACAACAGCGCGATGTCTGTCTTTCGTTTTTCTCTTCCTGAGAAAACAAAAATTAAAACATTTACTGCATTCTTCTCCTAAAATGTGGTAATTCAGAGACCATGGCCACGGCTTTGGTGCTGTGAGCTGTCACTTCTCTTTCTACCACGTTGAAAATAAAGAAATCCACAGATTGTTTCGATGTGTTCGTCTTCTGCTGCTCTATTTGCTTCCTGAAAGAGCCTTAAGATCAGGTCGTATGTTTTCGCCTTCTCTTCTAAAATGTTTTTCGCGAGATTTCCATGGTTGTGGCGGTGCCCTTGTTAAAGGTTGTTACTTCTACTCTTCTTACTCGAAACCTATAAGAGAACGTGGGGAAATTTAGCATTTGTCTATTTTTCGCGGCCTTCTTCCTTAAAGTCGGCTGCTAAGATCACATGTCGCTGTTCTTTTAAGATCGCAACATTTAGATGATATTGTGATGGCATTACGATAGCTTCTCAAGCTGCTACTTCTATTTCCCTTACTCTAAAAATGCCTCCCGAAGATATTTCATGTTTGTGTCTTTTGCTTCCCCCATCAAAATCTATGACATGAGCACGTCGTGTGTCGCTGTTATCCCATAATTGTTTACTACAACAACGCATGTAGTTTGGAGATCTTCGCTCTTGTGTATAAATGTTCTCCCTCCGCCTCTTCACTTCTTCTTCTTCTCATTACCCCTAGAAAACCTGGTAATGCTCATGTTTCCAAAAGCTCTAAAAACGGACTGAGAAGATTCTGTATATGCTTGAAACAGTGTCACATGCTGTCAATGGCTCGATGAAGTCTTCTACACGTTTAAATAACTATCAAAAATAGGGTTGTATATGCTTAGGGAACAAAGAAGCTATTTATGCATGTCTACCTACTAAATTTTGAACGGGCATTAACATGTCTCCGCGTACCCAAAAGAAAAATCTCGGAAGAACTTCCAATGATCTTCGGAGGTCTTCTGCGCGTCTAAAAGAGAAAAAAGAAGCAAGCGGTATGTATGCGCGTCTGCAAAATCGGAGAAAAGGTAATATTATATGTGCGAATCAAAGGTAGCAGATGATCATTGGATGTGGTGGTGAGCTTAGGGGTATGAAATCTATCTATCGGACAACGAAGCCTTCATTTCTTTACTTAACTTCCCACTCGCCTGTTCCTGAATTTCATTTTCAAAGGCTACAGCAACCAGGGCATAGTTCCTCTCCTTCACATTTCCTCCCGTGTGTACACCAAAAATGAATTCATCCCTGGACATTCGAAACTTGCTTCTGTGGCTTACGTTCTGGTGTAGGAGTTCTAAAACTGAGGTGTGAGTAACTATATAGTAGTGTACCTGGAAGTCGAAAAACTCATGAAACAAAAGAACATGGTTCTCCTCTTCCTTTCCGCCTTTTATACGGATCATGTCTCATTCCCCTAAACCCTTTTTATCCACTTACCTTACTCTGATTCTCTCACTCAAACAACAACAAAACGCTGCTCTCTTCTTTCCAAAATCATCAGTTAGATCACCAATATGTGTCTCCTATTTTCGAGATCCGAAACTTTGCCACCGGCTCGGCGCTAGCATGATCGGTTATAAAGATTATACTTGGCCTCGTCTCAAACAGTCTTTTCTTTCTGAAAACAACAGCCAAACTTTAAGGCGTGCGTCTCCCGGTTTCCAAAACCATTTGGAAGATCAGTCAATGTTTGGTACCAGCTTGAAAGGGTATGAATATCGTACCTGACGCTGAGTGTCTCCCTTCTTCTCTTACACAACAGAAAACCTTTTCCACACCAAAAAAACTCTACTGTCGCGATATCGAATGTCTGTCTTCGGCTCGGCTCGGTGAAAATCAAGATGTAGACTTCGAAAATCTATGTAAGAGATTGGTGGGGTATAGGAGCTGTGCCTGTCGCTGTGACTCCCCCCTCTCTTTCAACTGAAAGTTATGCTGTTTAGTTCTTAAAAAAGTCAAGGTAATAGCAAATGCGTACGGTGAGAGCGAAAAAGCTTACTAGATCTCTCATCAAAATCATGTAATTAATAGTTCTTTAGTATGATACGCCAAACATTAAGAATCTAAATCTTATAGTTTTGGAAATTGAAACGCAGATGACCACATGCGATGTGTAGACAGATCTGGGGGAAAGCAGGATCGTATTCTTTTACTGCTTTCTCCATCTGACACGCAATGTAAGTTCTCTCACTTATCAAAATCCTAATGACACTCCGCCTGTGCGACTCAGAGTTCCATAAACAGTGAGATTACCCACTCTGTGTGGAGGAGTATATAATCCTGCTTTCTCGGCAATCCATTCTTTTTTCAAAGTTGCAACACAGCCTCTACATATGTATCTCTGGTTTTCAAGTTTCGGCACACAGTTTCTATGTGTTTGTCGCGGCCTTTCAGAATTTGTTACACAGCTTATATATGTTCGTCTCCGGCTTTCGAATTAGGAAAGCTGTCGCCTATATGCAGCTGAGTGTACCGAGCGAGCCTGGGGCTGTGTGTCAATCCAGTAGAAACGCAGATGCTTCGTCGTGACAAGATCTGGTGTATGTCCCAGTTCTAAACTATGACTGGGTCGTATGTTAAGAGATGGAGGGCGTGACGCTAAGCCATGCATGTACGTCAGAGACAAGAGATTTTTGGAGTATCGTATGGAGCCGAGTTGGAGACAATCATAAGCACGAGGCCAAGACTGGGGTTCAAGGCACAATCTTTGTATATCCCTGCACACAATCGATATGAGAATGCCGGGTCGCAATCGTTAATTGGCCATCATCAACGAATACCCCAGCTTTTGACCGTGTCAGCGCTTGACCCCAGATTCTCATATGGAACGAAAGAAGACAGGTATCACGTAACGTGTAATCGCTCACTCCAGGCTGGCGACGGGAGCGCTGATAGTGAGGTCTTACGTCGTGAGCAGCCGTATGCGCGGTGCAGAGAGCGGTCAAGTGGTAGCTCGTTCTGGACAAAATGAGGAGAGAAAAGAACCGATGACTGAGCCGAGACCTGCAAGTTGAGTGAGGGGCCACTCCCAAGACTGCTTGGGCAGCATATTAGACTACAACCTCTCAGCCAAATTCGATTCTATGCGAATTTGTGCAGTCCGGAAAAGCAGGATTCGATATCGCAACGCGATTCATAGCTGCACTCCATGAAGTCTATCACGACGTAAGTCAAGACCATCACCTGCTTACGTGGCGGCAAACCTTCCCCAACAGACGTGCGGCATGCCCAATACGGGAACCCCGCATGCTGCCCAGCCGCCCCAGCCACCCAAGATGACCTCACCCCAGCCTTCCATTGAACTTGTTCCAGAAATCTCTCGTGCTTTTCCCTAGCCTCAGCATGGCTCTACTGTACTCCGCAGATACTACTCCCCAAACGCTTCTCCACGGACCCACATTTACCCCGGACACAGACCGTCAGACTTTCCGCTTACATTCTAGCACACATGTTGGAGACAAGTGATGCCAGGCTCAATGGGGAGATGCCGGCGCACATCGTGATAATGTAAACATGTATATAGGCTAGATGGTTGCGGTCCACAATTTTTTTTTGGAGTGTCGCTGTTGCGGGTTGTTCCACGCTGCAATTCAGGGTGTTGGGTTCAGGATCTCATCATGCGTTTTCTCGAGCTCAGGGGCAAGAGCCTCATTGCTGTTATTTTGTTGACCTCGGGTTTCGACTTTCTACTCTTTGGGTGTAAGTAGTCCAACTCTCAACTGCTATTTGCGGCGTTGTTCCTAACATAGTATCAAGATGATCAAGGTCTCTTCGGCGGTATCCTTGGCGGTCAGCGCTTCAAGGATACGCTGGGCAACCCTGACTCAACCATGACTGGTCTTGTCACGGCCATCTACGATATAGGATGCGCAATTGGTGCTGTTGTGGCGTTCGTTTTTGGAGAGAGAATCGGGCGCAAACGATCTATCATCCTGGCAAACCTTATCGTCGTCTTCGGGGCTGCAATCCAGACTGCCAGTTTTGACTACTGGTACGTACTTTTGGACTCTAACTATAGAACACATGCTGACATTGCGCTAACTCCAGGCAAATGTTTGTTGCGCGCATCATTGCCGGTGTTGGTGTCGGGCTATCCACCGTTGCGGTGCCGATTCTGCAATCCGAAACTTTACCTGCGCATAACCGTGGCTCACTTCTGGTCGTACAGTCGGCTCTGATCATCATAGGTGTAGCTATCGCGTCGTGGCTATGTTTCGCGACACTTTACGCCAAAAGCTCGCTACAGTGGCGCTTCCCGGTCGCTTGCCAGATCCTCTTCTCACTCATCGTGTTGGCTCTGTGCCCGTTCTTATGTGAGACACCACGTTGGCTAGCATCGCGTGGCAAGATTGATGAAGTATGTTGTTGTTGAATACAATATGATTCTTCCGATGCAAATACTGACATTAATTCTAGGCCAAGCATACGATTAGTCGGCTTCTGGACAAGCCCATTGACGATGAAGAAGTTCAGGGTCAACTCCAGGAAATCCTCGACGCCATCCAAGCTGAGAGTAACGAAGAAGAACCTAGCTGGAGCGAAGTGTTTAGCAATGCCACCAAGACTCGCAATCTACATCGTGTCATTCTCGGTATGGGCCCTTATCTCATGAACCAATGGTCGGGTATCAATGTAAGTCTTTAGAGTTCCTCGAAATGATCTCCACTAACAAATTCATAGGCTCTATGCTACTACCTCGCATTCATTCTCCAGGAATACCTCGGTTATTCCCCCAGCATGTCTCTTATCCTAGCTTCCGTTGCCTTTACCCAATATGCCGTCTTCTCCTGGCCCCCATACTTTTACATTGACAAGATCGGACGTAGATGGTCTGTCATCGGTTCTTCAGCTGGTTGCGCGATTTGCATGTTCCTGATCGCTGGTTGTTTATCCAAGAGCAGCTTCTCCAGTGCCGCTGCTGCCGTTGCCTTCATGTTTCTCTACCTCGACTGCTTCACCCTCGGAATCTTGCCAGTATCGTGGTCGTATTCAGCCGAGATCCAACCTCTGCGCGTACGCAACAAAGCCACAGCTGTTGGCGTCTTCTCTCACTGGATGAGCAACTTCGTCGTGGTTATGGTTACGCCGATCGGTCTCGATAATATCCGCGGCCACTACTTTTGGGTCTGGGCCGTCGTCTGCGCTTCTTTCGTCCCATTGACGTATTTCTTTGGTGTTGAGACGTCTGGACGTACGCTGGAGGAAATTGACATCATGTTCTTTGAAAAGCCAAGGTTGTGCATGGGACTGAACAAGGAGAACAGGACGGTTATCAGGGTGAGCAAGTCCGACGAGGAAGAGAGGTACAGGAAATTTGCACATGCGAATGAGAAGCAGGAGGCCGTTCTGTCTGAGAGAGTGAGCTCGGACAACTAGGAAAGAAAAAGTAGAGACGATAAAGGTGGAACGAGGCACCTTATTAGAGCATTATTTGAAAACACTATGCAAATCATGTACCATAATTCATATCCCAAGCCAACGCGTCTCATTTACCGAGAGCCCTCTCAAGCTTGGTCCCATTGCTGCCATTCTGAAACTTCCGGGCGTCATGTTCAAGTGCCTTGATAGCCCAGGCAGTAGATACGGAACGACTACCAATTCTCTTTCTACTCCTACCAAACTTGCATGGCCAACCAAGTTCCCAACCGCCATCGCACTCCTGCAAACTCTTAAGATAACGAATATCCGACTGCGGATCCACGCCAAGCTTCTGGCAAGCAAGCACACGCGCAGCAACACAGAAAGAATCCCCCTTACTATTAACGTAATGGCGAAGTACGGCGGCTGCAGGCTCACGCAGCGTCTGGACCTCTGGGGAATTTGGATTCTCCGCGATAAGGCAGGATACAAAGTACAAAAAGGGCTCGCCTGAAATGTACATTTCAGAGCCTTCGACGTAGCCGCGGTAGAGGAGGATACGCCGGATGTAGTTGAGCTCGGGCTGCAT
The DNA here is from genome assembly GCA_014334815.1 of Pyrenophora teres f. maculata. Lineage (NCBI taxonomy): Eukaryota > Fungi > Ascomycota > Dothideomycetes > Pleosporales > Pleosporaceae > Pyrenophora > Pyrenophora teres. The sequence continues at coordinate 4,087,094 of CP060570.1, forward strand.
CTCCGCGCCTCGGTTGTAATGGTAGAAAGCGCGGATAGCGTTGACAAGGACGAATGGGTCGATGCGAGGTCGCTTTTCGCACCAGTAGATCATGGCGAGGCCTTCTGTGGCGTGGCGGTTGGCAATGATGCGGTCCAAGATGGGATTGGCAGAGGCTGCAGGTGGTGAAAAGGCGAGCAGGTAGGTCGAGGTGGAGTCGATGTCATTTGGGACTGGCGGCCGCAATTAGTATACAGTCACGTGAAAATCAAACGATGGGGTCTGCTTACAGGACTTCGTCGTGCCAACCGGCTCGCCGATAAAGTAGTTCCATGTTCTCGCTTCCCGAGCAGCCTGCTCAATGGTTTTCTTCACCTCAGCCGCCGGGGCATCAGCACGTGACAGGCTGATGAGACTGGTGTCCTTCAATTCATAATGAATGAGAAACTGGGAGAAGGAATCAAGGAACTCCCCGCCGCCCTCAATATAGCAGGTATTCTTCTTCGTGCTAGTCGCCATGAATTGCCGTGCCCGGGGTACGGGGTCATAGAGCATGTTGCGCAGCTCGCGTATAAGATCAGTTGATGGCCCGAACACAATTCCTTGTATTCCGAAAGAACGCGCTCTGTTAACATTGCCGACTTTGTCGTCAACGAAGATAGCGGAGGTAGGGTCGCTCAAACCGATATCGTCTATGACGTGTTGGAAGAAAGCCAGTTCGAGCTTGGTCATACCGGCCTCGAAGGATGGGTATTCGGCGTCAAACAAGCTCCAATCCGGCAGTATGAGCTTGAGGCGTGCAAAATCATCCTTGGTTATGTTGCTCATAGCATAAACCTTGAGATTTCCTTGGAACTCGGCCTTGAGCTCTTTGAGTTGGGCGATGAGTTCCGAGTCTACTCGCAACGTGTTGCGACATTGCAAAAGTCCTTCTGCAATGTCAGAGGGCTTGAGTGAGAGCTCCTCACCAATTAGTGAGATGGCTTTGTCTTCGGTGATTCGGCCGCTTTCATACTCGCTCCATGTTGGTGAGAGGATGACGGCGTGAAATGTCTGAGGAGAGAGGACCGTGAGATTGCGGGCAGACCAGTGGAAGAGCACGTCCCCCAAATCGAGGATAAGTGTCCGTTGTCGGACCTGATTCGTCACACCAGGCATGATGACAGCTTATTTGTGTTGTTAAGAGAGGGGATTAGAGATGCAGTAAGTTTCGGTAGTTTATGAGAAGTAAATAAGGTGACACGACCGATAATTGATCGAACGATACCCCCCCGTATGTCTCCAGTATTTATATTATGTTGCCTACTACCGAGCTATAGTGCTACGGGAAGAACGATAGCGGATCCATTCCAAGATAGGATAAGATGATCCTGACAGTATTGTCTGAAGGATGTCACACTGTGCCACACCGTGCCGTGCACGCACATCCTCCAGAAGGCGTAAACCATGAGGAAGATGGCGAGAAGTCCTAGCTTCAGACAGCCCTTGACCGCGAAAACGCAAGGAGAGATCTACCACATACCACTTGTAAAGCCCTCGCACTGGGCGTGGAAAGATTAAAGGTGGTGCGGGTGGCCGATTTTTTTCTCCGTACTCGTTGCATGCGGGGATTCGGGAGGTTAGTACCCGCAGTTGCGCCGCACCCTAAACTGACTTCGTTCCGAGACGATGCCCAAGATCCTTGGCCGCCGTTTCGGTCCTTCGGCATCCTTTCTGCGTTCGGACTTTGAATGTGGATCCATATAACCCACGACTTATCTGACGATGTTGAAAATCCTCCCAATGATAAGATATGTGCTTGTGGACATGATGGTACAACATCCAATCATTACCCAACTTGCGGAAGTCCCAATCCCTGCGAGGATTGAAGATATCTTGAATTTCCGCCCATAAATCGCGGAAGACGCGTGCTACCAGCATCTTCCCCAGCAGCGTTGAGCTGACGCTTGACTCGCCGAATCCAACAGCTCGCTTGGCGCGAACGCATCTCGTAGCGAGATAAAATTCGGATACGCTATCAACGTTCCAATATAATAGTATTAAGCGCGCGGCGCTGCTCCTAACGTTATTCTGTTAGATCTCTTTACATAATGTTAAATCTCTGTTGGCGTTGGTCCAACGGAAACAAGTTTTACCTTCCTAATCTCTGAGCATGCTATCTGCAGTCCTCGACTTTAGCTCTTTCTGTCGTTATACGCGCTGGCAGGATCCGCACGGCGCTTATAGCTGACGATAGCAGTGTCGTGCTTGCGACTAGCGTGGCCGCGGGTAAAACAGAGTTCCCGCTGTCCCCCGTGGAAGTCTGCTGCGCTTTGTCAACCGCGATTTGGAGTAAGACGAGACCTCAACGAAGCTCGGGACACTCTATAACTCTGCTCAGGACAACCAAGCCAAAATGGGATTGCCGAGATAAACCTATCAGCAACAGCAGCGTCTGCTAGATAATTACCGGGAATGATCGAAGTGGCGGGAAATGCAATAGATAGCTAAGTTGTTGTCGTTGCGATGAAAGTCGACGTTGGTGGTAAGACTTGTGGGTACTGACCTAGTGTGGAGTAAGGGTCCAGGTCTAGCAGTGGCGAAGAATTTAGAGCTCGCCTGGTTGGAGGCCTTGAATAATTTCCGGTAGGCCTTTTGGAACGTAGGGTCTTCCCCGCCAGAGTGCGACGCTTCGTATAGATCTTGTCCAGCGGACGGTATGACTGTTCAACGTTGGAGTAGAAGACCCGGGATAGGCATTTGCTGTTGATATTTCGTGTCTTCTCATGGTTCTTCTCATGAACGAACGTCTTTTCGACTTCTGCAACTCTTCTGCTCGCCAAACTGAACCAGATAATCCATCTCTTGACTCGTTCTTGACTGCACTGTCGCATTCTGAGCATACTAGATAGCCTCTGGACTAATCCTTTTAGTGTGCAACTCGATGTCGCGATCCCCAACTTCGCTCACAAGACCAAACGGCCGATGCAAGCCAACGTCGCATGCGACTCTCCAGACGCATTCTCACGGACTGCCCAATCAAGTTAGAAAAGTAAGATGATCTTCACCAGGCCTGTGCTGACGTCACGTTACTCGTGCTCGCATCTGTCAGCAAAATCGTCCTGCACAACATGCTCTCCATCGGACCGTATGCTGGCCCGATGCCGCGGAACGATCCCTGGAACTTATCGACCACAAGACCTGACTTCTCCAACGACAGAGGCATGTTACCAGCGTGCATCGACACGCGCGAAACGCTGCAAGTCAGAAGGACTCGTGGCATTGCAGCCGAGGCCCCCTGCCTTCAACGGTGTAAGCGTAATACCTTTTTCCAATTCGAGTTCGGGTGGCCTTGGGTGTTGCGAGCATCTCCTGATGTGTGTACATGTAGGTATGTATGGCTGCCTAGAATATCAGAGAGGGGGGATGGAAACATTGAAGACATCCATTACCACGTGATCGGACAACACACCCTAAATCTAACCCAGCACTGAGCGCAAAACGCGCCTAGAACGGAAACGCTAAAGAGGAACCCCCTTATTCAGGCAGGAGGATGTAAAGGAAAGGGCTTAACAAGCAGTCCACTATAGTTGGGTCTCAAAAAGCTTATACGGCGTCGCATTTCACATCAAGGCACAGCCCCGAGGCCACTCCCCCCTCTAATTCGCAAACTTTCTCGGTACATGCTTGCCACGGAGCATTTCCACACCGACAGCTGTCATGGTCGCGGGCCTCTGTTTCCAGAAAGAAGAGCTCCCTAACCTAAGTAGACAAGCGCAGGGATCCTGGCAATCAAACCGTATTGATAACCGTATACCGGCGACCGGACCCCAAGACTTTGAAGATACGCGAGGTAAGGTGCGCTTCGGTTGCGTTGCATAATCTGGGCCAAAACCTGGCGTTGGGGAACGGCGGCGGCAGCGGTTAAACGGCTGAGACACGCAACCGGCGAGCGAAAATATGCGGACGCCCGACTTCAGGCCCTCCCTCCTCGTCTCGCTCTCAGCGCAGATGTTGGATGGATAGATGCGAGGACAGCTCTGTCTCGCTCGTTCGCTCGCTCGCTCGGTCTCGGCTAGAACAAGAAATGGTGTTTTACGTCATCCCCTAGCAACAACGCCACCATTTCGCCCATCCACCCATCCACCCACCACGGCCGCCACCAAAAAAACCCCACAACTCATCTCTTCACAACGCACAACGGAAGACGAGCCTTCCGTCCGATATCTAAACAAAAACCCAAGGCCCATACCTTAGTCCTTAGGCAAGCGCAAGCAAATGAATTCCTCGCTCTTGGCGTATGCCGGATTGCGCAAGCGAGGGCCCTAGACGCCAATGAAACGGCGGCTAGCTGCAGCGAAGGAAGCCTCGCTTAGAGATTAGAACATGTTTTGCCATGTGCCCTTTACGGTCTATACGGTGGTGTGGGTAGCCGTATGTACCGTAACATACCTACATACAGCAAGTGGAAGGGCTAGGCTCAGCCGCCCATCTAGTATGCTGTCGCCCACAGCCCCGGTTAATCGGGTGGGTTTGGGTTGAAAGCCTGTTGCCTATGTAGTGTACGATGCCCACGCGCCGCAGTCGTCGTTGTCGTCGTCGTCCCTTTGTCATTTGAAACATTGCAACCTCGCCGTCGTACTCTCCCATTGTCTCCTCCTCCTTCTGCCTTCCCATCCCCTTACCCGGCACATTCGTGCCCTCTATCCCCCTTCCGCCACCGCAATCATGCCACTCCTCCCTCGCCCCCGCACACTCCTCATCACCCTGCTGGCCCTAACAACGCAAACCCTCGTCGTCGCTGCCGCAGAAGGCCGTCCAAATGGCGACTTCCGCCAATGTATAGACGTATCTCCCGAGTGCCCTGTCTACGCAACTCTCTACGGCTACCGTCCCAACCTCGGCGCCAACGCCTTCCTCTGCGCCCTCTTCGGCACCCTCTTCATCGCCTCCCTCGTCATCGGCTTCTTGTCGAAAACATGGACTTACACCGCCGCCTTGGCCATCGGAACGTTCCTCGAAGCCGCCGGCTACGCTGGCCGCGTTATCATGAACGGCAATCCCTGGAGCGAATCTGGCTTCAAACTGCAAATCTGCTGCTTAGTGCTCGGTCCTAGTTTCGTGGCTGCGGCCATCTATCTAACCTTGAAGCATTTTGTCTTGTACTGTGGACCTGAGCATTCCCTTATCAAGGCGCGGTTGTATCCTTGGATCTTCATCGGCTGTGACTTTGGTTCCATTGTGCTGCAGGCTTGTGGTGGTGGCATGGCTGCCGCCGGGGGAACAACGAATAGGAAACTTATCGACGGAGGCAACAAGTTGATTGTCGCCGGTATTGCCTTCCAGGTCGTTACCATGGCCGTGTGTGGGTTGTTGGTGCTGGTGTATATTTTTAGGTACCGCAAGGCAAACAAGCTGAATAAGACGACGGGCGAGAAGAGCAGGTATCAGGTCGACAAGGAGACGGGGGCTGCTGGACTACGGCGGGTGAAGTTGTTTGGCTGGTTGATTTTCTTGGCCTACACCACGGTGCTTGTTCGTTGCATTTATCGTCTGCCGGAGATGGCGGGCGGGTGGGGGGAATGCCCTCATGCGGAATGAGAAGGAGTTTTTATTGTTGGATGGAATGTAAGTTCACACTACACCGTCTGGAAAGCTGTGGCTCGGTTTACTAATTCGTTGAACAGGATGCTGGCTATTGCATGCACCGTCCTTACCGTCTTTCACCCCGCATACTTCTTCCCCCCTTTCGCTGCGTTCCGACGTAACAAGTAGATCCCTTTTAGCGAGCGAGCGTTATAGACTTTCGATTATCTGTCCTTTCGTGGCACACGACATGACACATTTCCGCTCAGCGCACCGTTTACGATTTCAGCGGTTTACAAGATTTCAGCGTATTCATAGATAAAAATAATTTCTACTCTATTTTCGACACGGACAGCGAGCGATGCGACTGTAACCACCATACTCTTTCTAAAAACGCTCAACAATGCCACACCCCATCAAAATCACCCTTCAACATCCCCAACCCTAACCCCACCTCTCCTCCAACGCAAACACAACCAACTCCTTGACACTTCCCAACCCCTCCCTTCTCCCCAGTGCAACCGGACAAAGCAACTCACTCACCCTCCTCAGCACCTTCTGCAACCTAAGCGCCTTCTTCTTAACTTTCTGTACATCCTCGCCCTCCTGCGGCGCCTGGTGCGTCGAGAAGCTATCCGGCGAAGCGGCAAGGTGGTTGAGCAGTTTATGCAAGAGAAAGTGCAGCCATACTAGGTTAGTTTTAGGGTGGAATTGGCGCCAGATGTGCTGATCTATGACTTTTGGTGCCATTCGGCGGGATGATGAGGGTTTGGGTTCGGAGTGTTTTCTGGGTGAGTGTTGGGGGGTCTCGGGTAAGGAGTCGGGATTGGAGTCGAAGCGGATATGTGTGTTTTTGCGTGGTGAGCGACGGGGGGTTATTGGAGTTTGTTGTGCCTCCTCTTCTACTTCATCATGTGTCGATGGAGGTGAGGGCTCGGCTTGCAGGGGGTTGTCGAATAAAGCCGCGCCGCGCATATACCGGTAAATCTCGTATTGGTATTCTTCGCTCGCGTCGCCTTGGAAGAGTGCGGGATCCTTGTCTAGATCCAGGTAAGCGACATCGACGACGTCGTCTTGTCCGTCGTCGCCAGATGTGGTGCTCGAGATGTGTGATAGGTCGATATCATCCTGGGATAGCGAGGGCACGATGTCGGCGCGGGATAGCGTGTAATCAATGACTGTGGTTTCCAGGCCCGTGAAGCGGAATTTACGGCGTAAAGGGTCGCGGATGAGGGGCTGCAATACGTCTCCGTCTGTGCGTGAAGACCGCACGCAGATGTTGCCGAGATGCAGGTCGCGATGCTCGAATCGACATGCTTCTTCTGCTTTGCCTAGACTTATTGCTACACCCCAGAAGACGTCCCAGACTTCCCATATGGAACTCAAACCGCCGTTCTCCATCATCTTTTCGCAGTCGGTACCGGCGTCTTGCATCTCAACCACGGCCCAGAGTTGGTTTTCATCGTAGCTGGCTTTTTTGCTGGGATCTGGGAACTCGCTTTTCTTGCCGCGAGGACGAGACTTGTTCCATTCTTTCCAGGCGTCGTTGAAGGACGTTGAAGGTCTACCCTGGACAATAGTGAGGTCACGGAAAACGGTGAAGCCAGGTATGTGAGTCAGGTTCTGGAGGAGCCTAACCTCTGAAACTACATCCTCGACATGCGATTTCCATTGATCCTCCTCCTCTCGTTGAGCCATCTCCTTTTCCATCTGCGCTTCGCGATCTCGAACCGCGCGTGTGTGTAGTTGGCATGGGAGTGGGACATCTGGTGGTGTCTTGAGGGCCACGATCTTGAGCACCGATTCTTCTGTGACACCATTCGCGGAAGATGTAGCAGATAGTCGGTACACCTCTGAAAAAGACGCTTCCGCAATCTTTGTGATTTCGAAATGCGGTTCTAGTTCGCCTAACCAGTCTTGGAAGCCCACAATCCTCTTTCTGTCGCTGAGAGCCAGTAGCGGAGACGCATAGGCAGAGTAAACGGTTTCAGGCTCAGGTGTTGGTTCCGGGGTAGGTAACTGTGGTCTTCGTTGCTTCGATCTAGGACGTATGGGTGTCTCCTCATTTCTTGTGACCTCGTCAGCTGTGGGGACAGGGGTAGGGACAAGTCGCTTCTTCTCCTTCTTCTTTTTCGAACCAGACTGGACCTGGCCATGAGTTTCGTTCAAAGCGTTGATGTTCCGATCGCTCAGAACTTTGCGCGGTTTCCTTGGCTTCTTTAGCATGGCGGGGTCTTCTTCTACCGGGGCCCTGATCTCCAAAGCTCGCATGCTTTCCTCCAGAGCATCGTAGATTGGAATCGCATTCTCTTTTGCGGTATCTGGATCGGTAGCGGACGATTCCAGTGGTCTAGATTGTTTCTTTGTGATGCGCACTTTTGGCGAATTCCTTGGTTGCTCCATTTGTAAACCCTCAAACCCCTTCTCCAACGCCGACATGTCATCATCCTTCTGCTTCTGTTGTTCTGTTGACTCTGCTGCTGTCAAGAGCTGATGCCGCCAATCATTTGTTGTGTTGCTAGCCACATTTTGGCTCCCCATGACTTTGTGCGCAACATCCTTCTCTGGCGACAGAAACTTTGTATAGGCAGGCCGCCCCCCAGTTCTCTTCTTCCCGTATACAATTTTTGGTGGCATTTCAGGCGGCTGAGTGAATAGTATGGCTGTTGACGTTAGGTTGGGCGTCTGGCTGGACCTGCCAGGGTCGCTTTGCACGGGTCCACGTGGGAAACTCTAAGCGAGGACAAACCGTTGACCCGGCAACAGACAGGGTTCTGACACATGCGTATCGATAGTCACAAGCAGAGACGCAGAGAAGTACAATCTCACACGATTAACATTACAATCAAAAGCTACTTTGTTCTCCGGCGCCAGCCTCATCAGTCGCAATATCAAAACAAAGCCTCTCGCCCCGAGGCGATCATATTGTGTACGGTAAAACGGGTGTCCAGCCTCCCTTTTCTAAAGCCAAGAAAGATATTACATAGGAAAGGTGTGTAGCAAGGTTTGTCTGAAAGACAAGTGTATGGCGAGTAAGTACGTCCATGACCAATGAGAAACGCCAAGTGCAACAATAAGTAGACCCAGAATATTGACGAAACTAAAGAAAAAGACCCATGGAAAACATGAGGGCCGTGCAAAATGGTGTTATGTCAATTTACAACCGAATGACTTTTGATATTTGGTAGGCGAGGAAAATCGTGCAACGCATAGCAGAGAAGAAAGCAACAAGCAGACTTGTGACTCCGTACAACCGAAGAGGCGTGCGAGTGTGAAAGCTGAGCTTAATCATCTCCGCTTCCGCTTTCAATTGGCGGTGTCTCGGCCTCTTCCTGCAGCACCGGAGGCGGGACGAGACTCTTGCGCTTATTTTTCCTTTCAGCTTCCGCATCCTTGTTCGTACCGTTTGTATCCGGTGAAGCGGCCGCGAGTGTTGGGCTGGGGGTAACTGGTTTCTTGTTTGGGGCAATACTCGCATAGCTACCGGAGAGCTTCGATGTGGTGTCATTGTTCTCAGACTTGTCGGCAAAATCTTTCCACTTGCGCCAACCGTCGAAATCGATCAGGGCTTGCATGCATCCCCATTCTTTGACCTTGCGCTCGAGCCAGACGAAGTTGACGGGCTGCAGTGTGTTAGTGAAAGCTAATGGAAAAGAAGTCTATCCTTCTTACCTTTGTCAAGAAATCGTTGCAGCCAGCCGCCAATGCCTCATGCCTATCACTTTGCAGCGAACTGGCAGTGAGGGCGACAATAATGACAGGGCTCTTGAACATGCCCTTGTCACCAAGCCGGTCGTCTGCAACTAGCTCATCTTTGCCCTTGGCATCCTGGCCGAGCCTGTTATTGGGCGCTTCGCTGCTTCCACTGCTGAAGACGCCAATGCTGTTGACACGCTCCAATCTCCTAATCTCCTTTGTCGCCTCGAGACCGTTCATGACGGGCAGCTGAATGTCCATGAGTACCAAGTGGAAACCACCAGCCTTCCACTTGGTCACGGCCTCCTTTCCGTTCATTGCGCGCTGCCAGCGGACTTTGAGACGCTGCATAAAAGCTCCCAAGACTCGCAGGTTGATAATGTTATCTTCCACAATGAGCACGTTGATAGGTGGCACTGACCCATCGAGCAATCCAGCAGGCAAGCTGGGTGCCTCGAGTGGAGCCTTCTTCCGCTTCTTCTTCGGCTGAGGCGACGAGATACGCGGGGTCGGCGGAGTTGACTCATGGAGGGTTGGTTGGTGTGTGATGAGGTCGGCAGTAGCGGGAGGTGTGGGTATCGGGTTATTCGAGGCAGCCGAGTTCTTCGCGTCAGATGCCGTGGAGTCATGGCGCGGACGGTTGGGAGGACGGGCAGACGTGGCAGAGGAGGGGATGCCGCCGCCAAGGGTAGTGGGCGAGGCAGTAAGGGTCCTAGGGTATTTCGGCCGATGTGCATGGAGTGGCCCACGCCTTGTGCCTCCGGGTGAAGGCAGGGCAGGCAGCTGTCCGGTGTTGAGCACAGCGATAGAGTGCGAAGCGTGGGGGAGGGGCATGCGGGTGTCGTGCTGCTGCTGGCTCGTGCCCATGGCAGCTGGGGAGGGCGCGATAACGGGCATGGGGGGAAAATACTCGGTTTGTTGATGGAGGCCATCCTCGTGGTGCGCATAGTATAGTGGGACGCGCGGCGATGGTTTTGGCGTCCTTCGTTGGGGCACGTCGATGATGAGAGCCTCTGCGACAGTCTGACCACCAGGAAAGTAGAGGTCGAGTGTCCTGCATATGTCCTCCTCAGGCCCCAGGGTGCGCTCCGCTCCACGTTGGGCGTCGCGCGGCGCAATGCGAAGAGTGACGTCGGGCGAGTCGAAGCTCCGCCCCAGGGAGTTTGCGTACTTTCGGAGAATCATATCACGCACATCGTCGACCAGGTCGTCCTCGCGGATCTGCACGAGCGTGGCCGAAGCATTGGGCCGCTTGACCCAGATCTTGCGGTGCAACATTTGGGCGCTAGGCTGGACTGTCGGACTCAGTAGAGCAGGTGGCAACGCAGGCGCAGGCGAAATTGAAGGTGATGGCAGTGGTAGTGGCAGCGGCAGTGGCAGTGGTGATGGGGACGTGGATGTCGATGCCGAAGGCGTAGCAGATGCGTCGATCGTGTCGCTGCCTGGAGCCAACAGCGAGAGCGACGACGTCTGTTGCTGGGGACTGCTATATTCGAGAACAGCGGGAACAGGCGTAGGCTCCTCCAGTGTCAGCTCTGGACATACAAGAGGCTCGTCGGCAGTGCTGGTGGGTATATGCCCGTTAGGTGCTGTATTCTCGGCGGCTTCGGGCGCGCCCGCCTCGGCCAGCTTCTGCAACGAGACGCTCTTGCGTAGCGAGCTGCCCACCCGGGCTTGTGGATGTCTCTCGCTGCCCGCAGAGGATGTCAAGGAGCGCGTCGCTGTCGAGGCGGAGCTGCCTCTTCTGAGCAGCTTGGAACGGACCTTGTGCAGCCGCGACTTGATGTTGCTCATGCCGGCGACGGCCAGCATGCGAACGCGCGTGCCTCTCCGAATGATCACCCTTTACACCCGCATAACAAAGATCAAAGAAAGGTTTGGAACAGAGGAAAGCAGATGGATCGGATTTGAGTCTCAATGTGGCCGTGGCCTCCAGTATGGCGGTCAACTACACGATGGATGTGCTGGTTGATGGACGCTGGCAGCCAACGCTTGTCCTGAGCAATGGACACGCCTCGCCAAATGCTCTCCTACTTTTGTGACGTTGTCGCTGCCGTTTACTTCCAAGATTGTCCACCTTGTCCAACGCTCGGGCCCGTCGGCGCTTAACCAGCGTGTATGCCGACTCTATCACGTGCAATCATGTGCACGCTGCCAGCATCACATGTGATGCTTTGGTATAGTATGTCAGGTAAACTCGCTCTAGTTTCCCCCTTACTTACACTCTGATCGCAGCAAACCTACCACCTAGTAAAACATGGCTACCAATCCTTTTTGTGCCGACAGCAGCGCATCTGCATCATGGTTGTATCACGTGTTGATTCATCACGCGACTGTGTTGTTTATCGGTACGCACGCTGCCATCACCCCGCGATACCTCTCGGCCCTATCATCTGTCACCTGTGTGCCTCGACGTCCAAACTATCAACGCCGAGTCCCAACAATACTTCTTGGATACAACTTCGGGACCCATGAGAATTAGCGCAACTGCAAGTACGGTACTGGTACAGTACCGTAGAGCCCGAGTGTTTAGCAGATACGAGCTCGCACTCGTGCATCTCAACTTTAGTTTCCACCATCTACGATCTCCTTAATAAAGTCCGATCGCATTGCGTGCCTCCCCCCACTCAGCTCGCATCATCGTTACCTGGAGAGCTGGGGTGGCATGCATATCTCTCGCTGCACTTCCCAAAGTTGCGCCTTGGGCCCAGCCAGCTGCCCTACCAGTTCACTGCATCCCCAAAGGCCATCCCTTTAGTATCTTGGAAGGCGTTTGCTCCCGAACGCGAGCAGCAATTAAGCCTTTCAAGCCAAGGAGCGAAGGCGCGTGGGCCGTAGGCACAATGCAAGTCACGTCAGTCGTATTCGTATCAAGTACGCCGGGTCGGGAAAAGCTGCTGATCGGGCCTAACCATTTTTGGAACCACTGAACATGCGACTGGTCCTGCATCGATCTTGTTCTGCGGATAATTGGCCTTGTATCGGGTTTGGGGCTAACATACTGAAACAGCGTTTATGAATCGACTTTGTGATAAGTTGGCGTCTACAGGTGGAGTCATGGCCATGAGACCAGTCCGCAGTTCTGAGTGGGGTATGCACGACACATGCACGCCAATACTAGCTTACTCATTGGAGCAATTTCAACTGCCGATACGTCGTGCCAGCCCAGCCAAGTAACGACATTCTCTTAGAACTCCTTCAAACCGGGTAGCTGGTGACTTGAGAACCTAGGTGTTGGATTTTTGTTTACATACCTACATACTTCCATACATATAACAGGGGCTTAGTACAACAGATCTAGATGTAAGATGCAAGTAATTCGACAAATCATCCCACGAGCAACGGCCAGATATTCTGCCGCCTGCCGCATAAGCAGCCTCCTCATGAAGCCGCGGACGGTGTAATACTTCCAAAAATCTTCCATCCTAGTACCCGGCAAGTACCTAATTGTCGAAGATTGGCGCTAGCTAGCTGGCCTTTGCGTGTTATACAAGCCTCATCCGCCGCGGAGTATTTCCAGGTCCGAGCGGTCCATTCACGTTTTCTAATAGGGCTATTCAGATGTCATGGGCTATTCAGATGTCATGGGCTATTCAGATGTCGCTTACGCCTGCTAGACCAAATCGTCTGGGCCCGAAACATTGGGAAGGTAGTGTGGCATAATTACTGTCCAACCCTGACCTTTGCACGCGCCATTATCGACCGGAAATGTGTTCGCGCTACGTATAACCCCAAGTGGGGAAGGCACCCTACATTCCCCTACAGCTGGAGTGGGTAAGCTTCGGTAGAACCAGGCGGGAGTGGGCGCACCAGGGCCGGGCCCACTGCCTCCATGCATGAAGTTTAGTAGTACCAGGGGACCAGAGCATCCGCTTTCCAGCCTTAGAGTCAGGGAGGGCATTGTAGACTCGCCTCCTGCATCATAGTATAACCGATAATGACACGTTAGTATGCGCGTTCACAAGTGGGATGGTCAGACTAAGGTAGGAGAAGAGCCGGGGTAAGTACGCCCGATGGAAGCTACACTCGCGAACATTCTTTGTGGCTTGAAGGGAGAAGTACTTATTTACGGATTGATGCTCCAGTATATAACTCAGGGTCAGAGCTTGAGATCGTGATCAGTCAAGATTGAAGGAACTACTCTGCAGGAACATGTCGCCAACTCCCAAGAGCCCAGCCGCTAGTGCGCCACGCCGCCAACAAGCTGGCTTAGCTTGCGATGAGTGCCGTAGACGCAAACTTCGTTGTGACAGGGGCCAGCCTTCATGTGGTGTCTGCCAGGACTCAGGTGTAACCTGTGTTACAACAACTACACGACAGCCTCGCGGACCAAAGAGAGGACACATACGTGCGCTGCAATCTCGAATTGGTATGTGTTCTCTTATTATAATTGTCTCAGTATTCTGACGGGCACCTAGTTGCGCTTGAACAGCGTTTGAGTGTTGACAGGCCCTCAGAGACAATCGGCGAAGATGGCTTCCCTGAGTTCCCAGGATTCCATGATAGCCTCGATACCTTTTCAACTCCAGTTCGACAGCCATTCCCGGACTTTCTGCCCCAAGACACCGGTAATACTTACGAACATGAGGCCTCAAACAGCGATTCCTCGAATTGCTCAGTTGGCGAATACATGCCTCTCCATCCAGCCTCATCTCTCGCACTATCCATGATTGACTTCTCCCCGGTCAACTGTATCTCTGACATTATGCGTTCAGAACTGTGCGTATTCTGACCCCCGTTTCATCAAGTTCTATGGCTAACCATCTTGCAACTATAGTGATCATCTCTACTTCGACAGGGTTCACTGCTTTTTCCCAATTCTCAGCAAACGCCGCTACTTCGCTCGAACTCGACGACCGTCGCCGAGCAAAGTGGACGCCTTCCAATGCCTCCAGCATACCATGTGGACACTAGCGGCATCAACCTCAAGCCAATTCCAATATATCCAAGACGACCTATACACTTGCACACGGCTTATGATTGACAGCCTCGAGGCGGAATCCCTCCAATCTGACTTCATCCAAATTGAGTTGGTTCAAGCTTCCGCTCTGATTGCCATCATTGAGCTAATGCGTATTGGATATCGGAGGGCGTGGATGAGCGCGGGGAAGTGCTTCTCCTTTGTCATGCTTATGAAGCTTCACAATGTGGATGGACAGGATAGCGTTGCTACAATGCTACGTCAGGAGCTAAGCTTTGCTGAGATTGAGGAACGTCGAAGGATTTTCTGGATGGCTTACACACTTGATCGCATGATTAGTGTTCTGGACCAGCTACCCTTGACGTTTGACCCTCACGTTGTGAGTGGACCCCCGCCCATCATACGAGTAATTTGCTTTGACTAACAATTTCAGATTCTTACGCGTCTGCCCTGTTCAGAGAAAGACTTCCAGTCTGACAAGCCCGTGCTCACGGAATTCATGTCCGACCTTCAAGCCGACCCCCATACCGACATACCGTCTACCTTTACCGAATCGATCCGTCTCGTCACGATATGCGGCCAATCTCTCTCACATCGCCAGCAAGGTACTGTCGAGCACACACGTGGCTGGATATCCCTGGACTACTGGGACAGGCAACAGCAATTGGACGTGAGGCTAGCGCAGACGCTAACGAGTATGCCTCTGGAGGACCCATTCTCGTTGGTATTCGAGGAACCCATGGCACATTTCACAGTCCTGACTGCACAGACCGCCGTTCTCATGCTCTACAACGCAAGTCAGAGAGCACCATGGGGAATACAAGATCAGGCCATGTCGTCGGAGTCGGAACGGGGGGCAACTGTAGCAGCCCAACAGATGGTCACACTTTCCAAGGCACTGATCGAACTAAGTCACTTCAAGGTAACAAATTCTCCCGAGCCAAGCCCTTGTCCCGTCGCTAATATGCTTAGGTGCATCCTTATACGCCAATCCTCCTGTACCTTTGCTGCGACTTCCTTAGTTCCAACAACCACCTCGACCCCGCATTCGAGCTGCAGCTCGCGCTACAAAACGTGCTGCGTCGCTTAGGCCACGTGAACCAGATTGCGCAAGATTGCTTGAACAGGCTGAACATGGCTACTTAATCTAGATGCTACACACAAATGCAAGCGCGCTATTCCATTCTTTGCTTCTCTTGGTGCGGGAACGCGATCGATGGACAAGGCAACATGTAATAGTAATCTCCTAATCGCCCCACCCCACGATACCAGACTATGTCAGTTTCATGATTTACAACAACATATTAATATCATTCAAGCCGCATGCAACGTTATCTCATGGTCACCCCACGCATGTTTTGAAATAGACATTCTCGATCGCAGCGAATGATCTGGCGGCCTTACTGGCAATTTAAGTTCGGCGCCACGTTTTTCGCGATCGGAATCGCTTACACAACATTAAGGGATGAAGGATTGGGAGTTGTAGTCGGTAACGGCTGCCCTAGAGATAGTGGCACAGGTACACGTTCAGCCGTATGCGCCTCCGCGTAGCACAGGGAGACACCAAGAGAGAGTCACAACATCAACGAATATTGAGCTTACATCAGCTGGATCCAGAATCCGGGCTTCTGTGATCGTTAACCACATGGCAGACGGCATAAATTCGGTCGGTTGACTTGCACTGTTCGGCTCCCACCCCCCAGAACTACACATCTGCGAGTAATTCGGCGAAATACCTTTTCAGAGACACAGTTTCAGTAAGGAGTAGTCATTTACTTGCGATGGAGTGGTGGTGATGGTTGAGAGAGTGTCGGGAAGATGGCGCCGCTGATGGCAGGAGCACGCTAGCTCGGACTTCGGCGCCGTTTGACTAGTTATTCGGAAAGGCGGGTCGCGGCAGAGGAGCGAGTATCACTTGCATTGCACATGGCATGGCTAGTTCTGTTTTACCAGAGGCGTTATCTCGCGGGTAGTTGCCTACTGCCACCGAGGAAAGACCTTCTGGTTAGCAATGCGATGGGTGGAGGGATGGCGTACACGTCAAGCTATGCGATGGGTGGAGGGATGGCGTACACGTCAAGCTATGCCAAGGAGGTTTTAAGCATTATGCCATTTGAGCTTAGATACATGTCCCTTGACCACGACCGACGCCACGCCGAAACACCATGCGCCACAAAAAACAAAAATTACTAAGACAAACAGAGAAGATGCAATCAACCAACCGCTGACGACGCCTGCCGCAGCCGATACGCCCACGCCGAACCCAAGATGCCATCTTAGGTAATTACCTATGCGGCAACAGCTAGCGCGGGGTTCAAGTGAGCGCTTTTCGCTGCGATAGCAACAGCCAGCGCACTCAAACTCTGACTCTGCATGATATCAAAAATGGATACTTCCGCCTCAGCCTTGGTAGCTAGAGCGTTTCTTAGCTCCACAGCCGTCAACGAGTCGACGCCAAAGTCAGACATTGGCTTATTGGGGAACACCTCGACCTCTGGAATCATAAAGATGTCCATGATCTTTGATGTAATCTCAGCAGCCACCGCAACAGCGGCTTCCTCGAGCGTCTTGGCACGCGCGATACGACTGGCTAGGGTGTCCGCGGCGCCAGAATTCGCGTCCGACTCGCCTGTAGACCGGAATTTGGCAGGCCAGAAGCGGAGGTCGCGAGAGGCGGGGCCATCATCCCACAGTGCACTGCTGGGTGCCGTGTTGATGCCAAAGATGAGCTGCTTTGCGAATGGGGCTGTGATAGCGCTTGCAAGGGACTTGAGGACGTCGCCCTCAGACAAGACCATGTGGCCCTGCTTCTTGAGATACGCATCAGTTTCACCGTGCTCAGCAACATAGCCGACGTTTTTGACCGCCCCAATGTCAATTGAGACACATGGAAGTCCCCGGCTGGTGCGGTATGCTGCTAGCGCGTCCTGGAACGCACCGCCTGCTCCGTAGTTGCACTGAGACGCGATTCCAATGACTCCTGCAATGGAAGAGAGAATGATAAAGAAGTCAAGGGGCGTGCTCTCAAAGACTGTGTGCAGATTCCAAGTTCCCTGCACCTTGGGACGTAGACCAGTCGTGTAGTCTGCAAGAGACATCTGTTCGAGAATAGCATCGCGAAGGATCATGGCGCCCTGGATGACGCCGCGGACGGGTGGCATGTCCTTGCATGCATCGATGGCGCGCGAGACATCTTCCATGTTGGCAATGTCACATGCAACAGGCCTCACTTCGCAGCCTAGGCTTTGCAGTTCAGCCAGCAGAGCAGTCGCCTTGTCAGCCGCATTGGCACTTCGGGACAGCACAATAAGGTTCTTAGCCCCATGCTCTGCCAACCACAAGCACACGCTCTGGCCAATGCCTCCGAAACCACCAACAACAACATAGGATGCGTTGGACTGCAGTTTAACCGAAGGAGCCTGCCGGATGACCTAGCAGAAGAATTAGTGATAATCCATATAATTTCCGATCGACATGTACAATACCGGAACCATGCTATCGGGCTTGACTGATAGAACCACTGTTCCCACCGATCTTGCCGACTGCGCATTGCGGAACGCCTGAACAATGTCGGATATCTCATGCACTGAGATGGGTACACCGGTTAGCTTCCTCGCCTTCATGAGGTCAATGGTTGAAGTCAGAGCCCGGTGGACCTGGTTGGCCTTGTGTCTTGCGAGCATGACTACATCGATCGCGGAGAATGTCACTCCGCGACCAAATGCACCCATGTCGAGACGACTGTTCTGCTCGAAATCCTTCTTTCCAAGCTCCAAGAAGTGACCGAGAGGTGCGACGCAGTTCAGTGTCTCCTGGAGGAGCGAGCCCTCGAGAGTGTTGAGGACGACATCAACGCCGCGGCCCTTTGTCTTGTCGAGCACAGCGGCGGCGAATGCATTGTCGTTGCTCGAAAAGATGCGGTCCGCTGGGAGCCTCAGGACACGACGGAGAAAGCTGCCGTGCTCTGGGTTGCTGACAGTGGCGAAGATTTCGGCGCCGACGTACTTGGCGATAGAGATGGCAGCTTGGCCAACCGCTGATCCGGCATCGTGAATCAGAACGCTGTTGCCATTTTCGATACGGGCAATGTCCACGAGGGAGATCCAAGCCGTAGTATAGGCTACGGGCAACGCAGCCGCTAGCTCGAACCCCATGGCAGCGGGAAGTTTGACCGCACTCGTCCACGGGACTTGTACTGTGCTGCCGCAGTTACCGTCCACCAGAGCAGCAACGCGATCGCCAACATTATAGCCTTGTGCCAAAGCCGAGTCACCAACCTTGGTCACTATGCCTGCGCACTCGAATCCCATGGTCTTGTCTTGCAGGACATTCGTTGCAACACTGACATCGCGTGGCGTGATACCAAACGCCTGCGGTGCAATTTCAAGCGCCTCATCCGCGATGGCTTTGCCTTCGTAATCAAGACTAGGCACAAACACGAGACTGTCAAGATGTCCCGGGTTCTCAATCACGAGATGGTTGGGACTCTCGTCAAACTTTTGCAGCACGGTCGTCTCAGCCTCATTCGTATCCGGGAACCAGGTCTTGTTGCGAGCGTGGTCCTTGAAGTAGCGTAGAACGTTGACGACGCCATTACGTTCGGCAAACTCAAAGTCGCGGGCTTTGTCGTCGGTGTTGGCGAATATACCGGCGTAAACTTTGGAAATTGTGGATACGAAGTCAGTGTTCCACACGTCTTCACGCTCTTCGACGTCGAGCGTTGCGAGAATCTTTCCGGCGTACTCGAGACGCAAGATCCGCAGGAAACCCTGTGATAGGCTTGAGAAAGGGTCTGTTGTCTCGACTGCGCCGCCTCGTGTGACCCAGAGCATGCCCTTTGACTTGGTGCACATGCTGCGAATAGCCTCGAACTGCTCGTCTGTAGGGTTGGAAAGAATACTGCCGAAGACCTCAGGAAGGAAGATGACAATCTTGCCTTCACAGTCCAGGTTGTCGTAGGGCTGAACATTGGCCTTTGAGCCAGTGATGGTGGCAACGGCATTGCTGAGACCGTCGAGCCACTCCTGAGGAGGCGCGGGACTGCCCACCGCAACAACAACCTTTGAATGGTATGTTGGCGCAGGGGCTTCTGCAGTAGACATGATAACACTGTAAGAATACAAGTCATCGCTTTCACAGTCGTGAACATCGAGGTCTGAGCCACTGAAGCCGTTGTTCTTCAGTACCTCATGCCAGACATTGCTAGTCAGAGAGGGAGTAAGCAACCTGTGCTCCTCCTCGCCCACCCACTGGTCAGGCAGCAAACCGAAGATCATGCGAAAATCCAGCTGATCCTTGGTCGACTCCATGACGATGAGCTTGCCATTAGGTTTCAGTAGCTTACGCACATTGGCAATCGTCTCATCCATCGACCGTGTTCGGTGCAACACCTGCGAAGCGAGTACGATATCGTAGGCGCCATCTTCGAAGCCCTGCGCTGAAGGATCCTGTTCAATATCCAGTTTGCTGAACTTGACAAGGCTCTTCCACGCCGAAAGGTCTTGCTCGGCTACCTCAAAGAACGACTCGTTGACGTCGGTGAAGTCGTAAGATTCGGCGAGCGGGTCCTCAGCGCCCAAAGCTTCTAGTACTTGGCGAGTGGTAGCACCCGTGCCGGCACCGATCTCAAGAATCTTCATCCGAGGGTTCTTGTAAGCGTGGAGCTGGACTAGATCGGCCATTTGCTTTCTGCTGCGGTCGAGCTTTAGGCCTTCGATGTAGAAGCGGAGGAGGAGCTGGTTTTCTTGCATGAGTTCCAGGGGCGAGATTCGTCGGCATAGGATGTCGCGGAGGTGAGGGCCGAGGTTGCATACGAGCTTGCCGTTGATGCTTCCGGCTCTGGTCTTGGAGATGAGTGCAGCTTTTTCCTCGGGTGTGGCATCTGTTGGCTTGTTGCGGATGGCTTGGAGTTTCATCCAGGTGTAATACCGCTTGAGGTGGCCGTCAATGTTCTGGATCTCCTCCTGGGTGAGAGATGTAAGAGCTTCCTGGAGGAACCAAGCGCACACTTTCTTGATGTCAGCTAGCGTTTGTGCCTCGACTTGATCAGGTTCAAAGGCCAACTGTTGCTTGAGGAGAGCTGGTGCCATCATGGTCACATCCGGAACCCACTTAGAGGTGAGGAACTTGTCGTTCGCGCACAGTTCGGTGTTTTTGAGCGCGCTGCCGATGGACTGGAAGAGGAAGTCGTCGATGGTAATGACCACATTCTCCTTTTCGCCGTCCAGCACCGTCACCGCAGCCTTGAAGCCCTGCTTGTCGTTGTCACGGACCTCGGAGAACGCGTGGAAAGACTTGGCTGGACCTTGCTGTATGTTACCTGCGATCCAAAGGTCCTTGATAGAGCGCGGTACCTGTGCCGAAGGTAGGTTGGCACCGGCTGCAGGCAGGGCAGCGTAGATGGCTTGAAACACCGTGTCGAGCGTAGTCGGGTGGATAACGTGCGGGTGCTCAAACTTGTACGGCATGAGCGCCGCAGTGTCGATGGTCTCGATTGTTGCCAACGATCCCTGGGCGCGAGCACGCACTGCCTTGAGGTTCTGGAAGATTGGTCCATGTTGGATTCCAACGCGGTGCATGGAAGCATACACATCCGATGGACTAACTCTAGACCGGTAGTCGGTCGTCTTGCGAATAGCAACCGGGGAATGTGTTATGCTCTTGCGATCATGCTCGATGCAAATCAAACCGCGGCAGTGCTCACTCCACTTGTCGTCGTGAGTCACAGAGAAGACTTGGAACTCCTTCCAGCCCTTTGCGTAAATGGCTTTGTCGCCGCATGGCTTGAGCGATAGCTGTACCTCGATACCATCTTCGCCTTCTGGAATGACCAGCGCGGCCAGCATGTCAACATCGCGCACACGGTAGCCGGAGATGGCTTTGATGTTACCCTGCTCGGCTTGGAGTAGACCTTCAATCGCCATGCAGATGAAACCGGCTCCGGGGTAAACGGTAGTTCCTTGTAGCATGTGGTCCTTGATCCAAGGCATGGAAGAGGGCTTGATGACATGGCGCCAGGAGGGGTTGACGCGGTTCGTGCCAGTAACAAGAGAGCCGAGCAAGTCGTGCGGGCCCTCGGAGAGAAGACGATGCGCCCTGTTGATTCTTGGCTCGTACCAGTGGCGAGACTGGTGGTTCCACGCGTACTTGGGGAGGTTGGTGAGGACACGGCCGGTGGGTGTAAGGTTGACTCCTGCCATGTTGAGGGGCAGACCTTGGTGGATTAGGTCACAGACTAGAGCCTGAACTGTGTCGACGGCATTCTTCTTACG
Organism: Pyrenophora teres f. maculata; assembly: GCA_014334815.1. Taxonomy (NCBI): domain Eukaryota; kingdom Fungi; phylum Ascomycota; class Dothideomycetes; order Pleosporales; family Pleosporaceae; genus Pyrenophora; species Pyrenophora teres. The sequence goes on from CP060570.1 coordinate 4,108,526, forward strand.
GACCAAGCAGCTGCCATAGCCGATTGTTGCTCCGTTGAAGATTGGGAGTCCCTTAATGTCCTGGATTGGACCAGAGAGTGCTGGGTGAGGTCCGAGCTCGATGACCATATCCACATCACAAGGCTCTCCTTCGGCGGCGAAGCACATATTGGTGAAGGAGTCGACAAATAGTACTGGCTGTGTCAAACTCTTTACCCAGTGCTCTGCTTTGCCAATCTCCGTGACGTCAGTCATTCGCCGTCCGGTCGTAGGCGACGAGTAGATGACACCGTTCATCTGAGGCTCAGCCTTGATGTTCGCATTCAACCACTCCGCATATGGCACTGCAAGCGGCTCCATGTGGTGCGAGTGATAACCAGTAGGAACCTGAAGCTTGCGAGCAAATACGTTATCAGCCTTGAGCATAGGCTCCAGCTCATCGATCCCAGAAACATCTCCAGAAATAGTGACACTCGAAGGGCTGTTCTGACATGCTACGATAACGCGTCCAGCGGTTACGCGAGCAATGTACTTCTCTGCCTGCTCAGGGCCGAGACCAACAGCCATCATGCCACCGGGGCCTAGGTTTGAGTACTTGGACACATTGGCAGCGAGGTTACCACGAGCAAAGACTACGCCCATCGCGTTGCGGAAACTGAGAACACCGGCGGCGTAGGCACTGGCGATTTCTCCGCTGGAGTGACTGGTCACGGCGGTGGGTTTCACGCCAAACGACTCCAGCAGGCGGACTAGGGCAATCTGAACAGCAACGCATACGGGCTGACCGAGCGCGGCTTCATTGACTCGTGTCGTCTTCTCGGTCTGGTAAAGCTCCTCCATCAGGTTGTACGTAGCACCGAACTCGCGAAGATAGCCCTCCGCCTCGACAAGACTCTCGCGGAAGACAGGATAGGCTGAGATGAGCTCGCGGCCCATGGCCCACCATTGCGCACCCTGACCGGTGAAGACAAAGCCGATTCTGGGAACGTCGTTTCTGCGTCGCGGCTTCATCCTCCCAGCGTCGATTTGGCGGACTAAGTCGGAAATCGAGGATGCGGCGGTGGCGGCTACCCAGGGGAAGTTGGAGCGACGTTGACCCAATGTGTAGGCAAGATCCCGCTCGTAGGCAGCGTTGTCACTGATATCGACGAGGTGGTCCCGGAGGTTGGATACCATTGCTTTGGCCGCATGCTCGTCCTTGGCACTGAGGACATAGACTTTGGAGGCTACACTAGTCGTTGTGCTCGCGGGTATCGAAGGAGAGGTATAGTTCTCAAGGACGACATGAGAGTTTGTACCTCCGTAGCCGAAGTTGTTGACTGATGCGCGGCGTAGAGCGGAGTTCCAGGGCTCGACACTGCGAGGAATCTTTAAGTTCCATTCCTCAAGCTTCAGCTTGGGGTTGATAGTCTCAAGGTTTGCAGCTGGAGGGATTAATCCCTTTTCAATAGCCTTGACGACCTTTACGATACTAGCCAGCCCAGACGCACACTCTGTGTGTCCGACGTTTGGCTTAATCGACCCAATTGGCAGCGGAGTGTCTGTCGATCTCGAATTCTTGAAAACAGCAGCAATAGCGCCAACCTCTAATGGATCTCCGGTTGGTGTACCAGTACCGTGAGCCTAGAAGACATCAGTGCACGAACTACAAGTCAGTTACATGATTTCCCTACCTCAAAGTACCCAGTATCTTTCGGATCAAGCCCTGCCTTCTTATACACCCTCTGCATAAGCTCAATCTGCGCCGCCTGACTTGGCGTAGTAATAGTCTCAGTCTTCCCATCTTGATTAAGCCCACTCTCCTTGATAACAGCCTGGATAGGATCCCCATCGCGCACCGCATCATCAAGACGCTTCAGCACAATAGTTGCCACCCCCTCACCCCGCCCGTACCCATTCGCCCGGCTATCAAACGCAAACGAGCGCCCGTCTTTAGAGATCAACGCAATAGATGACATAGTAATAAACATATCCGGGTTTAGCATCAAGTTTGCGCCGGTAACCACCGACATGGAGGACTCGTGGTTGCGCAGGTCGTTGCAGGCTTGGTGTAGGGCTGTCAGTGTTGTGGAGCACCCCGTGTCGATGGACATTGAGGCCCCGCGTAGGTCGAAGTAGTGCGAGAGTCTGTTCGACGCCATTGCGGAACCGACGCCGACGAGGAAGAAGCGTGGTAAGGTGGTTACGTCGCGTAGGCCTGCGTCGTGGTAGTCTTTGAAAAAGGATCCGGCGTAGACGGATGTGTTGGAGCCGACGACGTCCGTCATCGTCAACCCGGCGTTTTCAAAGGCTTCGTAGGTTCCTTCGAGCATGAGGCGAAATTGGGGGTCTAGGCACTGTTTTCTCGTCAGTGTTGTTGCTTCATTTAGACTAATCAATGGCTACTCACCGCAGCCGTCTCGGCGGGTAGGTTGAAGAACGTAGCGTCGAAATTGCCTACGTCCTCATCAAGGAAACAAGCACCTCTCACGTTTGTCGTGTTCAGGTTATCGGGTCGAGGATGGTAATGACCGTTGATATTGAACCGGTCCCCTGGTATCTCACTCCAACCAGTTCGTCCTTCGGCGCAAAGTTGCCACAGCTTTTCTGGGTCCGTGGCACCGCCTGCGAAGCGGCAGCTCATGCCGATGATGGCGATTGGTACACTTGGGTTGGACATGTTTAGATGCGTCGTGTGTGTCTTACAAATTAATGTAATAACGAGGTGGACTAGTGGGGCAGATGAGGTATGTGAATGGGTGGGTTCACTAAGGGGACGTTGAGGTGAGTGACGCTGAAGGCTTTGTTGAGTTGATCAAGCGTGGGGAACCGCAAAGCTGGAGAACTCAAAAACTCTGGCTGATAGGAGATGGTTGATGATCTTATAGTTTGATGGCTACATTATCTACATTGGACGTGCATGGTCGTTGGAATAGAATGGCCGGCAGTTTATGGGTGGACCCTGCAACGCTCCGTAGGCCATATCCGCCGGAGCTGAGGTAATTTGCAAATATGGAGTTACTTCGCGTCACCTAATCTTTTGGATGCGATAGTAGTCTGGGGCCGAAATCAGACTATCCAATGCTACAGCCGGGGTTAGTAGCTGAGGAAGAATAAGGGACGTGTGACCGGGGGAACGTCCGAGACGCTAGTCGTGCTTCAGTGTCTTCCTATTGGCGCAACTGCAATTACCAACTCCAAGGCATCTTAGTTTCCGCCTGAGACATGGCGTTGCGCTCGTATCTCGTCCGCCAAGCGGACTTTTGGCGTGGTGAAAAGAGTCCGAATAATAACTCCGAGCTCACCACAACGGCAGAAAGTCCGGGTCGGACAGACGATTAACTGTCGCAGCAACATTCAGGGGAGACAAAAAAGCCAATAAACTGTATTGATGCTTGAACCGTTTAAAGTCAAGTTACTCTTTCCCTATTCGACGTCTTGTAGCCATCGCGGGATTTCAACACTGTACCCACGCCCCAGCCCGTTAAAGACCATTGCTTTGGAACCACCCCCTCAACACCGTAAATTTATTTCCAACCCCTAGTTCTCTAATCCTCTGTACCACCATGTCCTCATCATTCTCTGAAGCCGACTCACCAACACTGCTCCTATTCGGGCCCCTCTCCTCCCTCTCGCCCTCCACGCTCGAAAGCATACGCAACACCATCATCTCCTCCTCCACCCACGCCTGGGTCGAAGAAGCCTTTACATCATTGCCAGTGGCGTATACAGACCTATGTCAGGAATTCCCCTCCCTATACGACGCCGACGTGAAAGCGTCAATCGCCAACCTAGCAGCATGGCTGAAGACAGGGGTCGCGACGCCCAACACGGAAAACATGCCAAACACGCTTCTAGCACCTATAGTTGTTGCCGCTCAATTGGTTCAGTACCGGGCTTTTTGTGAGAAGCAAGGGCTGGACTACAAAGAGGGGAAGGTGCAGGAGATTAATGGCTTTTGCATTGGTTTACTGTCTGCGTTGGCGGTCTCACTTTCTCAAGGGGAGGCGTCTAGAGACTTTGGGTTGCATGCTGCGACTGCGGTGCGATTGGCCATGTTGGCTGGTGCGGTGGTTGATGAGCAGGATGCGCGTAATGGCAGTGGTCCGTCGCGGACTTTGTCTGTGGCGTGGAAATTTGGGGATGGTGGGGACAGGGCTAAGGATCTGGAGAGTCTTCTTGAAAAGTATCCAGAAGTAAGTTTCTCATCTCATTCAAGAAGTCGTTAATGGTGGTATTGTGAGCGCGAGCTAACGACGACCGTGTCATAGGTTTATATCTCGGTAGTCTACGATACAACAAGGGTGTCGCTGACTACACCCCTCCCACTCTTACAAGAACTTCAACAATACTTGCAAGATGCTGGTTATACGGTTGCAGAACTCGGTCTAACGGGCAGGTTTCACAGCAAAGCTCACCATGGCCATAAGTTCCAGTCCCTCGTCGACTTTTGTGATAGGACATCTTCTTTCGCGTTCTCTCCGGCAAAAGCGCTCAGCATCCCAACGCGGAAAAACGATGGCACTAGTGTGTTTAACCCTGAGGAGAGTCTACATAGCACCGTCCTCCAGTCTATACTTTTGCAAAAGTGCGAGTGGTATACGTCTGTCTCAAACTTGAGCGCTACGTGCCTTGCCACCTCTTCCTTAAGCATCGTCGTATTCGGCGAGTCTTGCATCCCGTCAAGCCTCCGTGGTGCGCTGAGCGGACGTGTCATAAACCAAGACGATCTATTCGCCGCACCAGCGTCGACTTTCCGCGATAATCCAAATGATATTGCCATAATCGGCATGTCACTCAACGTCGCCGGCGCCTCCTCCGTCTCCGAATTCTGGAACCTCCTAGCATCCGGGAAGTCGCAGCATAAACTCGTCCCTGACGAGCGGTTTACCTTCAACACGGCGTACCGTGAGAACGATGGCAGTCGGAAGTGGTATGGCAACTTCATCGATGGAATCGAGGACTTTGACCACAAGTTCTTCAAGAAGACGCCGAGGGAGAGTGTGGGCATGGATCCTCAGCAAAGATTACTGCTTCAGTGCGCTTACCAGGCCGTGGAGATGTCTGGGTACTTTAACGTTGAGAATCGATCGGAAGAGGATATGAATATTGGTTGCTACATTGGTATGTGTGGTAACGATTACTCGTCCAACTCTGGTCATCATGCGCCGACTGCGTTTACTTCTACTGGTACTCTTCGTTCTTTTGTGGCGGGGAAGGTGTCGCATTACTTTGGATGGCTGGGGCCTTCTTTGACGCTTGATACGGCTTGTTCTGCGTCTGCTGTCGCTATTCATTCTGCGTGCCGCGCGATTATATCTGGAGAGTGCACCGCGGCACTTGCTGGTGGCACCAACGCTATCACGGAGCCTCTTGTATATCAGAACTTGGCGGCGGCATCTTTCCTTAGCCCTACCGGTGCTTGTAAGCCTTTTGACGCCAAGGCGGATGGATACTGTCGAGGAGAAGCCGTCTCTGCGGTCTTGCTCAAGTCACTCGCTCAAGCTCGCAAGGACGGAGACGTTGTTTTCGGAGTCATCGCTGGTACTGCTGTGGCGCAGAACAGCAATGACACTCCAATTGTGGTCCCCAACACACCTTCGCTATCTACCCTCTTCCGCTCGGTACTCAAGACAGCCAAACTGAGTGCGCAGGACGTCTCGGTTGTGGAAGCTCACGGTACCGGTACTCAAGTGGGTGACCCTGCAGAATACGCTGCAATTCGTGATGTGTTCGGTCAAGACATTGACAATGGCGTGAAGAGAACAACACCTCTACAGCTAGGCTCCGTCAAGGGCTTGGTTGGACACACTGAAGGTAGCTCCGGAGTTGTAAGTCTGGTCAAGGTTCTCTGCATGATGAACGAGGGTGCCATACCGCCCCAAGCCAGTCACACTACCATCAATCCTGCGATTGGGGTGAAGGAGAGCGATGGAATCCAAATCTCCCTGCAGGAAAAGGCCTGGGATGCTAAGTTTAAGGCTGCCATGATCAATAACTATGGTGCCAGCGGAAGCAATGCAACTATGGTCGTTACTCAGGCACCAAAGCCAAAGTCGCGAACGACATCTGCTGGTAAAGACGTCAAGGAGAACCTCGACCTTCGCTATCCTCTCTGGATCTCTGGCCTTGACGACAGGAGTATCCATACCTACATGAACAAGCTACAGAGCTTCCTCAAGCAGAAACCTAATTTGGCGATGTCAGACCTTGCTTTCAACATCTTTCGCCAGTCAAACCGCACTTTGCCTCGCGCGCTTCTTCTCAGTGCCCGCTCGGTTTCTGAGTTGACTGAAAAGATTCCCAAGCTGGACGCAGATGCTGGAGCTTTCGTCGACGTTCAGTCGCCTCGACCCGTCGTCCTCTGCTTCGGTGGTCAGATCAGTACGACGATTGCTCTTGACCGTGCAGTGTACAATAACACGATGCTCCTGCGCCACCACATGGACCGTTGCAACGCTCTTGCCATTTCTCTTGGCGCTGGCAGCATCTATCCCGCGGTATTCCAGCCAACTCCTATCGCTGATATCGTTCTTCTGCAGGCTGCGCTTTTCGCCGTGCAGTACAGCACGGCCCTGTGTTGGCTTGATTCTGGCGTGCATCCAGTAGCTGTTGTAGGACACAGCTTTGGCGAGCTCACAGCCATGTGCGTCTCAGGCGCTCTTGGCGTCGAGGACGCGATGAAGTTGATCGTTGGCCGAGCGACACTCATTCGCGACTCGTGGGGTCCTGAGAAGGGCGCAATGATCGCTGTGGAGGGCACTGAGGAAGAGGTTTCGAAGGCTCTGGGCGAAATGGGACCTGACTTCAAAGCCTCCATTGCCTGCTTCAATGCTCCCCGAAGTCACACTGTGGCGGGACCAGTCAAGGATATTTGAGGATTTTGCCGAAACGCTTTCTAAGAATCACCCTGAGCTACGCTTCAAGAAACTAACAGTTTCCAACGCCTTCCATTCTTCCCTTGTCGCACCGCTCCGATCCGAACTCCAGCGGATCGGCAAGAGTCTCAACTTCGGGGCTCCTATTATTCCCGTTGAGAGAGCAACCAAAGATACCACCTCTGCGACCTTGTATGACGCGGATTTTTGTCGCAGATCATCTCCAGAACCCCGTTTACTTCTCGCACGCGGTTGCGCGTCTCGCAAAGAAGTACCCATCTGCGATCTGGCTCGAGGCTGGCTCCAATGCTACCATTACATCCATGGCAAGCAAAGCCCTGAATACCCCACCAGGTCATCACTTCCAAGCAATCAACATTTCTACCCCTCAAGGAGGTCTACAGAGGCTACTCGACTCTACTTTCCAGCTTTGGAAAGCTGGACTCCGTGTTGCATACTGGGGTCACTCCAAGGCGCAGACCGCCGACTATAACCCCATCTTGCTCCCACCATATCAGTTCGAGAAGAAGAAGCACTGGCTCGAGCATAAAGAGCCTCCCAAGCTTGTGGCCACCGTATGCGACCATGCTGATACGGGCGAAAAGGAGTTGCCGACCAAACTGTATAGCTTCACGGGCTATCAGGATTCCAAGCAACGACTGGCTCGATTCCGCATCAACACCATGATTCCCAAGTACGAGCAAATCGTTGCTGGACACACTATCGCGGGCACCGCTTCCATCTGCCCCGCGACCGTGCAAATTGACGTCACCATCGAGGCTCTGAGGAGTCTGGAGAAGGAGCTTGCAGAAGACAGTGTTCAACCACAGATCAACAATGTAGTCAACATGGTGCCTGTATGCATCGATCCTTCGCGTTCCGTGTGGCTCGATCTCGAGGCTCTCAACGCCAACCGTACGGTCTGGAGCTGGAAGTGGACGTCTACGGGACTTTCTGGCGCAGCACCAACGACTCACGTGACCGGGGAACTGCATTTCCGCAGCTCAAACGATTTGCAGTATCAAGCAGAGTTCTCTCGCTACGACCGCCTTGTCACCAACGGTCGATGCGTACAAGTGCTCTATTCCAAGGACGCGGATGAGGTACTACAGGGTCAACGAAGCATCTATCGCATATTCGCGCCTATCGTTGACTACTCCCCTCTCTACTTTGGAGTCCAGAGGGTTGTCGGTCAAGACTCCGTTTCCGCTGGTTTGGTTGTCAAGAAACATGGCGGTGAGGGCTGGTTGGATGCCTTCTACGCCGATGCGCTCTGCCAGGTAGCTGGTCTCTGGGTCAATTGCATGATGGACGGCGATGAGAAGGATATGTGGATTGCTAACGGTGTTGAACACTGGTTACGCGCCCCAGCGGTGAAGATCCAAACTTCTTCGAACGAAAAGTGGCATGTCTTTTGCCAGCACTCGCGGTCTGCAGATGGAAACTCAGTGCTATCGGATATTTTCATCTTTGACGCTACCTCTGGTGCGCTGACCGAAGTCATCATGGGTGTCAAGTACGCGAAGGTGGCTAGGACTTCTATGGGTAAACTGCTATCTCGTCTCACGGCACAAACCGGGACTATCAAGGCTCCGGTTAGTCAGACTACTGCACCTGTCCTCATGGCATCAGCGGAAACTCCAGTTCCTTCGCAGCCTATACCGCAAACTGAGGCTCCTCCCGTCGCCCAAAAGGCGGCCAAGCCTGCACCAGAAACCCCCTCCATCAACATCATCGGGAAGCTCAAGGATGTCTTGGCGGATATCTCAGGTCTTGAGCCCGAGGAGATCAAAGATGATGTTGAGCTTGGAGACATCGGTATCGATTCATTGATGGGTATGGAGATGGCAAGGGAGATTGAGAAGGAGTTCGATTGCACCCTGCCGCAGGATGAGCTCATGCATGTCACAAACTTTCCAAGTCTGCTGCGTTGCGTTCAGGGGGCGTTGGGTGCATCGACTGGTGATGTCACGGTCCCTTCCTCATCTGCTTCGGAGGATGGAGCAGAGGATGATGCAGTCGGAGCTACCACTCCAGCGTCAGTTTCGACCAACGCTACCTCGGTCGATCTTGATTTCAGCGAGGCTCTATCAAAGGGTCTTGAGCTGTCCCGTTCTGCGGTCTTCAAGGCTTTTGGTGAGACGAAGCTGACGACTGATCAATTGATGGAAGAATATGGCAATCGTGGGTACCTTAGTACCATCGCCCCGCTCCAAGATCAGCTCTGCGTAGCTCTCATCATCGAAGGTTTCAAGGAACTAGGTTGCGATCTCGCCGCAGCTAAACCCGGTGAGAAGCTACCATTGATCCCGTATGCTGACGACCAGAAGAGATTTGCGCAGTACCTCTACACTGTCCTTGAGACCGCACGTATTGTAGAGCTCGACAACGGAAACATCACCAGAACCCATATTGCAGTCCCCACCAGACAAAGCGCGGACATTCTCAAAGAGCTTCTCTCCAGCTACCCCGAGCATGCGTGCTGCAATGAGCTAGCGCATTATACCGGATCGCATCTCGCTGGCATTTTGACCGGACGCGAAGACGGCATCAAGCTCATCTTTGGCACTGACCGTGGCCGAGAACTCGTCGCGGGCGTCTACGCTGACAACCCGATGAACAAGATCTATTATGCGCAAATGGGCGACTTCATTCGTCGGATTGCAGCGTCAACACCCCAGCGTCCAGGACAGGGGCCACTGAAGATACTCGAGATGGGTGCTGGTACCGGGGCAACGACCAAGGTTATCTTGCCCTTGCTTGCTGAGCTGGAAATCGAGGTGGAGTTTACATTCACCGATTTGGCAGCTAGTTTCGTCGCTGCTGCGAGGAAGCAGTTTAAGCATCTTCCATTCATGAAGTTCCGGACTCATGATATCGAGAAGGTGCCTGCCGACGACTTGCTTCATAGTCAGCACATTGTCCTTGCTAGCAACGCCGTTCATGCAACGCGCAGTCTGCCGATTGCGGCGACCAATATCCGCAAGATGTTGCGTCCAGATGGTGTACTTCTCATGGTGGAGATGACGGAACCCATGTACTGGTGCGACATCATCTTTGGCGTGTTCGAGGGTTGGTGGCTGTTTGAGGATGATAGACAACATGCCTTGTCGTCTTCTGAGGACTGGGAGAAGGTGCTTCACGGTGCAGGCTACGGCCATGTCGACTGGACTGATGGCCACATTGTCGAGACAAAGTGTCAACGACTGATCATGGCCACTGCGGGAGGCGAGCAGCTCCCTCGCCTACCCATCGCACCAAAGCAGCAGGAGGTATGTCTACTAACCCCCCTAAATCCCAACACCCTCTTAACAGAATTAGTAGGACTTCCGTCACGAAGAGCGAGAAGCAGCAACATCAAAGCTCATCTCCAAAACCGCCCTCGATTTCACCATCCCCACCATCCCCGAAGCCGATATCATCAAAACCCCCAGCACCGGCCACTGCATCCTCATCACCGGTGCAACCGGTAGTCTAGGCTCTCACATGGCCGCGCACTACGCTTCCCTCCCAACCGTAACCTCAGTAATCTGCCTAAACCGACGCAGCCACAACTCTCCCCACACCCCGCTCCAACGCCAACTCCACTCCTTCACCCAAAAGTCCATAATCCTACCCCCGAACTCTCTCTCCAAACTCACCGCTTACGAAACCGACACCACAAAGCCCCTCCTCGGCCTCCCCGAAGAAACCTACAACGCCCTGTCCACCACCGTAACACACATCGTACACAACGCGTGGCCCATGAACGGTAAACTGCCCCTACAGGCATTTACTCCTCAATTCAAAGTCCTACGCCACCTCCTCGACCTCGCAGCTCTGGTGTCTGCGAAACGAGGCCCGGGGTTCAAATTTAGTTTCCAGTTTATCTCGTCGATTGCGACGGTTGGTCACTACCCGTTTCACGCGGGTACACCGCATATCCCTGAACAAAGAATGAGTATCGAGTCTGTGCTACCGAATGGCTACGGCGACGCGAAGTTTGTCTGTGAACGCGTGCTGGATGAGACACTGCACAGATATCCAGACCGCTTCAGGGCGATGGTTGTGAGATTAGGCCAGGTGGCCGGGTCGTCGACGAGTGGGTATTGGAATGAGAATGAGCATTTTGCTTTTTTGGTCAAGAGTGCGCAGACGTTGAGGGCGCTGCCGCGGTTGGAGGGTGTGGTTAGTTGGACATGTGTGGATGATGTGGCAGGGGCGAGTGCGGAGTTGTTGTTGGATGATGAGCCGGAGAGGATTTATCATATTGATAATCCGGTGAGGCAGGATTGGGCGGGTATGTTGAAGTTGCTGGCTGGAGAGCTGGAGATTCCAGAGGCTAGGATTGTGGCGTTTGAAGAGTGGATTCGGAGGGTGCGCATGTTTCCTTCCACGGGGGCAGCGGGTAAGTTCGATGAGAACCCCGCGCAGCGGTTGGTCGATTTCTTTGCAGACGATTTTAGGAGGATGAGCTGTGGTGGCGTTTTGCTGGGAACGGAGAAGAGTAGGGCGCATTCGGAGAGGATGAGGGGTGTTGGGCCTGTTGATGAAGAGACAGTGCGGGTGTTTGTTAGGAGTTGGAGGGGGAGGGGTTTCTTGTTGTAGTTTGAGAATATTCAACCATGTAGTATAATAGCCGTTTCGTTTATTTGATAATGGATGTTCCATCTGCTCATCGATTGGAAGAGATACATGGCTTCTTCAGTAGAAAATTGGTTCCAAGAATCGGCAAAGAAAATCGAGCGGAAGCGTGCATGGACAGAGGTGCACAAGAAGGAATGGATACCTGATGTTGAGCTTCGAAATTCACAGTCATCTAGCCAATGTCAGCTTGATCCCCAACTTGTCTTTCTCAATCGTAACCACCTCCCCACACCCATCAGAGCTATCTTAACGTCGCCATCGAACCCCTTGCCCCCACCTCAACATACCACACACCCGGGCTAGCATATCGCAAACCACGCAATGTGTAGACTGTTCAAACAAAGGCTCGAGGGTTCTCGGTTCAAGTGTAATTTTGTATCATCATTGGGGTTTGTGGGGAAGGAGGGGAGGTGTATAAAGAATAGGGATTAGACTTACGATTGAGAAGTATACTTTTATGAACAATGCAATAAATGACCACGCGGGGTTGTGTTAATAGCAACGTTGCGTGAATACCACGACACTACTGAAATACTTGTGTGGAGGCAGTTTGGCACGGGCTCCGCTACGATAGAGGCACCACCTCACCACAGTTTGTTTAGTGGGAAAGTAGGAAAATAGCATGCACGCTTGATTGGAGATCAGTTTAGGGGAGTAAAGGGTGGATGTTGTGTCCTGCAGTGCTGCAGGGTGGAGTTGAGGAGCGAAAGACAGGGAGATGGCGCGACGCGTTTCGCGGATAGACGATGGAGCGTTGCCAAGATATCTATTATGTAATCAAGCTAGCAGCGCCACATACCCACGTGACCTCACATTCATCCTCATATCTGACACACATCGCACATCTACACACACACATATATAGGTATATATACAAGTCTCTTTCCGTGCTCGGTTAGGATTAATATTATACATTTCTATATATATGTGTATATATACACAATCAACCCTACAAAATTTCCTCCGGCTTCACAACAACCCAATTCTTATCCGCCGTAACCTCCCTCCCCTCCCTCTTCTGCTCCTCTGTATTCTCCTTAATCTCCTTCTCCAGCTTTTCATACACAGCCTGTGTGCGGTTGATCCAAAGATGCACCCCGCCCTTCCCTACATCCACCCCATGAAACTGCATATATGTATCACTACCCGGTGTATCACCGCCCACCAACACGGGCCGTTTCCACTCTGAAATGTACGTCAGGATAGCCGCCCATTTGCCCGCGTACCACGTGGCTGGCGTCCACAGGTAAGGTGTTACGACAAGATCCAGGTTGGCGGTTTGGTTGTAAGTGCCGGCTGAGATTTGTTTGCGGGCGTTTGTGAGGGCGCCGGATGTGCTGTTTTTCAGCATCGTGGTGACGCCGATGACGTTTTGGGGCGGTACGTTGTAGCCGTATTTTGGGTCGCTGGCGACCATGCGGACGAGTTCCTCGTGGGAAGCGCTGATGACGTAGACGGAGATTCCGTTTTCCATGAGCGCATTGTAGAGTTCGACTTGGCCGCGGAAGATGCGTGGGGGGGTTGATTGACGTGGTGACGATGGAGTCGCCGTCCCAGTAGGCGGTCGGGATGGTGGTGTTGAGGGACATTAGTTCGTCGACCCAGCCTTTGAGCTCGCGCAGGGTGAAGCCAGAGAAGACTTGGGCAGCCCACGGGTAGCAGATGAAGTTGTCGATTTCGCAGAGGCGGTTGTAGTAGCTGTACATTGATTCGGTGACGTTTGCGGTGTCTTTGAAGGGGATTAGTTTTAGGCTGGGGTCCAGCTTTTCGCGCGTTAGGATGCCACGGTTGTCGAGAAAGGGGAATGAGTGACTCTTCAATGTCGTAGCGGTAACTTGTGTTATCCATGTCGAAGCACGCGTAGTTGCTCTGGTTTGCGTTGCGTGCGATCATGCGGTTGAGTGCTGTTGCGGCTTCGGCAGGCCAATGCTTGAGTTGGGTTTTGGCAGTGCCATATTGAGGCGTCGCTGAGCTGAGAGAAGTCGCAAAAGCGAGCCAAAGGGCTGTGTTGATAGTTGACCGCATGGCTGTACTGCTCTGAAATATATGCAATAACAAAGTCGATGTTACCAATTGTTCAAGTATATGAGCAATTTACGCCTAAAGAGTCCGGTTTGAAGGTGCAGAAAAAGAAAGAAAACAAAAAGAACGGCACCCAGGGACTGTCCATTATATGATGAAGTTATCTGGGAACCATGATCCGGGTAGTGTGAATACATAGTGCCCGAGATACCGATCCCCACCTTTGCGGCGAGATATCGGGCTAATTTAGATTGAATTTTCGAATGTGGCTACGATCCTGATTCGTGCTTATCATACGTTCCTGAGGAACCGAGCGGCATTTTTATGCGCTTCCAAGCCGTGCATGTCACTGGATGTCATTGTGACTGTTATCGCTTACTCTTATTCCCAGGACCGCACTCACCCTTAGCCGAAAAGCGCAGCAGCCTTGTAGAACTGATAAAACGCCAACCCGGAACCAGTAGCCCACAAAATACTCCTGATGGCACTCTTGGGGGCTTCTGCAAGCTGCACATAGGAAACAACATACAACGTCCTGACCGCGAACCAGGCTGAGATGAATGTCATCAAGCCCGTTGCATCACCCGACATGACTTCCCTTCCGATACCCGTGGCGGTGGTGCGCTCGGCGACGAGGCTGGCGAGTACGGCAGCAGCAAACAAGGGCATTTGTTCCAGGTTGTTAGATTGAGCGTTTTCAGCGCGCTGGTACTTTTGAAAGCTGTATGCGTTAACGCCTGGTTGGGAAGGTGATACAATGTCGTGAAGGAGTGTCGTACACTTCATCAGGCACTTTGCCCTTTACATTTTCTGGAGACAGGGAGGCCTTGGGATTCGCATTGTTGACTTTGTAGCCGTGCGATGCGAGGAGGCCGCCGGCGTATGCATGTGGAACGAGCGAGAAGACGTAATAGGCAGGAATTGCGAGAAGCGGGTAGTTGAGCGAATTGGAAGACATGGTAGATACAGCAGTCTGATTGTTTGGTTGAATCTGGATTACAGATGAGTTATGAGAGGTAAAGAGGTCGCTAGTGCTGGAGGGGCAATGTGTACGGATATATGTATTTGACGTTGACGTAGCCATGAAACGCGCAAAGGGTCCAACAAGATCGAAATGCCAAGCTCTTCTACATGACGTATTACAGACTGTTAAAGTCCACGACATGTTTCTATGTTGAATGAAACCTTGTATTCTACCAAATTCCTGGAGATGACATCTTTGCAACGCCCATAACATCCTCCTCAAGATGCAGCCCCTTGAAATGTGTGAGTACATCAGGCAACTTGCTCCTGTGTCCATCAACCACCGGATCCTTCGTCTCCCTCGCCGCAACCCCAATCATGAAATCCTCCTCAAAAGCTTGAATCTCCACTCTTGTATCATCCAGCTTCCTACTTTCTCCCTTAGTCATACCTCGCACGCCTGCCGGTCCTTTTCCGTCCGCTTTCATGGAGAACCACACTTCTGCATCGCTAATGCGCTCGCCCCAGGAACCATGCGTGCTGCAACGTGCAGGTGTGCCCGGTCGCGGAGAACGCACGTGTTTGAATTCCAGACATGGGATCCATTGCGCGAGAAGAGCTTCGCCGTCCAGCTTGATGTATGCTTCCTTGTAGCACCAGTATGTATAGAAGCGTCTCAATTTGGCGTCAATGAGAAGATCCGAGTCGACCGATCTCTTTTCACCATTTGGCAATGTGATGGTAAGGTGTTGGTTCCGCGTACAACACCGATCGTGTCGACCAAGCATATCCCGGGTAACCATGGTACCGTCAAGAAGAGGAAAAGGGTCAACGTTGTACTTGAGATCAAAGCTTTCCTCCTGGCTGAAAATCTCAGAGTAGATCTCTACCCAGCCATCGAACCCTTCTTCATCCACAACTCTATAATCGTTTCTCTCGTTCACACAAACGATATCTACGCCCACCTCTGCATCTAACTCGTCGGTCTTGCACCCGACCAGCGCCACGAGGCCTGCTTGGTGCGAGACGTTGAACTCCAGGGGTGCTGGGCCGTGCTGGGGTGGGGCCAGGAGAGCAATAGGCTTTCCATGCTTGGGATCGCGTTTTCGACCGAAGCGAATGTCTTCCCAAGGTATGCCGAGGGCTTTGTGGACGAAAAGGCGTTTTAGCAGTGCAGAGCCCAAGCTCATACGCGCATCTGCTATGTGGTATTTCCGTGTGATTGTTTCGCGCTCTTCAGGAGTTATCAAGGAGAGAGCTTCTCGGGCCTGTGAATATTAGACATATCAAGGAAAGTGGTGTGAGTGAACGAACAGAAGCTGAATCGGTAATCTTGGTCCCAGGCCATAGTGACCGAGTGTCCAATAACCAACATGTGAGACCGCGCGATGTCGGCTCTATATCGAGCGTGTTGACCATTGTGCCGTGCCCGAAAGAAAGTTTACCAAGTAGGGTAACGCATTCGCGCGTCCGCTAAAGTAGCACGAGCAGTTTGACAAACTACTTGGGTACGTCAGGCTGAAACTAACATACGCCAGGTCAAGCAGCCGTATTATATGAGCTGCCTAAGCAATTATCCCGCGTGATCATGTGAAGGATTCGGGAATGTACAAGTCATGGCTACTCACGGAGTTTCTTGCGGGGTTCCAGGTCGATGATGGTGATCGGAGTAAGCAATCATACATGGCTAAGGGCCGAGTTCGGGTGTGTGACATGACATGTGCTGCTGCTGGTTGCCTCTTTTAGTGGGGGCCGGTCTATCGATAACGAATTCCCGCCTCCAACCGCCTCTGACTCTAACATTCTTTTCCGTCTCTGGTGAGGTTTACTTTTCTTTCCTATGTTCACGGCGTTGTTGGGGTCGCATTAAGATTTCTTTCAAAATGACAGTAGAAACCGGTGGTGAGACAATCACAGTCGGCGTCCTCGCTCTCCAAGGCGCATTCAGCGAACACGTCCAACTGCTCCGATCTGCCTCGTCCAGTTTGCCCTCGTCGCTCAAATTCCAGTTCATCGAAGTCCGTACGCCAAGCCAGCTCGAGCAATGCGACGGTCTGATCATACCGGGTGGCGAAAGCACGGCAATGTCTCTTGTGGCGGCGCGCAGTAATCTCCTCGAACCACTACGCGACTTTGTCAAGGTCCAGCGGCGGCCGACATGGGGGACTTGCGCAGGGTTAATATTACTAGCGGAAAGCGCAAACCGGACAAAGAAGGGTGGACAGGATTTGATCGGAGGGTTGGACGTCCGGGTCAACAGGAATCATTTCGGAAGACAGACAGAGAGTTTCCAGGCAAACCTGCGGCTACCGTTCCTTGCATGTACGAAAGAGGCAAGCAAGAACGAGCCTTATCGATGCGTCTTCATTCGTGCGCCCGTGGTGGAGAAGGTGCTACCGAGCAAAAAGGCAGTAGGCATACAAGAGGGCGAGCAGGAGCGAGATGACACGATTGTTGCGCCAAGCAAGACTCCGGTGGACGACCTGGCGAGGAAACAGCTGGACCGAGAAGTTGAGGTTATGGCTACACTCTCGACCGACGCGAAGCCACTACAAGAAAACCAGCACCATGAACACCCCGGCAGCGAGGACATCATCGCGGTGCGACAGGGCAATGTGTTCGGGTGTAGTTTCCACCCCGAACTGACGAATGATGCGCGGATACACGCATGGTGGTTGAGTCAAGTAGTGAAGGCGGTCGAGGAGAGACGGCAGTTTGAACTTGCCTATCGGACCAAGTGAGCTGCAGGTGCATTCTTCAACATTGCGATTAACACGCATTGGAGAATGCTAGTGTGTTTTTACAAGCTATCTAGACTGATGCTGCTCAGTACCAAATCATGAACTCCAGACTCCCATGTATGCAAGTAATCTGTGATCCGACGGGAGCCTACTCCGGCTCCTACTGCGCCTCGTGATATTCATCAACGGCTCTACCATATCCACCCCTGCCCGGGTCATACTCTGCCCGATACTCGTCGCGTACCTGTCCACCGCTCTTTCCACGTCCATACTGCCTTCCCTCGGCGAAACCCTCGTCCAGATCCGTCCTGATGACGCGCTCGTCGAGTTTGGTGCCGCCAATGTACTTCATGCAGTCGAGCGCATCTTGGTGTGTGTAGTATTCGACGAAGCAGAAACCGCAAGGGGTTTTTTGAAAGCGATCCAGGCCCATAACCAGGCGCTTGATCTCGCCGCACTTTGAGAAGAGCTCATGAATCTGCTCTTCAGTGGTGTAGAAGGACAGGTTGCCTACGTAGAGCGTGGTTGCATCGCGCAGTTTGTCTTCGGGTGAAGGCGAGCGGCCGCGGTCGTCGTCACGCGTGTTTTGGTGACGCTTGCGCTTCTGCTGAACTGTTAGCATGGCAAGTCGCAGGTCGTGTAGCTGCGCATACCTTGGCCGTCGCATACGAGCTAGGCTTATCGAGACGATCGATTGTACTGCGAAGCGCCGGCATGGCAGCGGATTTGATTATGTCGAGAGGCAGCACGCCACTGTAGTGATTCTGGGGTTTTGGTGTGGGCGAGGTGTGAAGTACCTAGGTAATGCGCGCGAGGTCGTATGTCGAGCTTGGGCCAACTGACTTTGGCGTAGGCGCGACTTTTGTTTGTCTACGCATTCTCTCTTTTACCAGAGCGACGACCTTTGTGGGCTTATACCACTTCTCTCCCGCTCCCGCATACCCAACCCAATTCATCACAACCGCGAGGGCGCCCGAAAAATGCCAAAGGTTCTGGCCTATACGCCCGACTGGCTCAGCCGGCCAAACCCAGGCTATCATTTGTTTGCGCCGACACAGATAAATGGCAATGGTGTGGTAGCTACACGACGATCGGAGCAGCCCGGACCGCGCAAGACGATAGCTACGAGAGCATCTGAGATCTTTGTGGCCGTTGGAAACGAAATTCGCTGGGCGGATTTGGCCAACCTCAAAGAAGGCATCCAGCCCGCATACCGCACCCTCAGAGTCTCAATACCGTTACCAATCACGCGTCTTGTCATTTCGCCGGACCAGGACTACCTCGCCGTCTCGACTTCGCATACAGTACACGTCATCCTCCTTCCCGACTCGTCCCTACTCGAAGCCGGTGAAGACGATGGCCCGCTGAAGCCAAAGACGTTCCAACTAGGACCAACCATTCACGTCCTCGAGGAGTCGCCCATCGCGACAACACTATGGCATCCTTTGGGCTACCACGGCCGGTGTCTCGTCACCATCACAAAGGCGGGGGTCGTGCGCCTGTGGGAAATGAACCGCGCCGACAGGTCTTCGTTCAGTGAACCCTCGCTCTCAATTGATCTGCCAAAGCTGGCAAATGCGACAAGCGACAAGGATGACTTGAGCGCCTCCAAATTTGGAGCATCAAAGGGCTTCTCCCCGGACTCGGTTGAGCTTGAAGTGGCATCTGCTTGCTTTGGAGACTTTCCTGAGCAAGAAGGCGTCCACGGATGGGCGCCCATGACTCTGTGGATTGCCACGGTATCCGGAGACGTATATGCTCTTTGTCCGTTGTTACCGAGTAAGTGGCAGCTGATCGAGTCGCCTGGGAGCCACACATTCCTTCAAACCCTGACCTCTTCGATCAACATCAATTACGCCGAAATCTCCGACAACGATGATTCACCCAAACACGACGTCGTGACATCGGAGAAGCAAATCAAGTGGCTCTCCGACATTCTGTACGAGGAGCCACACGTAGAGGAGCGACCGAGTGGTGATTCAGTCAAGGTCTTTGCACGTCCAGCCAGCGCTCCTGCCGTGCCGTTGCTGCAGGGACCATTTACCATTGCACCTGAAGTTGATGACTTTGAGCTCAGCGACATGATTGTCTTTTCTCTCAAGAACATGTCCGAAGTTGATGATGAGGACGACGAAGACGAAGCAGGAGAATATGTTGCAGAAGGTCTACCGACTGCTGTTGTATGCTTGCTTACAGATACGAGCGAAGTTCACGTCTGCTTGGATGTTGAGGGTATTGTTGGGCGATGGCTGCCCTCTCCTGAGGATGGCATTGGCGTACCAGCAACAACCGAGCATGCGCTCATCGTTGCAGAAACTGTCACTCTGATAGAGGGCGGTGAATGCTCGTTCAACCAGAGCATCACACCAGATGTGCATACGGATTTTTCATTCTTCGTCTCACACGCCAGTGGGGTTTTCTACGTGTCAATGGAGCCATGGATCAGGAACGTGGAGAAGGAGCTATCCCAACCGCAAACACTGGGCTCGCCTTTCCGTCTGGATAGAGTGCTCGAAGCAGCAAACACTTCAGTAGAACGATGCCTACAGCGACGCGTCAATGGCGATGTTTCCGAACAAGAAGTTACATCGGCCGCTGTCATTGAAGATGGAAACGTTGGATACATTCTGCTCACTATCGTCGATGGCGAACCACAGGCAGCACTGCTCGATGCACCAGAAGACGATGTTATATCCCAGGAGGAGTTGGCTCGGTATATGACCATTGCTAGTCCTAACAAGGAAGTGCGGGCAGCCTGGCAGCCCCCGAAAGAACTATACCAACAAGTTGATTTGTTTGGATCCATCCACATCCCTGCCCGGCACAAAGCATTGCTCCAGGATGAAATCAGGCTATCACCTGCAAACCTTGGGCTACTCATGGACGTCCACCGCGTGCTTTCGGCGCAAACATCCAAGCTCCAGCACGCAGTATCGGACTTGTTTAACCGTGCAACACGACTACAGGAAGAGTTCAGAGACCAAATGTATAGAACTTCGGGCATTGCCGCCAACATTGAGAAGGTCACTGGAAGCGACGAGGACGGCTCGGAAGATGGGTCAACGTACGGCAGCAATAAGATCGATGTCCGTATCGACAAGGCCAAAGCACGTCAAGACCAGCTTAATGCCCGTTACGAAGCTCTCCGACGTAGGATGATCAGTGTCGGCGCCAGTCAACTCAGCGAAAAGGAGAGCAGCTGGATCGAGGAGCTGCAAATCATGGACAGCTCCGTCGACCCTTCAAGCAACACTCTCAGCGGCGACATTGACGGCAGCGACCGCCCCGCATGGCAGCGTCTCAGCCGAGTCAAGGAAGAGCAAAGGGCTCAAGCACAGCAAATTGAAGAAGCCATGAACTCCATCAAGCTGTTAGGAAACGGCGAGCAGACGCCGCGCAGCGCTGTCAGGGTACCAAGCTATTCTAGGAAAGCGGAAAACGAACAGGTGCAGGAACTTATACAGAGGAACAATATGCTTGTTGAAGCTGCTGTGGACAGACTAAGGAGGCTGGGTGTGAATATACCCGTTGAGACGGGGAGTTAAATGTTTGTAAGCGACGGTACCGATATAGTAGTATGTAGCTGGAGCCCTTGGTTGCTGATTGATGAGTTGAAGGCGTGCGGAAAGACGCAATGATGTAAAACATAGTAGCCACACACGTGCTGACCGAAGTATACGGTAAAGTTGACTCGCGTCTTGTGTGACAGTCGTTGGTTTACGCTTACTATTACGACTTGCGTTCTGTCAACCCTGAACCCAGTAGACGCCACCTCACAAACCGTACTCGACCGAACTTGTGCTCCCTTGCATGCCATGCGCATCCACAGTCCAACACAGATGGACAATCTCATGGCGCTTGGCTAAAGCGATGCTTGTTCGGCTGGATCCAACCTGGTAACTTTTGTGCTCGCACTCAGAAAAGGCTTCGGTCGTCCCGGCGGGGTGGTCGCTTATCAAGCTACCAGGGTGGGGCCGAGAGAGAAACACAGTCCCAATCAGAAAACGGGCCCCTCTTCTCAACGCTGCAGCCGATATGCAACGTTATGAGGATAGCAACCTGCGCATGCATCGGGCTGGGTGAGCTATATTGCGGCGTGGATGACAATGGGGTAGCATTGGGGGCCAGCCGGCGGCAAAGCTGACTGTGTCTGCGGGCCCATCTGGCTACTGTATGTTCGCGGCTGTTTGTGGTGTGGGCGTTGCTTGCTGTTGTCGCGCAGATCAGAACTGGGTAGACAAAGCAGCTGGCGGCTGGAGGCCGAGTCGCACGCCCGCGGTCACACTATCACGGCCAGACTTGTCGTGGAGAAAGGAAACAGGGATATGCCGCACGGAAAGAGATGCTCTCATCGCCCGTGGTGGTGGTGGCCATGTGGAGTCGAGATATGTGGAGGCAAGGTTGGGCGCTTACAGTCACAGCAAGCAAGCAGCCATCACACCCCCCTTCCACGAATCAAATCACCACGTCCTGTGACCAAGTCGGCGGCCAATTCATCCCGGCTTAGAAGGGCCTTTCCCTCCCGCCCGACAAGATGTGCATACGCGAAGCTCAGTGGTCGACCGCCCCTGTCGCCTCAATATGCTAGCTGCATGCTCATTCGCTGCCTACTTTCATCTCTCTCTCTCTTGACTTTGAGCGGGCTGACATGCAATGGGCTGTGGCCATGCTGGCGGGACCCATCTGGCTAACTGTACTGGCTCCATTTTCACGCGAACCCTCTTTTCGCACACGAGTGATGGATGTCGTTGCACGAGACTGGCGGGAGCCAAGTCGCCATAGCCCTAGCATGTACCGGTAGTTCTTAAGTGCCAATTGTCCCCTCCGCCACCACGCTGCTGGTTCCTGTGTTGAAACTACCATCGGATTGTACCCCCAACCAGCGATTACGCCTAACCATTACCGGTGCCAACTACTGTACCCCAAAGAAAGAGCTGGACATATCCGTCGTATATCGCATCGCATCATCCCCGTCTTGGTTTTTCGTTTTGGTTTTCCGTCTTCCACACAACCCCATCAACCAGCAGCACCGCCAGTATGTTTCGCTTCGCCCAACTCGTCTTCATCGCCGCCACATGGTCGCTCGCAGCCGCACACACCGTCATCGTCTACCCCCCATGGCGCGGCGACAACATTCACACAAACGGCACCGTTTCCCCCACCGACCCTAACATCCCCGATGGCTCACTCGGTATAAACTACCACAACGACACTGGCACTTATGGTTTCCCCTACGGCATGCAGTGGATGTATCCTTGTACGTCTCCCTCCCTACCCTCCAAAAAAATACACTGCTAATGCGTGAATTTACAGGCGGCGGCATGCCCATGTCCCACAACCGCACAAAATGGCCCATAGGCGGGGGTGCCATATCCATCCAACCCGGCTGGTTCCCCGGCCACTCGCTCGCCCTCTTCTATATCAACATGGGTTACGGCAACGAGCCCCTGAATTACTCACACACCATGCTGCCTGTTTTCCAAATCGTCGGACCTTCGAACCAGCAGTATGCCGGACAGTTTTGTCTGCCGCAGGTGCCACTGCCGGCGAATTATACACCAAAAGTCGGCGATAATGCGACGATTCAGGTTATCGAAACTGCGCAGCATGGGGCGGCGCTTTATAATGTGAGTTGTGAGAGTTGCGGTGGGGTTTTGAGGGAGAGGAATGAAGGCTAATGATTAATGGCAGTGCGCTGATATCACGTTTGCGGAACCCGAGGATGTGCCTGAGGTCAACAGCTCGAATTGCGTCAACACTACCGCTGAAGGTCAACATATTGGGTTTCAAGTTGTTTATACGACTACCTCGTCGCCGGCACCACACACGCTGGTTATCAACGGTTACGCATCGATACTCGTCCCGGCCATGCTCGCGGCAGCGTCGTGGTTAACTTGGGTTGTATAAGATTAATTTGGATCCGCGACTTTTGATCATGTTCCGCAAACGAAATCTTTCTTTTTGAACTGGAAATTTTTGTATGGCGTTTGGCGCGTAAGATATCCGGTGTTGTTTGTGTGTTTGTTTAGCTCTTTTCATTTGTGAAGATGATAAGACTCCGGTTGGGGTTTGTATACATGAAAGGCGAGGGTAGGTGATTTGGTCGGATAGAACCAAACGATAGTTTGGGAGGACACCACGTTTAATGCGTCCCGTACCGTCTACAGGCGTCATGTTTGGATAAAGAACAGACGCCGATTTCAATCGATATCTCAATCATCACGTACCTGCCATCACACGTGAAGAATAGTCTTGCGGTGTCTGCCTGGGCATCCAAACAATGCGAACACATGACAGCGGGTAGCCGCTCCAACTTTTCTTACCCGCTGCCCCTACGCCCAACGGCCAACGGCCAACCTACCCAGGAAAACCCAGTCTTGGAATTCGCGTTCCTTGCAGTTAGGTTAGTTCATCATCACTCATCAATCCAGATCCAGCGTCGCGGTCCGAATAACTTGGGTTGGGTTGTTGTGGGTCGGAAAGCAACCCCCCGTTCCGATCGTCATGCAACCAACCTCTCACGATGATTTTCTAACCGCCACGCCCCTCATCACTTTTTTTGGGCCGACCGCCAACGCTTTTTTTGTTGTCCCGCGCCGCCCGATGGAAGCCGACCGATGTGGATGCAAGTCAAGTGCGATCGGTAATTGAACGAACAAACAATTCTTCTACGGACAGTTTACAGAGAATTTATCACGTGCTATCCTTGGCACTTTTCCTTCTGTTTTCGGACTGTATGGACTGGAGTGGTATATGCGCGAATAAGTCGCGCACATCCAATTGCTGGAGTTGTCGTATACGAGATTGCATCTCAGTCTAATTAGAGCAACGCCGGTACGGCACGGTGCCTAGTTACCGAAGCGCACGCAGACGCACAGAAACAAGGACTCAAAAAGAAGAAAAGGCAAGACAAACAAACAGTCGCACATCATGCCCAGAAATCGCATAAAAAGACAACAAGTCGCCACTGATGATGGGTGGACGGTTATTACGCATGGACTGGCGAACGTGTCGCTCGACAGCGATAAATCCAAAAACAAGGCGGCTGGTGGTGGCGGCCAGGGCAAGACCAAGGCCAAGGGTGAGGGAAAGGACGATGGCAAGAAAAACTCCATGTTCACACTACCAGATGTAGTCTCTGATATCACACCTGACAAATTGCTTGCGGAGTTTCAAGGACTGCAGCGGCGGTGGGCGGAGTTTGGGGTTGCGAGGCAGATTGATGGGATTTTTGGTGGAAACGCTGGAGGTGGGGATGTGGAAGGGGGTGAAGAGGACGATGGGAAGGAGAGTGGGGAGAAGGAGGATTGGGATATAAGAGAAGCCATATGCATCGGCATTGGTAGTTTCAGTAGAGACTGGGCGCATAGGTGGAGGAGTCTGTGGCAGCTTGTGCTGTTTGTCCATGTTGTTGGGAAGGGTACGTTCCTGCTCTGTTCTCCTGTCTCGTGCTTTCCCTCTCTACAACTTGCTGATCACGATGACTAACAACCCGGATTACTAGTCACTGCAAAAGGCGCCCAAGCACAAACCCATTGCATGCTACGCGACAGACCCGGCTTTTACCCAAATAGACACGGAATTCCTCTCCCTGCTGGAGATAACGACACTGCCTTCTTCCCAACCCCCCACCTCCTCCCCATCTCCATCTCCATCCAGCGTCATCACACCCCAGACATTCCTCTATTCCCCCTTTTGTAGACTGGTTCCTTCTCCTCCCCACCTTCCTCAAAGGCAAGGACCCAGCGGTTTACATAGGAAACGAGATTTTGTCCGATTACACGCTTTTCGCGCAGACGACGGAGAAGAGGGACATGTTGGAGACCTGTAATGAGGTGGGTAGGAAGTGGTTGGAGAGGAGGAGGTGTGTGAAGTTGAAAGAGGGTGTGGGTGTGGGTGCGAGCGCGAGCGCATTGGGAGGGTTGGTCGTGTATTTAAGGGAAGGGGAGGGGATAAGGTGGAGGACTAAACCTCAAGACGCACCTGCAGAGTAGAGTTGTCTAGGTTGGAAGGGCGTGATTATTCGTATGTTTTCAAGCCTGGTATTCTACACGGCGGCTAGATCCAACACAAGGATGAGAACATAACACAATCGTGGCAAATACGCACCTTGAACACCGTATGCCGCCATTCTAATGTGTTTATCATCCCTCATCTCAAACCCAACACCGTCTCCACAGCCTCACCAGCCCCACCCATGACATCATTACCCGCTCTATTCCATATCAGGCCTAGGCCCCACCCAGCCCAGCTAGTCCGAACACAGCGCTTCCCCATCGCACCCTCATCAGTCGCTCCTTCTGTTTTAAATTCGAAAGATATAAACTCATACAACCAGCTATCTTACATCAAGCATTCTTGGTCCAACGGTAGGATAATTGCCTTCCAAGCAATTGGCCCGGGTTCAACTCCCGGAGGATGCAAGTTTACGATCCTCCATCTGATTTTCCGTTATTTTTTTGCTTTTTTTTGTTGCTGGGTAGGAAAGACTCGGAATTCGGAACAGAAAAGTTAGAACGCGACACCTAGATGCACGCACATTACAATCGCTCTAGATTATGATATATGGCATAATAATAAGTTCAAAACTTATGAATATGATTTTTCATAACTAATTAAGCTGGAGGTATTATGAATTTTCTATAATCGAGTTGGGGGGTATCACAGATCCAAAAAGTCCAAACAGGTAGCCTCTACCTAGCAGACATACAAAGCGTAAAATTGGTCTTACACGTAATCGCACGTAGTTATACTAAGCCTGCGGCAGCTTAGCTAGGTGTAGAGGTCTAAAATCGCTGCCTTTGGCACAACAACCCTTTAGCAAACTGTGGATGGTTCGCGGAAGGCTGCAATACAACAACCACGGCTCGTGGGCCTCGCGGCCTTAAGAACAGGTGTTGCAAAGAGGTAATATAAATCAAATAGTCTGAACAGGTAATATACGTCCATCTAGTAGATATAAAAAGACGTCAAATATGATTATTAATATGTAATCGCTGCTAGATTCGATCCGAACTAACAAACTTACTACAAGTAATAGGTAGTTGCCAGGTGTTTGACTACTACAGTAAGCGACCTCTCGCCGAAAGAGTTTACACTGTAACAGTCCAGTCGAGCTCTAGATCCGTCGCATCGTCACGGAATGGATAGACACACATTTCGATACGTTGATGGGAGTTAATCGGATAACTTACCCCCCAGTCTGCGACGTTTTGAACCGATTTTGCGTAAGCTTCATCCACCTTCAGGTAGAGCCACCTAGCACTTTGCTGGAGACCTGTCACTCTGTCGTAGAAGTACGCGTGGAACCAAGCGTTTGTCCCTTTCGCGCTAGGGATAAAATACTTCTTGGAGCAATATTCCTTAATAGCCGATTTGCGAGCTATGAAAACTTGATTGATATTCTTTGCCGTGACGCAAAGACACTGTGGCTGAAAATGTCCCCATGCATTCCATTTATTTTCCACTTGTTTACATATTTGAGAAATGCCGCATCGTTCGTCTGTTGTTTGGATGTCCTGGTAGTCTTTGAATTAGAGATGTCTATTTAAAGAACTAGAGAACTTACCGTGTTGCGTCCAACATTATACCCATGGCAAAGTTGACAAGAAATCCTCCTTGTGACTGGAGAAACGCAGTTGGATTGTTGAGCTGCCCAAAGTACATCGTCTTCTGGCGGCCCCGTGAATGTGCGTGCGCATATTCCGTCCTCGGGTCCTAGCGAGTAAAATGGCCTAAGGCATTCCCCGTTCGGCTGAGGAACTAGTCTGCGATCAAGCCTGTCGGATCCGGTATTCCTTTTGGGCTGAGATACTGGAGACTTCGTATCAGGATGATCAGCAACTGCTAGGAGTGCTTTCTCGTCGAAGGGGAGTGATGGAATGGTATTATCATCTGGAGCCAAGACCACCTCGGCAGGGTCCGCGTAGATCAAAGTAAAGGAAGTAAAACCGAGTATAGCCAACAGGCTAAGGTAGTAATTGAACAACATACTGGACAGATGAAGAGCAGTTGCTACTAGAACAAGAAAGAGTCTTCTGGTTTACACCTCTACGGCGGAGGCACAGTCCTTACATATACCTTTTCACGAAGGTTATGGACATCCCCAGTCGAGAGGTACCTGGCTGTACGTTCTCACGTAGGATAACCGAAGCCACCGAAGCGTTCTGGAGCCGGAAGCAGATGGGCCGATTATAGGCAAATCTAGCGTTACTATGGCGCCAAATCTGCAGTGCAGTCAGCGCCATCAGCATGTCGAACAAAGGGAAACCTACAAGGAATCTTGCGGATGCCGCGCGCACCCGTACGAGTGTGACCACATCGAGACCGGAGAAGCTCAAATACCCTTTTCGGTGTATCTGCAGCTAGGGTCTGCAAGAATAGAGTTTTGACTGTTTTCTCGACTACATACACGGCCCGTGTGTTGACTTTAGTAACGATGCCAAAGTACCAGGAAACACAACACAACAGCGTTCTGCGGATAGTCTGAGGCAAGGGCTGCAGGAACGTTTTGCACTATATCTGTGCACACACTTCTTAGAGCCGTAAACCCCTGTTATGACTCTCGACGTCCTTTCTTTCTACGACTGCGTGATGAACACGGCCCTTGCTGTACCTACTGTCCCGTTGTTGTAACATCATAATGACCCTCCGTACCGCACGGTCTATGCAGCTGTTACCGGGATGATGCTACCACATCCGGAGACAAGTGATATCTCTTACTGTACTTTCTATCGCTATTGAGTATAGCGCTGCTGACCGTTACTTCGCCCATAGCAATGCCCGAGGTCAGTCCAAGTCGAGACGCCTACACAAATTTAAGAAGGATCAGCAAGCCCGGGCAGACACAGCCGTGTCTACCAAAGCGGCACAAGCCACCCGTTCGAGGCGATCCTGACGCGTTTGGACATGACAAGGCAGCACGGCGGCGAACTTGCGGCGGCGGTAGTATGTACATAGCTTCGTGCTTGGTCCTAGCCGCTTGTTGGGAGCCTGTGCCGTGAGGCAAATAAACAACACGAATAATACGAGCAGCTCGGGTGAGCAGTGACTTGTGTGCGAAATGCACAACACGTGTGATAGGTGTGGCTTGGGGTGAGCCGTGAGCCGTGACTTGTGAACACGAGTAATACGAGCAGCTTGGGTGATTGGCTTCAGGTGAGCGGTGACGTAGTAAGCAGTAACGGGGTGTGGGGTAAGAGATGGGATTTAATGTGTCAATTCTTTATAATTCAAGATACCGAAGTGAACCGGTGGGCTCAATGAGGATGTATGCAGTACGAGATGAGGGATGCTACGATAGGGACAGCGAGCGCCCAGGTCCGCACGCGTGCGTGCTTACTACTGCAATCACAACCTTTTTCAGCTGCGCATCGCAGAAGAGTCGAGAACGTTTGTATCTCCTTCTATGCGCTGTTGTCCTTGCCCATGCGCCGTCGTCCTTGAGGACGTTTTTGCTGTAATCATGTAAGTCCCGCGGGACGTTGCATTTTGCTGCATCGCTGTGCTGGCACCGGTCACGAAAGCGCATTCCTGGAGTAACAAGACAATCTGGATGCAAATCGTATACTCTATCTAGACGCATACAAGTATGGATTTGAACTTGATTCGATCAATGTCACACGCATTGGAAACCGGTGAGGCCAACATTACGCATTCTGCCGTCGCACACGTTGTGGGTGCGTGTTTTGATTGGATGCATCTAGGTCCCGAGGTCGTGTGTACCGTAGGTAGGTAGGCTGCAATCATCCCATCATCTGGCAAAAACACACAGGTGCGATCGACGTAGTCTTTTCTCGGCTGTTAGGCATGCGTTGGCCTTGCAGTTTGCATGCGATTGTGGCGTTTTGTATAAGACATGGGGGGAGGGGTCGCAAGTCGGTGAAGTTTTGGTGGGGAGCTGGTGGTTTGGGAGACCCCGCTTGGGGTGTAGGGAGTTTGATTGGCTGGGAGAAGGAAAGTGGGAGGGTGGTCACCGATAGTTTGTAGGGTCGGAGATTGCAGCTGGGGTTGTGCTGCCAAGATTGTGGCGGTGGTGGTGGTGGAGGACGACAGGATGGGCTTGATGGGGTGAGGATTGAGGATTGGGCTAGAAGAGGGTATATAGTGCTGACGGGTTGTGTTGTTTTTGAGCCTCATCTATCTGCAGTCATCTTTTTGTTTGCCTGGTTATTCGGCCTTCGTCTACGATAGGCTTCCGAGTCCACAAGTTAAACAATCCAATAAACAATCCACCATATCAAAACTCTTACAATCAGACCGATTCACCGATAATGGCGCCCTCACACAACCAATCCATGCCCCCACCCATTCGCCCAAATACCGCCTCCTCACAAACCACGCAATCATCCAAATCATCAACAAGCCAACTCTCCCCACCACACTCCCCCGCCTCAGCAACATCAACCTCCCGCTCCGTCTCCTCACCCACCGAAGCCTCTTTCTTTGGCGCAATCACAGCGCGTATCCGCGGTCGCTCACGGAGTCGTTCGCGTGGAGGCACACTGCGTAAACGGTCAAAGTCGCCTATGCCACAGCAGACGTCGTCGTCATCACAGTTCCAACATGGGTCTTCGTCAGCTGGACAGGTGAGACAGGCTATGGTAGCGTCTCCGGTACAGAGCACGAGACCGAGTCTCCAAGATGGTGGGAGGAGGAGTACGAGTGGAAGTGATCCGTGGAGGGGACGGCATTCGAATGATTGGTTGTTTGGGGGGTATTCGGTCACGGCATCAGCGAAAGAGTTGATGCAGAGGAGGAAGTAGGGGTGGGAGAATTCGTATGGAGAGGGGTTTGGGTGTTGTTGAAGTACAATGGGTCAAAGTGGGATTAGGATATGGGGGTTAAATCGACCACAGGGAGGATACATGAACTCAAAATAAGAAGAAGTATTGAATGCGGGAGAAGAGACAAGTGGGAAGAGACACCTACTAAAAATGGAAAGTGTCGTTTAGTGTGGGGAAAAGGATTCTCCAGAGGGAGCATTTGGCATCACCTAGGTGATTTGTCTTAATCTGTTTGGCTCTACAATATCTGTATAGTAGCTTTGATGTAAATTGATATCAAGATTGAGAAAGAATCTTTGCAAGACAAGAATTGGTTACAAAAGATCGCAGTGCTCCATAAACTTCATGCTGGGAGTGTGAGACCTAACTAAATATAGTGATTAGAGTGATCCTTGCCAGTCCAACTCTGAGTGCTTAATTGATCGCAGGTATAATTAGTAGAAAGTTTTTCAAGCGATTCTTCGACTATCAGCCGGAAGAGCGCTCCTTATTCCTAAAATGTCTTTGGAAACACAAGAAATGTGGTCTCTATACAATAAACTAGATATTGGAAGAGTTGGTGTTGATAATTGGGACCTCGAGAGTTCTGAGTGTCAAAGCCCCAACCTACCGGGGGTAGGCAAGGGGTCCCCACCCGCCAAGCATTCTAGGCTGCCATATTCCTACAGGACGTCAGCATCCTCACAACAATCTCTAGAGGCAACTATATAATCATACATCTTCCCGCCTCTAAAAGTGATATAGTGGTCCTGTTGAACGCATAATTAGATTTCCATGAATGAAACACACGAAACAGCGACATGCTTGGCCTATATACTACGTTAGAGCTAGCACCCCGGGGCGAAATCAGGCTTATAAGCATCCTCCCAAGAAGTCAGAGTGAGGCCCTCGCATGTGAGATCCAGGTAGTCAATCTCCAACACAACCCAAAATATATTGCGCTCTCCTACACATGGGGCTCTCCAACTTTGGCCATGGAAGAACGAAAATCGGGGATTTCAACTTATTCACTACTCTGCAAGGCGAAAGCAAGCTCCCCAGTTGAGCCCCAGCAGCTCTGGTACCCACTTACAGTCACCGAGAATCTCCACGCTTTTCTCCACAAGACACGCGACGATGAAGCGCATGCTGTTGATTCCTACTGGATCGACGCCATCTGCATCAATCAAGAGGACCCGGAGGAGCGGACCTGCCAGGTAACTATGATGGCAACTATATACCAATCCGCACACATAGTACACGCCTGGCTAGGCGAGGAAGACAACGATACGGGCCCAGCCTTCGAGCTGATTAAAGTTCTAGCCAAGAGAATACAAGGTCGACAAAAAGCCGAAAGAATAAACTGTTTAAAGGACATTACCCCCAAAGCCGTGAGTAGTGGAGAGCTTCGAGCCAAACACGCCCTCTTCGCCGACCTTTCCGCCTGGAAAAGCATGGCTAGGTTCTTCCAGCGGACATACTTTACTCGAGTATGGACGATCCAAGAAATCAAACTCGCGAGGAAGTTGCGTGCGCTATGCGGCAGTCACGCTGTTGACTGGGGGGATATCATCAAAGTGTCAGAGTTCCTCACCCTCTCTCCTTGGACTAGATGGATATCCGATTTTATCACAGACTCACATCATACCAATCACGCTGTCCCGAATATCTTGGAAACAGAAAAAATGGCGGGGGACTTACTCTACGCCCTCATCCGGTGTCGTCGTTTCATGGCTGGAGACCCGCGGGATAAAGTCTATGCTCTACTTGGCGTTGTGGGCGATTCTGTGAGAGGGAAGAGCCGGCTTGAACCTGTTTATAGTGGAAGATCAGTGACGGAGACGTATACGTTGGCCGCGGTGCAGATTCTCGAAGACTCGAATGATTTACTGCTACTTTCTTGTGTTGAAGGCTCCGACCCTGATCTTCCTTCCTGGGTTCCGGACTGGCGGTGCAACAAGGTACTTGGGCTGGGTGTCATTGGGTATCTGAGGTTCTCTGCTGCTGCCAATCTCCCCAGAACACTGCATATTAACGAGCGGGATGCTTGTTTGACTGTTAAAGGGTTGTGTTTGGATAGGATCACCGCTATTGGGGAGAGCAAATGGGATGTCCTCATAGGGAAGCCCTTCCCCAATTGGCTAAGCATATTCAACGCCCTTTCCGATGTTTATCATACAGGACAATCCCGGTCTGAAGTTTTCTGGCGTACCCTACTTACAGACACGGCGGGAGTGCGTCCTTGGCATCCAGCTCCATGTAACTACCGTTCCGCACACATCTCCTGGATCACGTCTAAACTATCAGAACACACAGGAAACCCAACATCCGCAAACAATCTCACATCATTTGCAGCAAGCGAAACTTCTGGTCCCCTGCCGTGTACTTTACACGCCGAGTGCAGGGAGAGCTCAACCTATTCCATCGACTCTGTGGATTACGAGACGGCATTCTCACACGCCGTTCATCTCCGGCTATTCTTGACAGACAATCAATACCTCGGGCTGGGCTCCGAGTCCATTCAAAAGGGTGACGCAGTATGGATCCTCGCTGGATCCCGCGTGCCGCTGATTCTGCGAGAGGTCAGACCCACTACTTTCCACGTTGTAGGGGTCTCCTATTTGCACGGATTCATGGACGGCGAGGCCTTGAATTCAACCCCGTTACTCAGCGAAATCACGATTGAATGATACAAGGTCATGGACGAAGCCTTTCTAACAAGGTTTCACTATGCTATATTCCTCAAAGAGCCTGAATCTCACACGTATCCTGATCTCCTTACCCCCATCAAAATCAGGAAGAGTGATGCAAATGTGCTATTTCCACATGTGATGTTCACTTTACCAGCTAAGATGGTCTTGGCGCCCTAGGCTGTATTATAAACACTTCTATTGCGGCGACTCAAATACGACTACAGTTAGACCCGTCATACTTGCTCTTTTCTTAAAATCCACAAAATTGAAGTAACAAGATGTTGGGTTGTTTCAAATAGATACATCGAAAGGCGATGTCTCTCTCGCCCTGTTTTTCCTAGATAAACTGCCCATCAAATATATCTGGACTGGACTTAAAATCCACACTGACACTCTTGATGTGAGTTCTGTGTCTCGCTGCACATTGAGCAGACTACATCATTTTGGAATAACGACTCTCAAATCTTATGTGCCTTCCTCTTTTCTACAAAACAAGAGCCGCTTATATTCTTCTCTCTTGCCTTGGGATAACTCTTGCCAGAGCACTGAGAAAACTGCACCCTATACCTCCCTAGATCCTTTAGCTAAGAAAATGCTTGGTTAAAGGGTTGAATTCTGCATCTTACTCTTTATAATTTCTTCATCATTAACACCTCCTTCTTCCCAACTAGCGTTTGTCCCGGATGAACGTTGTTTCAGCTCGTTGGGGTTTTCCAAAAAGTCAAGGAGATGCCAGCATGTTTTTAAGTCGTTTCTGCTAAAAGAACAAGTGGAAGACGAAGACTACAAGAGACTTCAACTGTAAATAAGTACATGACATTGTTATTTTTAAAGACTGCACAGGTCAGATTGATGGTGTTTCCAGCCCTTCGCGCTGTTATAAAGCTAAGATAAAACAGTCGCATGGTTATGGCGTGTCCCGCTTGCTCCACAAAACCAAAGATGATATGAGATTGTTGTTGTGACACTAGTACATAGCAACGACATGCTCGTGTTTTCTTTTAGGTAGGCATATATGTATTTTGTGTGTGAAGCTTGTGATGACTTATAACTTTTAGAGTAACGTGGAAACCTGCCAGTGTGTCTCACGGGGGCACGCGCTGGGCATAACACGACAATTAGGGACTAGTGCTATGGGTGAAGTATAGATGAACAGACTTTTTAGCAGTTCTTTTCTTTTTCACGCTATGCCTGTGATACCCACCTCTTCCACAATAAAAAGGTATTAAAAGTCACTTTAGGATCATATAGCGAGATTTTCGTACATCAAATGATGAGTGCCATGCAGAAATGTGCGCGTCTCTCCGGCTTGCCCGCTCCGAGTCTGCGATTCATTCAGCTCTGCGCATGACACGGTTGACTTCTGCCAAACCCCCAAATTCTCAAACCTGCATGCTCTTCACCAATACGTGTTTCGTATAACCTGGCATACTTTTCTTTCCGACATCAAACTGCATCCACCTCTCCGCGCGTCACTCAGACATCTTGACATGGAAGTTGAGTAGGAACGTCGCGACAATCATCTAGTCCATCCAAGTCAATCGAACCTATTCAGAACAAGCGCGGACAAAATTATACCTTGATCTCATCTGCGGAAAAGCGGGCCGTATCCAAAAGACAGGTTCGTCTCATTTGAACTGATTGAATGGTTGCGCGCATGGTCTACCGCGCTCATATTGTTCCCGCGTCGTTTGTCGCTGTCGGGTCAGATTTCTGGATCGCGGTATATGGGCTCGGATGCAGTCTCGATGATGACACCGGAGGGAATGTAGTGGCCGTTGGAAAGGGTCATACTTTTTAGGACGCGACGACCGAAAGTGGCGGGGCACTTTTTGTTCATGTATGACTTGTAGTAGGCTAAATGCGTACAGAATTTGAAAGGGCAGCAACGGAGCATATCTTCTATGTAGGAATCTAGCCTTTCCATCTACCGTAGAATCTGTAATAATAGCTCCCCACCGTTCTTAGACATGGCATGTTAGATTTCTATGCGTAGGAGTCGATGTATTTAGATGTAACGATTAGGGTATAGAATATGTTGATAGCTATAATAGTTGTATTGTGCACAGCGGTAAAAGTGATCTGAAGCTAGAATTAGAGGAGCTTTGAGATATCGAGAGCATTACTAAGGCCCGTTTCCCAGGCGCTAACCCACACGAAACTAGTTTGGGTAGTACTTATCTATTTTCTCCTAGAACCTCCACACATCTTTCAAATGTCAAAAGGTGAGCACTCAACGTAAATGCAACGAGAAAGAAAACACTAAAACACGGTATATGCACTAATCGTTTTATGCGCTCAACCGCTACCCTGTCTTCACACCATTGCCCAAAAGCTTATATAAAACCAACGAACATGTAGTACGTGCAATAGGACGCGTATATAAAGTCTTTCCTTCTGTATCACGCCCTCTTGTCTAAGCTAAAATAGAAAACCTCCCTGCTTATGAATTCTTCTTTTCTAAAACCAAAAACAGATGTTATATAGCCAGCTCTCCTATATTGATTCTAAGTAGTACTGTACAACGCTTTGATAAGTGGTACGTGCACCAGAATGCGCACATAAACTCTAGGTTTCTACTCTTTAGCCTGATTTCTTTCTGTGCAAGCCGTCCTTCTCTGTGGTTACAAAAAAACGGCTTTTATCTCCTCTCTTTCCTAGAACCTAAATGTGATCCTAGTACGACTACCTGTCATGTTCTCCCTACTAGCCTCGCAGACAGAAACTACTATAAATACTATTATTTGCCCTCCTCTCTTCACCCTCATCTCTCCTTCTAAAAAAACAAAGAACTAGCTTTTAAAGCACCCCTCAGCCTCTCCCTCCATTAAACCCTTATAACATACCGCCTAAAAGAATATCCCTCCATTTCCCCCTTATTCTCTAAACTTAAACGAATAAAACGCAATAGAGTAGTACTCTACCTTTCCTCTACGGTTACTTAAACCGCTCTACTACGGACATTGCATAACCTGTATATCTCTCTCTACAAAAGAAAAGCTAAAAGGTCGAAATTACAAGAGTAAATGTAACCGCAGCAGTACCGTATGTGCTGCGTTGGCCTATATGTGGAAGTATATATCGCATGTTGAAGAATACATGGCATGCTTGCTTTGATGTACGTGGGGTGGATATGGTGCATCTTGAAGAAGACATGGTATGCTTGTAATGGTGTATATAGCGTGGACATTTCAGAGGTTACAGAATGCGTTGTATACTTCTACCTACACACCGGACGTGAAAGTATTACACGTTGAAGAATACACGGTGTGACTGTATTGATGTATATGGAAGTGGATATCACATGTTGACGAATACATTGTAGAATTTTGCTTACGCTAGGGAGTAGATATATCACATCTAGGAGGATACATCATAAACTTCTACCTATGCGCAAGATTATGCATATGACAGTGTTAGGAGAATACATGGTATGCTTGTAGTCACCATCACCGACCCTTTACACACCCCTACTTGGCCATGCTCTCCAAATACTTCTCCCAACCACCCTCATGCAGTACCCCGTCCTTCCTCAACACCTCCACCTCGTTGCCCTCCATCCAAATCCTCAACCTCTCTCTAACCGCCAAATCAGTCATGCCCAGCATCCTCACAGCCAACAATGCTGCATTCGTCGAGTTGTTGATACCAACAGTAGCGACCGGCTCACCCCTAGGCATCTGTGTCATACTGACCAGGCTATCGATACCATCTAGAACGCTAGCTTTGACGGGTAGTCCGATGACCGGCAGTGTAGTCCACGACGCGCACATGCCGGGTAGATGGGCGGCGCCGCCCGCGGCGCCGATGATGACTTGGACAGAGGTGGAGGCGGCGGATTTTGAAAATTCGCGCAGCCAGTCAGGCGTACGATGCGCGCTGGTGATGCGTGTGGTGAAGGGGATTTCAAGCTTGGTTAGAAGCTCAAGGCCCGGGCGGAGGACGGGGAGGTCAGAGTCGGAACCCATGATTACGGCGACGATGGGCTCGGGCTTGGAAGTGGCAGGTGCAGAGGTAGAGGTAGGTGGCGACACGGTCTTGCCTTTTTGCGCGTCGACAAAGTCAATGAGTGGTTGGACTTCGCGTTCGGCGGCCGCAAGGGTGGGCGCCTTGATAGTGATGTGGCCCATTTTGCGGCCGGGGCGGGCGTCGCCTTTGCCGTAGAGGTGAACACTTGCCTTGCTAGACTCTAGGGCCTTTCTCGCTACTTGCTTATGGGAATCAGGGGTTTTGCCGCCGAGAATGTTGAGCATAATAGCAGGTTGGCAAAGATCAAGGTGGGCTTGCGAGATGGGCAGGTCGAGAATGGCCCGGAGATGTGCTTCGTACTGTGACATGAAACAGGCTTCAATAGTGTAGTGACCTGAGTTGTGTGGGCGAGGTGCAATCTCGTTGATGAGCAGGCTGTCATCTTTGAGTAGGAACATCTCTACACCGAACACACCCTTGCCCTCGAAAGCGCCGATGGCCTTCTTTGCAAGTTCTTGAGCACGCTGTGCAGACTTCTTCGATACATTCCGTGGTGGTGCGTAGGTGAGTTTGCAGATGCTGTCCTCGTGCACTGTCTCGACGGTGGGGAATGTGAGTACGCCATCCTTCGTCTTGACGACCATGACTGCAAGCTCCATCTTGAAGTCTGCCCAGCGTTCTGCGTACAGAGGTCGCTTACCGAGGGCCTCAAATGCTGCACCGACATCTGACTCACTCTTGACCACAAAGTTGCCTTTGCCGTCATACGCCTCTGTCTTACTCTTGAGCATGAACGGATAGCCGTACGATGACCCCACTTGTTTTAGTCCCTCAACGCCCTTTCCCTCCAGATCAATGCTGTCTGCGACGTCAACTCCATGCTGTTTGAGATGTTGCTTCTGTGCGTATTTGTCTTGGATGATCCGTAGTGTCTTCCAACTCGGCTCGACTACTACCTGTCCAGCCACCTCTTCGAGCATGTATGTGTCAACGTGCTCGATTTCGACGGTGACGACATCGGAAGATTCCGCGAGTTTCTTCACGGCTGCTGCGTCTTTGAAAGATCCGTCGATATGTCCGTCGTGTGCCGATATCTGCTTCGCTGGTGACCCTGCTACGTCCAGGACATTGACTTGAACATCCAGTCGGCTTGCGGCTTGGATCAGCATGCGGCCGAGCTGGCCACCGCCTAGTAGGCCTACCTTTCGGCTGTCGACCATTTTGATGATTGCGTTGTTGAGTTGTTGTAGAAAGTCAGTCAAGTGATGTAGTGGATGGTGGAATTGATTGAGTAGTGGCTGATTTAGGTTACGTGGGTAAGAGTCACTAGCGCCGTAGTCGATTGGAGGATGTGGGGGAAGGAACGGCAGAAAAATTAGCACGCGAAAACTTCGTCGTTGAACGTGTTCTTAATATTTCCTGTTGCAGGCAAAATACCCCTGCACCTTATCGTTATGCATTCACAAAGTGCTCGATCGGTCATAGTTCTCACATTTAGAAGACATAGTCAGTTCATGGGTAAACATGAGCTCGGGAGAGCCCAGTGTATGCTTCAATTCCATGTTGAGCATTGAGTATCTTTTTGCAGGCCTTCGAAGAGCCCTTGCCAGTCGTGATGCGCGCCTCATAAGTGAATTCCCATGACCATGACCACGCCAACCCAGAGAAACCGAACCGCTTCCAGCACACGCTTAGACCTTGAAACCACGCGACCTTC
Source organism: Pyrenophora teres f. maculata (assembly GCA_014334815.1). NCBI lineage: Eukaryota > Fungi > Ascomycota > Dothideomycetes > Pleosporales > Pleosporaceae > Pyrenophora > Pyrenophora teres. Next base: position 4,146,857 of record CP060570.1, read on the forward strand.
TGCGTCCACGGGCACGCTCGAACTTGCGGCCCTTGCTCTCGACGTAAGGCTTCTTGTGAGAGTGGGGACCAAAGCCAAAGTGCTTGAAGGCCTCACGGGAGTTCTTGGGTCCACGGAGGAGGAGGGTGTTGGATCCGGTGGGGAAGCGGGTGGCGACCTCGTCGATGGTGAGGCACTCACCACCAGCCTTCTCAACGCGTGCGCGGGCAGAGGCGGTGAAGCGGAGAGCCGCAATGGAGAGCTTGGGGACCTCAAGCATGCGGTTGTCGTCAGTGACGGTGCCAACCTGGGTTGATTAGCCAGTTATCTCAAGTGGTATTTTCGGATTCCGTACAATGACGATGGTCTTGCCCTCGTGGGTCTTCGCCGAGTGCTTGTTGGCAGCGGTCGCGACGATCTTGGAGAGGGAGACGGCTAGATTATGTTAGTTCACATATTCGAGGGCTTCGTGTAGTCGGTAGTCTTACGAGGACGGCTGTTAAATGTTAGTTCCTCTATTCGCAGCTTCGTCTGATGGGGGATCTTACTTGGTCTTGGACATCATGAGACGTCGGAGAACCGTCTTGTTGAAGGGGGCATCGGTACGGCCTGACAGCGGTTAGCACAAACAATGCGCGCGATTCCAGTAGGAGTACTTACGAGCCAGGAACTTGTACAGACGCACCAACAACTTGACGTAGGGGTTGGTGGACTTTGGGACCTCTGTATACTCGTCAATCTCTATCCTCTCGAGGGCTCATGTTGCGTCTAAAAGACAGCTGTCGCCAGCGCATTGCTGCGCCGACTCGACGGGGGATCACATACTGCGGTGCCCGTCTCGAACATGGTGGCGGTCGAGGTCAATTCCCATCTTGACTGATTTTGAGCGTGTTGTGCTGTGGGTTAGTGACGACTTGGAGTTGAAGTTCGCAAGTCGCCGAAGGAATTCTGGACATGGCAGCTTGGCGTGCGTGGTCTGTGCGAAGCGAGCAGAGCACATCTCCACCAAGCCGCCTCACCAGCCAAGACAGGCACGCGCATCCAGTCGGCCTCATGATGCAGAGTCTCTATCTGATGTGTTTCGTCTCGGCTCTGAGCTATATGCACGACCACGACTGAAGCAGATTGATCAAGTGCTCACGTACTGAACGATGTTCGGATCGTGATTCGTATTGCGGCACGTCTAATGACCAATGTTTGATCTAAATAACTTTGTGCTACATAGACAGTGCAAATCAGAGACGCTCCAAACATGACAAACTACAAACGTTGATGCTTCACAAGCATTACCATTATGTAGCTAGATGTATATGTCTTTTGCTCGCAGTCTTCGTGAATGCCTGCAAGATCTACTTATGACAGAAAGTGTGCTACTTAATCATTCCCCATCATTGCCCTCTGATATGCTGTTGAACCTACTGCATCCCAAAACCCAAAACTGTGGAAGCTTGTCCACTCGGCGTAGAAATCTCGCTCGTCTATGCTTATGAACACCGGTTACCGTACACTCCAAGTACACTACAAGCCAAAGATAAAAAGACAAGGAAGAAGAAGAACAAGAGCAAATTGCGAAACGGGTGCCCAGGGTCCGGCAGTGGGCTTGACCCAAGCTCAAAGATGGTGGTATCTTGTCTGGGACCAGTGGGCGCTCTATACAGCCTTGTCGCCAATAAGCTTGCCGATACCGTTGTAGACCTGGTTGGTCGAGTTGGGGGCGTAGCGAGGTCCAAGAGAGCCAAGAATGAAGAAGACGGAGATGACGACAGCAGTGAAGATGATCAACTTGCGGAGGATTGGCTTGGTGTGGCCAAGCTCTTGCCACTTCATGCTGCCCTGGCCGAGGTACTCCTTCAGCTTCTCGCCGCCAAGCTTGTAGTAGACAAGACCTCCGAGCGCAATGGCGTAACCAAAAGCCTGGAGGGGTGTGACGGGGTCCTTGAACAAGAACATGGACGCGAAAACGAGGAGGATGTCCTTGAGTACACCGGAGAGGGTAAGTACAAGCGAGGAGGTCTTGCCGATCTGGAAACTTGTTAGCTGTGCAGATTGAGTCGGGATGACGCAAACGTACCAAGAATACGACCGAGACATTGAGCAGGAACGCCACGGAGGCGTTTGCGAAAAGGGTGAAGAGACCAACGCGGTCCACGTCAGCCATGGTCATTTTGGGTAGCTCGGTAAAAAGCAAAATGACACCGTTGATGACGGCGCACGCAGGGGCGTAGTAGTAGAGCGAGACGAGCGGGTCCATCTTGAAGTCAGCTCCGCTGAGCAGGCGCTGAACCATGACCAGACGAATAGCCTCGAAAACGATGCCAGCGCACTGGAAGAGGAATCCAATCATGACGAATTGGATTTCACCCATGGATGCAATGACGACACCGATGACGATGAAGGAGACGTTTCCGAGCGTCTTCAGGTTGACGGGCGCGACACCGAGACCCCAGGTGGTGAGAAGGACAGCGACTGGCATGGTGGCCTGGAAAAGGTTAGCAATCATTGCAGCGTCCTGGTCCTGATTCCACGTACCTTGAGCATCTGGATAAAGGCGACACTGAGGTAGAGGTATGCCTGGTTACCGCAGATCAAGCTCATACTGAAGAAGATACCAATGGGGACAATGGCTCGCAGGTATACACGGCCGGTCATGGGCACCTTCTTTCTTGAGTCGAGGATGGTGGTGAAGCGGGCAAGGAATTGCGTCATGACGGTGGCGAAGATCAAATGCCATGTTGTGAGGAAGATGGGATAGTCTGTTGCAGCTGTTAGTGACGTCTTTGCGAGGGCGTAGAGCTCACGTACGGAACTTGGCCGTGTCGAGGATGTACTTGTTGAAGACAATGGTGCTGGAACTGAGAGTGATCCATGTGCTATCAGATGGTTAGCAACTGCAGGTGCTCATACGGTGTGGGCCCGACACATACGCAATGTATACAGCAGGGTGGAACGATGGCGGTTCAGGCGCCGACTTTTGCGCATCGGGGTTGACAGTTGGCAGGACTGGGAGGGCCGTGTCGCGCGAAGCCTCGACTGAGGATCTCGCCTTCTCTTCCGAAGACATGGCTGGGTGTAGTGACTAACGAGGGACGATGAGGTGTTTGGCAATGGAGACTGTGGTTGGCGAGAGTCAAAGGAGAGGTTCAGCCGTAGAGTTTGGCCAGGGTAGATGGTGCAGTGGCAGTAAGCTAGCGCGGCTGACTGATGGCGATGATGTCGTGTCGCAAGGACCAGGCCGGGGGAAGACTGGGTGGCACGAGCAGCACAAGACAGGACAGCGAGCTTGTCGAGGCAATGAAGAGGTAAAGAGCGGCAGAAATGTTGGGAGAAGGTGTCAGTAAATGTGAAGGCGACGTCTATGCGCTAGGGAGGAAGGGAGGGGCGGAGCGGAAATCAGCCAGGCGACCTTGTAGAGCGTGGCACAGGGGTTCTGAATTAGGCGTGCTATTACCGGGCAATGCGCGACTATGTATTAGAACTCATCTGAGGCAAGATGAGGATAGACCAGGAGCCGCGTGGGATTTGGTAACCATCTAAGTAGGTGAAACGGATCTGCTGTGGAGCCTCAACATGGACGCGCAATCACTATAGTATTCAGTGCAGTGGCCGAAATTTTGAGGCGTACGCGTACCAAGGCCCTGCCGCCAGCGGCCAAAGACACCGGTCCCACCCGTAACAGTCATGACACCTTGCTGCAGAGTGCAGATACAGCAATGCGCCCACGCCCAATTTTTTTGCCTATCAATTTCTTTGCCTATCATTGCAGGCAAGGACAGAGGCGCACAACAAGGGGCAATGCAGTACACGGGGTCCACGAATTGATTGAGTGCAATCGGTTCATGTTGCATGTTGCATGTTACATGGTGGCACTACCAGTATGTAGTAGCATGAGCAGTCGGTCAAGCTTCACCCTGTGCTCGACCTCTCGACAACGGGAGCGTTGTCGTCGAAAAGAGACATGGCAGCAGGCAATAAGCAGCTGGCAGCCTCAAAAGGGAGAGGCAACCAAGTGCACGTCTGCACACATGTGCACGATACTGCAACTCTGCGTCCAATCAAGCGGCCACGAGTAAAAAGTGCATGGAGCGCCCGCGGCCTGCCCCTTTTCCGCCTGGCCTCATGCCTGTCGCCATGTCGCTATCACACCTGCATCCGTCCAACTTGCCTGTGCGAGTGAGCAGTGAGAGTTGCCCCGTTGCCCCCGGCCATCCACAATCCACAGGCACATCCTCTTGCGGCTGGCTGCCTCCTCCACCCTGTACCCTGGACCCGCTTAAATCAACCATCGCCCTTGGCAGGCTTAGTGAATCGCCAGCTATATTCCTCAACCACGCCCCCAACCGTCGTGTGGCCTTTAACTCCACGTCCTTCTTCTGCTGCTTCTGCCTCTGCTTCTGCTTCTTCTCAAACTCGAGCTACGAGTATATGCTGAATTTCGCCCGCCAGACACTGAAGCGAGTTCCCAGTTTCCAGGAACTGTTGCAGGGCACCATGGGGTCTGCCAAAGAAGAAATGTACACTCACCGCCCTGCCCGCAGTGCCATTTCCCCGAGCACACAAACTAACAGCGCCGCAGTTCTGTTGATGTGCTCGTTATCGGCGCAGGGCCGACGGGTCTAGGAGCTGCCAAACGTCTGAACCAGATTGTAAGCCACCGGCCGCACAGCGCGTGCTAAGCACTTGCTCACACTGACAGGACGGCCCCTCATGGCTGATCGTCGACTCTAATGAGACGCCCGGCGGTCTTGCCTCGACCGACGTAACTCCAGAGGGCTTCGTGAGTGTTCCTGCCGCCAATTGGCACGCTTGGCCACATCTAACCACCCTCGCAGCTCTACGATGTCGGTGGCCATGTCATCTTCTCTCACTACAAGTACTTCGACGACTGCATCGACGAGGCTCTCCCCAACGATGACGACTGGTTCACCCACCAGCGTATCTCATACGTCCGCTGCAAGCGCCAATGGGTCCCCTACCCCTTCCAGAACAACCTGTCCATGTTGGGCAAGGACGACCAGGCAAAGTGCATGGAGGGCTTGATTGACGCTGCCCTCGAGTCCCGCGTGGCAAACACCAAGCCCAAGGACTTTGACGAGTGGATCGTGCGCCAGTTGGGTGTTGGCATTGCTGACCTCTTCATGCGCCCATACAACTTCAAGGTCTGGGCTGTGCCCACAACCAAGATGCAGTGTGAGTGGCTCGGCGAGCGTGTCGCTGCCCCGAACGTCAAGGGTGTCATGCACAACATCATCCACAACAAGGTTGCAGGAAACTGGGGCCCCAATGCCACGTTCCGCTTCCCCGCAAAGGATGGTACCGGCGGTATTTGGATTGCTGTCGCAAAGACGCTCCCAGAGTCAAAGACACGCTACGGCGACCACGCCAAGGTGACCAAGGTCGACGCCGATGGCCACAAGGTACACCTCAAGGACGGCACCGTCGTCAACTACAAGAAGCTCATCAACACCATGGCTGTCGATGCCCTCGTTGAGACCATGGGCGACAAGGAGCTCATCGACCTCAGCAAGGGTCTCTTCTACTCCACCACCCACGTCATCGGTGTAGGTCTCCGTGGCGAGCGACCAGAGCGCATTGGTGACAAGTGCTGGCTCTACTTCCCCGAGGACGACTGCCCCTTCTACCGTGCCACCATCTTCTCAAACTACTCGCCATACAACCAGCCGCAAAAGGACGTCAAGCTTGCGACCCAGCAGCTCGCCGACGGCTCCAAGCCCAGCTCCACCGAGCCCCAAGAAGGCCCATACTGGTCCATCATGTTGGAAGTCTCCGAATCCAGCATGAAGCCAGTGGACGAGAAGAACATGCTCAAGGACTGCATCCAGGGCCTCATCAACACCGAGATGATCAAGCCCGACGATGAAATCGTCTCCACCTACCACCGCCGCTTCGACCACGGATACCCCACCCCCTCTCTTGAGCGTGAGGGCGTCCTCAAGCAACTCCTCCCCGCTCTCCAAGCCAAGGATATCTTGTCTCGTGGCCGTTTTGGCTCATGGAGATACGAAGTCGGTAACCAGGACCACTCATTCATGTTGGGTGTAGAAGCCGTCGACCACGTCGTCAACGGCGCCGTGGAACTCACTCTCAACCACCCAGACTTTGTCAACGGCCGCAAGAACGAGGAGCGCCGCCTCAAGGACGGTGCTCAAATCTTTGCCAAGCCCTCTCTTGCTCTCCGAAACAAGGGTGTTGACTAGATGTGCACTTTTTAAAAACACGGCATGTTGCGCAAAATGTAATGTTTACAGGATACCACACTATATATATTTACCGATACAGCCAATAGATAGACTAGAAATCGACATCTTTGATTGTATAGAGAGAGTTTGTTCAAGGTTGATGTGATGTGTTTTGATTTGCTCTTTTCTCGTTGTCTCATTTTGATTTGATTCGTATACTGCTGCAAAGTGTTTCCTCCAACAACACATTACGCGTTGCGCGTTGCGCTTGCTGATCACCCAGTCAGTAGCATTATTGATGACCTAAGTCGGTGAATTCTTGTTAGTTAATCACCCAGTTAGTACCTTAGTAACCACCGCTGATCCATCACCCTACGTCGTTGACACAGCTAGTCGGGTTAACCTAGAATGTCACTCGGGCTACCTCTCCCCCGACACCTTTTACAACATGACTCCACCAACCCAATCCAATCCCGTCCAACCCAACCCAACATTTTTTCTCTCTCATCTATCAACTGACTCGACCCGAATCCAACAACCTGATAGGCTAAACAAACTAACAACACCTTGCCGTGTGGATGGTGATCTTCATCTCCAGCTTATCTTCCCGCCTAAACAATAACAACAGCAACAACATACCGCTCATCGACTTTAACCGTAGCCTTTAAACGGTAAACTCAGTGGGTGGGAGTGTCGTTTACCAACATGTAGCCATGTACGTTAACCTACGTAGCCTATGTAGCCTAGCATACCTACTTACTGTAGCGCAAGCACGTGTGTACGGTACGTACGTACGTACGTATTTTGTCCGAGGAAGAAGAAAAAAAACACCAAAACCCCCACTTTTTGCTTCTTTGCTTGTATATAAAAGGGCCGATGGCCGTTTTGGGAGGGGGGACAAGGCTAGGGTTGCGGGTGGCAAGTAAGTACACATGATTGCGCAATGAGGAATAAGCAAGGGACAGGTGTAGCGAGATGGGAGATGATGGTGTTTCTGATGGGGTTGGCGGGTAGGTGGGTGGTGAGATAAGGTTGATAAGGTAAGGCAAGGTGAGGTAAGGTGGTATGATGTTGATTGCATTGTATTGCCTTGGCTTGCGGGATGCTAAGTACGTAAGATGAAAGAAGAAAGAGAAGACAAAAAAGTCGTATGGTTTCAAGATGCATTCAGCCAAGATGGAAGATTGATTTTCATAAAACCATGTCGTCATTTCCCATGCCGCTCTCGCTATCTATCTCTCAACCTCATTTCCCGTCTTCACATGCACCCCCACCCACTCATTCCCACTCACTCAATCATCCTCAACCTCCAATTTCTCATGCTTCCATGTCTTCCCGCCAGCCCCATAGTCTGCACTAACTTGTGCATCACCCACAAGCACCCATTTGTAAATCGTCAGTCCATCCAACCCCACAGGCCCCCTAGAATGGATTTTATTCGTGGAAATGCCTACTTCGGTACCAAAGCCGTAGCGCTGGCCATCCGCCATGCGGGTACTGGTATTCCAGTACACAGAGCTCGAGTCGACGGCGGCCAAGAAAGTTTTGGCTACGGGCTCTGAAGAGGTGAGGATGGCGTCAGTGTGATGGGAACCGTGAGTATTGATATGCGCAATTGCTTCATCTACGTTTGCCACAGATTTCAACGCGAGGATGTTGTCTAGGAACTCTGTTGTGAAATCTTCTGGGCTGGCGGGCTGGAGGAGCGCGGCGGCGTGTTCGTCTAGTTTGCCTTTTAGAGCCAAGAGGGTGGTTGAGTCACAGCGGAGTGAGACTCCTTTTTGCAGCAGGGCTTCTGCAATGGGGGGCAGAGAGGTGCTGAGGGCAGCTTCTTCGACGAGGAGTTGTTCGAGCGCGTTACAACCGGCGGGATAGCTTATTTTTGCGTCCATGATGATCTTTGTGGCTTTTGCGACCGGGTAGTCGGCGCAGAGGTACGTGCTGCATATTCCGTCGGCGTGGCCCAGCACGGGGATTGTCGTGTTGTCTTTTACGTAGCGGACTAGTTTGTTACCACCGCGGGGGATGCAGAGGTCGATGTAAGTGTCTTGTTTGAGGAGGTCGGCTATGGCGTCGTGAGTTTGGACTAGTTGGAGACATTCTGGGGGTACGGCGGTGGTGTACAGTGCTGAAGAGATGATTTGCGATATTGCGCTGAAACTTCTGCTTGATTCACGACCGCCTTTGAGGATGGCGGCGTTGCCGGATTTGAGAGCTAACGCAGATATGTTGGCGATGACTTCTGGTCGGGCCTCGAAGATGACAAGGAGTACGCCGATGGGACACGTGACTCGCGATAGGACGAGGTCGTCGTCGAGAAGTGTCTTTGCTGTCGTCTTGTTGATTGGGTCTTCTAGATCGCGCACATCCAGTATGCCCTGTAACATGTCCTCGTATTTGCCCGGCTTCGACAGATCCAATCTCTTGACTAAACTCGCACTTAGGGTACCTCCCGCAGCGGCCTTGTTTGCGGCCTCGAGATCCTGTGCATTGGCCTCTAGAACTATGTTTTTGCCATCCAGTAGCCCATCGTGAATGGCCGTGAGTGCAGCATTTCTCTCCTCTGTCGACAGCACGGCTAGTTTCCGAGATCCGAATTTGGCAGCCTGAGCAATTTGCAACGGCTTGGCGTTTGTAAAGGCCATTTTCTTTTCTGGATACGCGATCAGGTGGTGGTGGGATGTAACGTCGATAATTTCTGACCCAGCGTGCGTGACTCAGCGACGCTCAATGGGGGCAAATGTCTCTTTTGCCGGAAGGATTGCGGTATGCACGGCTCATCAACTGCTGCAGGTACTATTGGCCACGAGGTGGATCGTATGCTGTCAGGTGAAGTGTCTAAAGATAGGTTTACATGGGAGTGTGGTGGGATGGTTTTAGTGGTGTTGCGGGGTCTCCGATGTACGGCGCCACGGCTGTGGCGTTGATTGAACCCCTGCGTCTGAGCTCTCGTGTGCAGAGCGCAACCCATGGAATACTGGAATCTAGATCAATCAAGAGGCTTTTTGATGCGTATCGTATCAATGAGAGCTTCTATTGTTTTTCCGTCATGCTCGTATCCAATGATGCAGATCTTGACCTTTCCAGACACATTCTGGATTATCGTATCTAAGTAAGACATCAACACTAGTCTCGGAGCAGCGTCGAGTCTTGCTCCCTTCGTTCCGTTCAGAGGTAGCATTCAAGTCTTGTATGCTCGCAATAGCCAAGCCCGAGCCCTTGCACATTAAATCGATGGAGGCATCTTCTAGCACAGAGGCCACGAACCCATCAAAAATTGGGGCTGGATCCGCTCCGGCAGTCTCCATCCAGCACATGGCTAGGTGTATGTACCGGTAGACTTGGCTAGCCCGCTTGGCTGCATGTCCTTCTACCTTTCCTCTCGACTACCAACGTCTTCAAATGCCAACAGTAACGACACCCAACTTCGAATTGCTCCCGATGCTGATGGACGACTTCAAATTCGTGGTCAGTAAGCCATATGCCGAGGTACGAAAGGCATTCAATCCAACCACCTATTACGTATCGCAACTGTGGCGCATCTTTGATCTGCGAAATTCCCACAAGGTGGCCTCGTGTTGCGCTTGCTGCATCATTCATACCTTGGTATACCATGCTCTCGGCAGCACAATATACGAGAATGAGGCATTACTTTGGGCGGGTGGCTGGTGATACGTGACCAAGACTGAGTGAAGCCGTAAAAGCGCATCGGCCCCGAAGCGGATATCTCGGGACTGGCATGGCTCTGTCCAAGCATCTTGATTCAACGGCAAGAAAGCCGTCGGACTAATCACATCCCGTTTATTGAAAGCTGACATGGTGTTGAGTAACAGCTGATACGTCGCATTTTACTATAATCCGCGGCACCAGTCCTAATAGTGGTGAGATGTACTGCAACGTCGATAAATCTTTGCTGACGCGCGTGCATGGTATGCAGGGTCTCGCCGCTGCAGGTGATATTGGCCATCTCCGCAGGTGCTGCGCAGTTTCCAAAGATAGATGGCACAAGACGGTTTGCAGGATGAAAGTAGGTAGTGGTGTTGCGGGATGGCATCCTGAGCTCACACCACAACATCACACACACACAACCTTCTCAACACAACCAGAAACTTCCAAGGCTCACCGCAAAATGGCCCGCGCAAAGTCGCAACTGCGTCATAGACTGCCCAGGATTACTTTCCTCGAGCCCAGACGCGTCGTTGGCAGTTGCGTATGTTTGAGGTGCTAGCAGGGGCGTTTGGTGTGGCTGGGATCGTCTACCAACCACCTGCCATCGTCGCCTTGCCAACCTCGTCCAATTTCACCCACTCCCGTATCGCAACCAGCCCTGCCACACTACTCTAGCTTGATTTGACAGCTCATCACGTAGGTCATTGCGCAAAGATGGCTGGTCTATACAAAAACTATGCTGCTGCTGGGCTACTGCATAATGTCACCATTACACCCGCCTTTCCATCTACCGCTCAAGTGCTGAGCAGGTACCCAACCACACATATTTGCTGCGCGAAACTTACACGTGCTATTGATTGCTAGTATCCGTTTCATACTATAGCATCCTTCCACAGACTACGCTACCGCTGCATCGCTACCAAAGATGCGCTCCGCTGTACGAGCACTCGCCGCTTTGGCTTCGGCCGCCCTCATTGTTCCCTCTGCCGCACAAACATGGTCCAACTGCAACCCGACATTACGAACAGACTGCCCGCCCGATTCCGCCCTGGGGAAGACAGTCAACATTGACTTCTCGTCTGAGTCGCAGAGTTTCACAGCCCAAGGCAACCCTACCTATGGGAAGGATGGCGTCTCTTTCACAGTGGCCAAGTCGGGAGACTCCCCCCAACTCACATCAAAGTGGTACATAATGTTTGGCAAAGCCGAAATTGTCATGCAAGCAGCCCCCGGCGCTGGTATTGTCAGCAGCTTTGTTTTGCAATCCGATACTCTGGACGAGATTGATTGGGAATGGCTCGGCGCAGACGCAAATGAGGCACAGACTAATTATTTCGGTGAGTTTATTATGACATTCCGAATCAGGCAGTTACTGACCATGTTGTAGGGAAGGGACAGACGACCAGTTACAACCGCGGCGCATTCCACGCCGATCCAAACAGCCAGACGAGCTTCAAGACGTACACCATCGAATGGACCCCGGAGCAAATTGTATGGCAGATCAACGGCGTCACTGTGCGCACTCTAGAACCCGCGGGCGCCAGCAACCAGTACCCTCAAACACCTATGCAGATCAAGTTCGGCGCATGGAGCGGAGGTGATTCAGCGAATCCTGCGGGTACTATCTCATGGGCTCGCGGCCCCACGGATTACTCAAAGGGCCCCTTCAGCATGAAGGTCAAGTCGCTCAAGGTCCAGGATTACTCGACCGGCACACAATATGTCTACGGCGATCAATCCGGTACCTGGAAGTCTATCAAATCCGTTGGAGGCACAATCTACTCCGGCGGCAACAAGCCCATCGCAGATGCTCCGGCCGTCACAGCTACCGCCAGCGGACAGCCACTGCCCTTCACTCCACACCAAACCTCCAACTACGTGCGCCCCAGCGTCTACCCCTGGATCCCCGACCCGTCGGCCACTCCCACCGCACAACCCACTTTTGCAAACTACCCCGGGCTACCGAGCGGGTGGACAGTTTCCGATACTGGAAAAGTGATCCCACCCAGCTCAGCCACTGTCAGTAAGCCATTTATTTTCCCCAAAACCTTCTCTGAAAAGAACAATTATACTAACAACGTTCTCGTGCAGATGTCCCCTCAAGGTTCCTCTACCTCATCGCCGCAAGCTTCGCCTACGGCCTCGTCTGCCAATGGATATGACCTCTCCACCGGCTACGACAACTACGGCTTCTCCACCGTCCGCACAATCTATCACAGTACCACGCCCCCCCTTCCCACAGCAACAGTCCCCCCGAGTTTTCGAAACGCCATTCCTGCAGCCCCCGACAGCGCACCCCCCGCAGTCAGCGCAGGCTGGAAAGTCGCCCTCTCCACCATACTCCCCTGGGCCATACTCCTCCTCCACCTTCCCAGCTGCCTCGGCTACTAGGATGGCTGGAGCAACCTCTTGTCACAATACCGAAGTGGCGAGTTCTTCCAACTTACCGGAGCGGCAATGTTTAAATTTTGCGTCTTGCTGGCGGGTGCGGTGTTGGCACTTTTTACGAACAATTATATTGGATATGCGTTTTCGCTCAAGTTGTGGCTGGCGCCGTGGCCGCATCTAACGTGGAAGTTTGGCTGGAATCGAAAGTGTTGCAAGGACCATGCTTGTGAGGAGAAGAAGAAGATGTATATATTGCTTTGGAAGGGGGTTTGGAGGCTTTTGGGAGAGCTGGGGTTTTGAACTTGTTGTTTTTGTTGCATAGCGTGGCGTTATGGGTGGTATATGCATTGGGCTTTAGAATTGGAAGAGCAAATGTGCGATATGATGAGGATGAAAGGGGGTTTTAGATTAGCTTAGCTTAATGAGTGGATGGATGATGATTGATGGAAGCATTGATTGGTATCAATAATGAGAGAATGAATTACTCTAGAGTGCAATACTCAGCTCATATTTGGCACATTTGTTCACATGGTCCACCGAACAATACCGGCCTCCCTGTCAAGCCAGCTCAATAGGTCGGAATTTGCCCTGTCGTCTCTCATTAGGCTTACTCTCGACAATCAAAGCCGGACCAACCACCTCAAACTCAGCCGTCTGATCCTGTCTGCGTAGGATCAGAGGTACCGGCACGCCCGAGACATAATGTACCACGTCGCCCGGTCAAGCATTCAAAGAGCCAGTGCCGAACCGACCATTTTCCGTGACAAAGACGAGTCTTCTACCGCATATAGAACGCTAGAACCATACCTGCGGTTTTTCGGCTACGAATTCAGATGGACGATCGGCCATGTAGGCATATTCGTCTCGAATGAATCTTTGGTGCGTATACCCGCATGTGATAGAGGTATGAGCATTGAAGCTTGCCATTCCAAAAGACTGACGAATAGCTCGGTGATTAATATCCTCGGAATGTTTGGAATAGTCGGGGGGTGATAGTTTCATCCCAATACTCTCGAGTACCCATCCCGTACATCGAGTAGGCTATAGCATTACATTATGTGAGTCTTGGACTTGTCCCCAACCCTCACCCTTACAACCATGTGCCATATAGACAACCCGCGCCATTATATTTATAAAATTTACAGTACAGAAAATATTCGCGAACGAAATAAGTAAGAAAAGAGACGTGGTGTAAGGAGTAGGAGCTTTGCCGAACACTGACCTCACACTCATAATGTGACCGCAACCCACAACTCACAACTCACAACAAGACAACAAGACACAGAAGGGGAAAAAGCGATCACCAAGCACTGCACCTTACAATTCTCCAAGATCATCCCCTAAATCAACTTTTTATTTTGTCTTCATCTTCTTCAAAAAAAAGGTAGTGTACACATGAACTGAACTTGAAAAACTCCCACCACTACCATCCGACTTTCTGAACGGCACTTGAATATCTGCCCTAACCGACGAAAATAAACACCCAATCCCCAGAAAATGAGACCTTCAAGAACAAGGTTCCTTTTCCAGCTAAAGCTATCCACATCGACATTCCATCTACACCCTGTGGTTTCGTGATTAAAACGCATCTTGGAAGGAGAGACTGCTGTACACCACTACCATCACCAGCACAGTAGCTCCTCCACCTTTCTACTAGATACTCAACCGCCGCGACCTCCATAGGGCTGGTGTCTGAAGCCGCCACCACCGCGGTGACCTCCACCACGGTAGTTGGCACCCCTAACACCCGCATTCTTGGGGCCTGTAGGCGCGTTGATGGGGGCCTGACCACCACCAGCAGGTGGCTGGCTGGAGCCCTGGCGAGAACGGTTGTTCCTAAAGCCGCCGCGACCGGCGCCACCGGGGCCAGATGGTGGTGGGGGAGCATCATCGTACATACCATCCCAGCTCTGCGGGCCACCCTGGGCGTTGGCGTAGCCAGCGGGACCAGAGAGCTGTTGCTGGCGACGAGCTTGTTGTTGTTCGTACTTTTGCTGTTCGAAAGCGAGTTGGTCTTGCGGGTTGTAAGCGGGACGCTGTCCGGGATTTTGTCCTCCTTGTGGGCTCATCATACCTTGTCCGCCTGGTCCTCCTGGGCCGCCGCCGCCTTGCATCTGGGCCATTTGCATCTGCTGCATCTGCTGCATTTGCATCGGATTCATACCGCCAGGGCCACCCATCATCTGGGGGTTCGGAGATCCGGTGCCGCGGTTCATGCCCTGGCCCATCATCTGTTGTTGCATCTGCTGCATTTGCATTGGGTTCATGCCACCCATAGCAGCCATGGGGTTGCCAGCCATACCACCGCCTGCCTGCTGCTGAGCGAGCGTCTGCTGCATGGATTGGAAGTACTGTTGCATTCGCTGCCAGTACTGTGCCATCATAGCGGGAGACATGGCGCTGTTTCCACCTTGAGCTTGCATGTTACCACCACTGTTGTCAAAGCTCCCGCCACTGTGATTACCATTTCCACCGTCGTTGAACTTGTTGAATTTGTTGTTACGACCAAACTTCTTGCCGCCATCGCCTCCTTCTTCATCGCGCATGTTGCCACGGGGTTGGGCGCGCTTGACCTCAATCTGCTTGCCGAGAATCTGGAGTGGTGCACGTAAGGTGGCATCTACGGCTGCATCGCCATCGAAAGTAACGAAACCGAAACCACGGGGTCGACCAGTCTCCTTGTCCATCATTAGGGTAGCATCGACGACGCGACCGAACTGTTTGAAGAAGTTTGTAAAGTCTTCCTCGGTTGCTTCTTGGCTGACACCACCGACGAAGATCTTGCTGGTCCGCTCTTGCTCCTCGCGAGGAATAGCACGCTTGGGGTCGATCTGGTTGACATTAGCAGGTAGCTTGAGCTTGATACTTGGGTTTCATACGATCTTGCCATCAAGATAATGCTCCTTGACCATGACAATGTTGACGCACTTGGGGTCTTTGAAGGTAAGGAAACCGAAGCCTCGCGATCGCCCAGTAGCGGAGTCACGCATAACGGTGCACTCGCTGACTTCGCCGAACTGCGAGAAGTAGTTTTTTAAAGATTCTGTGTGCCCCTGATCAGCCAGAGTTCACGTTAGAGAAGGTCAAAGACTAGGTATACGTACCTTCCGTGGTCTCCCAGTTGAGTCCACCTATGAACATCTTGCTATGGTTACAGTCAGCAATCACGTCTTGGGAGATACCAGAGAAGCAAAAGTATTGTGGTGAGATGAGACGCATCATAGGGTATTCGATCCTTCCAGGCGTAGGTAATGTCGTTCATAAACATGTTCAAGAAAATATCGTTCAGAAGTTCCTGTCAAAACGACGAAGAGGCAAAAACAGACAGTTGCAGCGCATGCACGTTCAGCTCCCCGTTTGTTGAGTAGAGGCCGAGCCAAGCCACTGGAAGCGAATTGGATAGAAGGCGATCATCGTGGAAGATGTTTGTAAGTTCCTCATGAGTCCAGATTCGCGTGATTTGCCGACTTGATGGGTATGGAAGGCAGCGAAGTTGAGCCGAGAATTCTTCGTGTACGATTGTGGCTGTGATAATACAGAATCTGAAGGCGATATTGTAGCTGGAGATAGATCGCCCCGAAGATGCAGGTACGTGGACGCTACTAGGGTTCGCTGTCGTATAATATCGTTGTAATGATGACCGTAAGCAGATTGGGTGGGTGGCTAAGCGAAGCCATTGTCTGCGCCGCATCCAAGTCCGAAATCGTCGTACTCGTGGTGTGCACTACTCATGCGAACCAGGGAATCCGCCCCACGCACTCAAGTCCATGTTTCGAGGTACAAAAATAGCCCTTGCAAAGGCACAGTTTGATTCGGATGAAACGTCTGTGTTTTGCTATGGAGTCGAGTGCGGATGTCTAGAAAGACTTTCTCACAACTCGGTAGCTATCCTCTGCTTGCGTTGCTGGTACGCGCTATCAAGTACCTAGGTATATATCGACAAGAGGCGCTGCCAAATTCGGGCAAGCCGCGATAGTCCCTTCGAAAGGCGCGTTGATGGTTGGTCTGAGTATCCGCATAGCCATTGACCCGCGTCTTATAGCGTCTTCCAACAATCAAATCGGTGGCCTCAACCGCCATGCTCTGACCGCCTCGCCGCACGGGCGACATAGACTGCAATTCTTTGCAACTTGTTTCGCAAGCTGTCTAGCTCCTATGCCTTTATACCAGACTCTGCGTCATTCATGGCACCATACGCTCTTGAATGGAAGACGCGCACTGCAAAGCCTGGAGCTTGTTCTATGCCCGACCAACTCCCAGGTCCCTGACGTCGCCCAAGCTCAAACACATTGTCGCACACGGTCGATTATAATAGCAATCCGGTCTATGGTTCGAAATGATAGATGTCACATGCTGTTGATGTGTCCTTTTACCTTGTGATGCGCCTCTGAAAATGAAAACGAAAGTTAGCTATGCGATGCGCGACTTACCCGTCTTCTTTCACGTTGATAGGCCCATAGTTGTCATCTTCCATGGGCGCATTCTCGTAAGATTGATCAGCTCCAGCGTTGAAGTTGGACTGGTCCATGTGTGAATCCTGATTTGGCGCGTCTTGAGCTGGCCAAGTGGGCGCAGCATCTTGACCGTTGTTCTGTGTCGAGTCCTGGGGTGGCGCGTTCGTGGGTTCGGCCGGAGCGGGTTCTGGCTCGGTCTTGATCGGAGGTGCGGGTGCCGCATTCTTTGACGCGGGCTCATCATCGTAGCTGGTCAAGACTGTTAGCAGTGTCGCACGACCAGTTGGCTCACAGTTTGGCACTTACAGATCGTCAAAGATGTCGTCTTCGTAGTTCTCGTCGGCCATGATGGAGGTTTAAAAGATGAAAATTTGATCAAAATGGTGTGCTACAAAGCTTTACTCGGTCGTCGGGTTGAGCGATTATGATGCAAAGCTATTGATGAGACACTCAATGGTAGTAGAAAAGAAAAGAAAAAAGAATGAGGCGAACAGCAAGCGAAGTAGTCGCCCGGAGGAAATTAGCGCGATAGTCCAGGCCAAGTGTGTAGGTGGTGAGCGAGGACAAGTTTGTGGTGAAGTAGGAGCAGAGCCTGACGCTGATGTGAGGAGAGGAGAGCTACAGGGAAGCACGCTAGTGCCGTTTGGGCTTGGCGCATCAAGCGCGATGGGTGGATGCACGAGCGGCAGTTCCCCGGTCAGGCTGGCTGGAGTTCGGTGTATTGCAGCGGGGTTCCTTTGAAACACTCTTGTTCACGCACTCAGTCATGGCCTCGAAGAAGCAGCAGCAGGTTAGTTTATTTAGAGACGCGCGTTGTGAAGTCACTAATAAGTTGACTAGGAAATGGTCCAGGTCGGTTCGTGTCCATCCAAACCACATAGAAATGTTGCGATATCCAGGGTAGCTAACACGTCGCTTCCCTGCGTATAGACCGTTCCTCGTATGTTCTTGTCCTTCGGTCGCGTATAGGCTATGGATGCTGATTATTCATGCGCAGCTCTGCCTCTCCCTTCTGGCGGACCGCATCCAATTCGGCCACCTCTCCGCCAAACAAGAAGGTGATTGGCGCATCCTACTCGCATGCCGACATACTCAATTTTACTTCACTGTACGTTAATGGCCGAAACAAGTGCTTCTGGTGGAGACTGATAGTCCAAGGAGCGTCTCGGGCTCAAACTCGCGACCCCGGACCCCGCCATCGGCCACCCACAGTCGCGAATCAAGCACTGCGCCGAGCCGATCAAGCAAGACGATATCGCCCCGACCCTCGCGAGCGACTTACAGCTACTTTATGAACGATACCCACCAGGACTGGGATGAGGGTGATGAGGACGATACAGACAACATGTTCGAGGACGATGAGGACGAGTTCGGACTACCGAGCATCGCAAACATGCGGAGAAAAGGCCGGCGGAAACAAACGATAAAGGCAAAGGACTCGGGCGGGACTGTTGGTAAGGATGGCGCAGGTGCAACAGCGTGGCGAGGGATAGACAGTGGGGATATAGCAGAGGAACGCGGCATACCCAACTATCCCACCGCCAAAAAGACAGAAGGAAAGATTCTACGCCCACAATATCAAGAGATCCTTCGAGACCCCGCAAACTCTTTACATCTTATTTCCCACCCCACAGTTGCCCCGAACGCGTCGGCAAAGCAGATCGAAGAACACTCGGCGCGAACAACAAGGATTAACAAGTTCAAGAGGATACTCCAAGCTAGCACCATTTCACTTTCGGATCTGCGAGACTCTGCCTGGTCAGGTGTACCGTCCGAAGTGCGCGCAATGACATGGCAAGTCTTGTTGGGATACTTGCCAACCAGCAGCGAGAGGAGGGTTGCGACACTAGAACGCAAGCGGAAGGAATACCTTGAAGGAGTGCGACAGGCCTTTGAGCGAGGTACGTCGAGTAGTGCAAGCGCCGTCGCATCTGCAATGGCCGCGAACCGTGGGCGAGGACGCGGCTTGGATGAAGCCATATGGCATCAGATTAGTATTGATGTGCCTCGGACGAACCCACATCTCGAACTCTACAGCTACGAAGCAACGCAGCGGTCGCTCGAACGAATACTATACGTGTGGGCGATTCGGCACCCCGCCTCGGGATACGTACAGGGCATTAACGATTTGGTTACGCCATTCTGGCAGGTCTTCCTAGGTGCATACATCTCAGATCCCGACATTGAATTCGGTATGGATCCTGGCCAACTACCGAAACAAGTCTTGGATGCTGTCGAGGCCGACTCATTCTGGTGTTTGACAAAACTACTAGACGGGATACAAGACAACTATATTGCACATCAACCGGGGATCCAGCGATCAGTATCGAGTTTGAGGGATCTCACCACACGCATCGACGACCAACTGGCCAAGCACCTCCAAAACGAAGGTGTCGAGTTCATACAGTTTAGCTTTCGCTGGATGAATTGTCTTCTGATGCGTGAAATATCCGTCAAGAACACAATACGAATGTGGGACACCTATCTAGTACGTGGCAATCTCTATATCTTAAAGCGCATTACTAACGTACATTAGGCCGAAGAAGACGGTTTCTCATCCTTCCATCTTTATGTATGCGCCGCTTTCCTTGTCAAGTGGTCTGACCAACTTCGTAAAATGGATTTTCAGGAGATTATGATGTTTTTGCAGTCACTTCCGACTCGGCAATGGACCGAGAAAGACATTGAGCTGCTGTTGAGCGAGGCGTTTATCTGGCAGAGCCTATTCAAGGGTAGCGGTGCGCACTTGAAAAATACCGGCTCAGCAGGCAGTGGTGTAGGAATGGGTCCTGACTATTAGTGTCTGCTGATCTTGCGCAGTAAATAGTTGAATGGCAGCCGTCTACAGCCAAAGCAATGTTCTCATGTAATATCATTGAGAGGTTCCGTACCTTGATTAGTAACGCTGGCAGACAATGCTCGGCACATCTTCTGCCGAGGCCGTCTTCTTTTTCTGATAACTTTCGTTATATCCGTGATACGTGGATATCGGCTCAGGTACCGAGAGTGAAGATGAGCTACCCCGCCCTCTACCCCACCACACGTCACTGAGCTTGAGTTTCTTGGATTATTATATACGATAGCTAACCATCTCTTTGGCACTGGATGGAAAAGTCAGTACAACTAATCTCGGGTCGAACTCTACCTGCATATCCTGAAAACATTATTTTGGCGGTGCGCTCGGAACTCAGATTTTCACGGACTCAACTATCTTTCACATTGTATACAACGGACTGTGTATATTATACATCAAAAATAACTATAGACTGTACACCTCTATCTCCCATACAGGCTCCTTCGAGAAAATCAAGTCCGAACAATCTTTCATCATCAACATGCCACCATCACCACCACCACGCCCCCCCTTCTCCGACCTCCCCCTCTCCCTCACCGGCCCACCCCTAAACGCCTGGACCCTCTACGGAGCCTCCGACACCCTCGGCGCCCTAAACACTCTCACACCCTCCGTTACCCAGGCCGCCGCCCTCGAAATCCGCACCGGCGACCGAATCTCCCTAGACTGGTACTTGAACCTACCCTCCCACCCCTCCTTCTCACGGCCCCCTTTTTCGCATAAAATGACACAGAAAGCGCACCCGGACGGCACTAAGCGTATGGTGAATGATGACCATCTCGACTTTAATACGCAGTGCAGTAGCCAGTGGGATGGACTGCGACACTATGGCTATCAGGGGAAAAAGGTGTATTATGGGGGCCGGACGCAGGAGGAACTTGAAAATTCAGACGTACTAGGCATCGATGGTGTAGCGCATACAGGCGGGATTGTGACAAGAGGTGTTATTCTAGACTACCCGCGGTGGTTGGAGAAACGGGGGGAGAAGGAGGTGTATGCGCTACAAGCGGAAAGTATAGGAGCAGAGGTGTTGGAGGAGATGCTAAAAGAGACGGGAGTGGAGACGCGAGAGGGTGATTTGTTACTTCTGCGGACGGGATTTACGAGGGATTATGCGGGGTTGGGGGAGGAGGAACGAAGGGCGTTGGCGGGGAAGGCGCCGCAGTTTTTAGGGGTGCGGAGCGATGAGGGTGTTTTGAGATGGATATGGGAAAGGGGATTTGCTGCTGTTGGTATGTTTCTTTATTACTCTAGTTCCCTTGCTCCTCTTCTTCTGCTGGCTTTTTCTTGTTAAACATTCCTTCACCCCTAAACTCCCCAAAGCAAAATAACACCACCAACTTCCCAAGCATCCGACGCCCCATCCTTCGAAATGGCACCCCTAGCAGGCCCGCACACCGCCCCAGGAAATCTCTGGGCCGGAAAATCCTGGGAACAGGAGCTCCAAGGCGGTGGACTGATACACCAAGTACTCCTCGGTGGGTGGGGTGTTATGATTGGCGAGATGTTCGATTTAGAACGCTTGTGTGAGAAGAGTGTGGAGTTGGGGCGGAGCACCTGCTTTGTGAGTAGTGTGCCGTTGAAGGTATGTGAAGTTCCTGTCCTTAATCTTCGAGATGAGCTGGGACGGGCTTGGTGCGAGACAGTGATGGGTTGACGGTACCGTGGTGGCGGAGTTACAGTATACAGGAGAATGGAGATGCTGACGATACGTGTGTGTAGGTTCCTGGTGGCGTAGCGAGTCCACCGAATGCTGTTGCCATTTTCTAGACTGAGACGTTCAAACTGTCTCTCGGTTCTCGTGCGTGGCTATGGCTGGGTCAGAGTATTAACTCCTACTTGACTCGAATGACTGGCTAGCTGGCATGTAGCTGAGTTGCATTGCATCGACCGAAAGAAGCAAACAAACCAAACCAGAAAATCACAGTTCCAACAACACTCTACCGTGAATATCCCAGACCCTGAATCCTGTTTTCATGCTTACGTCACCAATATTGCTGGCTGGTGCATATTATCACACCAGGTATGTGTGATATACGCGCTCTTTCCCCGCACCAAGAAGACCAACGCAAATCTCTAGCGCGGAAGCGGCGAACCTGCGGGTCCTTGTCTGAATTGCGATTACGCAGTTTTGACGATATCGGTTGGAATGCTTCGCGTCCTTGCTCTTTGCCAAGTAGGTTTCTTTGGGCGCGTGCAAGCAGTGCACGTCATGCATCTAGGAGTCCAGGTACATAGGTGTGTATCGCTCGCTCCTACGGTACGGTGGGTAAGTGCGTTGTCTATACGCACAATCAAATATTATCGCACCTATGTACATCTATATCTCGGTTTCTCTCGCTCGCTCTCCCCGCAATCCAATCCACAGACATGCGATCCGCAATCCGGGTAAGCAAGGAAGCGCATCCCTGCATTCTGAAATGTACACAGTAGGGCCTACCCACCGCCAGGTCCCATCTTCTACCTTTTCCCCTGCCGCAGCTGGTTCCACCGCGTTCCGTCTCTTCAATTTCACGTAATGATCACCACTGTGTTTCGTATTTGCAGGCTGGAAATTGGGTGCGTTGGGCGTCTGTGCAGGGTGCCAAGGGCGTAAGGCTTGGAGGAATTTGATGATGATGATGATGGTAAGGTAACTTAGTCTGGCGGTATCTGTAGCGTTCAGCTCCAAATGTGCAGTTCAGCGGACGGAGACAGGCGGACTGTGGCGGCTTATTAGACGAACATCCATCTCTCTCCGCCTTTGCACGTGCGAATTGAGACTCAGGTGCGTGGCGTCAGAGCGGTGGGGAGAAGCATCAAGCTTACATTTACTAGCCAATGATTTGCTTAGAGGAAATGTCTTGGGAGTGAGATTATAGTCAGTATTGCTGGGTAGCGCTGCACAACGACATTCCGACGGCTGGAGCGGGCTGTTGGAATGGCGGGCTGGCTGGGTTAGCTTTAATCTTAATTTTTAGCTGGTAAGTGAGACGGGTTAAGGGCATGTGAGGGACGGGACGGGATGGGAGGAAAAAAGGTACATGGTCTGTGGGTGAGATGAAGGTTGGAAGGTACCGGTATAACCAGACAGGGCAGCTTCACTTTACAACACACATACGCAATCATACGCTTAACACGGCAACCAAGGATCGAGTGGGGACTAACTACTTTTTAGAGTTATATATACGAGCCCTTTCCTTGCTTAACCACTGCACTCTCTACGCAAAAATCCAACTATACTCAACGCTCAACGCTCAAAATGCTCTTCTCCACGCTCCTTTCTATAACACTTCTTGCCGCCTCAGCCGCCACATTCCCAACATGCGATCCCGATATTCCTGCACCAGATACTCCCACTCCCGTTGGCGCAGCACCAATTTGTCAGAGGATGTGCGATAACGGGCCAAGCGAATGCCAGGCCGGATGGGTACGTTGTAATTTTCTTTTACTTAACACTCACACGGGGATGTCATAAAAAACTTGACACTGTGCTGAGTTCTACCGGTGCACGGTGACGGGTTTTTCATGACACCCCCGTGCTCACAAACTGTGTCAGTTCAAACGGATGCTAACAAAACCCACAGGTCAGCACTCAGATCGGCTCCTGCTGGGCCTGCTGCAAAGCCTCCACCGACGAAGGGAGCTCAGACCCGCAGCCTCTCCCCTCCCCCATCCCCAACAAACCCTCCACTTCCAAGGTTTGCACGCGATCCTGCTTCGACGGACCAACCGAGTGCCAGGCCGGATGGGTTAGTGAACAAATCGGATCCTGCTGGGCTTGCTGTGAGGTCGACGGTAGCGAGGACCCTTATGTCATGCGATCCCCTGTTCCTGATGATCCGGCGACTGACGCCAAGCTTTGCCAGAGGACATGCGATAGTGAGCCGGGTGAGTGCCCGGATCGTTGGGTTAGCACGCAGTTTGGTGTAAATGGTCCTGTCTTAAGTGTGATTAGGAGGCGAGATGCTAACTTTTAATAGGCTTGCTGGACTTGCTGTGAGGATTAGGCTGGGTGGAGTGTTTGCGGGAGGAAGGGGTGATAGTGAGGTAGGGTATGGATGCTGTGACGAAATCATGAAGTGTAATGGCGGGATGATGAGGTCTAATGAAGTGTGGAGATTGCATGGGTCTGGTGTTTTATAGACTGGCAATATACTTTTCTTTTCACCTATCTCCCAGATGTCTTCTCTACATTGATATCCCCACAGTGACGTAGCTCCACATTCAGACCACCAGATGCGAGACTAGCCGACTCGAGTGTTAGCTTATATCCTTCGCCTACACATTACTTTATACTTCTTCCACTCCTGTATCTACACCAACATTACCCCCAAATCCTCAAGCAAATGGCTCGACCTCCTTCTCACACCACTCCCAAAACGCCTTTGCATTCGCCATACCCTCCTCGCTATAATAATCCTCCCTCAACTGAGTCATCCTGCCCCAAGGAATGACCCACTCGTTCGACTGGATACCCACGACATCCGGCGACAAGGCCCCATAAAGCTCCGTGTACGCACCCAACACTACGGGATGCATAACTAATTGGAGTATGAAACGTTTCCATTTCGGCAAAGCGATAAATATGTCCGTTTTGAGGTTGCCTGGGTTGAGTGCCTAATTCACCCGTTGTGTCAGCCAGGGTAAAAGAGAAGTTTACAATAGAGGGTAAAACAAAGAGATGGAAAGATACTCACAACGCTGAGCACGCCCTCGGCTCCATATCTCCTCTGGAACTCGACGGCTTGTAGTATATTCCCTGCTTTACTAACTGCATACTTTACAAAGTGGTCATCCTGGAACCTCTTGCTATAATCCAGATTGTCCATTTCGACTCCGTACTTTGGCGCTTTCAATTGCGCCGCAATGGATGACAACCAAACCACCCTCACACTCCCCTTCTCCTGCCCTTCCTTCTTCGCCGTCTCCACCAGCCGC
This sequence comes from Pyrenophora teres f. maculata, assembly GCA_014334815.1. Lineage (NCBI taxonomy): Eukaryota > Fungi > Ascomycota > Dothideomycetes > Pleosporales > Pleosporaceae > Pyrenophora > Pyrenophora teres. The sequence goes on from CP060570.1 coordinate 4,171,318, forward strand.
GGCGTCAGCAGTTTGGTAAACAGAAACGGGCCGACGCAATTGGTGCCGAGGTGTATCTCATGCCCATGTTTCGTCTTTGTTGTAACTTTGCCTTGTACCCAAGCGCCTGCGTTGTTGATCAAGACATCGAGTCGATCTTCTTTTGCGAGGAAGGCCTCAGCCGAAGCTTTTATCCCCTCGAGGTCGGTGAGATCGAGGTGGAGGTAGTGTAGGTGGCCTTTGGAGTCTGGGTGCTGTTGTGTGATCCACGTTTTTACGCCCTCTGTCTTTTCAGCCGACCGCGTGGCGAGGTAGACGGTGCAGTTGTGCGAGTAGAGGAGGCGGGCTACTTCTTTGCCTACGCCGGCGGAAGACCCGGTTACGATGTAGACTTTTCCGGAGAGGTCCGGGAGATTGGTTTCTGTGAATTTGGACGCGGGCGGGAACATTTGACTCCATTGGTTACCCATGGTGGGTGGTTGGTAAGTCCGAGTAGGACGAGGTAGGTAGTGAAGAGGTAGATGGATTCTTTGTATCACAATTGCAATTCGGGATGCGACGGCATGGACAGTGGATTTATCGGAATAATGTCACATGCAGTCAGCTTCGGTGGGTATTCATGTCCAAGTTGGTCCGTGACCAGTCGCGATACCGCGTATTCTCGCAATAACCGTGTAGTTTAGTCCACCTTTCAGCATCGTCATTAATTACCACCTGTTCAGCACAACTTCATGCAACATGTATGGGAAATCACACGTACCTAAGCTCAACTTGAACCTCATCACTTCCTCATCTACAGTCCAAGCTCCCCCACCCGTCAGCAACCGGCCCAGCAACCCCAAGATATACACACTTGGTCGTTCTATCACCCCGAACACCAAGGGGGCAGCTCAACCTCACTCTGAACTACTAACTTAAATCTATGCTGATATGCATACTGTATATGTACTGTCCATTACAACTGAATCTTACATACGCCAAACCACCTCGTGACCTGCTGGACATTGAAATCCCGCCGGCATGAACGCGAGCACGGGTCCTTCGCTGTGATATGTTGGCGAGCACCCTTCGAGCCTGTACTAAAGGCCCGATAGATTTTATTGTACAAGTACATACGTACGTAAGTTATTTTGAGTTTTGAGCACCGTGCACTGTCTGTTCATCGCCACCGCGTCTTGGTACTTGCCCTGCCTGTTCAGCACGTGCGCTAGGTTGTTCATGCTCGGGCCCGGCCACCTTCTCCCTCAGCGCCAGCATCTGTCTATTCATCGCCTCCGCCTCTTCGTAGGTACTTGCCCCCAAGCGCACAAGCTAGTCCCACCATCCATCCCCATGCTGCTCAGCGTCTCGGCCTCCTCTTTTCCAAGCACCTCGCTTCTGACCTCCATCGACACCACTGACATCATCTGCTCTGCCTCGCCTGCTCTCCTTTGTTGACATGCGTACCATGCCGCCTCGGACTGCAATAGCGCCCACTCCTTGAGCGACTCTCTAGACTTGGGCCGCCGTGCTAATGCCGCCCATGCGTGTAGAAACAGCGCCTAGCACTTCTCCCAGTTCTGGTGTTCTCGTGTTGGCAGCTCTGCGCAGAGGTTAGAGACGAACTGCTTCATCCACTTGTCCGCTATACTACCCTAGCCGCGGCGCAGAGCTTTCCGGATCCCCTGTTAGTCGAAGAAGCTTATGATCACGAGCAGGCCTGCAGCTGGCTGTCTTGTGCTCCGTATGCGATCGAACGAGATCTGCCATGTCACAAAGACAGAGTTGCTGGCTGTTGCATCTTGACGAATATGACGTACCTCTTCTAAGTTTAGCAAACTTGTTTTTCTGCTGTCGCTTTGCCGATAGTCATTAAGGTACTGCTGCACTAAGCATTTCGGCACTCGCTTTCGGATATATGCCGCTGCCTACAAGAGAGCAAGCAGCATACGATGCAGCGTCGTCGCTAGCTCAGCGATGCTATTATCTCCTTTTTCTATGCCTCTAAGCTTCTTACAGAGTAAAGCGTGTGCAGCTGCACTGTGCATCGGCTCGATCGGTATGGTGTCGCTGTCCACGACCTGCCACTTAGTCCGACTTGTCATAAGGGCGGAGCCATGCCTGCGCAAAGGCAGATAGCTCGATAGATGCTGCTAGAAACCGCTGCCGCCGCCTGTCAGAGATAGCACAGCAGCATCGTCTACGTAGTCCAGCACTAATAGCCACCGTCGGTTCTTCGCGTCGCGCAGCCAGTCGTGCATCAGCTGAAAGACATGCGCTTGCGGGTCCTTGCAGCCGCGAGCCCTGACCTCGTCCGCGATCTTTCGAAAGCTTTGCTCGATGTGCGCGGTGTTGCTGGCGTGTCTCTAGAATGCCTACGTCTCTGCGACTGCTCAGCGGTGCGGTAGGTAGCAATGCTCGATAGCTAAGCTGCGACTTCCTATACCAGTGTTGGAGGCGAGCATCTACTCGACCCTCTTCCGCTAAACCTACTCTACGAGGCCCAGGCCCACAAGCGCTACCCACGATACTAGCGTTGCGCATCGTTCGCGCATCTGATGGAGCTGGAGCAGTGCCGCGGTTGATAAAGTCTGTATTGCGGGGGAAGGGCACCAAGCACGAGGGCTGTGGTAGAATCTAGAATCTCGGGTCGTTCTGCGTAGAGGAGCGTGGTTAACTTAGCGCAGCGCATGTCAGAGCGGAAGCGGGGGCACTTGGCTTGATGGAGCCGAAATTGTATGCAACCCCTCGTTTATGTGGCCTGTGAACGTGGGTGCGCCACTTCTCGCCTCGATGGACTTCTCTTACTCTGCTTGTGCCTGGCATTATGCAACGAACAAAGAGAACGTAGGGCTCCAAAGCTGCTTCATCGACACTCGGAGAGATTGTCGGGCATCTACATCTCTAGGACCTCGGGTAGATGATACTGATGAAAACACTTTCTGGTAGCGAGCTTCGTCAGTGGCTCCATATAAATGTCTACCTTCTGGTACCGAGATTCGTCAGTGGCTCAATATACCTGTGTCTAAAGTACGACCCGCGCATGATCTTAGAGCTCACACAAGGTTCATTTTACGCGAACCTCGCGTTCGCATAACGTACACTTTTCTTTGGGTATTCTTTACTTTTGCTGGCAGCTAGCCATCTAGTACATGTATCGTGAACACCTCGCGGGCCAATCACGTAAACGGTGTTTTCCAAGATTAGACTGCCCGTCAATAGAAAAGCCTACTACTACACTAAGCGAGACCTGAGCGAGCGAGTATGTAGGATGAAAGCCGGTTGTAACAACCATTGCTTCTTCTAGCATCGAGACGGGCTCAAGTGATATCAGCCACACTCTTGTGTAGCAGGCGCAGACAAGAAAAAAAAAGGAAAGAAGGCTCGAGTGCAGAAGAGACAGGACTTCAAGCGGATACTCTGCTTTGCCACGATCAGGCGTCTATATAAGACCTCCTAACCGCCATTCATTCCTAATCATCAGCAATCAGAACAACGCAAACACTTCTCCTCAATCAATCACTTTGTCTGTCATCACTGTACCAATCCCTTACAAACTACAACCCTCTTCTTCATCCCTCCCACCTCCAAGATGAAGCAGTCTACTATCTTTTCCATCCTTTCCATCGCTCTCACAGTTTCGTCGTTGCCCACATACACATACGGAGGAACGGCACCAAACGTACCAGCCCTACCCCCACCATACGTACCAGCCCTACCCGTACCAAACGTACCAGCCCTACCCTTACCAAACGTACCAGCCCTACCCGTACCAAACGTACCAGTCCTACCCGTACCAAACGTACCAGTCCTACCCTTACCAAACGTACCAGTCCTACCCCTACCAAACGTACCAACGACACCAACGGTACCAACGCCCGGAAGTGGATACAACAATCAGTTGTGCTGCAAGAGAACATCATCAACTGGTGGATTGATCGGGGCCGTCGTCGGTCTTGTTGATGGTGTCGGCTGCCTCGTCCAATCACTGGCTGTCCCTTGTAACACAGGCTACCAGAAAGTCTGCACTACTAATGCTCCAACCGTAAGTATCCATACCCCTTCCACGCCTCAGCCCTACATTATGATCCATTCATTCATCCCTTTTGAATTCCAATCGCCGTCTTTTTTACTCCCGTTGCTCAGTACGCTGTTGCTAATTTGCACTGGTAATAGGGTACCGCCCTGGTCAATATCGTTGCATTCAACTGTAACAGTGTCTGATTTCAGTCCCGCTTCTACATATAGCGTGGACCTCTCGGGGAAAGCAACAGGGCTGTATAAAGACAGGCCAGAAATGGGCAAAATACGATGTTTCGGAGGGCTTTGGATTTCTACTCTGTTCATTTCAGGTCGATGATGATAATTTGGTTTATGAGGATTGCTTTACAAGGCGGTATCCACGCTCTTTTAGTTTATAAACATAATACAAAGCCAAGTTTCTAGTGCTACAAACTATTTTTCCATGAACTAGCCGCGTGGGACATTGTTAACTGATTCAGTATTCGTTATTCAACATTAATTGACTGGCGGCTAGAAACTATTGTCATTCAAAGCCGTCTACACATGACTAAACCTGCTTTATATCCACCAGCTGTAGACAGCGTGCTAGCCTTGCAACACAAATTCTTCATAGATCTATCAAAGATCTTTACAAAATCAGTTACCCTTCTTCTTCGGCGCCATTGCCAACAAAGCATCCTGGTCCCGGATACCAGCCAAGAGACCCTGCTGCGCACGCTTAACGGTAAGTGCCGCGATGAGGGCAGCACCAACGCCAGAACCATCCTCAGCAGGAAGCACTTCAATGGGGTCGTTCTTGCCCTTTCCATACTTGGCGGGCCAGTCCATAATCTCTTTCATCGCTTGGGCTTGTCGGATCTTGAAATGGGGGTACTTTGTGAAGACGGAGCCGTCGGCACCGACGTGCACCTCATCCCAGTGCTTGTGCTTACAAATGGCAGAAACACCACAGGCAGTAAGCCGGGCAGCACGCGTGCCGATGAGCTCCGCAAGACGGCGAATTAGCTCAAGTTCAGGCTTTGTGCATGTAATACCGAGCTTCTCCTGGAAGAGGTCGGCTGTGTCCTGCAAGTTCTCGAATCGGTCCTCCTCGATTTGCGAGAGGAAACCGGCATCGAGCGAGTAGGGTTTGGTGAGCTTGCTGGCATTTTGGCCTTCGAACATTGAACACTCATTACCCTTGTGTAGATCCAGGAGGACTAGACGGAAGATTTCTCCCAGGTATAGACCTGCGACCATCTTCTCGAACAATTGCTGGCCAGGTCGTGGTGACTCCTTGTCAATAATAACGTCGTATTGTGTCCTGGGGAGGACCTTCTTCTCGTTGTCGAACGCGCCCCATTCACAGTTGATGGCCATTGGCAGCTTCGGGTCAAGCTTCATATGCTTCAGCTTGGGGATCTCGCCGCACTCTTCCATGTAGGCAGCGTTGCAGCCAGTGCCGAAGATGCAACCAATCTTGATGCTGGTATTTGTGTATGCAGAGGCAATCATGGTACCGGTTGTGTCGTTGACCAAAGCTGCGAGCTTGATGGGCACGCCACGGTCTTCCAGCGCCTTCTTGAAGCCGGGCACGACATCCACGCCCTCCATGCCGTGAACATCGAAGCCCTTGGTCCATCGCTGTAGGACACCATGATCGATAGCGTCTTGCGAGACGGGGTATGAAAAGGTGAATCCGAGCGGCAGGGTTTCGAGCTTCTCGCCCTCGTGGTGGTATTCGATAAACTGTTGCAGACAGTCGGCAACGTATCCCCAAAGCTCATCGGCGGTTCCCGTCTTCAACTCTTCGGGCATGCGGTACTTGGATTGTATAATCTCAAATTCGCCCTTTTCTTCAGTCAGGGTGACTTCGCAGACGCGCAGGTTGGTGCCGCCCATGTCGAGCGCAAGGTAACTGCCGGTCTCGTTGCCGTCGGGGAAAGCCATGCACCAAGTGGGAATCATGGGCTATCTGCGTCAGCTCTCTTCTGCCCATCCAGTATGAGCTGCGACTCACAATGCTTCCTCCCTCTTCTGACAAGCCCTTTTCGAGCTCGCTAACAAAGTGGTTCGTGATGTGCTTCAGCTTGTCTGTGTTTACGACAAACAGCTCTTCCAGCTTATCAATCTGCGTCTTCAGATCCTTGGGCATATCCGCCATGGAGCCTAGCACTGGTTATTCCTCCTATCCTTATCATGTGGAGCGGTGAGCGTACCCCTGCGGGAGGGTGGTTTCCTTGCGCCTAGCAACACCATATTTGCGGTTGTGAGATTTGTGTGATGGGTTCGGTATTATTGTGAGAGGGTCGTGTCTCTGGGGACGGGGTTGAAGATGATGGGTGGGGAACTTGAAGTAGTTGTTAGTGTGTGAATGACGATGCGCTGTGGAGGCGCTGCAACTCAAGGCCAGAGCTCAATGGCCCTGCGAGGTGGCTAATCCCACTTTTGTATAAGATATTTACCAGCTCCACCGGCCCAGGTTGCTTTTGGCCGTAGTACGGTGAGTGAAGCTTACGAAGGCTGAATGATAATGCGGCCGGCCGCGAACGTCTACCAATCGCTTGAAGGCTTTTCCTGCAGGCGGTGAGATGATGAATTGAGTTCAAGGATGGCCAGAAAGAGATGAGAATATGCTTCTAGAACGTAAAGGGTGTCACGGCAGGTCAATCGAGGGGTACGCGCGCGCAAAGTTGGATGGCCCCGCCTGACGCAACCCCCACGTCCCGGCCTCCGAGTTCTGGGCTCTCCCACCCCTGCTTACATCATCTTTCGTCTGACATGCCTCGAATGGACAGGCTGTGAATGGTATACAGTACAGTCGTCTTTCCCAATACATTCTTGCAACCTAATAGATGCATCATTCTAGCTGCATGTCACACCGTTAAGGGAAGCCCTGTCGGTACCTTACTGCAGAAGCGGATCTTGGCTGTCTGCCTGTGCAGCAAAGCGGTCAATCGGTCAATGATACATCCCATTCTAGAACAGATGGTTACTTTTTTCCGCAGATACAGAACGTTCATTTTGATTAGCAGGACCAACATGTGAATGTTATCCTGTTAATAATCGAGACCCAACCCTCTGGAGCAAGGCTGATATCACAAAACCCCGGTACCCCATCGGCCCGAAATCCTCGCCATGATATCAGCCTTGCCGAGATCCCCCATCATCTTCAAACATCTGTGTTGCGCAGTACGGCATGCTCGCAAACATGGAAATCTCGCAGATTCCCGCAACTACCGGCTCCCCGCTCACGGACCCTGCAGTCTCTACTCCCGAAACACGGGTCTGCAGCGGACCGCCCCATTGTCCACTGCAGCATTTTTTCCCTTTGACCAAAAGTGGCGACCCGCAAACCTTACTACAAGAGCTTGGAACCAATAAATAATAATGGGCAATGATGGATTGTTGTTCTCGCCGTTTCTCTCAAGAATAACAGCATCGGACATACGACAAACAGACAGACCGCCAGTGTGTAACATACAGCTGCAACTATACCGACTAGGTAGAAAGGAAAGAAAGAGATAGCAGACAGGAAAGAAAAACAGCAAAAATGGCAGCTCCAGGCGGTAAATTCTTCATCCACGATAAACTGGCCATACCAGCAAAACATCATGAGTCGTTTGAGCAACTATGGGAGACAAAATGGAAGCCACACGTACGTCCAACAATCTTCATCGTCAACACCAGCACAAACATCCCAACATATCCACACCGCAACACCAATCCCCAACTAACACATGCCACGCCCAGGCAAAAATGGGAGTCTACCCCTTCATGTTCGGCACCGCCTCAGACTTCGCCTCCATCCTCGCCTCCATGAAAGCCTCCCAAATGCGCGAGCCCTACAACTGGGACACGTACGCCGAGACATTCTTCCCCACCGCCCAATCCCTCTTCTCCACCGCCACCACCGCCGAAGCTGCGGGTGAAATAGAAAAAGCCTCCGAATACTACCTCCGCGCCTCGGCCGTCTACCGCATCGCCCGCTTCTGCCCCCCGCAGCCCCCTCCAGCGCGAAGCCTGGTCCCTCGGCAAAGACGCCTGCCTCAAAGGCCTCTCGTTGCGCCCGCACCCTGTGAAAGAAGTCTTAGTCCCGCATACGCACCGGCAGCCAGATGAGGGGGAAACAATCCCCGTGTACCATCTCATCCCCGATTCAGCAACGGAAAACGCACCCGTCCCCACCGTAATCATCTTCACAGGCCTCGACGGCTACCGCACCGAACTAGCCGTCTGGATGGAAGGTTTCCGCGCCGCAGGCATCGCAACCGTCGTCCTAGAGATCCCCGGTACAGGCGATTGTCCCGCCAACGTATCCGATCCCACGTCTCCAGACCGCCTATACTCGTCGCTATTCGACTGGGTAGACGCCCAACCACGGTTGGATACGAAGAAAACTGCCATCTGGGCTTTCAGCACAGGCGGCTACTACGCCATTCGCGTCGCGCACACGCACCCAGAGCGTCTAGCCGGCGTGGTAGCCTTGGGAGGTGGCTGCCATCACATGTTCGACCGAGTATGGCTGGATAATGTAAATCATCTCGAGTACCCCTTTGATCTAGCGGATACACTAGCGTACAAGTGGGGCTACGGAAACGACGTCGAAGCCTTTAAGCGGGAGGCTAGCGCAAAGTTCTCGCTGCTGAATGATGGCACGCTTGATAAACCCGTGTGTGCGAGACTCTTGCTGGTCAATGGGACAGAGGATGAGATTTTCCCCATTGATGATTATTATCTTGCGTTGCAGCATGGGGCGCCCAAGGAGGCGCGGTTTGTGCCAGGGAAGAAACATATGGGGGAACCGGATAGCTTTTTTCTCATTATTAAGTGGTTGTATCAGTTGTTTGGGGTGGAGGGGAATGTGGGCAAGTTCATGGCTACTCTGCCTTTTAAGCCAAAGTATTAGCTGGATAGTTAGAAGAGGTGATGGGGAGGGGAATCAATCTTCTCGAGCCATTCATCTGCATCTGGAACGAGACACAAGTAGAACTTGAACTTGAAAGACCAACGTAAGATGCAAGTCTAGACGAACGTTGCATATTGTATCTTATAACATGATCAGATTATCATTTTTGTTTGCGTTACTCATGAAGCGTAACCTCATTTACTTCCTTCCCTGATCAATTCCGACCGATGACGCCAGTGACAATATGCTAAACTATTTGTGGGCTATCACACATTAGTATTGATGAAGCCTTGGAAATGAGATTTACTTACGAATGCCTTCTGTGGGCTTGGGTGTGACATCGACGACCTCCGCCGCGGGCTTCTTGTCTTCGACGATATCCTTCATGAAGGGGAAAGTGAGGACCTCCTTGATGGTGTAGTGGTCGGTCAAGAACATGACCTGTAGAAGTTAGGATTTTTTTCAGGCTCGATCTGGACATCGGAATTCTTACCAGTCGGTCAATGCCCATACCCCAACCACCGGTTGGTGGCAGACCGTACTCGAGTGACTGACAGAAGGTCTCATCGATGAGTTGTGCTTCGTCGTCACCTGCCGCCTTCTGGTTTGCTTGCTCCTCCTATAAACTCATTAGTATACATCTATCACCGCCAATCTTAGCAACTTACGAATCGCAGACGCTGGTCAAAGGGGTCGTTCAACTCGGTATATGCGTTGCAAATCTCCTTTTTGCACACAAACGCCTCGAAACGCTCGCAGAGACCTGGGATGTCGCGGTGGTACTTGGCAAGTGGCGACATGACCTCTGGGTGGCCGATGATGAAGGTAGGGTTAATGGCAGTCTCTTCAATGAACTCGCCGACCAGCTTGTCGATCATTCTTGAATTGGTGCGGGGTTCTGAGCAGTCGACGTTGACCTTCTTGAGGACCTTCTTGAGGAATTCGTTAGTTTCAGCAGTGTGTAGTTCAGTCGCTGGTGGCCACTTCTCGCCAGTGGCCTCCTCCAACGCGGGTATCATCTCGACTCGCCTCCATGGCCTAGCCCAGTTGACGTTGTATACTTCGCCGCTCTGAGTGTGGTAGACGGTCTCATAGCTACCGGTGACCTCCTTGACCAACTCACTGACGAGCTCCTCGGTCATGTTCAAGACATCGTTGTAGTCGGCGTATGCCATATAGAACTCGCAAGTGGTGAACTCTGGGTTGTGTGTAAGATCGATACCTTCGTTCCTGAATTGGCGACCAATCTCGTAGACCCTCTCCAGACCTCCGACGACAAGTTCCTTGAGGTACAGCTCTGGTGCAATACGCATGTAGAGCTCCATGTCTAGCTCGTTGTGGTATGTCTTGAACGGCCGTGCTGTAGCACCTCCAGCAATCTTGTTCATCATGGGTGTCTGAACTTCGAGGAAATCTCGGTCATCGAGATACTTGCGAATGGCCTTGACGATTTTAGTACGGGTGATGAAAGTGTTGCGCGTAGAGTCGTTCATGATGAGATCGAGGAATCGGTTGCGGTGACGTTGCTCCTGGTCCTTGTAGCCACTGTCGCAGTTCAGTACAATTCATCTGAGGATTTCATCAGTCTTACAAGTGCTCTGTCGGCAACATCCTCAAGCATGGTGTAAGAAGGATGACTTCGCGCGCAAAGATACTCAGCTCACCCTCACCACCCTTCTTGGGGGCAGTCCGACCGGGGAAGCCAATGACACCAATGATGTCACCACGCTGGATGTTCTCGTGTTGCTTCTCAAAGGGTACATCAGCCTTGGACTCCTGCAATTGGCACATGACCTGAATGCTGACGCCCTCTGCCTTGCCTACATGCGATTAGTTGTGATTGTGTGGTCACTGTGCCATATACGCACAAACATAGAAGTGGAGCGCATTGGAGGCGGACCGCTGTGTGATGACGCGAAGACCGATGCGAATCTCCTTTTCCGGCTCTGTCTCTCCCTTCTTGAGATGCGAGTAGTCGCGTACAAAGTCGGCGAGCTTGTAGTTGACGTGGAACTTGTGTGGGTAGGGGTTAGGTTGCTTGGATGCTCGGAGCGCATTGATCTTGTTTGAGCGAATTTCAAAGTATTGCTGCACGCGATGAGCAATTTGACTAATTGATTGTATCGTGCAAGCATGCATACGTTTGGGTTTAGTTCTTCGACATCATCCTTCTTCTCCTTCTTGGGTCGCGCGGGTAGTGACGCTTCCTTCTCCTTCTTCTTCTCGTCCTTCTCACGCTGCTTCTGGCGGCGCTTGAGTTCACTCTTGGAGATCTTCTCGCCGGTCACGGGGTCAGTATGTAGATCCTTGGCCTCAGCAGCCGGTGGCTGGGTTGCGGGTTGTTCGTCAGCCATTGTTGCGATTGGAGAGTGTTGTGGTTTGTCTCGTGTGTGGCGGCGCGATGGGACAAATGCCCCGCCAAACTTTTTGACTCACCCCGCCATTGACTGCAAACACAGGATCAACGTTTTTCCATCCGGCATCTGACTCACGACATAGTCACAAGTCTTCTAGAAGAGGAAGCTTCCAAAGTTTTGAGACTAGATTGGAAGTCGTCTGCTCAGACTGGTGGACGGGGACGAATATTGTCGGGCTTGTGGACATTTTCGCATTTGACTTGTTAACCACCAGGAACAGGCATTGACGGGGGGGTTATCGCCCCATCCGATGCAGTAGATTGGGCAATAAGATTACACACGCGTCGCCATTCGGTTGCTATGGTCGCAGAAGAATGTCCATTCAAGAAGGCTACGCAATATGGTATGCAAAGCTCCGCCAGCATCATTCCATCTCAGGCATCTGACTCATTTAGAGAAGCGTGAGATGAGTGTTTGACATGCGCCTGACTCTCAATCTCACAATCACGCAAAGCAGACCAGATCTACGCGGCCCATGTCTAACCCCATCATTCAAGGATGACCCAGACCTGCGATGAGGAATACGAAGACGCGCAGCGCTGGTGCCTGCGGCAGAGCACATCCCCTTAGCGACGGGATATATTGTGGATCGGTCATCTCCTGACCCTGTAAATCACCAGGCGGTAATGTTGAGGCCCAGAATACTCGTCAGCCCCAGTACTATGGTAAGTGCAGATGTGGATATGGCATATACCGACCCAACTATTGATAGACACGCTCTGCCCGAACTTCGCTCCGTCTTGTTTCATGTTTCGTCTCCTGTCCTTGCTATTGTCTGCGAGCCTAATGAGACACGCCAGACAGATTCATCACCATAGTGATTGTATTGGGCCACTACTCTCGGCTGCACTCCAAACTCGGAAAATTGCTTTGCGACGCCTCTTGAAACATCAACTCTGGGGTGCACCGGGATGGTGGGGTTGGTAGCTGCCGCAAGTGCGGCTAAGGCTGACTGCTGCACGACATCGCGTCCGCCAGACAAAAAGACAGCTTGGGCAGGACGGGATTTTGAAACGCAGTTTGGCCAACCAGGTATGCCGGGCCATGTCGGGCTTGGTCGGATTACCTCGGGAAGGGCTGTTGGGCGTATGGATTTCTTTGCCATGCATAATTGTTTCTTCGTGCTATTTCAAGGTCGAGCGTTGTTGCGGTTCGAGCGAGCGCTGATCACGAAGATTGCACATGGAAACGGAGGATAGATGGCGTTGAAGCTAAAGCAGGTACGACCTTCTCGAAACACGAAATCACGACCAGTGAAGCGTGTTCCTGCAGCTGATCATGCTGGATTGGTAGGCTAGCTGGGATGCCTTTGGCGTCAACAACAGTGAGGTCGCAGATATGGCCGCATGAGGGCACGTGACGGCGACGAGGTAAACCTTGAGATGTTTAAATATTCGTTTTGATCATGAGGCGTCATGGTAGGGTATTTGTTCTTATGATTTCATCATGTGCGTGATCGACGGGTGCTATGGACGTACCTCCCCTGTGTGTTTGCGTCAACATGCCGTCTCGACAGAGCATCGTCAAGAGCAAACCGTCGCTATGATGCGCGCAAGAACCAATCACAAAAGATTCCATGCCGCGGGCCGGATGCCGTTCAATAGTTCGCAGCGACGTGTGGACATGTGGACATGTGGACATGTGCAGTTCTACGTCATGTGTAACATGTTCTCGATGGCACAAGCGCGCCGATGACGCCAGAACAAACGACGACAAAGCAATTGGATCACGGGAAGCGGTGCAATCGAGAGGCCAAGCCAACACGTGATGGTGAATGATGGTGTTTCGGCATGTGGTGTGATTCTAGAACGTAGTGTGTTTTTTCATAACCCCTCTCTCTCTCTCTCTCTCTCTCTCTTTCTCGTGCTGCTGCTAGTGCGCGGGCATCAACCACCACCACAGACTCACATCTGGCACGGCCTATCGATAGATGGACGTGGACTGTCCACCAGCACAATCGATACGGACCTTGGAAGGCTCAGACAACGTTGACGCGCTGCATGGTCAATCATAATGCGGAGAGATAAGATTGTGGGCTGACTGTGTCTCAATGGCGGGAACGGGCGGGCCGGCAACCAAGTGTGAACTGACCGAGGGGAGCCCCTTTTCCCGCACCTTTTGGGCAGCTGGTGGGCATGAAGGTGATAAGATTTGCTAATTTGGACGCAAAAAGTGGATAGGGGTATGCTAGTGGTGGTGGGAGTGGTGGTGCTGGTGCTGGTGCCGGTACTGTGGGTGGGCGTGCAGTGCCAGTGGCGAGGGTTCGTCGTTGTTTTGGTGCCGGGTTGTTGATCAACAAATAACAATAAACACACGACCGTTCAACAAACACAACAAGCCTGAGCCGTTGTTCAACACAACGGGGCAGAAGGTCGGCACCAGCGCGTCGTGGGACTTTTGGCGCGACGTGTCTTGTCTGCAGTACATGTGCCTACTATGGTACACGCACCGGTGCTGGTACACCTGTCCTGCGACGCTTGTTCGCGCTGGGCTGCTTCATTTAGGGCCTGCTGCCATGTCGTCGATTGGCAGGCGGGACTAACGGTTTGCTGCAGGGCGCTGTCGGGTGGGTGGGTGTGCACGGACCACGCCCGCCGCCGCCTTTCCTGCCACAGGGCACACGGGCGAAAAGACATCCAGCGCGAACGCGTCTTCTCTCCATATACCATAGCATCCCCAGCCGATCGCTGTCGAGCGCACAAAGGGTCTTTTCATCGCTCGATCGCAACTCTCTCTCCCCTCTGCATTGCATCATCACGTCGTGACGCGCCTGCGCCCTGGCTCGAGTGCGCCTTCCCCATTGACGAGGTAAACACACGCGCGCATTCCGCCGTCGCCTCACCACACGCAGCGAATCGCCCACGAACACGCCGACAACACCCACTACCACCTCTCCACCTCTTGCGCCTCTGCAATCCTGCCCCCCCACCGAGTGACGACCATCAGCAGGCCTTGTATGGATCACTACCGGACCAAGCAAGCTGCTTGCTGAGGTGGAACCTACGCCTCTTCAACGCCAAGAAGCACGACGACGACATCGCGCACGTGTCTGCAGCATTCCACGCATTCATACCAGCGCCCGCATCCCCCCCCCGCACACGTCTGCATCCTGCAAACACCCACCTGGCGCTATCGCTATCGCCTCAAAAAGCCATCTCTCCATGCCCACTGCGCCTGCCTAGACAACCTCGCACCACTCACCACCACTTGCTACCCCAACTCGACCTGTCCACGCTACCGACCGGACTGCACGCGAGACGCTCACCACCCCTCGCTTTCACTTGCGCGAACCATGGACTACGGATACTCGCCTAGTCGCGAAGGCGGCACCATGCACTTTCCCTCACCCACCCACCCCCACAGCTATCGACTCGACGGCGCCCACTTCTCGCACCTGCAAGAGCTCCGCCGCTCCCTCTCACGCTCGCCTTCCAAGCAATCGCGCTTCCAGCTCCGCAACTCCGACACGCCCCGCTCGCCCATCTCACCACTTGCCATTGCGCGCGCCTTCTCGCCCAAAGCGCACAAGCCCACCAGTCCTATCGCGACATTCTTCCCTGAGTCACCACTAGCGCAACAGGCCCCCGCAAAGAAGAAGTTCTCTCTGCGCCGCCCAGCAGGCCCTTTCCGATCCTCGCCGCGCACCCGCAACAGCAACTCCAAGAGCCCGCGACGACGCGCACTGGCCGACTCTCCCGACAGTGGCAACGCGACGCCCTTTTTGGCCCGACCAACCGCTGGCATGGAAAACACACCGGCCCGACGGCCGAGCGCAGAGTCCCCCGACACCATGGACATGGACAAGCGACTAGAGGTCAACGACAAACCCATCAAGTTTGAGTTTGCCCGCCGTCCTGACCTGTCGCCTTTGCCCCCCGCAAAGTCAAGCCCGCTCAAGCGCAATGACGGACTCATGAACCTGAGCGGATCGCCCGGCAGCAGCCCCATGGCAAAGCGCCGCAGTTTGCACGGCCTTCCCAGCCTCGGAGACGACTTTGAGAGCATCTTCGACCCAACCCCCTCATTGCACCCTTCCAGAGAGGGCACCTCGCCCACAAAGTATAACAACGACGCGAACAACGCCTTCTCCTTCAACAGCTCGCCTATAAACACCACCACCTCCACCTCGCCCGTTCGCCGCGCAACCTCACTCCGGAGATCAACCCTGTCGCAACGCTCAAGTACCCCACGCAAGCCTGACGGCGAGTTTGCAATGCCTGGAGCGGCTGCTTCCAAGACGCGCAATCGCATGTCCCTGGATAGCACAATGAACCCCCCGGCTTCCTTGTCCGCGCAAACGCCCTTCCGCAAGTCCACTTTTGATGCGGGGCGTATGGGCTTGCCCCAGCCCACCCCTCGGGCCGGACCAGGAGCACCGCACCCGCTTTCATACGCTCATACTCCCTCGTCTACTTCGTCCTTTGCCAGCGGTACCCCAATGGCCCCTCCCCGAGCACCAGCCATTCAGTGGAGCGGCCCTGCATTTGCCCCTCCCACCAACCAGGAACCAACCCACTCTTCAGCCGATCCCTCCCCATCGGCATTGGACGCCCGAATGCCGAGGACGGCGAGCAGTCTTCGCAAGACTCGTTCGACACTCCCTTCAAGGCCGTGCAGCCCCCACCTGTCGCCTTCTCCACTGGTCTTTTGTCCAAGAAGAACCGCAATGCGGACGAGCCTGCGGCCGGTGGCATCTATGTCATGCCTGACACGCCATCAAAGCGCCAGTCATTCCCTCCAGCTGCAGCAGACAGGTCGCTTAACCTCGACACTCCTTTGGTAAAGCGATCGGGCAGTCTCTTCGGTAACGATGCGCGACCGCCCCAGCACCAGTTTGGCACGCCTAGCACCCCCTTCAGCGCCAACGTGTCCAAGTTCTCCACCGACTCGTTTGGTAAGCGACCGAGCATTTTCGGCGACATGGGCAACACCATGCAGCGCCGAGGAAGCTTTGTAAGTATCGATGGTGACCACGACGACGACACCCAGCCGGATGCCCAGTCCCCAACTGCGAACCGGATGGGTGACAGTCAGTCGAGTGCCGATGACATGCCACCCACCCCGACCAAGCCCAGCGGTGGTTCCAGTCGTCGTTCAAAGGAGAGCAGCCTGCGCCGTAAGACGTTCCGCTCGCGCCCTTCTATTGGCACAGACACCTTTGCCATTCCCGACAACGATGGTCGTCCTACGAGTAAGTACTCATCTCGCTCCAATCCAAAGACGGTCCCGGGCAAAGACAGCTCGTCAGATGACGACGAGTCTACGCCAACGGTTGACAAGTCCCCCTCTGCACACGCCCTTGACGCAAATCGAAGTCGGCTGTTGCGGCACTCCATGAATATTGGTCGCCCTCTGCCTCTTTCGCGACGGGTCGCGCGTACAAGTATCCAGTCATCACACCCAGAGAACAACACTAAACAGTCAACAGCAGCCGGAAGCCTCTTTGGCAC
The DNA here is from genome assembly GCA_014334815.1 of Pyrenophora teres f. maculata. NCBI lineage: Eukaryota > Fungi > Ascomycota > Dothideomycetes > Pleosporales > Pleosporaceae > Pyrenophora > Pyrenophora teres. The sequence goes on from CP060570.1 coordinate 4,188,054, forward strand.
ACCACAGACACCCGCAAACGATTCATTTGGCGCTCCCGATGCGAGCAAACTGTCCATCTCTGGCAACCGACGCGGATCGTTCCCTCTTAACAGCAGCTTTGGGTCGTGTGCACCTGCGACCCCGACTACGCCTCGCGATTCTGGCTACTTTGGTGGTGTAGGCGCCATTCCAATCGGCCTCACAAAGAACGATGTGGACGAGTCGCTAAGCGAGCGTTTCCATGAGATCAAGCCCCTAGATGGCGGAGAGGGCGAGTTCTCCACTGTCTACCGCGTTAGCAAGCCAGTCGAGGTTTCACCTCTGAGGTCACCTGCTGGTAGCCAAGTGTGGGTCGTGAAGAAATCGAAGAAGCAGTACATCGGTGCTGGTGACCGTCAAAAGAAGATGCGCGAGGTGGAAATCCTCTATGCCCTTCGAGGAAACGAGCATGTGTTGGACATCAAGACACACTGGGAATTCAACCAGCACCTGTACATTCAAACTGAGTATTGCGAGGGCGGCAATTTGAGGAAATACCTCGATAATGTCGGCTACAACAGCCGCCTTGACGACTTCCGCATTTGGAAGATCCTGTTGGAGCTTTTGTCGGTAAGTCTAAAAATGATCTTTGTCCACACCAACAACGCTAACCCCATCGCAGGGTCTCAAGTCCATCCACGACGCAGGCTATATCCACCTTGACTTGAAGCCAGCCAACATCCTCATCGACTTTGAGGGTGGGCTGAAGATTGCAGACTTTGGTCTTGCGAGTCAATGGCCAGCTCCACCAGGTATCGACGGCGAAGGTGACCGTCACTACCTTGCTCCCGAGCAACTCTCTGGCCGCTTCGACAAGCCTGCTGACATCTTTGCTCTCGGCATGATGTTGGCTGAGATCGCCGGCAACTGTGTCATCCCCGAAAACGGTGACTACTGGCAGAAGCTGCGATCTGGCGAGTTTGCGACTGTTCTCCCAAGCCTGACATGGAGCACCGAGAGCACTCTGAGCCGCGACCTCCACGGCGACCCACTTCCCGAGAACGCCAGGCCATCCATGGATGGTTTCCTCATGTCTGATGCTGACGAGGACCCGATGGCGGCAATCATGGTCAAGCCGGCCTCCTCTCCCGAGGAAGAGCTTGCGCGGGCACCATCGTTCATGATTAACCGCAATGACCCCAACTGCATGGACGAGGTCGTGTATGCAATGCTGCATCGCGATCCCGACATGCGCCCTACTGCAGATGATGTTCTCTCCTGCTACGGATGTCGATGGGTCGATGCGAGGCGCCGATCTGGTGCCACCGTCTACGAGGGCAACTTCGGACCCAGCGACGAGATTCTCGCGACATACGCCTGCGACGAGGACATGATGGACATGAGCTGAGCTACTGCATTAAGCCACTCATGAACTTCGTATATTACCAGCTACATCGCCTGTCGACACTAGAAAGAACTCTTGGGCCCCTGCCTCGCCTTGCCCGATCATCTGGCCACGCTATCCATCACCATTTGTCTTGGCTACGACGTGGATCTGCGACCATTTTCCCAAATGTCTTGCGATACAGCTGTACCTCGACCAACCCCTGTATAACAACAACTTTTTTGGCGTTCTGAGACCGGAAAAAAAAAGGGAACGCAACTACTGTTGCCTTTTACGACTTTTTCCGATTGGAGATTCGCTTTGTCTCTTCTTTTCACCACCACTGTATTACGAGCTTCTGAACCTTTAACGTAACGGCCGATTTGTTTTTTCCTTTTTGGGGGCGCTGCTGCTGCCACTGGCTCAAAGGGGGTCTTGTTTCCGCTCTGGGCCGAGTGTCTTTTTTTATCTTCCTGGGGAAACAATCATGGAGTTTTGTGCGTTGCATATTGCATCCCCCACGAGGATACCTTCGCAGCTGGAAAATAGCGCGAATGGGGATTGGCGTTTTCTCTCAGTCTCTTCTGTCTTGTGTTTTGATCTTTCTTTCCTTTGTTTGTGTGTGTGTGTGTGTGGAATGAAATGGCATGGGGCTTCACTGGTGAAGCTGATCAGATGCTGGAGGACGATTGGGCCTGGGGATAACGGCGTTGGCTGCTGATGGATGGGTGGGTGGTGATGGATATCGAGGGGGGGTATGTTGAAGAGCAATATCACTCACGATTTTCATGACCAACAAATATGTGTTTTTAAACTTGACTGTGATTGCGTGACTGTGTGCGACTGTATTGCCGTATGTTAGTATCTTGGCTAGCGATGACTGAGGATTGTGTGCCCAGGAACTGATAGTTGAGGTGGAAGTCCAGAAAGCTTGAGACTAGAGCTTTATGAGAAACGAACAACTATGACATGTATACATGTAATCTAAGACTTGAGGAGTTTACTTGCTTTTACGATTCATCTTTTTACCATACACAATAAAGCTGCCTTGTCATTATAGAATAGTACAAGTAAGTAATAAAAAAAAGACAAGTTTTTTCCAGCCTTCCCACCAGCAAAAACAGTCCACAGATGTGCGTAGCGAGAGAAAATAAATCTACCTACTCCAACTTCTCACGACCGCTGTTGAATATACTCGGACAAAGTAGATAAAGCTTCTTCTTCGTCTTCTTCTCGGAAACGCTAACGGAGATGAATAAGACGTCGAACAATGGTAAATAATATATGTCCACTCATGTAGTGTTTTATCTGTGTTAATTACACTAGTATAAAATATGCATAGTTGTCGGAGATATGAAAGAAAAGAAAAGAAAGCCTGTGTGTGGTGTCCTCTGGCTACATATATATATATATAGGCACAGATAAAGAAAAACGTAGGATGTAAGAAAGACGATGATGAAACCTTTCCTTTCCCCCCCCCCTTGTATCCGTTTAGAGCACTCAAGGTATAGAAGTATAGTAGGAGTGGCTCCGTTGTCTTGGGTATTTAGCGTTGGGATTTCCTGGGTTAGGGTTGTGCTGACTGTGGGGGTTCGACGAGGGTCGGTAAGAGGAAGTAATAGGTGGTGGGGTTTGTACATGTCGTGTCGTGTGTGTGTAGAGAGAGATGTGGGCATGGGGGTATAGAGCGGGTACGAGGGAAGCGGGAAGAAAGCAAAGAGAGCTCTCGCGTGACTGCGATGGAATTGGCATATACTAATCTTTTTAGTAGTGTTTGTGGGCGGAAAGGTAGAGAGAAGAAAGAAAGCTTGTATAAGTGAATTCCGTAGGGTGTACACGTAATGTGGCAAAGTGGGTAAATAATCATATCCTTGTCGATGATATTATCTACCTTTCGACCGACTAAAGGTCTATGACACCTATCTAGAAAATTCATTTAAGGTGTCCGCTATGCTTCATTCATCTACCCAGAAGAGATCATCGTTATCGTTCCTGCTCTCATTCCTTGAGATATGCTAGGCGTGATTATTGTATAGGCTAGCAATACCAATTTCTCTGCTGCAGCATTTCTCTAAAGGCCAACGTATTTGTCTTTCTCATGATCATATGTTTCGAGTTATTCTTGGCGGGATTGCTGCGACACGGTCCTATCCCTTTGTCGTGCTCAGAAACAGTTTGCCATACCGTCGTTGAGAGCGGGTTTCCACTGTTCAACTTAGTGGTGATGTTTACAACGACTCCCACTCGCATCTTGAACGGATGCTTTACGTACACACAGACGTTTTGTTATCGTATCGGGTCGTTTCGTTTGGAGAGATAGCTGGGGTGCCTAAGTCGTACGTTTGGGGATAGAAGGTCCGTGATATATATAGGCTCTGTTGTAACTTCGGCAGGAGGAACAAGGCTTTATTTGCATATAGTGGCTACGAAAGGGTCGATAAAGAAGGATGGTGTATGCGGTGCGAGTGGTCGTTTAGTAGGCCGGATCGGTAGGACCAGAATGGATATCAGGAGTATTGAAAGTAGATGTTCGTTCCGCAGCCCTTGTTGTGAGTGGTTATGTTTCCAAAACGTTCAACGGCAGGCTTGCGATGTTTTCTTAACTTGGTTTTTCGAGATGCTAGATGATATGGCAGTACGATACTATGTGCGGAAGACAGCTTGTCTACTTTCTACCTGAATAGGACAAGTCCGTTCCTGATTTTGATTTGAAGAGTGCGTTTCTCTTTGGGAATGCGGTTCGTTTACCAAACGGACTACATGTTGGTGTGATGCTATTTGTACGGCTTTCCGTGTCTGAGACCACTTGTTTACTTCGAGCCGTGGTGGAACAAAGTCTCTTTGTGGTTTATACAGGGTACGCGTTTAGGCTCAATATGCAACTGGTTGACTTGAGGAATTGGACGTTGACAGTAGAGGTTCTAGTGTTGATGCGGTCCGCAGTGTGAGAGGCAGCTAAAGGGGTGTAGACGAACAATCTTGGTGTAAGAGTTGTCGCTAGTCGTATCGTATGGAATGAAGCGGTGGTTTTGGGTGAGTTGTAGGCAGGCGTTCAGGATACAGGTGTGAATGTATTGAGGCGCATCCTCAAGCAAAGCAGTATGTACACCAGGACAGAGCGATCTGCTTCGACACGTAACAGTGATATGGCCAGGCTGTAGACCCTTTCCGATAGGGCTTACCTACGATCTTGAAGCAGAATCGGATCGCCGCTTTGATGACGCGATTTGTCTAATCTCCCCATACTGCGGGCTGGGTCTTAAATCTTACACTCAAAGATCGTGAATTTCCGAACCGACGATCTATGTCAGCCTCGCTTTTCGAGTTCCAAGATTGCGAGATGCGGTGTGGATGATCCCTGTATCTCATTTCGTCTATCTCAATGGTGGAATAAAGATAACGAGTGGGGAGAAAGATATTAAACCGTCAAAATTTGTTGTGGAGAAGTACCAGGTACATTGTTGGTACGGCCTTGGGCTCTTCCTTCCGCTGGGATTACCCCCAAAGGACAGCGGGAGTAATAAGCAGACACAAGGCATAGTTAATGGCAATTTTCTAACTTCGATGTATATGAGTTTCAGCCATAGTACTGGCAGTGACAGGTCTGAGCGTGGATGAGTCCGTGGTTGGGAGATTTCAAATCTGGGGGTGGTGCGTGTGTGGGGATACGGACAGTCGCCGAGAAGAAGCCTAGTATGCCTTGGTATGGTCTAGCGTTTGGACGTACGCGTTCAGGGCACTAAGCCTAAACGGTCACATTGTCAACACAACGCGTTTAGCTCGAGGTCGCCGTCTGCCGTCTCTTGCATAAACGCACTTCTGAACTGAGGATAGACGGGAGTACGGAAATGATTAAATGATGTGGTACTAGCGCATTAGAACCGGTGAGGAATTGTTCCGTGGAACGACAAACGTATTTTTGAGGGTGCGGGAAGCTCCAGAGCCAAACATGAGGTCTGTTGCTTTCACTCCACTCCTCCCATACCACCCACTTTGACACCCACATTAACACCCACGTTAACCAACCCATAGAACGCCCCAGAATCTGCGACGTTTTGCGATCAGGGATCCTGGAGAGAACTGCGGAGACGAATTGTTCGTGACATGGCTTTTCACCAGGGCTTCCGGGGGCTTCCGACCGTCTCATCCGTGTATGAGGGTGCCCAAATCCTCGCAAATAACACTGTGGTGTGGTGAGCTTTATAGTCATCAGCACCAAGAGGACAAGACGCGGGATATGCGCATCGTTCCATCGCGATGCATCTTGGCTTCTGACTCTGTAATCGGGCCACGTACCTTGTCGCCATGTGTCTTGCGCGATCATCAGTATGTATGAGGGGAGATCGTCGCAGCCCGGGTACACGACACGACAAGCGCCGAGGAAGGCTCACTGTGATTGATCGGCCCTGATCCGAGCAAGGATGCTAGGGTGAGCTGCGGATGTACACCATTTTGGAACCAAATGTTCTTTCGTGCCTCGTGGGGAGCCGCCTTGGTTCTGCGGGTAAGCTCGTGACGTAACCACTAGTTGCCTAAGTTTGAACTACATGTGGCGTAAGGTGCATATTCAAGAACATGAACACCTGGGCAAGATGTCGGGAAGGGTATTTCTGGAAGCGGCGTGTCACAAGCTTTCGCTTGGGAGTTTAGTGGCGGGCACAATGGAGCGAAGGCAACAGTAGGGAAGTGAGAGGCTGATTAGAGTTTAGATTACGTATTAGCAGTATGCTTCTGGAAGTCTATGAAGTGTATAGTAAAGTAGATCCTCTATTGTTTGGTAAAAGGTTTTTCCGCCCATGCTATGTCATCTATCGCATCACTGCAAAGCCTGGTTTTTGGCAGCTAAGGTGGCATAGTATAGCTTGGTTTGACCAGTGATGATCATACGGCCGTTTCCAGTAAGCTGGAAGTTTGCGGCGGTCTTGCCAGTATAAATCTTTCCAATGAGCTTGGAATCAGCGTTGTACACCCAGACACCATCACCGGCGCCGGTGTAAACGCGACCTTTTGAGTCAACCTTGACGCCATCAGGAATGCCGGTTGGGATGAAAGCAAACGTTTTGCGGTTAGACAGGGTACCCTCTGTGCCCACATCGAAAGAGTAGAGAGATGCTGGGGCAGTGAGGTTGAAGCCAAAGAAGCCATCGCCGATACCAGTGTCGGTCACGTAAGCCTTCTTGCCGTCGGGCGAAAAGGCGATACCTAGCGTGCGTTAGTAGAGTTCAGCAGCTGGAAAGTGGGGTTGTTGCTAACCGTTAGGGTGACGGAAGCCATCAGCAACGACGGTAATGGCGCCGGATTTGAAGTTGTAGCGGTAGACTTGCTCCCGAATGCCGGGGTAAGGACGGAAGTTCTGGAGGTAGCCGTAGAGAGTGTCGGTGAAGTAGAGATCACCATTCTTGGGATGAACAGTAAGGTCATTGAGTGAGTTGAATTGACGACCAAAGTAGTTGTTCAAGAGAGCTATTTTGTGTTAGAATGCGTTCTAGATGATATCTGCTCAATGGATGATGACTTACTTGTCGTGTTGTAAGGAGGCAACGGGTTCATTACATATAGGGCTGATGGCACATTGTCACCCTGGCCCTCACCAGCGAAGATGAGATTACCCTTGTAGTTGGTAGCACCGTTGGGGTTGATGATCTGGGGGTTCTTTGTAGGAACCACAGTCACTGGTACAGCCTTGAGGCTTCCATTGCGGACTTTCTCAGCATCGGAGAGAAGTATCTTCTGGATGATAGAGGACTTCTTCAGACCGGTGCCAGCTGCGGGGGGTCCAGCATTCTGGACGAAGAAGACTTCGTCAGTGCGAGGGTACCAGGTGACTGCTTCATGGAAGATGGGGTCGGAGTCGGAGCTCGCAATGGTGGTCAGAGAAGGGTTAGGTCCAATGACATCGAGGAACTCGTCATCAAAGACAAGGAAAGGTTTCGCTTGGAGGGACTCCTCAGTCACACCGGGCCAGTAGAACAACTGTGATTGTTTCAGAACTTTGTACCATGACCATGAGTGGGTGAGCTACATACGTTGGAAGCGTTTTGGACTGTGGGTGGTGGAACATTGTCCAAAACATTGAAGGACTTCTGATTCACAACCTGGGCTGCTGCAGGTATCTTTTGGGCCCACGCTTGTGCAACTGCCGCGCTGACAGCAAGGAGTGTGGTAGAGGATGGCATGATGCAACGACTGGCAAGGTGAAACCAGGGCTTGAAACGTCCAATCAGTAGTTACGACAAAGAGGGAACGCTGCAGTTTTCAAGCTGGAGCCTGGTCGGATAAAGTTGGTTGTAGATCCCCAGCCCTCATATACATTTTGAAATTGCCGCGGCGGAACCCTTGCAGTAGTTTCTTGGTAGACTTCCCAAATGCCGGTCGCCTAACACGGAGTATGGTGTAGAATACGGGGCTAAGCCTGATTAGGTTCGCGTCGGACCCAAAAAGGGCCGCTGTCGATGGAGTCGGCGCGACCTCCCCAGAGCATGACCCTCTAGACTCCGCAGTCCCTCGTTTGCGTCCCACACCGCACCTCGTGCGTCCCGCTCCCAAAAAATAGACAACGGACAGTACTCGCCTCCAGCTTCTGACCTGTTGTAAACCGATCGATATGCGGTGGTGCACGGGCCTCGGGCCTTGCTGTGTCTGCAGCACCTACGAACCCCGTTCTGGTGCGTTCTCAATCTTGGACGTTAGGTCAACCTCGGATGCCCCCAAAAATAAGTATTGAAAGCCCTGACCGTTCCTTCCAACCTAGAACATGTGTCCGAGATGCTACGGGCCTTGGCAAGTCTATGCAGAACTAGATTTCTCCAACCCGAATCTATCGTACACCGGTGTACCAGAACCTGCATCGCTTAGGAATGTCGTGTTAGGGCGAGCGAGATCCATGCCCAGTATTCTGGAAAACATCTCGTACAGAAGACCGTTTGATCCGAATAGGCATTGCATGAGACTCACAAGCATGGCCTTCCCCCGGTCCTCGTTCCATTGCACCACTCGCCTGCCTATTCACTCGTAAGGGCCGAAGCGCAGAACCATGTCGTAACGTTCACCCAGCCCGTAGTTATGGGTGCACATACCAATAGTACGGCATGTCAAACTTACCCATCACCACGAGCCGTGTTTCCCAGTAATCCCCCAGGACTGTGCAGCCCAAGTCGTACGATACGAGCATGTCTAGAGCTTCAACCCCAGGGCCAAACTACCGACGGGGGTATACCCGTAACAATAACCATACAGGCCGCACAACCCCGACACGATCACGGGAGCGAAATGGCCCATCCCCGCCGTGATGATAAGTTCCAACAGAACGGGCCGATAGCTGCCCAGACCCTAATATAGTGTGGGACTGACCTCTTCCGGGCCCTAACGAATAGGAGACTTGATCAAGCGAACCTGATGTGTTACCGAGTTAGACAGCCCATACTAGCCATAGTTCCTAACCCCGTACAGTTGTTGTAATAAACCGCTGTCACGCCGCGACTTACGGCCGTGCCCAAGTCGCATATGTGCAGGGGATTGTCTGTCGAATAACCTGCCCCTGCAGAGACGGCTAGAAATGTAGGGAACACGGTCATCGCGAGAGCTCATTCACGGCTATGCCGGGGGCGCGCCGTGTGGGCTCTTCAAGTACAGTGGAGCTCGTCCCACGATCGACTCCTCTTTCTACGTGTCTGGCAGACTGCTTTTTCCAACGCCATTTTTGCCTATCATGGCTATCAATACCGCACCAAAAGCCATTGCGCTAGTCTTTCTCTGCATAGCATTTTACAACTTTCTTGAGCTTAATGTTTATATTCTCACACTCTTCCGCAGACGGAGCGGCCTCTACTTTTGGAGTTTTACTGTTGCGACATGGGGTATCGCATTCAACTCAGTCGGCTATGCGCTGATGCACCTGGCCGAGATACCGCAAAAGAACCTATACGCCACACTTATCCTCATAGGATGGTGCACCATGATTACTGGTCAATCAGTGGTGCTCTACTCTCGTCTTCACATTGTTATGCACAACCTCAAGAAGTTGCGGGCGGTGTTGATTATGATTATTGTCAACGCCATCTGGCTACACATTCCAGTTATCGTCATCGTCTACGGAAACAACTCGGCCAACCCTAAACCGTTTGTCGAGCCTTACAAAATCTACGAGAGAATCCAGCTCAGCGTCTTCATCGCCCAGGAACTCGTCATCTCGGGTCTATACGTATACGAGACCGTAAAACTTCTTCGACTGGAAAGGACCATCGGCAACATGGGCACGCAAAGCTTACTCCGACATCTTATCTTCGTAAACTTCCTCGTCATCCTACTCGACTTCAGTATTCTAGGCCTCGAGTTTGCCGATCTCTTCGAAATCCAGACGTCGTGGAAGCCCCTTGTCTACAGCGTCAAGCTCAAGCTCGAATTCAGCATCCTCAACCGCCTCGTAAAGCTGACCAGGAACGCGAGAAGTCACAATGCCAGCTCGTACAGCCACGGAGAACGGTCTGGGGGTGTCGCGCTAGGAACGTACAAGGGCAAAGGTCTCCAGAGGTCTACGGTACAAGGCGATCCAGATCAATGGCAGGTCCACGTCACCGGAGGCAAGTCACATGTTGACGCACTCCCATCAACTGTCGTCAAAACAACCGAGTTCACGGTCCAAAGTCACAGTCGCCATGGCAGCAAGACGAGCCTGGCGGAAAGTGGTGAGGAGATATTGAACCATTCACCTCACGACCCCGAGGGGCAAAGTGAGTCGTCAGAATTATCAGATCAACGGTATGGGAGGTTCGACAGTCCCCACCATAACCAACAACGCCATGAGCCAGCATGTCAATGATGTTAGGACTTTTCTTGTATTAATAATTTTACTTGTAACGAATCAATACCACACGTCTCTTTTGTTTCAATCAATATATAATCCTATCGAGCCTACCTCGCCACTTTATCCAACCCACCGTGCACTGTGTGAAACTTGACTGAGCTGCCAAAGGGCGCGCACTCAGTACCACGGTGCAGCCGCATCAACGACCCCAATCCTCGCTCCCAAACGCTATACAACGATGACCCAACTCCCCCCTTTCTCACCCGCACGCCTCCCGACCAACTCACCAAAACAATTCTTGTTGGTGCGATGCTCCCGGCTGAGGCTGACTGCGCCCCTCTGGCAACCACTAGAGGCTTGGAAACAAGACATGTGCCGAGTAGACAGCTTAAAAAGATACTAGCGTGCCATGTTTCATACCTGCCTTCCTCATGAAGTGTTCGCTTGTGCAGATCATCGCGCTTCTTCAAGCGCGAGCGGGTTGTTCCCTGAAACAAAAACATGTCGGAATCATGGCGATGGGCGAGTGATGCGGTGTACTAGCTTACTTTTTGCTAGAGGGAAGATCCCGCGTGTGGCAGCGGCAAATTAATAGTAGATTGCCATATTCTTACTCGTAGTATTTTGCCTCGTTGAGTATTGCGCGTATGTTTGTTTCATTGGGTACCGGCTTATGTCACTCATTTTATTTTGGATAATTTTGGTCTGTTGCAAAAGTACATCATTTTTATTCATGAAGGAGACTTGCTGTTGAGGTTGAGCTGAACAACCTACCTTCTTGGCGACGCTAGAACCAGTGCGCTAAACAATCTACTACTACTCGGACATCGCGAAATCAACAGTGTCAAACGTCAGTGACAGAATCAAAACTCTCCTAGACAAGACAAACAGACTCGTCGTCATCATCAGGCAAAGGGCGGGGTGACACTAGCGCCAACTTACCCGGCTCGGAAAACTTGACAGAGGCAGATGAACGAACAGGTGAGACCTTGTTGCGATGAGCGTCATCCCAGAGAGTCTCCTGTGATGAGCAGGACAATGCGGAGGCACACGAGACGAAATCTCCCAATGAGGCGTCGTCTTCGTCATCATCGTCATCATCATCAAAGTCAGCGTCGTCGAAATCAACATCTAGCATGGACCCCTGTGCTGACGCCGAGCCCTGCGGAGCCACTAGTCCGAGGCCAATACAACGCTCACGGATCTGAGCATAACGATCTTCGGTGGATGCCTTCAGGTGACGGTCGTGAGGAACCTCGGAGAGGCAGGCATCCGAGTCGACATGTACAAGCGAGTCCTGGATGGATGCAAGGTCAGTGTACTCACCGGAATCTACCAACACGTTGGCCATGGCCGCGAAAGAGCCCCAGGAAGCTGAAGCTGTCGGCTGAACCTCAGTCACCACCTCGATGGCGGATGTGGCAGCCACCTTCGGATCAACAAGGTCAGACGCGCGAACACGGAGAAGATCGTGATCAAAGGGCTCTGGAATGTTGACACCCTCCTCATCAGTCGCCTTGGTGTAATCCACAGGAATGACGAACTTGTCGGCACCGCGCTCTACCCAGTCAGCAAACTCCTTGACAGCAATGCCGGGCCTACCGCGATATTGGCCACAGTACTTGGCGAGCTCAGCTGTGGTGATGCGGGACTTGGAAGGAAACTGAGCCTGGAAAGCCTGGGCGAAGCGATTGATAGCCTCGGGGGTGTAGCGCTTGCAAATGTCGTTGCCGAACAGACGTTTGAAGGTCAGGATGGAGCTGGCCTTGCTGGCGTAGGAGATCTCGAACTTGCGCTCTAC